>OX465579.1:57350965-58085965 GCA_950022655.1 Alentia gelatinosa
TTTACTATTTTAGTGACGTGAACGAGGCCCAATCAATAATATCCTTGCTCTACACAGGAAAAGCAAGTTTATTTGACGAAAATGAAAAAGTGGATTTCATGGAAAAGTGGAAAGCTGCCAACACTGATTATCGCTCCCTTTCTATATCCCTCTTTCTCTCTCTATGTATATGTATATGTATGTGTATATATATATATATATATATATATATATATATATATATAATATATATATATAATGTATATATATATATATGTATATATATATATGTATATATATATATATGTATATATATATATATATATATATATGTATATATATATACCATATCAATGGCTTGAGCCATAGCAGGCATGCGGTTGACAAGAAACTCAGGCGTAGGAAAAACATTCTGGTATTAAAGAAATGAAATATGATTACATCTTATGTGACCCTCTTTAAGATGTAACATTGATTTGTAAATATGAAACTGGGCTCTAAAACTCATACCACAATCTTTTTTAACCGTGAGCGGGGTCTTTCCCCTCCATGTAAAGTAGAAAAAAACTACACTTTATTAAGAAATCCTCACTAGACAAGTGATCAGATAGGATGCCTCTTGGAAGCGGAGGATACTTTTTCCTCGACGCGTCGCCCAGTACCTAGATGGATCCATCCCCAGCACGTCCCCCTCCCGCCTCTCCCTTTCCTCCCTTAGTCCCAGCACTAGACATTAGGCGTTGTTTTTATTGCTAAATGCTTGGCTACATAAACCGGTCCCTGTTTGTTCAGGCAAGCCCAGCGACAGTACGTGCCGGTCGACCGTATGGCTGTGGATTCAATGAGTCATGTAACAGTCCAGTATGAATATTTGCATTACAGTACATAAGGGACTCATGGCGCTATTAATAATTTATAGCATCTAATGCTTCTTTATCGCGGTCTAAGCGCCGCGGGCTACGGGTGGCCGCCGGCGCCCAGCGGCCGCTGGTTACTAAGACGAGCGGCCATCAGCCTGGAAACGACGCCCAGACACGACGGGTACCAGCGGCAGGAGTGTCGTTTCGGCTATAAAACGATCACTGTTTTACCCGAGACTCTGCCAGGTCAAGTCTCTATTTTACAGGCCACCTGCGACGGGCCGGTACAGCCAATGGTGCAGCTATAACAGTTCGGTGCAAAGGATGGTTCAGCCCAATGGTGAAGAAGGTGCAGCAAATGGTGTAGCAGTCGGTGATGCAGGCTGGTGCATAGGGCTGCGTATGGAGAGCAGCAGGTAGTGCAATCAGTGGTATAGTGTATCTTGAGTTGGGAGAGGATGACTGGTACCGGTGCTATCGATAGTGAGGATGTAATTTTGAAAATGGCGCGGTGGGTGGTGAAGTAAATACATTGTATTGATAGGCAGTTAGGCTGGGGAGGATGCATATGGTGTGGGTGTTGAACTCGCGGTGTGGCTGAAGTTACCAGTTCAGCAGTAGTTTGTAAGGAAGGGTGATGGTAGTTGGCAGAATGGGAGTGACAGGTGGTAAAAAGAATGGTGGCTCACAAGGTGTTGTGAATGGTTGTGCACTGGTGTTGTGGGCAGTGAAGAGAACAGGAATGCAGAAAGGATTAGGTTGCATATTGATGCCAGGGGGAATGATGAAGAAAGCGCTCTCTATAGCTGTGCAGAGTGGAGCACGGAGGCTGGCATGGATTATGCTGTGAAGGGTGGTGCAAAAGGTGCATATGACGAGTGGTATGAACGGTCTTGTAAAAGTTGGTATGATGGTTGGTCCAGTGTGGTAAGGTAACGTAAACTCGCCATGGCACAGACACTGGAGCAGAAGAAGGCGCAGTGAAGCTGGCTTGGGCTAGAGTGGGTGGGGGAGAGTGGGAGGTAGCGGAGGATCATGTTCCAATGAGGGCCAGATTAGCCTCGCCCTGACGCCTATCGGCAGACACTGGAGTCGTTAATGCTCGGTTCATATTCCACAAACTCATGAGCTAAGTCTAAGCTTTCATAGGGTCATCACACCACACCGGAGAGTTCTGTGTCACACAGAGAGGCGAGACCCGTTTTGATGAATTTACTTTTTAGAATAATCATAGAAAAGCAGAAAAGAAATAGAATGCACTCTTGCACGATGCTTCTATTCTTCTACACTGTAATGTTAAAGGTTATTGGAATAGTAACGTATATATTATTTCTCACTTCCTCATGGATAGGATTGAACATTTATACTTTTAATGTGGATTAAAACGAATATTTAGATAAGGTGTTCTGAAAATAAAAAATATTCTGAAAATCATTTTTGGACATTGAATCGTCTTTTCTCACGTTAGTCGTCAGCACATATCCTCTCAAACGAAAACTCAAACACATGGACTTTCCAGTTCGATTTCCTTTGAACAATGAGTAGAGACATGGTGTTGGGATGTCGGGTGGAGTGTGGTGAGGAAAAAAGTGGATATATTTATCATTTGGAATTTTCTGCCTCAGAGAGAGTTAGAAAATATGGAAAACAGATCATGTTGGCCATGGAATTAGTCTGAGTATGTGTATGAAGGCTAAAACCCCAGTTTTATTGGCATGAATGAGACTCAATTTATACTATCTTTGACTTATACAAGATATGAAACCAAGGATTTCCATGGAAAAGTGTAAAACTGCCACATTCGTAGACAGGGGATGGGAACCAAGAGAAAATGGCGTGAATTTGTGGGTACAATGTATAGAGGTTCCAATAGCTACAGATGCCCATGAGTTAGCTGTGGCCCACATTGGGTCCGTAACACTGAATTGCTCGCTTGTCTCCAGATGGATGAAATAGCCAAGCGCTGTGACAACAACATTCTCTATCTCATTACCTGGCCGCCTTTCCAGTCGGACGCCTCCACGTGGAAGTCTCGCATTGCCTGCGTTCTGAAGACCGTGACATACCTAGAAGAAGGAGAAATATAAAAGAAATAGTGTACTCTATGACGATGGCTGACTCTAGCATTTACAACTTTACTGACAATATTCATAAGAAGCACGAGCTATCCTGACAAACTATATACATGTACATGCAGAAATTAAGAATACTGTTCAACGACGGATAAATTGACTTTCTCTATCTTCTTACTATTTCATACCATTACAAATGTTAGGTTAATATCATTGCGAAATTAAATCCAAGGGATGGGGATAAATGAAGGACGGCAATATAGTGCACCATACACGCACTTCAGTGCACCAATGTACATTCAATGTATGGATGGAATTCCTTCGGTTTCCATCGGGTACGGCGCCCATATCCATCACGCTTGTGCGAGTTAATTAACGCGTATTTATTATCCACCTAATACCTACTGTCTATAGAAAACGTATGGGCTCACGTTATCACTACCGGAGGAGGATAGAGACCCCATATCCTCCTAGGAGAATAAAAGAAAACGTTTCTGAGACATCATCTAGTGTGCAAAGTAGTGTGTGAGAAGATCTGCATTAATTTTTTTCCTTCCTCTGATAACTTAAATTTCCAATCATGAATAATAACTACAACATTAACCTGTTTCTGATACTAATGTTTATATCATCCCTGTAGTTGGCCTTATTCAATGTTATCACACTCAGATGTTATGTTGCGTCAACTAAGCTGTGGATGCCCCTACTAGTATCAGAAACAGGTTAATATTGTGTATATACCCACTGCGTAACACCACCCTTCAATGTTTAAAGAGCGGGGTTGCCCTGGGATCAGTGGGTAGAAAAATACCACCCAACCGTCATCACAACCTCGGGCACCACCTCACGGGCACGCACCCCGTCAGACATAGGGAACGCGTATTCCTCTAACACGGTACCTTGGGGTCCCGTGTAGAACAGGCCTACCTGTGACAACACGGCCCTGCCTCACCTCACACCTCTATGCCCACCACCGGCCATAAAAAATTCATTGCAAAAATAGTGATTTATTCCAGCCCGGGAGACCCTGACCCCTGTCAGTGTTTTGACGGCGGGACCCTACGGGAAAAGTTGCCCGGGAGAGGAGGGGAATGGCGTATAAGTGAGAGGGAGGTGGGGAGAGGCGGCCGGCTTTCGGTTGCAGTGGGTGGTGGGTGGAATGAAATGGAAGATAAGTGGTAGAGGTATGTATTATGTGGTGGGTTCTAGGCGGTGATGGAAAATGATGGGCAGGAGGAGATGGGTAGTTAGCAATTGGTGGTAGGCATAAGGAAAACTTGAAACAGTAGTTAGAAATAGTTGATCATAATGGTGGCTAATGGACATGGATCAGTTGGGTGATAAGTTACTGGCAAATGAAATACAGGTGAGACACACACAGAAATAGAATGCAGGTTAGAGTAGATGAACATGAATGGTGGTGGTACATAGGTATGTAGTGGTCCACAGCGAATGGGGAGTGGTCAACGAGAGAGGAAGCTAGGAAGTGATTTATGTATGGTGAAGAGCACTAACAATGGAAGGCAGAAGGCGCACATTGGCAGAGAACGGATCAACCCAGGACTGTGATATTTTGCGGATTGGGGAGCGAAAACCTGAAAATTAATGGAGAGAGACTAGAAAGCAAATATGTGAATGAAGGCCCGGGTGTGTTGTTTGATAGGACTGAATGGTGTGCATAGGGTGGTGGTTAATGTTTAATGAGAAGTGATGATTAGTGGGTATTTGACAATAATTATGTTGCGCAGTGAAAGGGCAGGTGATTGACAGTGGGTGCTGAGTGGTGGGCAATTGCTATAGGTAGGGGGTGTCAAGTGCGTTAAAAGCGTGCAAAAAGGAAACTTGTCATACTACTAACACGCCATTCTTTTCCCAGCGGCGATCTCCGAATAGCAGGAGCGCTTTACATTGCAGAGAGCGTTTAGCAGCCCCCCCCCCCCCCCCCTCACACACACACACACACTCCCCAACCCCTCCCACACACTCCCCTCTCTCAAGTTTTTTTTGTCATGAACTGCGGCGGCCAGGTAAAGCATTTAGACGGAGGCCGGGGAGGGAGGGGGGCTGGGCCCGAAACTTTCTCACCGCTTGGAAAATGGATGGAATTCCTTCGGTTTCCATCGGGCACGGCGCCCATATCCATCACGCTTGTGCGAGTTAATGAACGCGTATTTATTCTACACCAAGACCAAGAGGTTAGCAAGCAAAGTGAGTCCAAACTTCTCCCCGCTTCTTCCTTGTATATTAGTCTCTTCCCAATGACGCTCTGCTGAAGCTCGTTTCTCATGGCGTTATACGCTCATCCATTCACATTCTGTATCCAGCAAGTTTTGCTAGGAAATAGTTCTGGCTCGCCAAAAAACACTAAAACTTTCATGATAACGCTGGAGTGGTTAATGACGTTCCTCCTACAACATAACCGACGTCAGTAGATGGGGCTGCTGAATATTTCCAAACCCTGTCGGAGGAAATAGCTTTGGTAGGATAGTGGTGGGGCGGCGGGGGGTGTTCACGTTTAGACAACTTTGGCTCGATTCAATTCTCGTCACCACGTCATCTCCATGTCATTCCGGGCGTATCTAATATTTACCAATGAATGAGGCCGGCGAGCTGCTCGGTGAGAGCTGCACACACATTCGGTTAGGGGTGAGTGTTTTAAGCCTTTAAGGATGAATTAAGCCAGGGTGGCATTGATCCGAAGGCGACCTGTCTGTAATTAAGGCGGCCGCACTTATGTTCACGTGGAATTTCCACCAAGATTAACACCGGCGGCAAAAACTGTTGATGCAAATAATTAGAGGCCCGGCGATTACAATGAAATAAATCATCCAGATGAAGTGCATGGCAACAGCCCTCTTTCCAAATTAGGTCAATAACTGGAGCAGTACCTTTCGGGTAGAATAGCAAGAGGAAGGAAGTGGAAGGAGGGTGGGAATACATGCCGCTGCAGGTATTTGACCGGGAATCTAAGTGGCACAACGCCGTTGACCCCAGCGCTACCCCCGGTGTCAAGGTTAATCTTCAGCAACCGTCGTGCTAAGATGAGGCCCCTCGGCCACGCCTCTGCCTACCATAACACCAGTCTCCTCCAGGGACCTAATGAACGGAAGATCCGCTGTGAGGGGATGGAGAAAACGCGGGGTTCTAATATAGGGCTGTTACATAATTCATCAGACCTGCCATAATGAAATGCTTTTTGATCTGGTAATTACATCACATCAGGCCTGAAACGCCCTGTGAAAATTGCATGGAGGATAAAGTAATCAGTGCATTTTGTGGCGGAGATAGTATAATCACCCACACATTACACCTCGTCTGATTAGGCCATCTTGAGTCTCGCAGACAACAACAAAGTCATCATCAACTCCCGTCCCCGAGCGTAATTCCAAAATTAACAGTTGTTAACTGCATTATACGCGGTCCGTTTTACCACCCAGCAAAGCAAGTCGCTGATTATGGTATACAGGTGGGTTTAATCGCTCTCCATTCAAGTTGCTACATTAAAGGATCCCCCGACTCGCTGCCTTTCTCCTTTCAACATGGAATACGTGATGTGGTTTGCGTAACCGGCCATAAAGATCTATTAATATGTTCCTCGTGTTATCTTTTTTTTTCAATCTAGGCAACCCAGTGAAGTCTATTCTGTGAGCTGCTCATCTATACCACGGCAGCAGGTGTGTATGTGGGAGTGGGCGTGGGTGAGTGGGGGCAGACCCAGAGCCATAAATTACCTGCAACACACATTCAACGCGTCAAACACAAAAACACAGCGGCCTGCGCTTACAGATAGCTCGTATCAGCCCCTAATCATTGGGTGCTATCAAACGTGCGGCTGCTCTTCCAATACTATGCCTCGTGATCACAAGGACGGCGAAAACTGACGTTCAAAGCCTTCTCGGTTCGGTCGTATTGACTAACACAGTCAATGGAAGCAGCAGGACTAAGGCCCACCCGCCCTGCCGCCCGCCCGCCAGCCTGTCGCTCGCCACCCGCCGACGCACGCCCTCCCCCCACGACTCCTCCCAACGACAGCCGAGGCAGATGCAGGCCTAATTGATATTGAAAGTAGTGAACATATTTTCAGTTTCATCGATACAATTATCCGGGGACGGACGGCAGTGCAGGGTTCGACCCCCGCCCCTTCCCGCTCCTCCCCGTTCCTGTCAGTGGGGACCGGTGATGGATAAGCGAATCGCTCAGACAGTCACGTATAGCGATTTAGCGAGCTGCTCCCAACCCGGCCTCCATTTTGTGCACTCTTTTCCGCTCCCCAATTGTCCGTTCTGGGAAGTAAGAAGGATGTATTTCGAAGTACCCATAGCTGGATCACAATATTATTCCTTAATGTTTTGAATATATCCACTTATCCTACCCCTAATAAAAAAACTCCATAGGCCTAACATGGGATTCGTTTATTTCACGGGTGTGACATAAAGTGTTGTTTATGCCACTACTTTCTGATACTGAAAAAATATGGAAACGGGGTAGGATAAAATCTAGACGCCACTCGTTTGAGTCTTCGACTCGTGAAATTATGGAGCCAACAAAATGCGTGGCATAAATAAACTCAGACTCAAACTCATGACGTCTCTTGATATTATGATGACACACATAATAGGAGGTCGAAGCTAATGTGAGCAGATCATCATTATGTTTCAGTAGCTCTTGGCCAAGAAACGAATGGAGTCGCTCTAAACTGAAATCCAAGAAAGACAAAAATACATATGATGCTATATATACAGATTTATCAGAAGGATGCTTCCTTCATTCCACGCCTTTTATCCAAGCAATTTTGTTGGGTTAATCATCAGTATAGAGTATATATATCATGAGATAGAACATGAAATATATGGACAAAGAAGGATTTCATAAATCTATTTCCGGCATATTGTCTTTGATAATAGTGAGCTCCACTTCTCCAATTTCATCTTTATCTAAATAGATTATTTCAGTGTTTCCCTTGAAAGCCTCGAACGTCTATGGTTCCTATAATAGAAAAGACGCAAGGGAAGCGAGGAGCCAGATAAACAGAAACATTCAATATATTCACCAGCAAATACGCCAAGAAGATGTCTCCTATTATTATCCTTTTGTACCATTCCTTGTGCCCTGTGGTACCGGCAAAATCAGAGAAAGGCATGCCTGATATAGTGCCTTACGGACCAGCTGAGACAGCAAGGGCAATAAGCAGGTCGGGTAGTCGGTTGAGCCTTGCGTCAAAGTACAATCAGCTGTAGAGAGGTCATCAGGCATGGGTATGTTTATTCAAATGCCGCCAGGATCAGTTACCTGCGCGACATGAAAAAGCTTTCTGGCCGACAATGTCTGGATGTCTGCTTTTGCCGAGTGCTCATTTTGGTGTCTTAACACAGTATTGCGGGTCTCCTATCCAAGCTACCCTAAATACAGAGGGAAGATTTCTTTTGCTCGCCTGGTAGTAGTGCAGGAATAAGGAGCTGCTCCGCCTCTCTTGAGAAGCACAACAGCTATATGATGATACATTCTCAGACATCATGGCAAAGTTTCTTAATCTTCTCGTGACCTCATAGTTTCCTTAGTCTCACACTAGTATATTGTAATTACCATGACTTTGAGCTTTACAACAATTAGTGTTTAATTATCAGGTATATAAGCAGTAGAAAGCCTGGGGAAGTGCGCAGGAGCAGCAGTGTGGAATGGCGGAGGAGGAAGATAATCAGCAGAATTAGCAGGAAGAACAATAAATATAAAGAGTTAATATAATGAGAAAATGAGGTAGGACAACTACATAATACCGTTCTTGAAGAACAAAACGATGCCCACTAAGTTAACAAGAATAGGAAAAGATACTGCAGAAAGGAGGTGAACAGGAGAAACATCCGGAGAGGCAGGAGGAGAACTCACTTGGCCCAGCCGACGCTGACCACGCTTCTCTTGAGCGGCAGGATCTGACCCACGTCCGCCGTCTGACCGTCACTGCACTTCAGTGTGTGGTAGCAGTGACCATTGAAGTCCCACACCTAGCGACAAAAGCACCAAACTTCGTTAGCTGGGCGGTCCCAGGGGGCAGGCGCACGTGAGGGCCAGGGGGCTGGGTGGCCGAGGCCTGAGAGCCCAATAGCCCTGCACGTGCCCCGGGCTCACATCTTCTTCACGCAGGCTAAAATGAACCCTATTTCCTATTATCCATAACCGGAGATTCGATTAGGTACAAAGTGCCAATGAATCCCATGAATGCCAGGCTAGGAAATGTAGCAGAGGGTGAAATATACATCAATGATAGATATTCATTACAATGCCCTTATAATTATTCAATAAAATCACCTTTGAAGTTATTGATGTTGATCGCTTGTCAAAGAGTATGATTTAATTGAGATAATTGGTCACTTCATCATTAGGCTGTTTTACTTATATCATTATAAAGAAATAATAACGACAGTATACCAAAATCTTACATGATATTAAAATGAAAACTTTTCTTGATGCGGAATGGGAAATAAAGGCACTCGGTAATTTATTTCTTACTAATCAAAAGGGCAATTTCAAACAATTATATCCATCTCTTAATTCAAGAAAGTTATGCAGTATACGTTTAATTACATGGAAATTTAAAATTCTAGCTGACCTTGACTGTACCGTCAGTACTCCCAGTATACAGCCTCGTTTCTGACTGGTCCTGCGCAAGGGCGGTCACCTCGGCGTTTCCGTGGGTGTTGGTGAACTGTTTGACCTTTTGTCCTGTGTCTATCATCCACACAATCACAGTCCCTCCCTGACAGACGCTTACGACCTGGCGTGGAGGAAAAGAGAGGAAAAAAGACCATATACAGTGAGATATTGCTTTTTAGATTCGTTGTACCGATACTGTGCCAGCAGCTGAAGCAGTGCTGCACTCATATTAAATTACACCAAGGCAATGCTGATATTGAAAGGGTATGTCTAACTTTTTACTATTGTACACGGAAAATTGTCAGCGACGCGAAGGGATATATGTCAGATATGAAAAACGTTATGTGAAATGTTATGGGTTTCCTGTTTGTTTGTTTATTGAAACTTAATGGTCTACACAAATGGCAATATATACTGAATAAAATCACAGTAAGACTAACGCTATATAATGGACATCAATTATATAGTAATGGAATAATTGCCTGCACACAAAACTATTGCGGTTCACTATATGTCCTTTGTGTGTATAATTTCTTCGTTCCATTGGACTTCCATACGGAATCCTTGGTTGGATATATGTCCTTTCCCAACTCTCACATTAAACAATAGCACATTTCTTACATACATAGGAGATATATTGGTCTTTTTGTTGCACGCACTTGTTATTCTCATAATCTGATCCTCACGATGTTTGTCGAGTTTACTTTGTCCATCCTTAGTTCAGACACTGCGTAATTGGCAATACATTTGATCGACACTGACAATGTAACACTATTTTGTTCACGAATTTATTCGTAGCCCGTGAATTAAGTTCCTAAATTATTTAAGAATTGTTTAAGAATTTTTATCAATGACAATCTCCGTGATTACAAAAGGTCTTCCTTGACGATATTTTGAAACCCGGTTCTTTAGGGATGCCAACTGTCTTAAAGAGAGTATTTCTTGTTAAATGTGAATTGGATTTAACTGATGAATATTGCCATTTGCTTTGTCACTACGTCTAATAATTCAAAATTGACAACAAATTATTTCAGCGATCTAAAAACAGTTTAACTGGAAACAGGAATATCAAACGTCACCTTTGATGTATTCTTCCTAGCATTGGAAATGTCAGTGATCGCTAAATAAATGCAGAAATTGTCTGTAGTCAGCACATGCTTAATCACCCAGATGAGTATTCTGGTCGGTAACTCATGGGCGCGGGCGTCAATGGAACGATTTGATATCCATAACTCAAGCCGGCGTAAAGTTCCCGTGACAAAAAACAGCCTCAGCAATGGAAAAACTCATCACTTTCTCAATTACTCTGAATTTGAGAGGGCTTTAAGTGGACAGGGAGCACATTCTCGAGCAAAACAATGTAATACTGCTTGGGGAAAGAGCTTCTCTTTGTTATTCTATCAATATTTCCAAGCGAGTGCATTAGTAGTGCACAAGGGTCACATCTACATGGTGATGTGTTTGGGTTGAATATCACATACTTGTATTTTCCTTTGCTCCCTTTGCTATATTGATACCATCGGACGTCACTATATATCATCCAAAACATATTCTCAAAATATCCATGCATCCACAAATGTATTCATTTGATATAGAAATTAACCTATGTTGTTGAAGATTTATAAAAACAATCATGACTCCCAAATATTAGCCACCGAGGAAAAACAATTAATTATATTATAAGTTGAATATACATTTGTGTACTATACCAACGGAACAACACGTACATCTACTCATGTTCAGAGTTATAGCAGTACGAGTCGCTGCATAAGTATAACGGAACCAGGAGATGCAAATGCTTTTTTTTAAGTTGTCAATGATCAGGTTTCTCGGGCTATTCAAAATATAAAAAGAATTAACTCTTTAAAAGGACCATGTAAACTGAACAAAGGGATGATACATTTTTGCTGTTACCTTTATATGATATTACGGACCTATTATAAGTCCGTGACGATATGCATAGCTCATTGAAATCAATTTATATAGGGTATGTACATGCAAGACAGATATTATAAGAAGATTACAGGTATATGTCTATGTACACATACATATGCATGGAAGTGCGTTTTAACTACGATCACTTGAAGAAGCCCATCTTACTATCCTGATGCTTCATTGTCTCCTTTAAAAGCATTAAGGAGCCGACCAATAATCAGATTTCACACATGTGTCTTTCCCTGGGGGCACAGCGGGGGACGGCTAGGTGATTACCTAGGGGGAACACGGGTGATTACCTAGGGGCACACCTGAGACCTCTTCCTTTTCATTCGGCAAGTTATCATTGGCTGGAAAGGCCCGCCGCTGGTGGCCCGCGCGCGGTACATCCGTGCTGTCCCCAGGCCGGGTACTTTCCGTTTAGTTATTAGGGCTGCGGTGGGGCGTGGGGGTGTGGTAGAGAGGAGCGGGGGTCTGAGGCTGGTTAGGGTCTCCCTGAGCTGGCTGCAAGCGCCCGCTGATTTCATCAACGCCATCTAACGACGTTCATGCTCTCATCTGCCGCTCCTTGAAGGCCGCTGCTAGATTTCCCAACGGCCGGCGTAATTTCTCGGATCTCCCTTCAGGGCCTCCGCCAATCGTGGCGGACGTCAGGCAGAAGACGTACTACCAATCAGGGGCCGGGCGTCACCAGGACCCATCAGACAATGCGGCCAGGGCCACATTAGCATAGGCCGCCATTCATCCTGCGTGGCTTTTCAGGTGTCGGGTCGGCTGATTTGTTGTGACAGAGATACCCGGCCCGCTGAAAGAGCCACGGTTTATTAGCGGGCGAAGAGTCGTTCAACTGACCGGCCCTGGGGTGCGGATCCCCAAGGTCCACGAATCCCGACCCTCGGCCCTAACTTCCTATGCTCCGCTTCTAACTCCCGGGCCGTCCCTATCCCCATCTAACTGCCTACTTTAAAACTAGCTCCGCCCGTACCTGGGCATTCCACCATAGCTTCGTCACCGTTACGTGAGGGCTGCAGGGGTCCCTATCGCTAATACCAAAATAATAATGTAGGATCGTATATATAGACATTTTTCTCTATGCCATAGGAAGACGATGCGGACCAACTTTATTCAACAGTTATAGATGACCTTATGGACGGCATATAATGTCTTAGTAAACAGACTTAAATATCAATAAACGATATCCCTTGTACGAGGTACAGAAAAGGGTCTTCATGTACGATCTTAGATTATTAACCGGACCCCAGGATCGTCCTACTTCGTCCTGATTCCATAACGTCTGCAAAACGCTCTGCATGGATCTTCATCATTCAACCCCAACCTACTCTTATGACATCTTCGTCTCCTATTGCCAATTTCTGTTTGATAACTTGTTTTGGGGGCAATAACTCACGCCAACATTGCTCTAAGTTCGTCTTTTCCCTGTTAAAATGATTTATTGTAGAAACGTAGTAACCAAGATTAAAGACCAGTTGATCACATGCGAGGTCCACAATAGTGGCAAAATTTACGTGGCTAATGATTTCTCTGCTCGTAGTCTACGTTTTGAAAGTCATGTTCGCACTGAGAAAGGTGTAATGCATTGTCACATACCCCTTTTTTCAAAGGAAACATGTCTCCAGTGTCAATAAATTTCTCCATCTTTTCCAAATCTTTTCTCCGGCGTTTTCTTTCAAATGTTGTAAGATCCTAATTACTATTTAAACCTGGCTCTGATTTATCCATTTCACTATTTTCCCTACGTTCTGACCACAGGTATCCATTAAATACCCCCCTGAGCCTAATCTCACGCGTCTACCTACAATCCGATCACGCATTCCTTTACTGGTTACCCTCGGCCCCCAGCGGCGCCAGCAGTCAAGCCCTTTATCGGTGGATTATCAGAGTCAATTAGCTTTTCTTACAGTTAGTGTTTGCCGACCGGTGGGAAACTGGGTGTCAGTCTGCAGGGTTGGACGTTTGTCTTTCCCCTCAGGCCCGCCCTACCCCCTCCCCTCCCCCGTCCGTGTCCGCCGTCGCCACCGACGTCTCGGATCAGCGGAGATCCACTGACACATTGTCACCAAAGAGGAGTGAATTCATCATGATTTTCAAATGACAACTTCATTAAGACGGCGTTCTCGGCACATGCTCGTAAACCACACTCTGAAGTACTGTTCGTTGAGGGTTGTCTGCACTAAAACATCTTGAGTCCGTACTAAACCATCATACAATAAAGCCATGTACATGTATATGGTCCCGCTTTTATTCAAATGAGTTGTAACATGGACTCAGGCCTCAGCGATGTTTTAATCATTCCGTGTTTTTGTGAACCGAAACCTTCATATGAGAATGTGGTGTGATGTTGTTTTTTTAACCTGCTGTTAGCGACTTCTGTACACATCAGTTAACTGTTTATTGACCGACATAAAATATATTTGTGCAATTATAGCAGAGCATAAAAAGAGGGTCGATGCCTTAGCACACAGGAAAATAAGAATGATGTCACAGACTTAGTTTAGTCTGTACCTATTCTTTCGGCCTGATATAGCTGTTAACATTATTTTCGCTGTAATTTTGAAAGGATCGGGATGGAAGACGATTTTTCATAGTACGAATAGTCGAGTCAAAAGGCGAAACACTAGTGTAGTATTTATATGAGGTGTGAGACTCACTTCCGACCGGAAGTGTCATGGCAACCCTCAAGTGGGCAATACATCGTACCCATCCCATATATCGCCCACGTCTATAGTGGGCGCGACCAGCGGCAAAACGTAATAAGCCCTCTAGAAACGGCTTTCATGTCTATGCTAGCTGTTTACTACTGCATGGCATATTTGTTTATGCTGTGTATACCGGACCCGCTTAATGGCAGCAGAGGAAGGTATGCCAAGATACCAAGCCATCAGACCCTATGGACAAAAGCCCGAGGCCACTTGTAGAGTGGGCCCTTGGGAGTTAGGCTCTATAGGCAGGCTGTGCCTCAACCAGCCGCCGCCGTTGCCTCCCAGCGGTCCCTAGTCAGCCAGGTAATGTCCCACGGCAACTTGTCTCATCCTCCGCCTTTCTGCCGCTCCGAGTTGCTCTGGCCCCCAAACCCCGAACCATCCAGAGCTGCTTCCAATTGTACCCAAGTGCAACGAGTGGTGTCGAGCTGCTGCTGGCACCATACTGTGCTGCTCATCCCAGTTTGCCACCGCTACTACAGATGTGAGCTACTTCTCTGCTTGGCCCTCCACCTTGCTAAGCTTGAAGAGTCTATCTCAACCCCTACCACGGGCACCAGACGTAATCTCATCCGATTTAATGCAATTTACCCCCCACAATGGAGATCAAGTGGCGGGTGGGTGTCATGGCTGATCCCGGCTTATTGTGATCATTTTGACACCAGATCGGCGGCGCTCATCTGGCCGATGATGAAGAAAGAAAGGCTAATTAAGTCAGTGAAGTTTCCACTGTAGCGGATGGGTCAGCAAAGTCTTACCTCCAGCCTCGACCGGGGCCAAATAGAAGGCGGCAGCCCCCTTGCCGCTGCCGCGCACACCCGATGAATATTGATCACTTTGGCCTGCCCTCTCTCCAAGCACATCTTCGTGCACGTCGAGTTCTTAAGTGGCTGCCGACAGCGTCGGTTCGTATGACAAACCCGCGTTTTGAGACCCAGGGCCACAGAGAATTACACTTAAAACAGTGTGTGGTAGGGATGAACCCAATACCAGAAACAATTCTCATTACTGGGCATTGTGTGAAGAAAATCCTGAGACCATGATTGCCTTCAAAGAGTGTTTTGTGTGCCTAAAACTTGAAAACCAAGATTACCCCAAGGAACCAGTTTTGTGTGCCTAAAATTCAAGACTACAATGACCCATAAGAACATGTCATGTGTTTAATATCCATGTCCAAGATTGCTTTGGCAAAGTGTATTATGTATCGAAAATTAAAAAAACCCAAAAAAACAGGAATGCTCCGTGCATATGAACGAAGGTCTAAGAGTTCAACTGTAATTTCTAATTCAATATTTAATAGGGGAACAGCCTTTGATTTAGTATTTAGATCATACTCTGACCTAAGAATAGACCTTTGGCTGTCATGAACCCACGACTAAGGATAGCTTCAACCTTAAAAATGTTTATTGATTTTCCTTCCCTTGATGTATGTAGGCCTGGGCATGTCTATTCTTAACCCAGCCTAATTGAATTTCCACAGGAATGTATTTCCAAGTGACTATCCCTAAGAGAGTGTTTTGTGTGCCTAAAATTGAAGACCGCATGGCTGTTTTCTTTTCTGAGAATACATCAGAGGATATCTGTGCTAAGAAATATATAAAGCCACCTTTAAGTTTGCGCGAAGTCTCCGGGAGTAATACTCTCCTGTTAGCAAAACATTGTTACTTACATCATGGCATTATGGCGCGTAAGGTGCTGGCAATAATGATATGATCACTTCTTCTTTCTTGACAATCGGTGTTAATTTTCAAGTGAATTTAAATGATTCTATGGTGTGTAGGACAAAGCACTTGGTAAACGGGCTTCAATACGAGGCATGGTTATTGTGTTTTAAACCGAGGACAACTAAGGAAAGATCTACTTTTAGTTAGTTTTATTACTAATACCCAAGATTATCCCCTTTTTGACTCATGCATCGCCAAGGCCGACTGATCCACATTGGCTAATGATGCAGTCCACGGCTGCCGTTCTACATCTCCTTCAAGCTGCACGACATCTTCAACTACAAAATCCAAGATTATCTCTGAAAGAAAACCATTACCTAACTTTTCCTCATAAAATTTCAAACGAAAGACGGCTTCTGTTTTCCCAGTACTCAGCGACTGTGTCAGAATAGAATACTAAATCCCTCTGAGAAAGACCTGTGGTTATAAAATATATGTCAACTCAGTTTGTACTATTATTACCAGCCATAAGATCCCAAAGTATGCAACCTTTAATTTGATTTCTACTGTATCTGTTTATTAAATGGTAATGGATGTTTTCCTTTGGGATTATTTCAGAGGGGAAACACCTGAAAAGATATTACAATTCCTCGAAACAACAATGTATACAATCCATAATCCTTCAAAATATTCTTGTTACGGTAGAGAAAAAATGTAATATTAAGAAGCCTTAGTTCGTTACTAAACTTATTCAGCATGACTACTGTAATTGAAAGGGTGGGATGTGATATTGGAGAACGTATACTGTTTATGTTATGTACCTAAGAATATCTAAGGTTCCTCAATTTAAATAACAGGACCAAGAGAGGTTGATAAAGGTAATCTAATACCATATTATATATATTACTCAAAAACACAAGAATTAGAATGGTTCTGTAGGGCCTGAAATCAGATATCAAATAGAATAACGAACAATTCCCGTTTGAGGTTTGCGACCTTGTGTATATATCACCACCCTTGTGGTGTAAAAGAACCCTGAGAAAGTCTGGTAAGGACCTATAATGGTTGACTGGACATTGAATCAAACCAAACAAACAAAACTATGGCAACAAAAAGAATGCCTAAGATACTCAATTAGTGTGGTAAAATCGGAAGCACCGATGGTGTTATTGAAACGCTCTAGCAATTTGATGTTAAAACTGAATATAGAGTTATGATTGACTTAAGTACGTCCTGATCTACACCCATATATACTCAAATAAATTTGTGTTTTCCTAAATACAAGCCCATAAAAATGATCCTCATATTTCCAGAAGATTTTGAAACTGAAAAGACAATTAATCCATAATGCAAGACTAATAACAGTAGGAAATAAGGGGAGAACCACAATATGTACTTTCAACAGAGTTCTGTGGGCCTCATACTAGAGACATACACAAATGTGAAACGGCTCTCAGGAAGTCATGATTTATTTACCGTTCGTCAATGTAACATAATACCCACAGGAGGACGACCAACCCCAAAGCGTCCACCTCACAATGGCCATCGGCAGGTGAATGGTCGGTCGGCCCGGTGATGGCTGGCCACCGCCGAGGAGCCAGGACCTCCAGTTCAATGCTAGCAAGGCCCTTAAAGGTCAGATGGCCCTTAGAAGGGCCAATAGCGGGTTGTAATCGTCCATCGCCTGTCTGCGGGCTGTGCCTGTGCTGGCCAGCGGGGTGGGCGGGTAGCTGGCCCAGGTACACAGCTGTAAGTGGGCATTATGGTCAGCGCTCTGGTCAGCGTACTGGTCAGCTGCCCGCCGGCCAGCCCACCGGCGCCCTCATCTGACCCCATGACCACGAGGTGGCGCCAATATCACCTCAGCGGGCAGCGCGACGAGCGGTGGGCGCCGACCACGAGCTGAAGGGCTATAGGGAGGGGTGGCCAAGGGGGTGAGGCGGCATGTCTGTGCGCCAGCCCCGTCGACAACATCATATTGGAGGTGGTGCGCTTGAGGGGGTGAGAGAGGAAAGGGGGTGTGGACGAGGAGGAGGAGAGCTTGGTGTGTGCCCTCTGCTGTCACTCAGCGCCGGCAGAGCAGTGGCCCGTGCGTACAATGAATGTTTAATGCTAGCATCCAGCCGCCGCCGACGCCCTCCTCCTCCTCCGCCGCCTCTTCCCCGGCGGGGCCCGACGCGGCCCCGCACCTACACGGGCGTGTTTAGATTGTATTAGATAGCCAGCATCCACTCTTTTGCCCGGATCTAATTCCCATTATGGCCTGCCTGATACTGAGCTCACCGAGTGTGAGTGTGGGGTGAGGGTGCGTGTGGGGCGCGCCCGCTGGGCTGCACTGGGCTGGGCTCCGTTGGGCTGGGCTGGGCTCCGTTGGGCTGGGCCGTGCGCTGGCTGGCAGGCCAAACATGTCGACGGTTGGCGTCTCTGACGTCACGCCCCGACGCCACGTCTGTAGACAAGTCGTCCCCGTGCTGTCGTTGCCGCATGGTGGCAGCACTGGGCGTGACGTAGGGGCTAGCAGGGCGGTGCCGTCTGGCGGGTATAACGGGCACGGATCGTGGACACCGTACGAGAGGGGGTGGGGGTGAGCGGGGGACGTGGCGTGATCCGGGGCCGGGGCCGTGAGCAGCTCAGAGTATCACCGACACCGAGAAATCAAAAAGGTCCTAAACCCATACAGATCTACGAATCCATGGGCACCCGTTGGAGGGAGGGGGAGAGAGGGAGGCGTGGGACGGGGGGGGGGGGAATGTCGTTCTCAGCTGGCATCAGAGCCCCAAGGCTGGCTCCCCCCCCCCCCCCCCCCCACCTCCTCGGACTTTAAACACGTGGCCGGCGCTCCAGTGAAGATGTGAATAACGCCCGGGCTGGCAATCCACATTTACATATTGACCCGTGTTAAAATACAACCGCCGCGCCAGCTTGGATCCAATCTATAAACCCCAACCCCCCACCCCTCCCACAACCCCATGCCCTCTCCCTCCACAACCTCCCCTCCGGATTCCTCCCAATACTATCTCTAGATCCCCGACCCCCACAGTCAAACCCCAGGCTCACAGCCCCCCTAGGCCGACAGATCGATGGCATTGATAGAGTATTGACCCCGATATTAGGCAATTTCCCCCGGACCACAAAAGAGCCTAATTATGAAAACGGCAGAGGAGGAGATGGACGGGGCCTGTGAAGACAGAGGATTGGAGCTGGAAGGGGTGCCAAAGCGAGACATGTTCCCCGTCCCCTTCCCACCTCACTGTACCCCCAACCGACCCCGGGGAGGCCTTGTCCGGGGACCGGGGCGGCTGAAGGCCGGGCAGGGTGACAAAAGGCCACAGAAAGCGGGCCAAATGACCGGTAATTCGTCCACAACCCGGCGCTTTTGTCTTCCCACAGACCAGCTAATGGAAAACACCATGTTAATATTTACCGGCTTTGATTGGATCGGCTCCGATAGAGGACCGGGAAAAGAGAGAGGGAGAAAGAGAGGAGTACTGGTGGTGGTAGGGATGGCATGGAGAAGGACAACAAGTAAAGACAGATTTTTTCCTGACTGTTGCACGTAGCAGGAGCGTAGGCTGGGCTTGGGGTCTCGGGTCGCGCAGGAACCAGTGTTTGTTGTAGGTCGCGCCACATGTGAGTTGGAATCGTTTCAGATGTACTTCATAACGTGTAAAGCCAGAACGGGTAGCCTTGGGAATCGTTTCCTTTGCCAGCGTTGAGGAATACACCACACTGTCTGGTTTTACTTCGCTCTTCTCAAGTCATCGCGTGTGTACTTTTTACACCTGCCGACTTAACACCATTGCATTCTACCACCAACATGTCTAACACCAACACCACTACTAATACCGACACCACCAGCACCATTCGTTTTCATAATACCTCATATTTAACAACAACACCACGAACGCCAATACTGCCGCAGCTACCTACCAAATGATACATGTTCTACTACTAGGTCTATCCTTAATACCACACCACTAACACCAAATGATAATCATACGTCCCTTCGTACCATGTGACTTGCTTTAAAATGGCGTTTTTAATGATTCCCAGATACACTCAGACATTCTCACTATGTCTCCATATATTTTGGTGATATCATTATGAACACCATTTACCATTAACAAGTATTCCAGTCTTACTAATCTTAGTAGTGCCATCAACACCAATGCCGGTAGTTTTACCACCGCCACTGTCTTCACCGCTACTACCACCATCCCCAACACCACTGCCTTCACCACCACTGCCTTTACCAACAGTAGTAGAGTCCTCAGGCGCCTAAACAGCCAATAATATCAATAGAAAAAGCGGATGGCGTGAGGAAAGCTGAGGACGACAGGGGACCAGGAGGAAGGTGCTCACGTTTCAAAGCCCGCTGCCATATGGGTATGGCACATTGTTTTATTAACAAACATGTCTACCTCCAACACCCAACCGCCACCCCACCCAAACCCCCTCCGACATGGCACCCATACCAGAGGAGCTACTCAGAGAACGTGATTCGGCACCGACATGCTAGGCAATTAGCTGGGGAAAAACGTGTATGTGTATGTGTGTGTATGTATAGGTGCGTGCGTGTGTGTTTTGGAGGTTGGTGGTAAGGAGTAGGCACAGGGTGTGTGTGTTTTAGGTGGGTATGTTGGTGGGTGGATCGGTGGATGGTTGGGTAGGTGGGTGGGTGGGTGGGAGCTGTTGCTGGTCTCCCGCCAGGGGGAGTTGTGTCTTACAGCGGGCCGAGACGCTGGTTGCGGGCATGTCCCCTGGCCACCTCCCAAATTGAGGTATCAGACGCGGATCGATGAAGTCCACGGAGCATGAAACAACTTAGCAGATGAACATAAAAGGCCTGCCGATTAATTGAACCGGGCTGAGCGCGTAGTGCGTCGGCCTGACGCCCCTTTCCTGTCCTCCCTCCCTCAACCCCATGCCGCACCCGCCAGCACGTCTCCCCTCTACAGTGTGCCCCTTAGTTGGCCTCACTGCCTCTCCTCCTTTCATCATGTTCCTACCTTCAACCTCCTATCTCTGGAAGCGCCCTCTATTAGCATTAACTTCATTCTACACAACTTCCGACCCACGACTACATCCACTGTGTTTCTACTAGTCCTGCAACGAAACC
Source organism: Alentia gelatinosa (assembly GCA_950022655.1). NCBI lineage: Eukaryota > Metazoa > Annelida > Polychaeta > Phyllodocida > Polynoidae > Alentia > Alentia gelatinosa. The sequence goes on from OX465579.1 coordinate 57,371,963, forward strand.
CTGTCTGCCTGTAAGCATCGGTAGGTGGGTTAGAGCCGCCTATGCCCGTACATGGTCCATGGTCAGTGCTTCTGCTGGGGGCCATGGGGCGAATCCCCCTTAAGTTCATGCATTTTGAGGTATTCGAAGTGAATTGCTGGCCTAAAATGAGAACTAATATGGCTAGAATCGCACAAACATCGCTCACCATCTTTGACAACAGATCTACCTTGATCTCAAAAATTACGTTTGGGTTGTCAGAAAAATGGGAAAATTCCATGCCTGATTAGTATCAATGTTATCTTCCAAGAATACGTTATTCCCTGTTCATTAATTTACACAACAGTCTACCATGATGTAGATATCGATACGCCTTAGCCTCTGACGACCCCATTATCTCAAATTTCATTGATTTACCATCTTAGCCTCTGACGACTTCTTAAGTCCCCTCATATTTTAATATATTCCCACAGACTCTAATGGCCCCACCAACAGTTGATATATCAATATACCTACAGGTTTTGATGAGCAACACGATCCACCCCCATTTCAAATATAATCACTGAGTTTTTAACACCCAAATCATCTCCCCCTCACGTTACAGAACTATCAGTCGCTAATGATTCACACAAACTTCCTTTGTGTTATCCTAATCAGCATCTGTCTCTAACAACTCCTGTATATCTATTTTGGTCAATATACCTGATTGATATCTTACATTCATACCTTCAAAACACACTTTCTAAATACATTTGTAATATATATTTCGTACTTAATTATCCAATAATACCTCCTTAATCGACATATCCCCATTCTGAGCAACAGCATGGCCATGTATACATGTAACCTTCAACCTCTAATAACCCCCAAGTCTGCCCTCCTTAAATGCCCTTCAATTATCGACCTCTATTGGCAAATAAGAATAACAATTTTGAGCGTGTGGCTTTTCAGTGTTTTTCACTGTGAAACCCTTCTCTCACGCACCCCTCCATGCTCATGCCCCATTTCCCTTCTCTGCCATCCGTCCTCAAAAGATCCCCATTTCCACACAGCCACACGCAGACACTCCTCGCACCCTGCTAACTTGCCTGCAGGCTCTGCACAATACGACGAGCCCCTTCTCTTACTGTGAAATCATACCCACAGCCTGTGGGGTGCTACCCCCACCCCTCCCACACCAAGACCACCACCAGCTCCACCATCACAACCACCATCACCACCATGGCCCAACCCCGCAAGGCGAGACATGATTATCAATTCTTCTTCCTGTGCTAATAATAGAGCTTTAGCTCCGGCGTGCATCTATTTATAGGCTTTGCCGATGCTTTCAGCAACATTAGCCTCCTTGGCGGGGCTCTTTCGGGGCTAATCTCTGTCAAATCGGATCTGAAACACGCCCGTCTCGGTCAAGGAATGTTACCTACAGGCGATGCATCATGAGAGAATAAAGTCTGATGTCGTCGCTGCCGTATGCCCTAGGTGGTTCATATTGTAGCTTATATATATGCAGTCCAAGCGACCAGACTATGCACTGGTAAACGCGCCAAAACCCGTGGTTATATCTCATTTTATTATCCAGCGAATACAAATTATCCATAGCAAACCTATAGTCCTAAACTCTGTATGGACATACACGACGCATACGGATGTGTTGTATGCTCGGGGCTGCAAAAAACAGCGGATACGGAAAAATCGTACCTATGCAAAAGTAGTCCATAGCTAAAGTGAATTAAAATCGGCACGCCAGCAACTGAAAAAGGTGGAGTTGGCCCTAGGCAATAGCCTCGCATGTGCTCGAATATCACTAGGCCTCAACTCCTCGGAGCATACGGCTGATTGTATCTGAAACTAGTCAATATTGTGCATATATTTGAACGGACAAAGCATTTTCAAAAAGGACCCTCATAATTGAAATCCAAATGATGACTCGCAAATCTAAATGAAAATGCACGTACATTTCCAATGTTTCTTCACAAAGTTTAATAAAACCAATATGATAATCAAACCCTAGATAACAAATATGGTGTAAAGGAATGCAGTTATGGCCCTAGTATAAAATGGTGCATAATGGCTACCGCGTTCAGAGTGAACATTTATGACCGAATACCCCTCAAAGCCTGATCGACTTGGGGATGGATTTTCCCGTCTCATTCCTCCAACACACACCCCCCAAAAGCCACACACACCACCTCTCATCAACCCCCACACATCGCCCTAACACAGCCAGCGCCACAGTAAAGGTATTTGTATCTACCAGGAGGGTTGGGGAGAAGGGGGATTACAGATACAACTAAATGATTGTCTCGCGTCGTAGATTTGCACTCGTTGACCCCGTGAATGGTTGGATCCCGGGGATTAGCCCTGGTAATATGGTCCGGATCCCAGGGCCATGTTGTTAGTGGGGGCCCGCCTGGCTTCCGCCGGCCCCGGCGCGGATGAGGGGAGCGGAGAGGTCGGGGGTGTCAGAGGTAGCGAGTAGATGTGTGAGGGATGGAGTGTGGGGGATGCTGGAGAAGAGCCAGACTTGTGGACATGTCATTGTTTTCTGTCTCTTTCCTCCAGGCGGCCTTAACCTGTTCCTTCTGGCACCGGCATTACGCAGTTATATTGAGGACTATAGTGTGGATGAAGTTGGATTGATGTGTATTAGGACAGTCGAGTGGTAGGTGGAGGTCTATTATGGGATTGGGCCTATAAATGAGAGGTTAGATTAAAAGTAAAATAAAAGTGTCCTGTTAGACATGGGTATGTCGAAGCTATCTGGGGGGAAAGTATAGATACTGGCAGGCATGTATGATTATGTATAAGCAAGGCTGTTTGGAATACTAAGCAAGACTAGTTTTATTATATAGACATGGGAAATCTGTTGTGTAGTTGTCTGGCTGGAATGCTTTGCAAATCGGTAAAGGACTTTTGAGAGTTAAGTGATCGTGGAAAATAAACGTTTATTTGTTACATTCTATAGTAGACACATATGCCTACATTTCTCAGTTCGTTTTGATCAAATAACATTGTCGGGATTAGATTTTATCACTCTAATTGAGAGGTAGGATTTTGGGGTGGGTGAAAGGTTTGTACAGAATTCATAAAGTGTTCCCCAACATGACATAGATATATTTCAACATTGAATTGGATTGATATGTAAATATGACAAAATTATCAGGCATTCTATGTGCCTAAGACGATGTCTGTTCACACACCTCTTCAACCATACACCATTCTATTGGCTAACCCCTATATACACACGAAGACCTAAGCGAACTAAGCTTTGTGCCAGTTGCCAGTTCGTTAATTGCCTTCGCTATGCCGACATTTTCGTATACTACTCACCAAAAGTTTTGGGCGAAACCTCTGAGGTTTACATCGAAGCCACCAGCATTTGACGGAATGGAAAGGAATATCCTACAATTCACTGAGGCACTACCAGGTGTTTTTTTAAATAATGATAACCATTGTTCAAACTAGTTCCTTGTGACTTATTTTGATAACAGATGAGTAAGATATGTCATTTTGTCCAATAAGTCTTTATATAAAACCTATTTACATTGGCTTGATTTATACTGAAAATATAGAGGAAAATATCGTTTTCCCCGAATCTCTCCAAAACAACGATGGTGACCTGTAATCTTTAGTGTTTAAATGTTGCACTAAGAGAAAATGTGGTTACTGAGCCCGTAGGGATTGGAGTTGGAGGTGTTTTGTCCCATAAAATGTCCCGACGGAGGAGAGACGTACTTTATGGGGGGAAGGGCTGAGAAGGGCATCCCTACGGACTCAGTCACTAAGTTTTCTTATTATTACATATCTAAAATTGTTCAGAAAACGACATTTAATCACTTTCTAAGTCATAGATTCTTAGCCATTCACTACAGGTTCAGTGCGCCCGAACATTATTTTTACTGCTGCCCTCTCAGCGGGTAGTATGTCATAGACGTTCGGCCATAGGTATATAAAGATATATTATATGAAAGTTTGACATGGTTTTACTATGTGAAATCTAACGGTTTTAGAAAGTCTATATACTGCATTATGATACTATCATGATATCAATCTCTAGATCCAAATCTAACATGTTACCGTCACTTCTGGAGTTAGAGTTGAGTGTTCTTTAACACTTTCAGATCATCATATCCAATCGGAAAATATTTCTCTGAGAAAATATCTTCACTCTGAACAGGTATAAGACCATGATGGTTCAGAAAATATATACATGTATAGCTAAATATACAAAGCCAACGATTGATAGAATGAATTATGTCAGTGTCATGCTACCTGTGTTGTATTTGTTCGTCATTGACGCGTGCCTTATGGAATAATTTGCGTCAACTCTCTGACCATTTGGTGTAGCACTCCCTTCACAAATACCAGTGCCCCATTGCCTCTGCCAACCCTAGGACTCAACTGAGGACTGGTCATTGACCTTAGTGGCGCAATCCAGATGATACATCTGTATTGGACAGATAAGAATGCATCTCTTAAAACACTACATTAAAACAGGAAAGGATATTTCTATGATTTATTCATCTTTTTTTCAGAGTGAGGGGAATCAACCCAGTCTCCCTCCATTCATCCCCTTTTCCGGACAAGTTTTAATGGGGATGGGCTTAACTCCACAAAAAAGCTAATCCGTTCGGATTATTTTATTCGCATGGTTACCCCCAATCATCACGGCCCATTAGGTGTCTTGATGTGATATTACTGTAACGGCTTTACCATCATAACACGCATGCGCTCTAGATACAGACGCCTATTGATAGCCGTGTCTTTTTTGTTACGTGACGTCTGTATTTGTCGCCATTCTTCAGTGGGTTTCCTTCTCAAAAACCAGTAAACGTGAACACAGGATGGGGAGCAAAACAGTGGCAACTCAGCCATTTCTTTTTCCATGACTATAAAGTATGTTTTATGGCGGGCAACAGATTGACTGGCAGCTATCTTTTACGCTACTTACAAACGGGAGGAAGGGGAGTATGGTGAATAATCTCCTGTGAGACGGAGATCTGGTGAGGTGATTCCTGTACCTTTGATTATTATCATAGCGTCAACAGAATTCCTTCAGTTTGCAGCACACCCTGTAACACACTGCTTTATGCTTTCTTAAAATCACATAGTTTTCACAATCGCGTGCCTCTTCTGTCCGCTAAGAAGCAACTTTTACACTTCATGGCATAACGTTTGAACACTTCATAGCATGCATTGAACTTTATGATATCTATACAGCATACATTGGGTAAACTGTGTTAATACATTAAAATAATTTCGAGATATAACACCCGTTACCATACTTACACCCAACCACAAATGCCTCGTCTAAAACATTACCCCTGTTTCACTGCCTTCACGTTTCTCAATTTCTGCTTTTTATCCTGAATATAATCGATTTATAGGGGCCTTACACGCCATGGATATAATGTACTATTGATGACGAGGATAATCTCTACTCCAGGTAGGGATTACTAACATTTGCAAAACATAATTGAGTCTCAGGAAGAGAGTTCATATTATGAAGTGAAGCCTCGGACAGACACCCTAACCAATTGGCCTCTTTCCTGATATGAGACAGAAATACAAATTTTCTGAAAGCGGATATGATGGATGGATTAAAGTCGCAAAATATGACGAGCTTTCAACATGGGTCTATTCTTAGCGTACACGGCGATAAAGTGAAAAGATTTAGGCCGATTACACAAATTCAGCTATATGTGTCCTCTTTCCTTTTGTCTGCTGTAATTGCAAACAGACTGTTCGTACAATTTCTGTTCTACTAAATTAAATCTACTCCAGTATCTATTTCAACAAACACCCTATGCTAAGCATCACCTCTCGATGGAATGGCCTTACGTGTGACAAAAATGGAATACGTTGGAATGGTACAGTGAAATTGAATGCGTATTAAGTGTTTGTTCCAGGTACCAGATAATTTAAACCATTTGGGATTTCCCTGCGTGCTATGATAGATCCAGCACTCTGGCTGCGTGTCTCGTGGCCAACAACAATCTCACACAATGAGTCTGCTAAACGATGCACGTTTCCAGCAACAATTGAGCTGCTCCATGTAAAGGCGCCCTGCTCCACGGGCGACTCATTAAGCCTAGATGGGCCGCAGTGATTAACCTAAATCGTGTCGGTGGGCCGAGAGTGTGGTCGGCACTCGGGTTGGGTGGCAGTGAGTCTGGCCCCCACTCCCCGAGTCCGCCGAGGCCGGCTGAGGTCAGACGAGGTCAGTCCTTATATCGGATGCTATGTTGTGACCTCGAGCGTTTCTCGTTGTGATGCGCCGGGCTCGTCGCGGCCGAGAGTGGACAACTTCTGCGAGTGGCGGAAAAATACAACATGGCTACGTCATTAGCCGCCATGGGTAATCCCTCCTTGGGGGGTCGGGAGATGAGGAGGTGTGTAGGATTGGGCCGGGTGGGAATGTGAGGTGTGGAGAGGACCGCGGAAGGAGGAGGTGAGGGGGGTCATACATGAGTTGGTTCCCATGAGCAAGTAGGCCGCGCCAAGCAATTCTCCAACAGATGGCTTTATCTGCAGTCCACTTTTCAGACTTACAAACGTCCCCTTCAATAATTCCACTCTCATAACAATACATTTATCCGATGCTTACATACATATATGTGTGTGTATGTACCCATGGGTTATACCACTGCGAGTTGATGAGAACAGTACAACGCCTATGGACCGAACTGTTAATATTGAACGATGGAATGTGTAGTGATCAATTTTCCAATCTTCCAATTTTCAAAGGGCCGTAGAAAAAAACCTATATTCTGTGGTGAGGTTATTCGATGTTTAACAAAAAGATAATATATCTATCATTTCTTTACTTGACATCTGAAATCACCAATCTTCTTTGGGGTTTAGCTGATAACCATGGAAAATGCCTAGAGAAATATGTCAATCTTGAAAGGCTTGACTCCTACAACGAACTTTTATATATAACGTTTTAAATAAAGATATAGCTCCGCAGAATGGTGTGTACCTTATATTGAATTGTGAAAAAGAATGCTTTAAAGCGACAGAAATTACTATGGTAATGTTAGTATCACACATTCCGATCACTGGTGATAGGGTGGCATTTGATATATTTGGGCTCTGCTTTGATGTTTTTATGAAATATTTTCCTAGTTGTCGGTAGTGTGAAAGGAGATATTATTATTTCTCTCACCCCTGGTATTTTTCCCCATAGACTTAAAATTTGGAACTCATACTCAATGCCCATAGAGTATTTAGAAATATTGAATGGGGGATTATGTCGTAAATGTTAGCCAATTAGTCATTGTGAGGGGTGAGATAAATTCAGAAACCTATTCAAGTTCATAGTCAGAGCTCGATCCTATCTTGTTTGAATCACGACGTAATTCACGCGGCTCTGCCTTGTGAATTACTACGCTATTCAAACTTGATGGAATACGAGTTCTGACGGTAAACATTAATAGGTTTCCTTTATGATATCTATGGCTCAATACCCCTTGGTGACATATATGCAGTATCCATATCAGATACTCCCTCATGGATGCCACTGTTACTGTAGTTCGTTGCGTACTTCGTACCATGGGAATACTACATAAGTTTCCTTTGTGCCTGACTTCGACATTGATTTAAAGGTTATTAATATAAGACATCGCAATGTAAGAAATAGAAAGGAAATAGTTTTAACCATTGTGAGAGGACAGCAGGTAAATGCATGTAATGAACTTCCCAATATACCCATGGATTCGAGGAGGCTTTATATGCGAATATTGTTTCAGAGGATCCTCTGTATTAGGGTGGGGAATAGCGAGGACAACTAGGCCACGCCCTAATCCAATGGGCTGTTCACTAACCCAGATCGGCATGGTTGCTGTACACAGAGGCCTCTTTGTCTGATGGGCTCCTGGTACCAACGGGAATTTATTGTTGCAAGGCAAATAGACACACCTCTTCAACCTGTCAAATTATCCCTACTTCTTGAGTGTATTCTATTTTGTACGCCAGCAATTTATCCGCGGATAACATCTACCCGTGCATTAGGTATTAGCTTGTTAACCTGCACTGATGTCCATATTTCTTGTGTAACACCACTGATATAAGGTGATTAACCAGATGAGAGGGCTGGTAGTGGAGATTACCAATCATTACACGCTGGATGACGTTATCTCTGTTATAATGGTCATTTATTAATTTGATTATATCTTATCATTCAGTTCAGGAATAAGTCTATATACACACACACACATATATATACATCATTATATACATCTTCGTCTTCAAAGTCCTTCAGTTCTTATAGCAAGCTACAAAGACTTGATCTCGATGAAGACATGCTACCAGGTGCACTCAACAGCCTGTGGTTATAAGCCACACCCACATTCACACGCACACGCGAAAAGAAAAAATCCTAAATACCTTACGTCAGCTTATCCCGCTTAACGCTCTTTATTACTGGAGAGTGCTAAAGATTTATAGCCTGATGCGAAGCCAACGGATTATGTTTGGCTATCACTTATTAGATTCAGATAATCCGTGTGATGTCACAGCATTAGTCACGAGCAAGGGGTGTCCGAGTTATGCCCCTCCTGTCTGGACAAATATTGCCGCAGCTGTTGGTGACCGCTGCTTGATGGCCGGGCCGTCCCCGCGTCAGCCGTCATTGCCAGTTCTACTACCCACAGGCTGCATTATCGCAGCGGTCAGAGAACATTGTCCGCTATCATTAACGGGGACAAAAGGCTACCCTGACACACCTACCCAGCTATACGCACCCCTGTCTATCTGCCTATACACAAACACCCCTCCCCTTCTATATTGACCATTCGGGCCACAGAAATCATCCCACCCTCTATGTATACATGCACAATGAAATAACATGCAGCAACACTTCATATTTATCGATATAGACTGCAGGCATCAAAAGTCTCCTTATCTAACGTTAGTTCCACCTAAAAATCACAGAAGTCATCACGCTTTAAAATCATCACGCTTTAAAATCATCATTGTCGGTTATTAGTGATCGTACGTTATTACAAAAAAACGATCGGTTATTTATTCACTCTTACATCCACCCAACCTCAAATACAGCTTTTGAAAGGCCACATGCATGAAAATGCTAGAAATACTCAATGAAGTTACATTCACACATTGGTTATTGAGTCTCACATGAGTGACATATTCCTAACGATGTAAACTATTCGGAGTCGAATGTGGATTCCCCCTCGCAACCTTTTTATACATCAACACCTAAACCCATATTTATTAACCCCTCTCCTGCTCACTACCCGCAATCCTATCAACCATGAGTGCACACCTTACAGAGATACACACCTCCCTTATCGTAATGGCTTGTAAACCTGACAGGCCTTAAACAAGTAGTCTTCGATCATTTGTCCATCAAAGGAGCGAAAACGTCAATACTCTTGGTATCAACCTTTTCTGTTCTTTTCATTTTGCCTTTTTCCACTATTTTTCCACCAATGGTTCCTTTTAGTTCTTACGTCTTTTTCTCAGTACAGCATGGTTACATTCATTAATGATTGAGTTCAACTCCAGCCGCCCTCATCCCTAACCACCCTCCCCAGCCACGTCAACCCCCAACCACCGCCCGGCGCACTTGTCTTAAGCAACCTTAAGGGTCTGGTCGGCGCTGCCGCCATGGAGGAAACGGTGCAGACACGCGCCCCGTCCTCTGATCCCCGGCCACAAAAAGAGATGAAGAGGGAAACCCTGGAGGAGGCTGGGGACGCTCGGCGATGACCTTGGAACCAATACAGAGGGTGGTAGCGATCTAGCGGGAGACATGGCGGACGGCGACCCCGGTCTGTGTTAATAACGTGCGCCTGTGTGAGGCTTGCTCAGCCCTATAGCAGTGCTCATATGCGTGCACCATGTAAGACCACCTTCTGCCTCTATAGGAGATATAGCATGGTGATTTCTTTTGTAGGTTTAGTTAATTGTTATCAATATACTCAACCGCCACCTCCGTGAAGTACATTGCATCTAATTAAACGGAGTCTTCAACACGTACATGATATTCTCTTGTAGGGATATTTTAACCCTTTCATGACCTCAATCAAAAATTCCAGCCCCAAAACGGTAGGTTCCTAAGGCGTAAAGGTCGGCTTGGTGCTTTAATAGTACGTGATTGAGGATCAGCACATTAGAAATCCGAGAATTAAATGCTACCACTAGTGGACACGTCATCTTCGTTAATGAGTTAAAAAGTACATATATGAAGTGCAGTATGATCTGAATATTACACGCGAGATAATAGGTAATAGCATACTCTGCATTTCTTTCCAATTGACTCATATTCTTCGCCGTAGGAAGGAAATAGGGTTAAGTATGACAGCAATAATATTCCATCAAATCTGCAATAACAGGAGGGCAGGGCTATCAAATGACACCAGATGCTAATTACACATAATACTCAAGTTTTATAAAGGCATGATAAGGGATCCAGGGAGATGAGAAATAACCCAATATTTATGGATAAACTAAAGCTATCTCTGCTGAGCTTACAAGAGGGCAATCCTGTAAGAGTATACGAGGTGGAGGGAACGGGAGAGGACATGGCCCCTTAGGCTGCAGCGAGCGGGACAATGATTTCTCTGCATGGCTGAGCCGTGTCGACCACAGAAGATTGCAGTTTGGAGGCCGTGTTCCTACAGGGCCACCCGCCCTGCCGTAGCGTCAACCTCCTCCAGCACCCCGAGATACCACCCTCCTCCACGGTCCCACGGCTGCCTGTTGCCGCGGCGCCCAAGGCGGGGCCTCAAGGAGCAGTGAGGGGTAAGGAGGAAGGTGGGGAGGGAGGGACCTCTTTGAAGTCCATTAATCTCTCGATCAGCCATTCATCTTGGGCCTCTTTGGCGGGGGTCGGGGGTTATCGGCAAGAAAAAGTTACCATGAGAGACAATGGACAACGCACGCCATCATAAGATACGACCATGTCACCGGGCCCCCTCTGCCCATCCCCACTCCTCAACCCAACCCCTCTTGCTGCCGTGGGGTTATGGATTGAGCCTGGTCGCTACCCAGCCCTGAGGATGACTCCGCGCACTCGATTAGATACACTATCAGTCGTTCCACGACGAAATCGGCCCGATCAAGTTTAACCTACGCGACCGACGCCGAGAATCCAATAGGATATTCGATCATTATTTGTCAGAAGAAATCATATCGATGCTGGGCGTACGTATGGCATACCCGTCTAGTGTCGGGTGTCAGCTAATTAGATAATCAACCCTGCCGCCAGCCTCCACCTTGTAAATGCAGGGCGAGAGGAGTTGAGGCGTACGGGAGGGGCTTTGGTCCTGTTAAATATTTACCAGCTGTAAACAAAACCTACGCGCTGCCTGCTACTGTGGCAGCCCGCTGCACATTTAGGTATTCATTAAGATTAATTATACTGACGAGATTAAAAAACATTCAAACTGCAGCGTCCACAAGATTCATCTTCGTCGTAAGCTTTCAACTGCTTCAGAAGTTCTATTTAGATATAACCTTGTCTATTGCCAAGCCACACCTCGTGGTGAAGATTAGCTTTGGATTTCACTAAACGAACTTGAGTGATTTGTCATAGCTTCTCTGCCCCCCCCCTCCCCCCCCCCCCCCCTAATACTCCAAAAAGATCTGAACGGGAAGCATCCATTTAAAACATCTCTGTATCGGTCTAAATCCTCCTCCCTCAAGCCTGTAAAGCGAGCCCTGAGTTATCACTAGCTTCGCAAATCCTTCTTTTTTAACTAGTGCCTTCAGGGGGCCATCGCGGGGTCCCCGATTTCTGTGTTTGCCGTGATTTGTCAGGGCTGACGTAAATTGGCGACCATAGTCCAGACAGCAGTGATGGAACCAACCCCCTGTCCTCATCCACCCCCACCCCTACTCCTAACCACCCCCAACTCCTACCCCTTGCTTGAAGAAGAGGAAAGCTAACGCTGGACATATCATCGGTTACCAAGAGTAGAAAGGGCAGGAGAGAGGAGTCTGGGGTGGGGTGGGGGTACTTGAGTCTCCTCCCAGAGTGCAAACGGGGGCTCCTGACCACACCTAAGTCTGGTCAGTACATTACAAACAGACAGGTCATCAATATGGGCGTGGTCCACCACTAATCACCACTGTGGCCCCACCTGGTGGCCCGCCGGCTTGATTGCCGCTTGTAGGGCACCGGATAACACGGCTGGTGCTCACTTCCGCCTGTCAGTTTCCCGCGCTGACATCAGCGCCGCCCTCGTGTCAATGATGGATGGAATACACCGGGCATGGTACCAGTGTGGAGGCGCCAACCTGCTCCCGTCCTGACTGCTTTGTCCCCCCTTCATGATCCAGAAACTCCCCCAGTTGCACAATATTGTGCCACATGATTTCATTAATACGTCCTCTATCACATGCAATCACACACTGACCTTTTCTGTATCCTGATGCACGGAAACCTTTCGTCTGAATAATACACTCAATCCTCCTCTTCAACACATTAACATGCTGCAATGTATGTAGGAGTATATGGATACCATAGTGAATAGGATGATCCGTTTGGCATATCAACGCTTAACAGGCTGTAAATGTCATACAGAAAACCGTTTGCGGTAGATTGGTTCGCAAAGTAAATTAGTACCAAGGCCAAGTTTATACTCAACAGGTCCTAGCCTCCACGTGAATAAGTGAGAGCATTGCCGAGAAATGAATAATAGAGCAAGCTTACATGAATGCCTGTGAGCCCTCTCAAACATATCAGGATGTAGTAACCGCGATGCATAGCCTAGAACCACCACCAATAAGGATAACATTGAGTCTCGTTTCCCAGTGTCTCTGCGGCGAAACTTTAAAATGGCATGAAGTTATTAATTTCAGCTAGTTTCACTTCGATCCTAAACTCTGTGCTTTCTCTATATATATTTCAACATGGGATATAGGAAATAGAGTAGTAAAAATCAATATCTTGATGTGAAAGTGATGTGGAGGTAGCCTATAATGCCTGACAATAAAGGACCTGTCAGTGAGTCTATAGAAACTCTATCTCAACAAGTTCATAATGTATTGAATACATGCACCTCACTTTTAGAGGATTCAGGTACGAGCAATATTCCCTAACACATCTAGCAAGGTAAAGGCGGGAAACATGCAATCGTTTGGTCACACATGGCCAGAGGTATAACTGTCGCGTCACACAATAGTGAGAAAGAAGGTTCATACAAAACTATATAACGGAACGAATGAGCAATACAGAGTGTTATATGATAAACATTCGTTTCATTCTAATTGGGAGCTGTAAACACTAATATGAAATGCCTAATTAGAGTGTCTGGGTGCGCTTGAATGTGAGTAAATGTAAAAGGTATGGGGTAGATGTAGGAGATCGCCTTCACCAAACAAGATTTTTTTAATTTTTTTTTTTAATATTTATTTAGACTGTAAAAGCATTCAGTCAAAAATGACCGGTATTTGTAACTCTTACAGTATATTTGTAACTCTTACAGATATGACGCAATGTCTTTAGAAAGGAACCAATGGTTTACTCGAAAGGGCAAGTTTCAACAGACCTGTGGTGGTGGGGTGTTAGAGGGAACGCATATTGATTCACAGATTATAGCATGGTCTCCTGTAGACTGTCTGGAGGGGTGAGAGATGGAGGGGTGTGAGCACTGGGGACGCAGGGTTTTCCCCCGTCATCAAATGTCCCCATGGTAACCGACCCTAGCACCACCAACATGTACCCTGCGCCACCATGCACCACCTTACGCTTAGTACACCACACAACAGGCTGACGGAGACCCCTACCGGGCACCCGACGAACCACGTCGCTAGTGCTCGGGACGGACCCAGCTATCAACGTGACATACATGCTGTTCTATTGGTCAATAATATTTCATTTAGTGCGTCAAACGCATCTCATTGGCACTCGGCGAGAACGTAAAATACCGAACAACCTGAAGCGGACAAATGAATGGTTAGAAAATGGCTGCCTTGGGAAATGTTGTGTTTGCCGCGCGCTGCAAATTAAAGGCTTTGATGGTGAGCCCCACCATACATTTTTGTGAATATATAGAGATGTATATAGATGTAACTGTAAATCTATGATGTATACACATTCTACACACGCAAAAACAAACACACCAAATGACACCTGAATGTACCGGTGTTATTTGAAAGAAATACCTGCCTTTAATCAAAATCACTGCCAAAATGATTAGTCTATACTATACACAATATATTTATACACATATAGAAAACAGAATCCCATTTCCCGATTATAGCTTTCTCATTTCTATGACTGTCTGGCGTGGCGTGCGCACTGATTAGATCAGCTATATTTATAGTCGGCCCTTGTCTTTGCTGGCATGCACTATTAGGCCGCAGTGACCTCATGGTTATTCGGCCCCAGCCCAGGATGGTATGTGGAGCAGTAGGGGTGACATGGGACAGCAGGAGCGAAGCATGGGTGGGTGGGTGGATAATCTATTCCTGCATGGAGAATGCTAAACCCTTCCCAATACCCCCCCCCCCCCCCCGTGGTACCATATTACCACACATTGAGTAAAACTAACAGGGAACACTGCATGGTCAGGAGACCAGTCATGGATCACAGGGTGCCAGGAAATTCCCGCCTCATTTGACACGGAGATGTTGCGCTCGGAGCAGGGCTTCACGCCCACAACACCGCAGTGAGCTGCTCGTGAGCAGCTGGTAGTTTACCCCAACCCCCTACAGAAATGGAGGGGTGAATACAGGACTGATGGGGGTCTATCATGGGGGCGGGGAGGGGTGTAGGGGTAACGTTGGGGTATAGGATTGATGGCGAACGTAAGGGTGAGGGTGAATATAAGGGTGAATACCAGGAAAGTATGTAAGGATGATGGTGCGAGTAGGGTTTGATCAGGGTAGTGAGGATGGGTATAAGAATGATTGTTGATGATGAGTGTTAAATTTCGAAACATTTGAATGTAGGTAAAAGGCGGATTTAATATTGATAGTTGTAAAGGTGGTTGAGGTCATAAATGAGGGTTAGTGATGAGAGTAAAAGTGTTTCAATAACATGAGATTGGGTCATGGGTGCGGGCTCCATGTTCGATAAGAGTGATTGTAGGTGGACGTATTACATCCAGGAATGCCAGTAAAAAATATCCATGTGGAATTTGCTCCCTCAGAGAGACTTAGAGAATTTGGAAGATCTGTTGTAATGAGCCATAAACTAGACCTGAGGGGAAGTGGGAAAGTTCAAACCACTGTTTTATTAGCATAAATAAAACCCAATAAATATCATGTCTGTTTTACACATTAAAAGAAATTTCGTACAATAGAAATGAAAACATGGATTTCCGTGGAAAATTGGAAAGCTGCCATCTCTGTACACTAGGGATAAGGATGGAAAAATTGTTGAGTTGAAGGAATATTGGTCTTGGAGTATTGTTATTGCGTAGAGGAATGTGAATCAGCAAACAAGTATGGATTTGGGCTCATAATTTAAGACGTCAGAGTTATGGATAAAGTATTGAGATACTAGTGATGTACGGATGACGATTGTGTGAGGGAGGTTATAGACTAGAGTTGTAATGGAATGTTGGCGGAGGGGTGATGGCTGAAGGGGTGTATATCTAAAGCCGGCAGGGTCAGATGACGATTTCGAACAGTAGTAACCAGTGTAGTAACATGACGTGCAGCAATGCACATGAGAGACCACCGAAATTGGATTGTCTAATCTACCATACAACCAAATATATGAGTGGAAGTGAGTGGCGGCGGGGGTTGGGGTGCGGGGTACGGACGGATTCCAAGCAGTTCTGCTTCTGGTAATCCCCAAGCATGTCGCGATGGGGCAGCTCCTCGATACCACATGATCCTGGGCCTATACCGATACAATCCGGGCTCGCCTCGGTCCAGTTCCGAGCAGCTCCTTTGTGCAGTCGCTGTGGGTATTGGCGACGGTGGCTCTGTCGCTCTTTATTCTGCGACATACACTGATACATATACAGACGGAGGTGACAGCTCGGGGAGGGAATAGCGGGGTAGTGTGGAAGGGGAGCCGGCCTATCTGGAATAGGAGACTGACCTATACATCCTAGTAAAAGAGCACTGGAGAGTCGTTCATACATTCAAAGCAAGCTCAGCCGATATAGCCATCGCGAGTAGCTCTGTCCTGGGGCACACACTCACCATCACCTCTACTCCTTCCACCCGGCCCCAGCAGAAGAACAAATACATAACTAACCACAACCGACTCATATCCTCCCTTCATAGATATCTGCTCCTAAATAATCATATCTGATTGTGCTGTAGTTATGCCTTTTATAATACACATATAGATGGTTTTTCAGACTACTACAATCTTCGTAACTAACGTAGTTTTGATTACACTGGACGTTTATGAGGTGGTTAGGGAATTGAAGGCGGGTATCTTCTTATTCTGCTCATAACGAGTAGCTCACACAGGTGTCTTCACTAAACTTATTCTGCTGTCAAACCATATGCATCTAAAGTTACCGCCTGTCATTTGTTTTGCGTATTAAACCCCGTAAATATTCCATCAGGAAGCAATAGTAGTGACCTCTAGCGGGGTCCTTTTTGAGCAGTTTGGTATGCATTGGCGTAGGACGCGCGTTATTGGTAGTTACCTAGTCATCGGAGGTGCTGTCAAGCGCTGAGTTAGTTCTGTCACCGGATGCACTGTGCCTTTTAACCTCATCTCTAGCCTACCTACAAAGCGGGGTCAGTAGAGGATCCCCCGATTATCGCCCACTTCATGATCTCGCATTAAAGGTGCCATGAATTTGACATTAATGTAGATGAATGGAGGGAAACTTTTACAGAAAATCCAGATTACGATCGCATTTCGCATGCATGAAAGCCGCTGAACGCGGCTGCTCTATCGACGTGGGTAATCAAAGAGTATTACAAGGTGGGCGATTAGGGGAAACTAGGTCGTGCCCTTTTGAAGCTATGGTGATACTAAGGTCAACAACAATGACACCTAATCATCGTTGACTGGCGAGGAGAGTCCACACATGGTATCTGACGTCATTAAACGGCGATCGTTTTGATTACTGCGCTCGGTGATCGTGATCAAGTTGCTAGTGAGGAAAGGGAATTGTCTGTCCCGCTCCTGCCTGACCTACCTCCCCGATGAGATAGTTATATGTGATACGATTTCACAAAATTGGTCATGTGATATTGAATGAAGCAGTGACAGCGGGAAATGAAGGAGGATAATTGTCATTTTAATTATTTCTAGAGATATCAGCGAAAGAAAGGTGATCATTTTTATTTTAATAAATATCATTTTATTAGTGCGTGAATATTACAGTACAATTCACCATCTAGAGATTTCTTAAGTTTACATCCAACAACTACCGTTCCTACAAGCGCGCACACTGCATAGCGTTTGCTCGACCTAGATATTCTATACCATCAGGGGTCGGTGTTATGTGAACACTGCATGGTCTCCTACATAATTGCATGTTACTCAAACCCCAGCCATGAAGGTTGATAATGGGATTAATAAGTGGATGCTTATTCTATTACAAATGCAAATGTGAAATGGAAGCCTGTATATACACCGTTTGTCTGAATACTTCATGCGCCATGTAAACCTACCGTAAATTACCAGTCTTGAATTTGTTTATACTCTGGCAGTATTAAAAAGCATGCTTACAGAAGAACATCAACACGTCATATGAAAAAACACTAAGTAGGATATAAACCATACTAGCCAGTAGCAGAGAAGACATAGCGCTTCTAAAACACTGATGTGTAAGTAGTATAGTTACACAAAGAAAGGATGTAACCTTGATGCCTATTTGGGGTATGATAAATACAGGAACAAGGGTGTGTCCTGTAACGACGTCTTACATCAAGCTCGACTGGCAAAGGGTAATACCAATGGGTGTGTGCGGCGCACTTAGCCAAATATTTATCCACCATGCCCGCCCTTGTTTGATTCAGACCGATGTTGGGACACTCCTATATGCATGTACAGGCCAGATCCTGTATAACGGTACATAGATTTCTCATACTTCGCGTTCTCTACAGTGTCAACAGTCTCATCAATAAAACCTCTCCAGCTTGTGTCTATGTGTGTGTGTGTCCATTGCCTTAGCCAGCCGTGCGCTGCCTGCACCTGTTGCAACGATAAACCACACGAGCTGGAGCGCCTGGACAAATAAAAGGCGATTACCCTTCTCAATGGTGGGATTTTTCCAGCATCTTAAAGGACACGCACTCTACAAGAAGAGCAGCGGTCGAGCAGGTCGATCAGGCCCGCGCTAACCATCTGTTTACCGCTGACTACAGGTTCAATTTAATTGAGGCTAGGGAGGGGCTGCATCTCGGAGACTAATCATTTCCCGTGTGGTCAGGGCAGGGCGACTCTGACAGTGACTGATCACTAAGCCTCCACGCCGCTTCCCCGCCATGTTGCCTTTACCCGCCCCGGCTGCCTGCCTGCCCACCCGGCCCTACCAGTATCACCCAGTTCCGCTTCCTGTTTCACCCAGCGCCATCTGGGGAATACGGCCCGAACTAACCTCCTATAACACAAGCCTGCGATAATATTCGTAAACGAGACCGCTTTATCACGAGGGGCAATATTCGTGCTTGCTTCTTCCTTAGGCAAGGAGATCATTCACGTAATGCGGATTACTATATCCCATATAATGTACGTATATAAGTGTGTAAGTATAACTACATATAAATATTAAACATTCATGTATGTATATATATATATATATTCCACCTGATACGAAGCTGTCCTTTACAGTATAGAGTTTCGTTATCACTACCCGGGGGGAATGCATGTCCCAGAAAGATCGCCTGGCATGTTATATAGTGTATGAGAAGATCGGCGGCCATATAGTCTTTCCTTTGAAAACTTAAAATTGCAATTGCTGAATAATAAGTATAATTAACATGTTTCTGATACTAGTGTATGTATCCTCCTTGTAGTAGATTCTAGGCGGAATACACGCTCACGCTCGGATATTACAATGCGTCAACTATGCGGAGAAGAAACCCACTAGTATAAGAAACAGGTTCGTATTGTGGTTATATGAATTCCTTCCTTTACCCTCGTATATTCTGTATTCGAGTAATGCAACAGAAAAAGAGAAGACGAAATTCTTGATCCCATATATCTCTCCTAATTGTCTTACTTCTTTTAATGATTGCTGGTGTTATACGTCTATGTGCATATCTAATTCACTTGATATTGGGTTTTTTCGTACCTTTGTCCAGAAGCCAGCCGACCTTAAGTGAATTTCAAAAACCTGTCATGTTCTCTAGCATGTCTCCACGGTAATGGTAACCATAGTGACAGAGATCGATGGCGACTCCACGTCGACTCGGTCTGGGCGGACATGGTTGACAGTTCTTCCAATAGGCATTCTTTGGTCGGAATAAACGTGCATAAACTGCTCAAGTCGTGCCAATAACCCGCTCGAGTGGACCTTTTCTTTCCACAAAATTCCTTTCACACCAGAGTGAGATCAAGGCTTTTTTCCTAATAATTTATTCATATTGTGGCAAAAGGATCTTTTTCCCTTTAAGTAATAGATCGGAAAGAATGCGACACCGCGACAGATTCCGATGAAATTTGCTCGAAAAATCTGTATTTTCACACCTGTATAGAAATCCATATATTTTCCAGCATGAATTACCTTTGATTATCTCTTAAGAAATGTTTAGATCTTTTCTTAATCGTAGCATCAACGGCATTGATGAAACCAATTTTAATGAGCTCTTATGGACTTCTGAGGGTTATGGGTCTATCGTGGTCCATCAGTCTTTGTTGTGTTGCTGACATGAGGGAATTGGCTGGAAGGTTGAAAATTGGGGGCACGCTTGAGGAGTTTGTGTTGCGATGGCTTTGGGGCAGAGAGTCAGGGGTATGATAGCACATCAGTGGTAATATGATGACCAGGTTAAGACACATCACACCATTCAACTGCCCTCTACTTTTTACATTATTATTGCCGACATTGATTTAGTGGTACAATTTCTATGTCTTTCAAGTATTAAGAGTATAATAGTAAATTTGCACTCGCTACAACATATTGTCTTTCCCTCTCCAAAATACGATAGTTCTCGTATGGATAGCTTATGATTGATATGTTATGAATGCATGATAAACACTAGCTAAGGACTATGCACCAGCTAAGGACTATGCCACATGATAGGGCCTACATATAATTTACGTACAAATCATGGAAGTCCATAGAAGGTGGACTGCAGCAAAGAAGTATTTACTTTTGACCGATATTATACAGCCAGTATTGTGACGCAGACGTTGAGGGAGATCACTGTACAAATAACAGTGAAAGAATCCGGAACTCGACTTCCGGTTATGACATGTATTCCTTCTCCATTATTGCACCTACCGTATGATGACGCAGAAATTCGTCTTCGGGCCAGCTTTGTATTATGTGGACGGACCACACGGTATGTCTAGTATCGACTGATCAATTCTAGTCTGTATGCATCTAGCTTAACCCATTCTAACCACGCCACACTCAGCCGCACACGTAAGGAATGCGGAAGGGAGTCAATGAATGCCAACCGTATACACTACCCCCACGTTATAGAACCTCCAACCCCCTACATCTGCCATGCCAAAGGACGCCCTCCAGGCGGCCTATGCAGTGCCAGTCTGACCTAATACAATACAACACCGGTGGGACTGATGCATGCATAATCCGAGGATACGTTTCGACCCGTAGAGCTCATCTAGCACTGTCCAGTAATGCTCCCCAAATTAAACCAAGTCACTGATGCCAGCGAAGGGGGACTGAGTCTAAGTTGCCTGCTCGCTGGCATATTGCATGCATTGGAAATTGCCCTCCCCCTAGCCGCGACCCCCACTCCGAAAATCCTCGCTTGATTGGATGAGTGCGCGAGGGAACTGAATGACATCAGCTTATCAGTGGGCCTACAGAAGTCCTCAATTAACATTAGCGCCATAGGCCATAGTTTTATCCAATCCATGCATTGCTTATTATTCCCCTATGGCCTTTGCCTCGTGCCGGTTCCCCTCCGAGCAAACGGAACGAGTACTCGGCCCTTCCCTACTCCCCCCAATGAGCAGCTCTCGGTGGCTGTGGCAAGCAGAAAGAGCAATACGCTCATCCCCATGAGGGTTGTTGAGCGAGCGAGTAGCTCCTTTTGACATCAATGCTAGTCTATGCACAAGAGCCGGCAGCTACACTGTCTAACACAAGACTAGTCCCAGTCAATACTCGAGAATTTAACACCACCTTCAATGGGCGCTGACGTCCGATGGCTTTCGTGGACGATGCCTCGTGCAATGTAAACTGTCGCGATGATTATCCAGGTCATAGCTTGTTGAGTTAGGAGGGGAGGGGACATCACAGTAGACTAAGTCCCTTGTTACATGATTCTGCGCCTTGAAAAACGTATATCCCTGTGTAACGGCTACCGGATAATTATCCGTGAGCTGCAACAGGAGTACCCTGTGCGACAACTAGTATGGCGAACCTTATCCCCTTATTATCATCATCAGCAACCATAGCTGAATCGAGTAACTAGAAACATCTAACCAAATGGCACAGACAACATCATTGATTCTAACACCCTAGAGTTAGACGGGCCTTGATACAAGCTTTGTCCAAGAGGAATCGGCTTAAAACGAATGGCGATTGGCGACAATCATCATTGTCTGCATACATTATCATCAGTTCTACTGTCCACCAGTGAACTACTCACCACCTCAGCACTTTGTCCATAATTATACAGCCATTACGACAGAATACCGCATCAACAATTATCTAATACCCCTGTGCTGAAATAACACTTCTCACTACTCTCTGCAGCTACGGGGTACCGTAGTTTGGGACTCTTCATTGCACAGAATCTTTGTCTCCACATCTTTTTTCCCTGTTACAATGAACTTCTAGTTTGGGCACACCCGGCTATGGCATTTAATGTATTTACATATTGCGCCCACTGTGGTACACTCAGTTATTTAGATACAATCAAAGTACATGTAGTTGATCACCCCTTGCTAGAGCCATCATTACGGTTGTACGCAGCACTAATCATCAATTCGGTCACCACTATGACCCAGACCATGGCAGCATCACCCATGCCTGGTGCCTGAAATGTATTAGCCATTTAAAAAAATCAATTTAGAATAACAATGCGAAAATAACCCAGTCAGAACAAACTTGTCGCCACCTAAACTAACATTTAATTTCAAATTACTTATCATTGCAAATTATTATTTGATAGTAAGAAGTATGCGTGACTTCTCTAAACAGTGGGCCTACCAATAACAACCTGCGATTTCATCACCATCAAAACCCAAACAAAACCCACGACAGCCCATTGCCTCATCTTCAAGACCGGCAACCATTGCGATCTCACTTATCGTCCACCTCTCACCCCCGAGAGACACCTCTCACCAGCTACTCCCGACACACACACATCCACACGACACACACCAACGACACCTCGATCACAAAACACCCATGTTCATGCAATAACAGCGCTCATGTCTGGTCACCCATGCATCCTTCTCTCCTCGCCGGCAAAAGGCCAGGGCCCTGGATGCAGGCAGTGGTGGTGGTGGAGGTGGAGGTGCTGGTGGATGGTGGGAGGGGCATGCGGAAAAAGGAGAAAGTGATGAGATACTCATTACCATTGGCCGATTGGAACGGGGAACATCGAACAGATTCTCTTCAGGACCCATTTGCGTGCGGCGCAACCCCCGACACGTGCTGAGAGAGGGACCTTAATCGGGTGGGACAGTTGCGCGCGTAAAACGGCCTCCATAGAGTTCCCCCAGAAACCGTACATGTATGCTCAACCACCGCTCTTCTGGACTACGACCGTCTAGGGGGATAGGGGCGAGTACCCGTAGTGCGTTTATATCGGGTAGAGATGTCAGGGTATTTGATTTTTATGTACTCTTGAAAGGAGTTCTAGAGGAATCACACCCCCTCAGCCTGCTCAAGACCTCTCTGATGCTGGCTTTATTGTTTTCTTTTGTATAATTTTTTCCTGTTTCAACGCAACTGAATAGATTATTTCACAGTAAAATGGGGTTTTGATTTAACGCCAGGCCGTTTTCACTTGATATCGTTGGTTCCCAGCCAGAACTCCTGTAAAGGGAAATTATCGGCTTTACATATATATATATATACCCAGATTGATACTTATTCTAATGCCATGCTGGTCTGTTACCAAGTTATTTCGATGCTCTGAGGTCACAATATAAGTCTGTCTGTTTTATGAGAGGCTTGGTCCTTACGATACTACTGCATGGAAGCACTTTGGCATATATGTTTGGAATAATTTTGTATGACTAGGCCATACTTATGTTTAACGGCATAATTCATCATTTATATAAACTTTATTAAATGTAACTTTCTCTTGATCCTAGAAGAAGATGGCAATGTGCATATAGCAGAAAACCAGATGTTTTACAAGTAGGGAGGAGGGTATGGGTATCAAGACTCCCATTTAGGTGGGGTGAGGTAGACTGGGGGGGGGGGGGTAGTGGTGATAAGCGTGTCCCGTCAGGTCTACATGGGATTAGCTTAATCTGCTGGTAGTTGTTAATGAGCGGCCTTTGGTGTGACATGGCTGCCACCCCATTACAGGTCGTAGCCGCCCAACGTTAGTCTCATTATCTCCGTGTTCCTGGCTCGACACGGACCTGGCCAAAGGCGAGCTGCTCCAGCCAGGCCCCTCTCCACCCCCACCCACTCAAGGAAGCGTCTTTGTCTTTGTTGTATTTGCTCAGTCCTCTACGGTTGTGGAATGCTGAGCAGTTGCTGCTACTGTCGAAGCGCCGTCTCTTTAAAAGCGCGGTTTCAAGGAGAAGACCAAAAAGAATACCCCCTCCCCCTTCATCCGCTACTTCTTTGTAGGAGCTGCTCACTCAACATCTTCACTACATGACTGACATGCCTGGAGGTCGCTGTGCAGCACCCACAGCGATCTGCTCGCCATGTTGGGGGATGGGAGTGGGTGGGGGTGGGCAGGGATGAGGGCGCGATCAGATTGATTTTACAAGGCCAACACGGAAGGGTAATCACTGTAAGAGTGCTGTGGTGAAAATCCACTTACAACCAATTGTAAGCGCGGAGGAGATGCGTAATGTACTCTCTACAACACTGAGTAGTGTAAATAGTCAATTTTCCCAGAGTGTTGACTATCTGATAGTAGTTTGGATATGGGAGTTCGGTCTAGTTGTTATACTTAATGAATGCAAGTGTAATCCAAGTACTTTGAGAGTATTGGAAACGGAAATGAAAGAACACAAATTCTTCGAACCCGTAATAAGTCAAAAGACAAATGGCACGCTAGGATGCCCAAAACCGGTACCGCCTTGAGAAAGTCACCTCTGCTAAAGGAGAATCGTCTAGGATGGTCCGTGAGTGTGCAAAGGTTGAAGAACAATAAAACGTTTAAGAAGGGACTGCATAAATTATGTTCTTACAATAATTCAGATGTAAAATCTAATCTTGATTTATTAGAAAATAATACTATGCTCTCAAAATAAAATCAGTTATAGATATATCATAATTACATGACTATATGTACATGGCTATATATATCGTTCCATATCATTTCAATCATATATAGGAGGTATGATGTTTTATGACAAATACATATTAAAAACTGAGAAACCGTTGAAATAAAACATTACGACCATTCAATCCTGAAAAAAACCATGACATGATATAATGAAGGAGCCTGAATATAATTGTTAAAAAGAACCTAAGATAATTGATATGCACACACAGTTTACATCTTATACACAAGATTATACATTTCTGAAAGAATAGGATACATCCTTACAAATCAGTTTATGGTACACAACGCTATTCTATTGTATACAAACGGGAAATGAACCGATGAATGTTAAAGGGATGAGTGCCACCGTATCTTCTTGGTGAAAAGCACCAGACCAGCAACTGCCGCAAAAGTCCAACAATTACCAGCAGCAGACTAGTATCTACCCCTTGATTTGAACATAATGTATATAAAGACTCGTTCTCACTCATATGTTTAGTGTTTCGCTATTAGTATCATATTCCATATACGGTCATTGTTCGAATGGGTGGGGTGTCCGTTTTTATTCCCCAAAGGAAATTAAAACCCGCGCGGTCAGAAAGAACGCCTCACCTCTGAAGTGTGCGTTCAGTGTATACGCCATAAAGGAGAGAAATACGATATTTAAAAAAAGAAAGTACCACCGACGGGTGAGTAATTCGCACGGAAAAATACCTCCAAATGCCCTACAGATAAATTTTCTTGCCCACCTCTAGGGTTGACTAACGACGTTTCAAAAAGGTTCCTGGATTGCAGGAGGCCCTGGAAGCAGGCCTCGATGGGAAGGAAGGGAGGGGCAGAAAAGAGCGGCATGGAACATACCACGGAGACCGGTGTCAAGCATTTATAACAAGGGGCGTTGGATAACATTCCTCAAATGTTGGGGATGGGTGGCGAGTAATCAGTCGCAGGCATCAGTCATAGTCAACTGGCGGTGGGTGGAGCAATGCCGCCGGCGGTGGCGGTGTAGGTGGCGACAGCAGTCCAGTGCATCCCAACTGGTGGTGGTGCAGCAACGGTGGTAAGGTGGTGGTGGTGGTGGGGGCTGTGATGGTGGTGGCACCACTATCACCACCACTACTACTATCACTACCATCGGCATCCATTTTACCTATAATGGCTGAACCCATCTAGCACGACAGCTACGGAACGCCCGCCATTATCTCAGACAATCGGATAAATAGTCATATAAATTGATCTCATCGGAGTGGTCCACAATGCATACAGAGGCTATCCTTTGACTGTGAGGGCCTCACCATCCCCTCCAACCCGCCGGCTATGTGCCCCTCGATGTGCCGGCGCCACCACCTTACCCACGGAGGGCCCGTGGGTTTGCGTCGCTAGAGACCCCCTTCCTACAACCCCACCGGTCCACCAGGCGTGGGAGCCTGGGCCGATCCTAACATATGGCCAATAGAATGTATATAAGGTCACACTGCTTTCCGCTTGGGCCCCATGAAGGATGCCGGCTAGCACAATGACGACGGCTCCGGTAAGGACATCCCCATGGAGGAGGGGTGGGGGTAGCTAGGGGTGATGGCAGGGGTGGTTGGGAAGCAGGGGGTCTGCCCCGGCCGGAATATGGAAATTGAGAAGATGGGTTTGTCGGCAGACTGGCTGACTGACTGACTGACCAATGTACAAGCAGACTATGGCTACCCGATCTGTACTACACTCATACATGGCTGATGTTGGTGGGGGTAGGAGCAGAAATATTGAGGTTTCCTATACGTAAAAATTCCCATTATAAGTTGCCAATATTTCGAGCAGTCAGAGAATTGCACACTAGAATTTGTATATACGCTCTATAAAAAAAGAAGGATATAGTTCCGACTGATTCAGAGAGTAGAAGAAAGAGGTAGACTATCCCTTTTCTTACTTATGAATATCTATGGTGACTCTATGGTATACACTTATATACACAACAGGAAAACAAGTGTCTCCAACGGGAGCGAGAGGGCGGAGCAACAGCGGGTTACAACGTGCATAAATCCAAAGTTTTGTTTGTTCATTTGTTTAATATCCATGGGGCCTTTTTGGGGCATCTCAAGCTTCAGCTAATATTTCTGGTTTTACACCAAAAGACTTTTTTTCTATGAAGGTCATATAGATACCTTCATTCAATAGCAGACCGAGCGCACACACATATTTCGATGATGCTAATAGCATGGAAATATTGTTCGAGTATTAAGAATTTCGATACACATATTGCTTTCGGCACTCGCAAGAAAGGTTAGTTTATTATCCTCTTTGCTCTTATCCATGGCAAACACAGAGCGTGCGTAGTCCTAGCAGGACCAATTGAGTAGCTTCGGGAAGCGAATGCCAAAATATGAATACTAACATAATTATTGACTCCCTCCGTACACATAAAGACACTAATCATTACCCCTGAAGGTTTCAGTGCAGACTTAATTGGCAGCTGACCCCAAACGATGAAGGATACACAGGGGATACAGGCGGCATCACTAAGCGGCTCCCATACGCTGTGCTGCTACTGAAGGCATTTACTTTCAAAAGGACAGGGCATCTTAATGTCTATTGCATTGCCAAGTTACTGCTCTATTAATAGCCTGGTTTGTATAAGCAAACTAAACAACTTACAATATTTAGGATCCCAATGTATGTATCAGGTTTGAATCCTAAATTATGTAAATAGCGAAGACAAAAACCTAAACCGTATATTCATAATGGTAATTAAGTGATATAGTCTTAATATATGAATGACGACCTATCTTAAGCACAGTAATGGGTCCATCAGCTTTTCACTCAACAACAGAATCTATTAGGTCTATGACCATCCGACCATTAACCATAAGGGTTGCTGTTTAACATAATAGGGTTAGATTTCTGAGTGGAAAATAACATTATTTTATGTGAGGTGGTTCGACTACGTTTCCTATCGGCCCCATTAGTGTATAACTACCATGTTATCCTCGCCCAATACAAAATCACCCAACTTGCATAATCTTTATAGTCAGACGCGTTTTCCTTTCCAAAACTTTAGGTATCCCCATAGTCTAGAGCTATTCGTACAAAAGTCTATCCCAGTGATTAGCGAAATGATTGTTATGTAGATGCAGGCTCACTATATTTGGGAAAAACATCTTATAGTTAGTTCACTTGTGAAGATAAAATATTGTTTAAAACATATTCCATGGCCTTTGTGGCCATGACGCGTTAACGGGTATAGATTAAGGCCTCATATATTTGTAATGCAGATTGATTATAAAGCTGAGAATGTTCTTATCCATCACATCAAGGAAACCTCAGATCCAGAGAACCAATTTGTTAAGTTCCGGTCTATACATCCCTACCGTGGCCAATTAATATGGGTTTCTATGAGAAGAAAGTAATTATCTAAATTACCTCTAATTATTAAGGAACAAAGTCACTGAATTGGAACCATCACTATTTTGGTTAGTTACTTCATCCCTGATGTTTACAGTACCGCTGCCATGCTTTGAATGGCATACGATACCCCTATTATCGCTCAGCTTTAGTTCCCAGTATGTCCACATGAGGGTAGGGCCCTCTACCAATGACACCTTGAGTTGTTCAGTGTCATAAGCAGCCTCCTGACATGTGTAACAGACCAAAAGAGCACTCAACCATAACAATTTGGCCATCCCCTATTGGCTGTTGGTACAACAGGAAATGATAGCGCAGAACTCCCAGATGCCAAGCCTGTCATGCCAACCCCCTGCTAAAGGTATAAAAGAAGGACCCTTTCTTGTCAATAAACAGTTAGATTCTTAATACATAGTAGTACATCATACCTCTGTGTTGAGCTCTTACTCCCATCTCTTAACCCTTTAACAGCAGGAAGATGCCTCCAGGCATTCCCCTGGCTACGGCAGGAAGATGCCTCAAGGCATCTTAGGGGAATCATTGATACTTATATACAAAATTCAATAGATAAAAAGATAATTGTTTGAATTAAAGGAAATTTTGACAATTCATAAGAGCCATATTGACCTTTGATTTGGTATAATGAAATATGATCAGTCACCAAGGTAAATTACTTAAATCACATGACACATCACATGACATTGCTATTTCCTCCAAAAAGGTGCGTGCCGTAGCAGGGTCATTTGGGGAGGCAATGCCTGCCGTGTAATGGTGAACAGGGGAATTGGGTGCTGCAGGGAAAGGATTAAGGTCTACTCCTTACACAAGAAAGGCTCAGGACTCTACAAATTGTCTAGTGTTGATTACCGTTATAGTGTGAATTCAACTTATTTAATCGTGTTGTAATCTATAACAACTTATGTCATATAATCATGCAGTAATGGGCAATGTCCGTAAATGACAGTTGAATATATTATCAATCAACTATCAATTATATATTAATCGTTTCTGTAATGAATAAGTTATGTTGGATTACATAAGATTATCACAGGAAAACGCTGAAGTCGAATGATAATGCATATACTCCAACAGGAATTGTTCTTTGTATGGAACTAGAAATGCTTGTAGATTAACGGGTGTGATATTTAGTTCGTTCTTGCAAATAGTAGTCCACATCTGTCCGTAATAAGAGTTGAGACCCCTCCGCTCGCCGATCTGCCTATTTGCTTCCCTCTCCAACATTACAGCAACACACGCTTAACAGCAAGAAGTGCACAACATGAAGTCCACTCTACCATAACTACGTTACCCAAATCGTTGTACAGCGAGTATATCCAATATTCAAACCTTTGTGGTATACAGGACCTTAATGGCTAAAAAGGCCACAGCAGCATCACTAGTTTTTTTTGTTTTTTTTTGCTGTCTTTTTTATGGGAGGAACGTGTGTGGAGATATGGGAATCGTGGTAGGGGAGAGGAAAACTCCGAGTTGTTACGATTAGATCGCGGGTCATTTCGATTTCACGCGTGCTTCCAGCTAACTGAATGCGCGGTCCATTTCTCCTCATGGATTGGATCAACAGTTGGAGATGAGGCCTCACTAAATCCGTTTAGAAGTGGCCGGCAATGACGCGCATCACGTGAGAGTGAGCGGCGCTAAATATGAACATCCATCAGGCGAACACAGGGGTGGAGGGTGGTGAAGAACTCTCCCCGCCCCGCCATAAAAGAACATACGCCTCCTCCACGACGGCATCTATAGCCCACTCGCTGCTAATGCGAAATACATCACCGGGCATATACCTGGGTTTCTGAAATATTAATCCGGCGTTTAATGAAGACGGACGGCCGTGGAAGGAAAATGAAAATCCCCGCCACTCTGCCCCCTGCATGCCTCCCTCCCTCCACACCCCCCCCCCCCCCCCCATGGCGCGTCGTGTGGCTGTGGCATCACCGGGCATGGCTTCCAGCGGCGGCGATGTGGCTTCCGTGTGGCTTCCACCAACAAACCTCCCCGATGGAGAGGAAACTCCCTGCGGAGCTGAAGCCACATCAGTACTCAGTGTTTTCAGTTGAAAGCAGTGGGAATGTAATGCATGAGGCTGAGGGGATATTAGCAGGTAAATGGAGAGCCAAGGGGAGTGTGTGGGGGGCGGTGAGGGCTGGGGGTTTAGAAGCACCTGTAGTGTACCCTTTCCAAGTGCCCTCAGCAGCGGTGGTGGCGAAGAGGGAGGGGTGAGTGAGGTGGGGGTCGTCGGGCGGAGAGTGACAGTGACGGATGGTAAAATGATCAAATCCACCTGCCATCAGTTTCTCCTCAAGCGTCGCTCGAGAACGGGCAAACATTAGAAGGGCAATTGCGCAGCGCGTGCAAGACAAATGGGCGCACGCGGGCAGCGTTACGGGGCGTGCCGGCGGACGCGGACAGAACGGATCGTGGAGGTTGGCTAGGTGAACTGGAGCTGGTGTATATACAGTTGGTGGTGGTAGAGGAAGAGCCAGAAACGTTGGTGATCTTCAACTTCAATCCCAACCACCAAATGCCATCAGTCCACTTACAAACACCTCCCTAGCCCTTACTTCCCCCATCAGGCCTACCCCAGCCCCTTAGTTGGGCGTTGGTGATGGACAGACTCGTAGCGGTACTTCGTTCATTGGGTGGGGTTGGATTGCAGGGTGCCCCGCTTGGCCAAACTCCACAGAAGCCATTCCTAGAGACTGGGGAGACGTCGGGTAGAGAGAGGAGGGGTCAGCTGAGGGCGTGCTCTGATGGGATGCTTAGTATCACCCCGCCGTTCATATCCGTGTGTGAAGCGCCGGGATTCGACCGGCAAATGGACAACTCCACTCATTACCAGAGACCTTCTACGGCGGGCGGTTCCTAACGACGCCCTACCCCTCTGTGCCACCCTCCATCCCTCCCCCCATCCCCCCATCAAACGCTTACTCCGGTGTACAACGGAGGTGGCCCATGGAAATCTGTTACCTTTCCTAACAACACCTCGTGAGTAGGAAGCACAATGTGCAATCCCCCTTGCCATCTCCTCCCCCTCCCCCCACTCCTCCACCGTCCTGAGCTCTGGAATGTCTCCGAGGATATTTCCTCTTCTGTAATCATGGGCCTGCCCGTTTGTTGGAGGGGAAACGAGGTCAAAGGTCAATGAGATGATGGCTTCTGTTTTATGGATCCGGCAGCCTGTTGTTTGTGTGGCTCTGCACACAGAGAGAAAGATAAATCGGGACGGGGCAGACGCAGATTGAAAATAACCCTATCTGCGGAAGGAAAAAGGACACTTGACAGTGTCTCACCCTGCCCCTCTAAGCAGTTTACAGGAGGAAACGTGAATGAATTTGAAGCGATCCTTTGTTTTCAATGTGATTATTATTGCAGTAAATGTTCTTGCATCATTCTCCTTTTCTTTTGCGAAATGAAATTTCATGCCAGTTATGTAACAAAATTTGCGCTCTGTTGAAACTGCACAATATATAAATCGTGGTATATATAGATGAGTGAGTTTTGATAAAAACTGAAAGTGTCCTTTATATTTTATCATTGGTATATGTTTTTTAAGTTCTTTGGTTGATTATGTCGAGACTTTCTTCATATTAAAAAAACACCACATGTGATGATAACGACATGAAGGAAGGTCGCCTATTCATACGTTCACCAACCCCCTCCTCCCCCCAAGCCGACCTTCCTTTTAATACTGGGGCAGCGACCTACGGAAAAGTCCTGGCCGCTTGGTGTCAGAAAAACACGTCTAACTCATTAGCAGATAGCCATCTGAGAGTATGGTCGCGTCGCAGCACTCTACTGTCAACAGTCACCTTTTACCTCGGCCCCTCCTTCCCCGGCCACACCCCGCCTGGTTCCCGGGACCACCGGCGCCATCCGCACCGGGCCATCACAGCCCCGCCATC
The DNA here is from genome assembly GCA_950022655.1 of Alentia gelatinosa. Lineage (NCBI taxonomy): Eukaryota > Metazoa > Annelida > Polychaeta > Phyllodocida > Polynoidae > Alentia > Alentia gelatinosa. The sequence goes on from OX465579.1 coordinate 57,403,753, forward strand.
CCGACCTCCACCCCCAGCCAGCAGACCGTCTCAAGTGCATATTTATCAAATCTAGGTGAGGCCCTACGCCTGACGCCTTAAAGATATAGAGAGCAGTAGGAAATTCCTAAGAATTTGTATTTCAAATATTCTCTACGTGTCCAACTTTTTAATGGTCATTCCCATAGCTATAGGTTAGAATATGAGTTGTTTTGATTTATATACATTTTCTTTTTTTCATTTGCGCTCTCTGGTGTACAAAAATGTACTTTACTTGTTCTCTGGTGAGGAGGTTTGTATTTAACGATTACACAGTTGTTGTTTTTTTTTAGTAGGTTTATTCACAAGACATTCGACTGTACATCGTCGTTCTTCCACGTCTGTGGGTGAATGGTGAAGAAAAAATTGGTAATTGAGTGAATGACAATGTACAGATGGCAATTGTTCAATATTACTACAGAAATGCTTATACAGATATATATAAGTACTATTGTTGGTCCAGGTTAACATCGTTTATCTTCGTTTCTCAGATCAGATCTGAGCAAGTACATCTTAACAATAATGTTTCGAGACATGTAGTATAGTATAGTATATACAGTATTTTCCTCTACATTACTTATACATTTCTCGCGATTGCTCTGGTATACATATAATATCTGGCGATATTTCAACAGGCTACAGGTAAGCAAATGTACAAGTACAACATTGTTACGTATTTGTGCTAGTGATGTTTTCATACTCTTCGAACAAATGTATTCATTATTTTTATCCAGATAAAAATGCATTCACTTTCAGAGCTGTCTCTCTCTTGAAGGTCTTGCCCCCGCTTGACTGTTGGGCAGCCAGTGGAAGCGTGTTCCAGATTTTCAGTCCCGTATATGTACTTGATTTACGAAACCGTATTGGGTTTTTTCAAAGAGAAGTTATGCTTAATTGTTTGTCTGGTTTCACGAGCATTTCTTAACTGGTTTTGGGCAGTCAGGCAGTTCGTTGTGAAGAGGCTCCTAATCACCCCCAACAGGAGCACTAGCCGCCTGTGCCTGGGAAGTGTGACCCCACATTTTGATCTAAGTTCCTCATTATTAATGAAAATACCTTCATTTAACGCCTTTTTTCCTAGTGTTGTTCGAAGGCATTTATTAAAGCATGTGTCGATTCGGCGCTGCGTTTTTACAGTTGTCCCTTCCAGGAGGAAGGAGCAATGGTCCATGAGGGGTAACAGGCATGTTTTCAAAATTTTCTTAGCTGTACCTTCGTCGAAATATTTCCTGGATTTCGAGAATAATATTGCTTTACTTTCAAGTTTTTTCACTAACATGGATGTATGTTTCTTGAATGAGAGTGATTCATCAATGACCGCTCCAAGGTAGTTCATCTCGGTACATGTTTCAACGATGGATCCAGAAATATATAAATTGTTCTTTGTCAGGTTCTTAAGCCTTTTTCGGGAACCGTGAAATACAGCTTTTGTCTTAGACACATTTATCTCTAGCTTATTAAGCCTGTACCATTGTTCTATACAATTAATGGTCTCTTGCAAGGTTGTTTCAGCGATTGATACATCTTGATTTGACGAGACTACGACCAAATCGTCGGCATACATTAAATAAAATGTGTGATCATCATGTAACAACAAGTCATTAACAAATATCAAGAACAACAAGGGGCCCAGGATGGACCCCTGTGGAATACCACAAGTAATTCTTTCTTTACTCGAAGAATGGCCTCCATACAAAGTGTGGCAATGTCTCATTCCCAGATACAACTCAAACCAATTTATTAAGTTAGAGCTGACCCCGGCATTAACCAATTTAGCAAGTAGGATTTGGTGGTTTACGCAGTCAAAAGCCTTGCGTATGTCTATGTACAATGCTATTGCTATGGAATTATCGTCTAGGGCTTGAGATAGGTGGTGTACTAGACCGAACACGGCCCCTCCCGTACTTCGTTTTTTTCTAAATCCGTACTGTCGGGTGTTAAAAAAATGAGTGTCTTCCGGAAAAGAATACACCCGTGTGTGTACCACCCGTTCACCAGTTATCCAGTATCCAGTAGCAAATGAATCTCTGAATCTCTGATTATCCTATTGTCGCATAAATGCATTTATGATAGTAACTGCTGAACTCTAATGAAGAGTGCATACCCATGTATGCACTGAGAGGTCCTTCCTGTAATACCCTACAATGTACTTATGTAATGAATGTATTATCTGTCAGGCTTTGAAAAAGGGACATTCTCCCAGAACCTTGAATTGGACCACGTGAAGAAAGGACGGGTCCTAAGAATCTTTGCAAATTGACATGAAGTCGAAGGATGTTGTAAATCACATGATAAATAATAAATGATTACAAAATTCACAAACTCATTTCTCTATATATGATCTTATTTATTCTTTCTTTCCATGTGATGGATATAATAAACACATAAACTTGCCTAATAGACAAGAGACGACTGAAAATCTGATTGGGGAATCCATTCGCTGATCATACTGATACTAGCCACGTTTCTAGATTTTACTGACAGCTAATATTCAGCCATTCAGCTTTGTATGTATGCATATGTATGATTTTGCCTGATAGACTCCTAATTATGGATTATGGTGGAAAGCAATATGATTAGAATTGACTATGATCCCACAATCAAATTCCCTACGCTATTGCACTACCCATACATAAAAATTCAAAAAATGCAAAGCTTGAATTATTCCAATCTATCTTCAACTGTCGTGTTGGAACAAATCTTGTTTGTGCTTAGACTGATGCAAAAGATTGAGAGTAACAAGTGAATTAATTATGATTGACAAATGGTGAGGATTAGGTACTGAGCTCTGGCCAAGAGGGCCTCTGATGCGGGAGAGCCGCGTTCGATTCCCGGCCGTGTCGCTGACATATCATTTTCCAGATATCCTCATCCCATAAATACGCTCCCGCCGTGTTGGTAAAACCCCCCACCGACCTACGCGGAAGAAAGAAACCGGGCCTCTGTAACCCATGGAACGGCTTAAAAAGAGAAACAAGATTAGGCCAAAGTTGACCCGACCGAAGCTTCAAGTCGGGAACAGTGTGACAACTACAATATTCACACCCGTCCATTAAATTCATTCTTGGTAAACTGAAGGGGGGGTTTTTAGGGGGTTTCTGCCACGAGGAACAAGAGGCACTCCGGGTTTGACGAGTGGCGGACGGATGGGCCGTGAAAACAGACAAGGTGAGCTTTAAGGATGTGCATTTATTTGTGGTGGCGTTGACGGCTTCACCTCGTTTTGCGCCATTAAGTCTGTTTGCTGCCCGCTGCCTACTGCTTTTCCCGCGCTGCCGAGTTCTAGCTGCCACCCACCCACTGTTTATCACCATCTTCACACCCACCGTGTGATATGCACGACGCATGGCCTGCCACCCACCGTCCGCCACCCAACGGCAGTGGGTAGCAGACCCAGGGCAGATATCCACTGCCGTTCGCCTACGGTCCACTTCTGCTCATCCATTGGTCATCATGTAAATAATCCACAAGCCGTGAATGCTGACTTATGTCCCCGCTTTGTATCCTACCTGCCACCCACCATTTAGCATTCAGGACCTTCCATCTTCAATTCATAGTCCTGTGTTGGGTGCAAACTATCCCGTTTCCTTTTTCTATAACCCTCTACCCACCAAGACGCACTCGGCTGTCCGCCACCCTTCACCTACAATCCATTCCACAACATTTGTCTTTCAACAACCTCCATCCATATTTTATTTGTTTATTTGTTTGTTTGTTTGGGTAGGTTAACGTCCAATTTGTTCAATTAGACTTACTTTGGGTTTGACCGAATCTATGGGATGAATTCAGGTAGAAATTTCACCCCTACACATTTACCGAGGTGAGGGTTCTTTTACTACCCACACCATATAGGCATGGTTTGAGAAGGATTGGCCTTTGATATAGCAGGAAATCTACCACTGCTGGGGGTGAAGGAGAAAAGTGGCTGCAATAGGACTTGAACTCATAAAGTCTGACAACCTTGGGATTACGAGTCCAGTGCTCTTTACCACTGAGATAACTGCCTACCCGGACACTTTCGTTATGCTTGCATGCAAGCATATCCAGCCTTCCCCACGAGGAGGCAAGGCAACCAAGAGGGTGAACAAAGCGATCATTGCTGTCCACCCCAGCAGGTCATCCATCCATATGATAGCAACCTTAGCCCATCCCAAAGTTTATCCTAGCCCACCAAACATGATATGCCTGCAGTCTCCTGTCCTCCTAATAATTGTGTACAAGTTTTTGTTCTTGCCGCATAACCTGCCATATATATACACCTATCTTTCCTCCACATCGAAGACCTTGTTCCCTCCGCCTCGATTTCTGTCGACAGTTCAGTCCCTAAATCCACACAAGCCCTTACCTACTTCCACAATACACCTGCCCTGTACAAAAACGGTTATAAAGAGGCGAATTATCCCCTCCCTAGATTAGTGACCATAGCGCGGATGAGGTGAGTGGAGGTAGCATGATGTGAGGTGATGGAGGGAGGTCACAGAGAGGGCGTCGCTTGGGGCGAAGATGTGTACCGTGGAGGACGTTCAGAGTAAAGGCAATGGCGGCGCAGGAGGAGGCGGTGGAGGAGGCGGCAGGGGAAGCTCTAATTACAACACAAACACCCCCTCCTCACGTACTCATAACTCGGGCCCAGTCATTACCACCAATATGATGTCATAACAAAAAGCTAGCCAACCAGATGAATGTCTTCCTGAAAGCTTTTTATTGCCGGCGACCTAGCCGGGGTGGCCTTCGCGAATTATCGGCGATCCTATCCGTCTAGGACCTTTATTATCTAATATATTACAGGCTGTGGGGAGGGATCGTTTAATACCTGTAAAAAGCACGACAGGTGATGATGTAAGGCATCTATTCTCACCCACCCCACCACCGACTGTCAAAGGTGGCGCAGCGACGACATGGCACCACATAAAATCTCCCGCTCCCTACTGGTGTGTCTCTTTCTCCTTTTTTCTTCTTTTTTCTGTCTCCGCCCGGGCAAATTACACGATTCGCTGTCTGTAATCTGTTTTTTCAACAAGGTTGCTTCATCAAACAAGTTAGTGCTTAAAACGCCGTCTGATGTGAGCAAAAGACGCTATAATGAGAATCCTAACCAAAAATTGGAAAATTGATAAAGTGCGTTTGATCGTTAAAAAGGAAGGAAAGAGGATAGGGAAAGAAACGTGAGGTCCACACCCACGACAGGCATGGTGGGACACTCACAGAGTGGGTTATTATTTAATTGTAGGACGCCTCATCACTTATTTAGAGATGTTGGAGGACCGGGTCTAACACGTCCCGCCCAGTAGACCAGCTGTCACAGTGGTTAACTTTAGGTGGTGCTACAATGATCAGCCCTCACCGAAAGCAAAAAATCGGTCGTGATATGGACAACCTCCTCCGAGATCTTGGAAGAACATGAGGAGAGCTGAGTAGCTGTAGACACGGAATTACGGAAGGCCCATCGCAAGAACGCATTAGTAACAATTCCTTATATCTCAATTAGAGGAAATGTTTCTACATTTTAAATCACTATCATCCGCAACCGTCAGGTAGTCATTTCACCAGAAGAATCGAGGAAATGTCAGGAATCCCTTTGGACATGGTGGTGGCTTTTAAAAGGGTCTTCATCAAAGTTTGAATATATAGCTATACCTTTATTTCGAGAGTCAAAACCAGGAGCGGTTTATGTTTACGAGAGAAAATTACCTACATGGAGATCGGTCTGTATATGACTGCGTACCGACACAGTGTAGTCTGTTGTGGTATATATATATATATATATATATATATATATATATATATATATATATATATATATATATATATATATATATATATATAATATATTATATATTATATATTATACGGCGCCGACTGGTTGGTAGTTGGGGAACAAAAGGCACGACGCTGTTGTATTGATGCTTCCGGTGCCACACTCACACTGCAAATACCACTAGGGTGGACCAGTGGGGATCAATGCCAGTTGGTGGGGGAGGGGTGTGGGTCCGTGGGGTGGGGGAGGATTGAGGTGGGGGAGGGAGGGGTATTCTCTCTCTCTGCCACCTACTTCTACATGTCACCCCCACACCCTCACAGACACACACAAACCCACACACACACACACACCCACAGAGTCTCCATCTGAGATATATAAGTGATCCATTGATGGACTTGTGTTGATCGAAGGGTAACCGGAGCGGACCTGGCCGACCACTGGGGCATACAGTGGCGCCCCGTGAAGTGGGGTTGTGTGTGTTGGTGAGGGGGGACGGGGACTGCTCTTGGTTGAGCAATGCCAACCCCCAACCCCCTCTCACCAACGTGGCCCCAATGACTCAGCCTCCCAGCTTCCTTAATACAATTAACACCGCACACGAAATTCCAATCAGCAAATAAAGGGTCGTAATTGGATTTTTCCACCTCATTACCTCAAACAACATAATTTCGTTTAAAACCTGTTATTTTTGCCATTTCATCAATGGGCACGGAGTCTTGGGCTCGGGCGCCCCCTTGCCGCCTACTGCCATATGGAGACACCATACCCCTACCCCAACGCCAAACCCTTTCTACTGCCCCTATGTTCCCCCAGTTCCAGTGCCAACCGTCCCCGCAAGGCTTGCGAGCACTATTAGTTCCTATCTACCTCAGATCAAGTCCCTTCGATGAATAGGTAATGCGGCAACATCAATCTGACCCAACTCCCCTTGTGTCCCTGCTCTGCCCCCCTTTCAATCGCGTATGTACATGGTTATGGATGAAGGAGTGTGTGAGTGCATGTGTGGAGGGCTGGGGCACGGGCTCTGTGACGCTTACTTGCGTCATATTAGTGCTATGCCAACCCTATTAGTACGCATATAGGGGCGTGCAAGCCTGGAGGAATGATTAGAGGAGAGGGAGTGCTTTTGGAGAGATGATTTAGCCCTCTGCACACAATAATCGCAGCGATCACACCACTAAAATAGACCTCTTTCTATAGCGACATAAGATAATCCAGGATCTTCAATTAATCTTTCCTTAGAAGGAAACGAGCTGTCAGCAATGGTGACAGCACGATGTGTCGCTATCTGGTCAGAGACTTCTTTACAACTGGGTGGGCGGATAAATAAATGTACAAAACAAAGGCTTATTTTCTATAAATGGAAACTCACCAACAGTGATTACAACTTACAACTGGATAAGGTGGGTTCCATTGATAAGAGGACATGTTGACCCAAACGCTAAACAACCTCCTCCCGTGTCATTTACCCAATAGGAAAACCGCCAGCAATAACCACTGTCAACCAGGAGGCCACCAACACAGGTCAATGGAGACAGCGGTCAATATAGCAGTCCCTACAAACCACTGTCAACAAGCCCGTACGAGCTGGAGTGGAAATTAATTGTCCGTTGTCTCTTGCCATACACTATGACGGGCCTGGGGAATGCAACTACGTGCCATTTGCCAGGGACGCCACTGATAGCGGAAGCGGTGCAGCTTGCAAGTCGTTTTTGGTGGTAATCAAGTTTTGCAGAACTTGGCGATTGAATAGCAGGCCTTCTTAGCTTGTAGCCGTTTGATTGCCTTACACAGGCATCTGGTATTTTGTGTTCTGTATTTTCTCTATTTCTTTCTCAGAGCGTCTCTCAACGCTCCACTCTCTTTTTCTCCCTGTCAGCCTCTACTTTTCCCTATCTTTATCTCCCTTTGTTTCTACATGTTTCTCTCCCTGTCTTATGTTTCTCTTTTTCTCTCTCTTTTCTCTCTCTGCTCTCGCATTCTAATACCTAATAGTTCAGAAGTTTCGGGGTTTAGTTGAGGAATTCCAGGTTTTTAAGGAGTTTAGCACAATATTCAACCCCTCCAAAATGATGCATGGAATCATTATCCCAGTTCTTACGCAATGCTTTCAACTCCATCCTTCCCTAAGCAGCGGGAAAAAGGTCTGCTCTGGGGGTTGTAATAAGGGCTAAATACTCCCCACCCTAACACCACCACCTCGATCCCGCTTTTCCCTGGCGAGTGCACCGCGTCCCTGCCTTCCGTGCGGCGCTCGGCTGGTGGTACCAGGCATGCCGAGTTGCTGAACCGTGGTGGGCGTCTGTGTTTGCTGAAATAATAAGTTGCGCACTAATTGAACCCGCGCACTGAGTCGTGCTCCGAGCAGCTCGGCGAGTTGCTCGGCGAGTGGCACGTGTGGACGAGCAGATAGCATCTGAGGACCGGCCACTGGCGTCGCCTGAGCCAGGCAAATTAGCATAAAGAGAAATGTTAGGGAGGGTGTGGAGAGCTAGCGCGTTGAGTAGAGAGGTGTGGGATACGGGGTGTGAATTGGGGTAAGGAGTGAACAGTATGGGGATGAGGAGTAAGAGATAAGGGGTGCCGAGAGAGGGATACTGTGTAATTGCTGAAAAGATCAAGGCTAAAGATATAGTATGGGGAAACATTAAGGCAGGGAATGGAGTGAATGGTGAGAAATGTGAACGAGGAATATAGACTGGCATGAGTGCTGGCAGGAATGTTAAAACGGAGTACGGTGGAATGTTAAAAGAAGAAGTATTGAGGTATCAGGATCAATAGATGTAGTGACAAGTAATGAAGTAATGTCTGTGAAGGAATGTAGGCGTTATATGGAAAATGGATTGCGGATAAAGTTTGGAAATAACAGTGATGGAAATCTGAGACAAAGTGATGAAAATCTGAGGTTAAGGGGAGGGTAATCGGAGAAAGGAATCTTGACTGGTACTGTGATTAGTGTTACGTGTGGTGAGCAGAAGGCGGTGTGGGTTGAGATGACAGTGCTGTCAGTGGCTCTAGGTAAGCGCCGAGTGTTGTCCTTATAGCTCACAAAAGAAAGCGGGGCACTGGACGAAAAGAACGAGAGCTCGGGATATGGGTCTGTCAAGGGTAGAGTATATATAAAAGGATGAAGGTTGATCCCTACGTGTGAGAGGCAGACACACAGGACCAGCCATCTAGTCCAGACACAGCGACAAACATACCCGTGTCGCTGGCCGATATCATCACTCTCCACCCTCCCTGGCTCAGCCCTAGCAACCTTCATCTCCTTCTCCGGCTCAGCTCCAGACGTCCGTGACAGCATCGAGTCCATTTGGCATATCTCATTAACAAAATTCAGTTTAACATGTATCGATTGTAAGACCAATGCACCAACGATGCCCCACCCCCACCCCTCGGCTGCTATCTCCCATCTATCTCCCGTAATTCCAACCCGGTGACACACACTACATTCCCTCTTCCAACACCTAACACCGAGATGTCTCAGCGACAAATGTTGTGGCCGATTTTATATCCTTTCTCCTCTATCCTATGTTTGAATCATTCTTGTCGGCAGTGGTAGCCATAAAGAAAAGAGATAGATCAGCTCACTGCTTATCCGTCCTCTCTATGGCTTATTTCTATCCCGGGCTTCCGAGGCCCCAAATGTCTCTATTAAACGGGCAGGATACGGGACCGCAACTCAGCACCGATACGCGCGGGTGGTAGTTCCCGTCAGCTCCGTTAGATGTCATGACATGTAGTCCATGATAGATACATATATATTTAGAACTGGTAAGGCTGGAATTTGCTTCAGCAGAAACACGGTTCCTAATTATAAGCAGTCTTTATTCCTGCGTTCGAATCCAGACGGCCATGTGGACATCTCTCAGTCTTGGTCGCTTGCTATCCATGTTATGTCAACTGTTACCTACTATCAATAATCAAATGGTGTAGTACTTTTGAGGAAAATTTTGAAAATATTCGCAATCAACAAAAAGAGACCAAATACTGAAAAATATATCTGCGATATATATTGGCACTAAACTATGGGAAAAACTACCAACTAAAATACAAATAAAACCGGACGGAGATAATTTCAAAATACATGTCAAAGAATACCTATTAACATCATGATTTCTGTAAAAAAAAAATTAAAAAGGAAGTAGGCTACAGAATTTGCCTAAAACAAAATTTCTCATATTGTGATTTGTTGTATATATTTGTTTCGCCCAATTGTATATATATCTCCTCTAACGGTTGCTCGCATGTAGTACGGAAGATCATCTGTAGTTGAGAAGATGCATCTGTAATTTGCTCATATATCTACATTTAATGAAGAATTACAGGAATACAGGAATTAACAACTTGTCAGGAGGGAAACTGAAACCCTCAAAATTAACCTGAAAACTGAGAGCAATGGCTGTAGTGCCAAGTTGAATATCACGGCGTCTGGGACTTAACTGTTCACATCATGAGCTGAAACGAATGGTAATGCTGGAAGTATTCTGAGTGAGAGTGCAGTATCATCTCATATTCCTGTGTTATAACGCCACTCACCTCAATTTATCACGTCTTATAAATATCTAAGGGATGTAATGCTTGAAGGCAACGATTCCGAGTAATGAGAGGAAAACCAAGCTTGGCTTAAGTTTCTACTTGTATACACGGGATCTCACTCTATATGGTGGTTCTTGTTTGTTTACTTCCCTAATGTTAATGGGTTTTTTTCAATTCCCCGGTTGCCACTTCTTACATAGACTGGTTTTAATTAACCAGTTCGTTAAAGCACGATATGTACATATATTTGAATTCACAAAAATTCCATCCTGGAATATATTGACCTATAGCCTACCTCGGCTGCAAAGGTGCGTGGAGGAAGGCCGGGAATTTATTGTTTATTCAAATTGTATAGAATAATTGCAGTTTCGACCTGTAAATGTGTTTTGCAATATCCATCCTCATCATAATAGATTGACTCCTCTCTCAATGTGAAAATAGGATATATTCGCCAAATAACTGCGAACGTTCAGAATCCTGCGTCAATGCGACATGCATCTATTGGCAATCTTGCAGCGCATTTTACATTGGCATGGCGCCCCATCTAGCTCTCTGTATGGTGTCAAAAAACATCTGCCACTGCTGGAAAATGAAACGGATATCCTTGGACATATCCGCAGCTATTCTATACTGTGGGTATTAGTTTCGGTTATCATCTCTTCTTCAGAAGCACTTTGAGCGGTGGGCAGTGTCTATTGTAACATGGAAATTTATGTCAACATGGCTTTATAATCTGTGGCACAGTACCTGGTGGGGTAGATGTGTGTTTTGTTGTGTCGAGTGGGTTAATGGACGCATGCAATGTGTAGGTGTGCTCTGTGTATGGTGTATGTGTATGTGAGGTGTGTACGCATATAGAGGTATGTATGTATGTGTGTGAATGTATCGTGTGTGCTTGGTTATGTTTGTGTTTGCATGTTGTGTCTATGTGTCTATGTGTGGACGTCTGTGTGTAAGTGTATTTGTGAACGTGCAGTTGGGGGGGGCACCCGTATTTACTATTCTACTGCCTGGTACGCTTTGCCTCTCCACCACCATCATCATTACGATCTGTCACTGCCAGTCGATTCATCAGACAACCAATGCACTGTGCCCCGCTCTCCTCTAGGCAGTGCCTTCTCCCCATCTCCACCCCTCCTCCCCTCCACGCCCTGACCACATCCGTCAACCACCCTCTCTCCTCAACTCCTGTGCTCCCTCCATCTTCTAGTGCGCGGCTCTTACCCCGGGGAGTTAAAACAAAATGTTCACACGGGCCCGTTTTATGATTCATCACCCGCGTTTGATGTGCCCTTGCCGCTGATCCCAGGCCCACCTTGGTAGCACATCGCCCCCTCCCCCACCTCACGCCCACGATCGATCCCTGCCCGGATCAGCCTCGACGCCCTCCCGGGGAAGGGAGACGAATTAACAGGGGGCTAGCGCGGGGTGCCTGCGGACGGTGTAAACGCCGTGACCGGGGAATACATGTAATCATTGTGTGTGTTACTCCTGTGAGGGGTCCTCGCACTACGCTACACGCTACGCTATTTATTGATATGATCTTCCGTACTACATGCGAACAACCGTTAGAGGAGAATTATATAGATAATGCCCTCTACAGTCCGTGATAAGCCCCTGGTGGTTAGGTATTTACCGTGTGCCTCACAGCACAATGCATAGCCCGACTTATAACTGCACCAGTGTTTGTCTATACTGTTATTCGACATTTATATAAGATGCAGAACGCACGGGCGTGAGATTCGCAGTGTATAATTTATTTAGGTATGGTTCAGTCACCATCTTCGTAGCCCGTTATAGGCCAGGTATCCCTCATTTGTCTGTCATCACAGAACACTACAGGTATAAGAGTGTCATCAGTAAACTATATGCTATTAATAAACAATTTAGTTTTTAATACGATCACTGGAGTACGCCCTTTTGATCAACCATATACAACTATCGAGGAATGAGATTGTTAATTACAGTGTTAAACGTATTGGCCATACAGCATTTTAGCTACATGTATATGTTTAATATCTAAGTTCCCTGATATTTTTTCAATCCTAAGCACAACTACAATAGTATCTGTATATATATATATATATATATTTTTTTTTAATGCTTTATTCCACATTCTGTTACATCAACAGTTCTTCCATGTGGAGCACTAGCAACAGTACTCCAAAATACAACACATATGGAAGGTATAGATGAGTAAAAGTTATGAGATGAGTTTATATATATATATATAACGCGAATACATACAAACATCTATAGCTGTGTTTATCCTACCCCTAATATAAAATTCCATAGGCATAACATTGACTTTCCATGTGCCCCCGTATGTCGCATACGGATAAAAAAAATCGCTCCTCGGAGTGTACCAAAAATGGACCAATCAGAGGTCAGCAGCTGAAAGTAGTTCCAAGCGCCTTCAGAGCAGCAAGCAGAGCTATATGGACTTCAGAAAGTTTGTATCGTGTTTTTTGTTATTATCCTCACATAAAAATATCGTTCACAGGGGGTAGGATAAAATCAAAACCTTATTCGTTTTAATCTGGGCTCCCGTATGCAACTCCTGGAGTTTTGGCTCTGGATATCAATTGGCTCCGCCTCGTGATATCACTACGCCAAACTCCAGTCGTCGCATACGGGAGCCCAGATTAAAACTCATCCGGTTTTACGATAGTACCCGGGCATAGCCGTCATCTCGATATACTACTCACAATCATACTACTATAATTTGTACAGAGACATCAATACGCCTTCTTTGACATCATTCTAGTCAGTTTACTCCTCCATCTTCCCACTTAATACCATGAGATTAATAGCTTAAGCTGATGGCTTTTATTGCCATACACATTTCAGCACTGTGAATCTCAGTTGAACTTTCTCAAAGTATCTAATTGAAAATGGCGTATCAAGCAAAGTATAAGAAGTGTATGGAAATCACCAGTTGGTGCGGATACTGAAGAACATTTAACTTTACTCAGTAGCCTATTAGTCCATCGTGTTTTTTATCATTATGGTCGATCATCCTTTCCTGTATCCCTAATCCCAATATGAAATCCAATACCACTGTAATGCATATTAACTGTGGAGATAATGATAGCAAAGATTAAGTCCGTATGACAGACCTCACATCAGAATGTTCAGGGGCTAAGTCCGGGGCCTAACTCCAAAATTCATCAACGGTAATTAGTGTAGTATTATTGCAAAACTGTTCATTGAGTACTTGTAGTCCTCTTTCAAAAGAACCAAATCATTATGCATTTCTTTCTCATTTACAGTGTTTTATTCATGTCGGTTTCTCTTTCCTGTTTTCTCTATTCCTGCTCCTTCATCAATCTCTTGATTATTCGATTGGTTTCTTCAAGTTTATACTTTGCACTCATTGATTGTATTCTAATACCATCAACGAGTCATGCCTCACCCTAACTCTGCAGTGACGGATTCGATAATTTGAGATTTATCTTTTTTGATATAGAGACATATGAATATATTTCTTCAATCGATGTTTAGATTTAATTTTCTAATCATGTTTGTATGAACTCGTACGTTTCCGTTTTATTGACAGTCGGATGGTTGGCTCCCACCGTATTGGTTAGATGAAGTGTGTGTGTGATGTTGAAAACATTACTTTATGTAATTTTCAGGGATGTCAGTTAGGGTCAGGTTTAGAAAGTATTTGTCATGTTGAATTTACTCCCACAGAAAAAACATGGATAACACATCAGTTTTGCCAAGGAATTGGACTGAGGGCCTGTGAGAGGTTCAGACACTGTTTTATTGGCGTGAATGGGGCTCTATATATACGATCTTTGTTGTATACAAGAAAAATAAAACTGCGAACTGGAAATGTAAACAATGATTTCCATGGAGGGCGAGTGGCAGGAGCCTTGGAGGAATTTGGCCATGCCCGCCTCAGCCTCGCAGTAGGGGGTTCCGCCCCCGCCCCCCGAAACTCGTCTCCCATTCAAACCTGTATATAACTTTATATATCTCCGAAAACTGCCATCTCTAATGTATAGTGTGCTATTTTCAAAACGCCCATGCATGTATCTTTTTTTTTCTTTTCTTTTTTTTATTGGACGCAATTCAACTACAAGGTTGGTTTTCAATTACGGCCCCAAAAAAACATTCACTTGGGTTTCAATTATTCGTTGTTTACAAATCAGGATAATATTACTAGATAGATAAGGATGAAAACGATGAGGGAAAAAATAGTAAATGACTGGGCAGTGGGAAATACTGTTCTTATATGAAGCCCTCGATATCTTATATCCATCTTGTTATTCTTGCTATCATATAATAAATAGGGTGCTCATAGAACTATTCATCTAATAGGTATTTCTAGCCTAGATTGGGTTCTTTCCGTGAGTATTTGCCTAAAATATGTTTTTAGACAATAGAGAAAATATGTGAACATAAAGAGCTCACCCATTCATCTGAAATACCAGTTGATGATTTGCTGTATTTCCTTGAGTTTCACACAACACTAAAATAGTTTATGGGTTGAGCAAAGTACATTGGATCTGAGATCAACTCATTAATTCAGATGAATGTACTTAGTCATCTATGAAACTCTAGTCTTCTAGACTGGTAAATGAATAAGTATTTAGAGATAATGTCAGTACTATGAGTTAATCCATTCAGGTTATTGCGATGTAAATATTGTTAATCGAGCAATTCTACGATGATGGTCGAGCCCAGGGTGTCATTTGAAACTACGGCTTCGTTTTACACAAACCTGACCCTCTAAAAGTGCAATACAACAATACTTGATAACAATTAACAGGTCACACAAGGGGTGAGGTAAGAACTTCTTACCTGGTTGTACATGGAGTTGTAGTGAGCGGCCACCACAGGTTTCTCATGACTCATGATCCGGTCTTTGATCTCAGGCTTCATTTCCAGTACTGTCAGCTGGTAGTTGAAGGTGATGAACAACTTGTTGCGCACTTCATCAAAGAAGAGTGTGCTCATGACTGAAATAAGTGAAAATAACCATTTGCTCTGATTCATGACACAGTTAAACTATAGATGGCAGAATCTCTTTAACTTTTGTACAAAGTTGGATAGGAAGTTTGACATTTCATTACCAGTAACACGTTTAATAAGTTATCAACTTATCATTGTACCTTAAATATCGACAGTTGTTGAAAAGCTATCCAATCATCTCTTCAAAGGTTAGATAATACAATATGCCACAACTCAGTTATCATTTGGCACTAATCGATATCCAGACATCAGAATTCCATGTGATAACTAGTTTGCTTGTCTATTGTAATTATGAAAAAAGATAGGATTAAATCGATCAAGTGTTTATTCAAATAGTTCTAATTTCACCTATCAATTTCACTGATAATAAAGAGCCAGTAGACCTGCTTGTGTCACTTTGCAATCTGAATTGTATCTGTGAAAATGTGTTCATCTGTTTTGAATGTATACATGCAGTCTGTGATTTCTATACGTGGCTAGAACTAGGGAGTGAATCAACGTCATATTTGTTGTCTTTCACTGACCACAGTACTTAGGATTACGCCCCGATGATTATATACCTGTAACCGTTTGTCCAGCGAATACCACCCGCTCCTACCCATGCCGTATTTATAGCCGGCCAATATTGTTGGGTGTAATATATATGGGGTATATGTGGCGGCTGAAACCAACAAATCGTCCAGAAGCGATGGTAAAGATTGGCTATTTCAAGGTATATAATGATAACACGAAAACAGGTATACTGTGTTTGTCCGTGATAAATACTTGGTAAAATAGACTGAGATGAGCCTCTGACTCTGGCATCCGTTCATCTGATTATCAATTTTACTGCGTATTTTTCACGTACAACCACAGAAACTAACATTGTTTCCATAGAGTAATACAATATGGGAATCTTGAGAGTTGCCACAACATAGTACATATAAACTGTTCTGTACGATAGAGTCCGATATAATCGCCTAGCCCAATTCCCCGTGCTAATCACACTAATAATCATCCCAGACAATCAGGTCCCCTTCCCGCTTTTATTTTGGTGTCATCCCGTGCTTCCTTTTCTCTATAATCCAAGATATGACCGACGTTTTATAAACTTATTCATTTTTTTCCTCTATCAGTCTGGAATAAATACACCATGGAGGACGCTTGTCAAATTAACGGCGGGCCGGGGAAGCTGAGGGGCTGAGCTGGCCCCTTTAAGGCGGCGGACACATGAGGCGTGCCGGCCACGCTTCAGCCCCCGCTATCGTTGACACCGGGCGTTTACTTAGACTGCTCCCCCTTGGATGTTCAGCAATGCATCATCGGCGTCGTCGACACAAATTACGCACCCATTGGCTTCTGCAGGCTTGCCGCCCGCGAGTGGTGACTGGGAGGAGTCGTTGGAGGGGCGCGGGGAACGGCGGCGAGGGGGATGATGATGGTGGTGGGGGATGGGGGTGAGGAGTAATGGTGGCGGCAGGGTAGGGCCACCATTATGTATTGTTTTCCTGTCCACCCGTGCAAGGCCAGCCACAACCCCGGCCCCCTTATGACGTCATTTGTTTTGCCCTCGCGCTATCGTAAGACAATGAATGCCAGCAACAGATGATCGACCATAACTGAGGACTTGTGACGACGTCGGCGGCGGTGGCGGCCACAGCACGGCGGGAGATGAGGGGGGTTGAGATGAGACCGGGGGCCGATGTGGCCGCTACTTCCCCCTCCCACCCTCCTGCTCCTGCTAAACGTGCCGACGTCTGTCGTACTCATTTGTAACCCCCCCCCCCTTCCTCCTATCCGTTCTACCCCTCCCCCAACACAAACCAACGACACGCAAATCCATCTGGCTGGCTGTTGGTGGGCACCATTACTTTTCTTTTCTTTTGGTGGTGGTTAGGAAGGAGAGGGGTAGCTATCAGTGTAATTACACGCGAGCATAACGGGGGGCTTTGTTTGGCCCCCATGCTCGCCGAGTACACCATGAAATGATAAGAATGTCAATAAGTAACGTACAGGGAAAGCTGGCCGCCTCACCCAACAACCTTTGTGGGATTTATCATAACACGGTAGTTAAGGATTGCGTCATTTTTCTTCATTATGTGAAACAATTAACGGGCGATGGAGGTGGCGGGGTGGGGATGGGTGGGCCTTGTTTCATTAAGAAACCTAAATCGCCCGACAGTGACACCTCTCCCAGTTGGCTGTGAGAGGGTAGGTGTTGGCGTCTTCGTATATAACTGGGAAATCAAACGATTTTCACACAAGTCTCCATACGTATGATGTATTTTTCATGTGGAAGTTGCTGCCTCAGAGACAGAGAAAACATAGTAAACAAGTGGATGTCGGCCACGTCATATGCCTGAGGGTCTGAGGGTTCACACCATTGTCTTCAAGGTGTGAAAATTCCATTGAAAATAATGCAAGCCATCCTTGGAGTATTGTGGTTATTTAATCTGTTACTTTCCCATCTACCACTGTATGGTTTAGCTTTCCACCAAATGAGCAACACCAGCCTTTGTTAACGTTAACAAGGGCCCAACATCCTGGCTGCACCATGTTGTCGAAATAGTGCGTGGTTCTAATTACCCCCACCGTTAACACCAACAAAAACGCGGCGCGCGACCAAGCCGTGACCGAGGTGGGCTGGAGATAGATGGAGGGGGTTGAAGGTAGGCTGTCGAAATAAAATGGTGTTGCTTTCGAGCGCTAAGGACAGGAATAAGGAATGGGAAATTGGAAGTAAGGATGAGAAGTGACTTATATACAACAAAGAGGTGTGATGGGAAGGGCAGAAGGAAACATAGTTAGCTGGAGAGAAATAAACAGAGGAGAAAGAGGGAGAAGATAACCAAGGGAGGCGGAGAGAGGGTGGTGAGAGAGATGGATGGGGGAGAGGAACAGCTAGTAGCGAGATACAAGGGCATACTTAGGAAGGCAGATCAATGGAACAGGGGGCCTTAAAGGGGAATTAGGATAGATAAACGGGGAAGGAGTTCGGAGGGCAAGGTTTGAGAAAATGACAGCAGTCATGGGAGCGCGTTCAAGTGAGTAGTCGAAGAACAGCAGAAAATGCGAAAGAGAGATGGACACGAGAAGATATATCCAGAAACAGATAGACATAGAAAGACAGAAATATAGAGAGAGACAGAAACAGAGAGTGCTTGTCGAAGACGTGAAATGTGAGGAGGTGGCAGGAGACAGTCACACACGCTGACTGCATGATCTATGCCTGACACGAGGATTGTCGGCCAAAGCGTAGGATTAAAACCGAGTATACATCACCCAACAAGTCCCCCCCCCCCCCCCCCCATGGAAGTGATCATCATTTTCGGCAGCTCCCACACCGTTCGGGGACGGTTCTAGTGGTTCCGTCGGAGGCTTCGGTTCTCGGTTGGTCGCCAGGGACGAGTAAGAGTAGGTATGAGGGTGGGTATGAGGAAGACACTACAGGTAGGGTTGGGTATGTGGTGGCGAACAGCGCTAGCTACGATGCTTCTGGTGGTAATTTGTATGCAAATGACCCGAGACGGGTGCCCCCTCTCTTTGTCCCTCATTACTAAGGTCATGCGTCATCGCAAAAAGTGTTCATCCCTCGCCTAGCTGTCTCTGTCTATCTTTCTCTGTAGTAGCACTTCCGATTTTGTCTTGCCCTCAAGCGCCCTCGACTTAACGTATTACGTCGAGAGGCAAGAGTGGAATGTTCGAAAAGAAGATAGGAAATCGAGCAAAGCAGTTTTAAAAACCTGGTATTGTTACAAGGCCTGATTTCGGTCTGTAATATTTGTAAACACCATGGCAACAGCAGTAGTGAATCCGAAACTCAGTGATAAAACAACATACAGAAAACGAGATGTTGTGACTTAAACATAATGTCTCAGTTCCCCGGTAGTGTGAGTGAATGTATAGGAATAAGGTATTAAGGTAGATCCGTTTCTAGGCAACATGACCGTGTATTATCGGCGGGGCGGCTGAGAGTGCTCTAAAAGCCGTGAGATACGAACAGCATGTACTACTAGCACTACTACAGCACGTGAGCAACTAATGGTCTAGGACTAGGGCCGTGAGCAGGTGACTCAGCTCCGAGCTGCTCCTGACCTGATTGACTGTTTGCGTTTTGCGGCCGTGTATCGCTCACTGAACGGCGGCCGACTGAGCGGCCGGGTGGGCGGCTGAGCAGATAAGTAAAGCATGTGACAGGCGCTATAGGCTCTACCTCCTCGAGTATTACCGAGCAGGTAGCGAGCAGGTTGTGGGCTACTCCTGACCTAACTAGATCAAGGCAAGGTCTATGAGCAGAGTAGGGGCGGGGGTGGTGTTGCTGCTGTGAAGCACCACCGCCACCGCCACCGCAGCCACCACCTACTGAATACATCACTTTAATTATGTCTTCACTGGTCTATGCAAATACATCACTATAATGATCACTTATATTCCTTGGGCGGTTGCGGACGAGCATCCATTTCTTTCTCAATTAATGGAGAATGATGGAGGGACAATAGACAATACATGGGTTTTAGTGAAAAATGGGATTAGAACAATGAGTGATTGGCTCCAACTGTGATGAGCCTGTGGGCGCTGTGAGCATCTATGAGCAATTCCCGTACTTACTGTGAATGCGCTCTTTCACTATTCCTTTTATACATTCTGAAGACGACGGCATTGGTGAAGGTGGAGAAGACTTATTTATGCTTTACCTTGACAAACACTGATCTATATGTGAGGGGAAGGGTGGTTATCACATGAATATGCCGGATATAGTCAACATTCCAGCGTAAGTAACCCCCTGAAGGACCGAATACATCAGCTCGTGAGCTGCTCGATTTAACGCGAGACGATGAGTATTTTTTTTATGGAGCACAAGTATGGCCCACAAAGCCGCGGGTTTTTTTTCATCCGAAATAACGTGCCACATTTTCTCCTACTAAGTATCTAATTTACATATACTTTCCGTTTAACGGAATCTCTGTTGAATATCCCCAGAGGTTAACAGATCCTCCTACATCTCATACGTATGGTTAGGATAGGTTTGACAACTTTGATAAGTCTATAATACAATATGTAACGTTATCAATACGTTCTTGACGTCAAGGATGATGGGCCTTATCAAATGTTCGAGATGGGACTTTGAATGTTTCTTTCTGGCCATTGAATGTGTATATGACATCGGAGAACATATGAAAAATTTATTTTGATACTGCAAGGAAGGCCGTCAGCCCGTTACACTAAAATCAATGCAATAACAATTTATTTTCTTGGACTTATTTCGCCTTTCATGCTTTCTAAAATTATCTTCCTCAACTGGCCAGAATTTCAAATGTTAACTTGTGTTTAAGCTCTGAAATTATCTGTCTTAAACGTATAAGCCATAGTTGGCATGCATAAGCTATTTGATTATGCTATACGATGCTACTCTTAACTGCACATTGCATTTAGAAACATTATCATCATAGAACTCGGAAAGATAATATACACATGCATGTGGTACAATTAGCATGATCACCTAACAAAAGTAAAACGCATCGAAACCGATGTAGTCAACAGGATGGAACAATCAACTTTAGAAATGGTCATGTTCTTTAACAAAATAATATCCATTATCGACTAAGTAATTATTTTCTTAGTAGTGGTAAGAATCGTATGTTAAGTTTCCATTGATATATATATAACCAAATGGTGAAATAATTAGACAGAAGGTCTTTCCTCAAATAATTTTGACTAGAGAATTTGATTAGGAAAACATTAATGTTTCAACCGTTGCCAGTGGCTTTCACGAGCACACGTAAACGTATATTGTCTATATATTATATATAATTCTCTCCTGGAAGAAACACTGCTATGTATGCTCCATCCAACCTTCGCCTCCTTGAGAGAAAACAACAACGACTACAGTGTGTAAATCAATCACCGGGTGACGTCATTAGCGTCAGCGCGGACCTGTAGCTCGCGCTGTCCGGGCGGGGGGGGCGGGCGGGGAGGGGGCCGGCAGTGGCCGTGGGGGACGCACCTTCAGGTCCCTTGGGGAACATGCCGGCAAGACGCTGGATGCAGACTTGGAGCTGGACGTCCCAAATGCGCAGCACCTTGTCCTTGGAGAAAGAGATCAGCTGGCCGCGGCTCTTGTTGAACTGGACCTGCACCACGCTGGCCATGTGACCTCGCAGGACCTGTCACAAGATCAGAGGTTAAGAGGTCATGAGTGGGGCCAGGCCAACGGGGCAAGGGAAAACGCGCCACCGCCGCCGCAAGGTTAATTGCATTTCAATGGGGGGCGGGTAGCTTAGACAAGGACGAATAATAATAGAGGGGTTGAGGGGCAGTGCGGGCAGCGGAGGGTCCATGTCAGAGTCTATGGCCGCGGGTCCCTTGGGGTGAGTGCGGGAAGGGTACGGAAGATGGAGATTACCCTGAGCTAATATGGTTCAATTTTCTGGACATTCGGCCAACACCGCAGGCAATACGGACAAGGTTGTGTTGCGGCTTCCAGAGAAAGCGCTTCAGACTGAAAAACTGCTGCTCGCTATTCACCCACCTGCTACTCCCTCATCTGCTCTTCTCTGTTCAATATAATAAGTAGATAAAATTATTTCAAAGTAATTAGGTACTCAACAAGCAACGGATTCATCCAGATTTTTATATCTAAATATTTGGTTGTATATAATAACGATATCAAACCCCAGTCCTACGCTTGCCTCAATCCTTCCTTTCACTCCTTTCCCTTTGCATATGTATTTCCAGCCCTTTGCATATGTATTTCCTGGTACTTTACACCTTATTACTCCCTGCCCCCTCTTCCCCTCCTCCATGTTACTCCTTCTGCCAAAATGCCTCTCGTTTTCCCCTTTCGCTTATTCCATCTAATATCCCGCTTCTCTTTTACTCCATCGAAAAATCGACTTCCATTCTTTCTCCGTCCAAAATGCTAATGTTACTCTGCCCTTTCAGTTTGAGCCTCGGGTCCTCGTCTCCCGATATAGCGACAACCCGGCAGGAAAATAAGAAAGTGCCCCTAAAAACCGCATGTAATAATTAACATTACACAGTTGCTGGACACGCACGAGTCTAATAGCAAATAATGGACCGTGAGCGAAGGGCTGGGGGAGGGGAGTCCCCTAAGGGCACCGACAGCCGGCTATAGTTGGGGGATGATGGGGGACGGAGGTTCGGAGGAGGCATTCCCCGCTGCCGGAAAAACGGAACTAGGTGTGCAGGGAATATGGTGGAACGGGATGAGGCAAGAGCCAGAGCAGGTGGGACAGGACATGATCAGGTACGATGACTGGGGGGACCTAAGGGGTTAGGGAAAGGCAAATAGTCAACATTTGTAGTAGATACCGATGAGGATACGAAGAGTGGGAAATAGTTGTCCATTTAAGGGTTTGCAAGGAGGAAATGGACGTGGCGCTGTTCTAGGTGGGCGGCATACGATGGGGAGGTGAAGACAAGAGGGACTGGTTGGAGCATGAAGCGACCAGGCATAGGGCTAGATGAGACCTGAGGGGCGGGAGAGGGCGAGCAAGGGTGGGATGGGGAAGTACCAGGTGGGGGCTATAAGGACCATTCAGTATGAACACAGTTCATGACTCACCCCATTAGGCTTAGAATACACATAAGGGTTCCATAGGCACACATGGTGGTTCACCCCGGCAGTTGCTGAAACATAGTAAGCACATATGTCAAGGGTATTGATAAACAGATGAAATACGTACAATACCAATCACTATAGTAGCAATACCAATCACTATTGTATATAAACATTTAATAAATACATAATATCTCATGGAGAGGAACAACATTTTGTATGATATATGAATACAAAAGTGTAATATGACGTAAGGTTTTGATTACTACCAAATGTATCATTATCACTTTAGCATAAATATAGATTTCTAAATACAGTATATAACATTAATACAAAGTCAGTTTATGTAAATTTCAATAATGTCTATGATGATTTTAGCAGTCATCCTCTGTTATTTCTTAACAAACTGGGTCAAGGTGTGTATGTATTTCCCATTTCACGTACTTTCATTTGCATTACCTGACACACCGCAATGTAGTAGAACAGATGATAAGACCTGCCACTACCCATGCCAGTGGTGTCAAACCCGAGTGGGTAGCAAGTCCATAGTTTGGATATGTTTTTCCTAGCCATGATCCACTGGACACAACTCACTATCAATAAAGCCAAAGATGGATGTCCTAACAAGAAACAAGGTTCGGGGATATATTGGTGGATTCATTGCTTCAATAGCTGAGTAGGAATAAGTTGGGTTCATATGGGTTTAATACTGTAGCAACAAACAGTAGGTGGGTGAGTTGGTAGGTTGGATAGTGGGTAATGGGTGGGTGACCGAATTGGAGATAAGCTGGATGGGCGCTTAGTGGGTGACTTAGTGGTTGCCTTGGATGATCAGTGTGCAGAGGAAAAAAAGCGTGTGTGGGTGGGGAAGAGAGAATATTCAAATAAAAGAAAGGATTGAAGATGCTATATGAGAGATTGGATGGATCAGTGGGTGGATGAAAGGTAAACTGTTAGGGGTGGTATGTGGGCATCTGGGTAGTTGGGTGATTATACACGGGTCCCACTCGTGTAGGTAGTTGGGACGTTGGATGTGAGTAGATGGATGCATTGATGAATAGAGTGTTGGCTGGAGTGATGGAAGGATGGATGGATGGAGTAATCGATGGAGTGGTTGATGGATGCAAGCATGGATGGATGGGTGGATGAACAGATAGATGCACGGATGGAGTGATGGACGGAGGGAGGGTGTGTGGTTATTTTGATGGGTAATGTAGTAATTGGGTGGTTGTTTGAATATGCGGGCATTTGAGTAGTAGGGTCGTGGGTGGTTTAGTTATGTGTTTGTTGGGCGGTAGGGTGTCTATGAGAGCGTGACTGTTTAAACTAGGTCGGTA
The DNA here is from genome assembly GCA_950022655.1 of Alentia gelatinosa. Classification (NCBI taxonomy): domain Eukaryota; kingdom Metazoa; phylum Annelida; class Polychaeta; order Phyllodocida; family Polynoidae; genus Alentia; species Alentia gelatinosa. Next base: position 57,427,949 of record OX465579.1, read on the forward strand.
TTTTGAGTGCTTTTGAGTGAGCATGCTCAATGGCTTACTCTATACGTGGGAAGCTGGCCGTGTGTGGGTGTGGTCACTGCGTGGAAATAAGAATCTAGCGGGGACAGAGGAGTACTAACGGCTGAGGTCAGGTCAGGACAGGTCCAGCAGCATCCCACATCACTCAGGGAAGATGACCCGCCGGGTTAATACACACGTAGATGACCATCAAGTGTTGGTGGTGGCTCGTGTGGCTCGTGGAGATGCCCGCTCTTTAATTGCCATCGTCGTGACGTTTTGTGGGCGGGCTGAGGGAAGGGGAACGATTTGTTTCGGGGGTCGCGGCGGGTGACAAAGCGGACGGGCTGAGCAGGTGCGTCGTCGGCGGCGTGTGGGAAGGACTGTTTCCGGCGATTTTTTACCCGGCCCGACGTGATCAATACGCCGCGCATTGTGAGATGACAGTACACATCCATTGCCATGAGCAGCTCTGAACAGTTCTGAGCAGCTCTGAGCGACTCTCAACAGCTCCTTCGTCGTGCACGTCCCAACGCCCTCTCACCGCCATAACGAACTCAGAGCAGTCCCCCTTTACCCCTACGGTCCGCTACACCCCCAAACCCCATGAATAATTCACACCCGGCCATGTTACCATGTTATTATCGAGGACAGCTGGGGCCCCGCAGCCTTACCTATCAGGTTGAGCTTCTCGTGATAGTCGAAGGCGTTCACGCCCTGTGAGATGGTGAAGAGGTACCTGGAAGGCAAGAGAGTGGAAGAGCAGGCACTTAGACGGGGCACCAGATGAGACCTACTTTATCATAGACACACGGCAACAGATTGTTGGTCCACACATGGGGTGGAGCTGCCAAATAACACCAGATCTACATTTGTCACGGTGACCAGTCATCCCCATCCCTCATCCTGCAGGCGTCACGGTTGCTTGAACAGGACCCAAGGAATACTCACTCCTGGGGCAAGAAAGTACGGCATTTTTTTCTGACGTAGAAATATTCATATGCTTCAATATATATTCATGATTTTTCTTTGAAACATATCAAAAATACATTTTGAATATAACAATTTAAATTTATTTAAATTGTATTTTTTTCTTAGAGATATTCACTAAAAGTCTTAGTATACGAATATGATATTCTAATTGGCTTTTGCATAGATTTTTAATTTTTTAACTGAAGAAATTTAAATTCAAAGTTTATAAAGATAGAATAGTAAAGTGATTTCCTCTCAATAAATCAATATACGTCAAACAATAAGAGATGCGTACACAGGCAGAACATTAATTCCCTCTCTTAATATTTCATGTTTACAGAATGAAATATAGAGATGGCTATCGGGCGGTGTCCCGCTGGTACCGGCGGGTCAACAAGCCCGCGGCAACCAGCGGTGCTACCGGCAGCGTGTGATTCATTAACCAGGTTCTGACCAGCGAAACACGGCCGTCTGGTGATGCTCGATCAGGGCCCAAACAACAGGGAAAACACGTACATATTCATAGGCGACCATCACTGGGCTCTTAACACCTCCGTCTGATTCTATTAGGCCCATCACATAGCTGGTGAGCAATCCCCAGCGCATAAATGATTCAGCCAGAGATAAGCGTGTCAGTCGACATTATGACCCGCAAGTCAATTCTGAAAAATGCCTCCTCGCTGAAGGGGAGTGCGAGACGGGAGGTCTTTGTGTTGCTACCTATTTTACTCCGTGTAGATAACAACCACGTTGATATTATATCATATTGTTTACGTAAGAACTCAGCAAGGGTTTTGTTATTATCATGTTGTTTCTCTCTCTCTTTTTAATGGGTGAGAATTTAGTTGTTTTTTTTCAAAGCGTATGGATTGGTAAGTGTCGATAAATACATGTGAGGTCCCAGAAGACACCAGAGTGTTACTGGAAGAGGGATACAATTGTACAAAAACAGGACATAACGCAGGCGTTCAACATAGAATTGTCACTCAATGGAGATCAGAGAATGCCTCAACCAGATTATATGCAAGGGAGCACTGAATATGGCATTGACTATAACCTGACGCAGGAAAATGACATACACCCTCCTGCAAAGTATCTTTTTCATATACTACTGGATGCTGCTAGAGACTTTTTGTTGGTGCAAATGGTGCAACACTACTTTATGATTAAAAGACAGAGCGACGAACAGCAAAATCACATTTACATTTGGTGTTAACTCTGTGAATTGCAGACGCAGGTCACAAAACCATTAACTAATAATCATCCACTTTGAAAAATCATTCCCAATTCAATTCATCAAATTCACTAGCAAACCAGTACAATGAAAAAGGGAACCCAAGAAAATTGTGTGAAATAAATCAACGAAATATATCAAGCAACTTTATACACCCTCAATTGACCCAGAACCCTGGATCCTCTTTGATTGTGGTATGAGATACTATAGTTTAATGGTAAATGGCGAAATTGCAAGATTTAGCGGGAACCTAGGGTGCTGCTTATGTAAACAGCTTGATGGATCTTGTGTGTACTATGAAGCCATTATTTCTAATAGGGTTTTTTGTGCACTTGCAGGTTGTGTGGGTATTGGTTGTTAAGATAAAGCACGTTAGAAATATGAGACCTAGGGGAGAGGTCACGTGTTGGTTCAAGGTCATTTAAAAGTCAACAAGTTTCCCAAGTCCCAAGGGTGTGTGTATGTGTAATCTGAAAATGGTATGTTATGAAAGGGTAGAACTGGGTAGAGGTACAATTGGAAGGCATGGGTGTTCCATGCATTTAAATCAAGAATCTTTGTGGTGTTGGTGGTGATGGTGTTGAAAGCCGTCAGGGAAGCAAGACCAACTAAGAGTAAACTTACAAAATACAGTGGATAAATAAGGGTGTGTTGATTATTATAGGGTTTTTTTTAAACAGAGGAGAATAAGATGCATGTTTGATATAATACAGGTTTGGGTTGGAGTCGTGGTTGATACAATATTGTAAATATTTTTTTTATATATATATAATTTATATATTGTCTTGCAGACTCGCAGGCCAGATGTAAGGGGTACCGTGTACTCACGATCGCAGAACCTTCTTGGTTGGCGGGGTGATGCTGCCATCTCTGTATGACCACAATAAAAGTATATTAGTAACAGGTGGCTGCAGGTTCATTTTGGGTGGTAGTGAGGTGCGTGGGGCGGCGAGCGCTGATCGCCGCCCGCCCCGCCTGGCCTCATCCCGGGCCGTGGACGGGCAGGGCCGTAATCACAACCGGCCAGTGCTCCCGGAGTCGTGACCCTACCATGCCGCCCTCAAACGGCCGCCGTACACAGGGGAAATGATGGAGTAACTTTCATTTGCTGCTTTTTAGCGGCGGCAAGACCGGCGCTTCGTACCAGTGGGCCCTGTGGTGAACAGCGCTGGAAAGAGTGAAGTTGATGGGGGAGGGTTACGGGGAAGACGTCCGAGGGGGTAAGAGATGGAGTGAGGGAAGGAAGTGAGGAGTTGGGAGACGGACGGGGAGGTGAGGCTGGAGTGGAGAGGCAGTGAGGGTATGTCGTCCCCCTCCATGCCTCCCCTCTCACCCACATACGTTCCGTGCCCCTCTCCTTCATCCACCCCTCGCTGTTTGCCTTCCGCCCCACACGCCGTCCCCTGATGAACCACGGGGGGCCCGTGCCCGCCGCCCGAGATGAAGTCGCTGAGATGACTGAACAGTTTAAAAGTAATCTGTCATAAGTCGGCGCTGCTGCCCCGTCAGCGCCATACGCCCAGGAGGGAGAGGGGGCTGGCTGTAATGCTGCCTTCCTGCAGTAAAAGACAAACAATGGAGAACTGGGAGGAAGTGGTTGGGAGTGGTAGGGGGAGGGGGGAGGAGGGCTCAACACCCGCTGCCATATACGTCTTACAGCGGCAGGATCACGGCTCTGAAGCCGGTTCATCCCCCGGCCTGGCCCGGACCGGCAACCCTGGCTGACAGAGTAGTGCCCCCCCCCCCCCCCCCCGCCTCTACCACACAACCACCCTGCCCGGCACCCTGCTACATGTATTTACAGTTTATACCAGACAGACGCCGACTTCCTGAAAACAAAATGACTGGCTGAGATGAAGTATACAGGAACAAGCCGTCAGGGACTTGGACATTGAATCACAACGACGGCGCTGTACACCAGCCCGACGGCACCGCGGCCCCTGCATGAGAAAGAGAGACATAGAGCTAAAGAGAGAGAAAGACATGAGAGGGGAGATGAGCTAGGAAGAGGGCAAAAAAAACTATGGCTGTAAGGCCTGTAAGCTTTCATATTTTTGTGATCACACGAAGGGTGGTGTAGCAACACATCCCACAAACCACGAACAAATTGGCCGTTAGTCCACAGGCCATGAGAGTCTTTTATTTTTACTCCGACGGGCCCCCTCAACACTAAATAAGCCGTCGTCGCCACACGTCCTTCATTCCTCTCGCCCGCCTCCAATCCCCACTACACCCGCTGCCCCGCTATGTTGGCAGAGAAGGGGCGGCACACGCATGGTATTCCATCCCCGAGCAAAACCCTCAAAGGAGCGGCCGCTTTCACTCGACTAAGCCGCCGACGATAAAGATGACACACCGGCATATCGGGCAGATCATATATGTCTGTTCGTGTTCCAGTCTACTGAGCAGCTGCCTGCCGTGCCGATTCCCTCCCCGCCCTGGCCCATTACGCCGCGTCTGCCCCGGTGCCCCCGGCAGCCGGCCCACGTCCCAGGCGAGTCTGTGTGAGGCTAAGGGGGCGGGAGTGCCTTTTACTCCCTTACCCATAACCCCTCCTCTCTATACCCCCAGCAACTAGCAGTGGCCCGCGCCACCCAAGACACACATTCAGTGTTATAATGTAGCAGTAGGCCCTGCCACATGATTGATCGCATTAGGGGGTTTCGCCTCTCCTAACAATGCCCGTCCCCTTGGTGAAATTGCCATGTGGCTTCGGGGCTGGCTTCCAGTGTGGCTTCTGCTGCGTCGAGTCGTCCCCAGCGCACTGGCCCTGACATTCACCCATGTTGTAATATTCAATCCGAAAATCCCTATTATTTGATCTGCCGACCAAGAAACTTGGTAATGAATACTTTAGGTCCCCGTCCGAAATACGAATTGGTGACTAGCTGGGATTTTGAGAAGCTAAAATGTATAAGTGAAGGAAGGCCATTGGGTTGTGGTTTCACAAAATCTGCGTGCTTCATACAGTCGATACTTACTTCGTTCTGTTTCAACCTCACTTTGGTGTCTTTCTTTTTTTGATATCCCTGGAGTCTGGGATGGTTATGAATTAAGAACTTATCACCACATAAACCACTTGTAAGATTGCAAAAATCTCGGATACCAATCAAATGGGCGAAAAGGTGTCATTCCGTGAGACCAACAATTTCAAGTTAAGAAAGTTGAGACCATGGTCAAGCTATGTAAAGGTTTAGGCGATGGAATGATCGCATATACTTCATGGGGATGGCACATGTAAATGAGACATATGTTTTGAAATAATGAACATAGCGTTGCTTGAATGAAAAAGAAAATGGTTCCAGGGTGTTACACGGATACTTACGGACCCATTATCAGACAATGATTTTGATACTGGTTGGTCCTGAAAAGCCCGAAAAATACCTAAAAGTGATGTCACTAAATACTTTGAATAACATGGACAGCGTAATAAAAACGATTATTATAGAGATGTAATGTATTCAACTTTCACATTCTAAGTATAGCATGTATAATATATGAGCGGCTCGAAACAGCTCGAAGCGACTCAAGCGTCAGCTTTGGCTACTCGCTCATCTCTCTCAACCCGAGGCCTCCAGCCCCGGATCTGCCTCCACAGGCTGACCTTTTCGGCGAAGCCATTGCCCCTACAGTAAGCATGAAGCCAGGGGCGATATAGGTGGGTATTGGTCGTTATAGGGGTGGTGGTGAGGCCCACACCACAAGCCAAGCCGCTTATTTTCAAGGGTGTCGGGGGCTGCTGTCGTCCAATAATTCCCATTAAGGGTCGGCTTGGGTCTACTTGTGGACGTGTAGGGTTTTGTTGTGCCATTCCAGGACATACCAAATAACTGACACTCTTGGGAAGTGGGGCTATCTGTCTGTCTGCCTGTTTGACCTATATTTACTGCAGGGTAAATACACAACTCATGTCTCGCAGTATATGTGATGTACAGTTCACCTATCTCTGCTGAAGTATGCGTCTTTATAACTGTGGCGCAGCCATACGTGCAGATATGCCTCAAAGCATTCCTGATCCATCAATTCAATAAGGGTCATCCAAAGTCCGAGAAATTTAAACACAGTCCACTCTATCAAGGCGTAAGATTGTGGAACCAATTACCGAGGGAAGTACAATGCTTGACTAGTAAAGAAACCTTTAAGAAGGCTATGAAGGACTTCCTACTCCGGGATAATATTTATAATCAACTGAGTAATCTATAAATCAAATAGAAAGTAAAACGAGTCGCATGACCGAGCTAAAACGTGAAATATCTCAGCTGCATATAATGTATATCTGTGTAGGTCAATAACTGGAGGATATGAAACCCTTTATATGATACAATAATGAAGAATATATTTTGTTTGTTTGTTGTTGTCAAAATAACTAAAGAGTAAAATAGGAAGAACTAAAACTCGCTCAGAGTCATATGATCTGAGAGAGACAGAGATAACAGAATTTTATTAGAGTATGATTATGAAATACAGTGTTTTCTATGAATTGTGTTTTCTGTCTACTGTGATGTCCTGTCTTTGATTGTATTGTCTGATGACGCTACAAGGAAGAACGCCAATAAGCGATTGTATGTTGTCTATAAGTATTTTTCTCTGAATAAAAAAAAAAAAGTATGTGTACACGCATAATTTCCTTAACATATCCCCCACTATCTTCTCCATATTTTACGCAATAGATTGTGGAATGTACGCAACTGGCTTGTACTTTGCGTCGTATTTAAGTTCTTGGTTTTGTAGCATCTAGCGTATTATTCGGAACATGACCTGTGAAATCTTTTTTTCTTAATATGCTATACACCTGACAAATTTTACCGACTATTGCTGGTAGCAAATGACTGGTCTGCCTGGTTAGAATCAGCATTTAACGTATATATTTATGCCATATGATAGCTGGCATGTTTTTGCCTTAAAATGATTATGCCTTAATTGATATGGTATGCTTTTCGGAAAAGGGATAAAGGCATCTTGCAAATTAAACAAGTCAACTCGCAAGGAAATGTAACTATTGTTTAAGAGATAAAGCTTCCTGGTTTCTCTACTCTGCCATACTTTAACTGAATTATGACTAATCACATTCGTATTCTAAGCCTGTCGAATTCATTCCGAGAGGAGAGACTGCTGATGGGATGTTAGGAGACAGACTAGATTCGATAAGAACCATCTTGCTTTAACTTTAATGTGTCATCTCATCCTGTCACTTGAGACACACTGGCACGAAATAAGACGAGAAAACACTGAGTGCTGCTAAATAAGGTACAAATAAAACTTCTCTTCAAAACTCTATTTGCCAGATAACATGTCCTCAGTCCAAAGGATAAGTAAATGTAGTAATCTGTATCAATGCTTGTAATTTCGATTTTCAATGTACATGTATTTATTTGCTCTTTCACATTTCGTATTATTAATAGTGATAAGCAAGAAACAAGTGGTTTATTCAACAAAATACGATTACCGTTTATATTCAAGCACTTTAACATACCAAGTGGACTGTGATCTTCAAATTGAAGTCTGTTATCCATGGATATATGTTTGACAGTGGTCTTACTATCCACAGAGGCCACCTTATCAAGCCCAATTCCGTGTGAATTGTCACACACCGTGTTTTTAGATGTATTGAACGTGGCCTAACCTGCTTTAACCTAGTATGTGGTATAATGACCTCATACTTAACTTCTTAGCTGTAACATTTTCCACATGTGGAAGGTTCTGCATGATGCATGACCCATATGGTCCGTGTATATGCCCTTTTAAATATACATATGCACTAGAAGTGATGACGTCAGTCACAGAGAAATGTATATTTACGTTAGTGTTGGCATTGCGTCGTGAGATCTAAAGCTCCGTATCAGTGCTGTGATATTACAGTATCGGTCGTATGTTACAGGGGCTACAGAAACTTGGGTATCAAGTAAAAATGTCAGTTTGATTTATATTTTATAGAATATTTTCAAACATGATAAATGAAAAATGACTTCTCAACATATCAAGCTGAAGAAGTTGAAATCTGGGTTTTATATTAAACATAGACATGTGTTTAGCTTTAATCCTCAAAATCTAGCTGTCTTGAAGCTCACTTTTCTAATAGCTTTACAATAACCTACTTCCTAAACACCAATGAACATATCTTAAGGTCACACACTTCGAATTAAAGTTCTAGATTGGTTTTCATTCGACTGACTCCTGTTCTAAAATGGGAGTGACCGTCGTGTGACAGGATTTTGTATGAACACGTCACGTGGATGTGCAGTCTACCCCCAGACGACGGGGTGGCGGACGAATCGCATGTCGGTGATACTTGGCAGCAGGACGCTCCCCACACCACCCTGCCTTCTCCAGGGGCCACTATACACCCCCACCAGAAGGACACGTCCACTTTGATTTCGGGCTTTCGATGTTTCGCCTCTATCCCCCGCCCTACACCCGCCCCTTACAACCCACCCTCCTCTGCCTTCTTCTTCTCCTCTTTTTTCCACCTCGCGCCGCTTTCCAACACCCCGACCGGCGGCCGACCCATCTATATCCCTTGTAGGACTCATCATGGCTTGAAGTGGCCATCTGGGACCGGCTCCATATGGCACATAGCAAATGAGCCCCGGCCGCAAACGTCATTAGGCGGGGCGGGCAGCGTCGGGGCCCAGCTGCGGCGGGCGGGCCGGCGCCCAGCCCGACCGGGTCCCCGGGGCCCCCTGCTATCGTGTCACGAGCGCGCCCTCATCTGTTGATCCGGCCTGCAAACGTGTCACCTTGGTAATTAAACCCTGCCGACAAACGGGGCGTGTAGAACGTGCCCCCGATACCCCGCAACCCTATGTAAGGAGGGCCACCGACGACGAGCGGGGTGGTGGGGTGCTGTTGGGGGGTCGGTGGGGTGGAAAAGGTGAGGGTGGTGAGTGCAAGAGAGAACGTGCTTGCAAGAAACGCCTATCGGTCTGTCTAGGCTTCTGCCTATCGGTCTAGATGTATGATTATCTATTTAGTCTTCCTAGCTCCATGGTCAGTTGTCTGTTCTTCTGCGTAGCGTTCGAGAGATATAAATGACTCTTGGCTAATCTACCCAGTTGTCTGTCACAGGCAACTAGAATCCACTTTACAATCCACTTTACCCGTCTATCTGTATGTAAGCCTAGCTGCCACGGTAAAATGTGTACCCAACACCTTGATCCTAAATAAGAACAGACCCTAGTGCTGGGGCTCTAGAGGTACCCCATCCTTCCCACTCTTCTTGTGTATAAGAGCCTACACCTTGTTATACCTATAGGCAATGGGTATGGTTTTTAGGGTCAAACAGGTTACTCCAGGAGTAACACAGGAGCTACTATACTACTTCCATGTAATGCCTATAAGTTTTGAGCACCGATGCTACTAACATACACCGTCTATCAGTGGAGAGCTGTTTCCTTACCTGAAATCTCTATTAGGTTGAACCCCCTATACTTCTACATTCAAAGTTTACCAGTTTGAAATCCTATACTGCTTAAAATACTTACCTCCAATTTCTATCAGTTTAGACTGCCTATACTACTTATATCCAATGTCTAGCAGTTTAGAGCTCTTAATCTTCTTACATACAATGTCAATCGGTTTAGATCTATACTTACGTCCAATGTCTATCGGTTTGGAAATCCTGCACTGTTTATATCCAATGTCTATTGGTTTAGAAATAATATACTGCTTACTATACTTGCATTCAATGTCTAACGGTTTAGAGAAAGGTTTGCTCTATGGCATTTCGTCAGACAATATTGAGAGTTGCTTCCATTCTGTCTCAGGCTAAATTCTCCTCTGCCTGCGACAAGATTGAAAGTGATTCACCTCCAATTCCTGATAATGAGAGAAATTTGCGCTATATTTAACCTATGCCGGAAGAGTGGTGTTATCCCCTCGGGGTTTCAAGTGTCGAGAACATAACAAACATGGCTGATTCTCTGGTGATTATTTCCTGATGAATAAGTGGATGAGTCTTTTAAAGATAGTTTTCCATTATTGCACAAGGCTCGTTATGAATAGAATCTCCACCTGTGGTTGAGGACCTGTTCTAGTGATGTATAAAATTTGAACAATTGGATATTCGTTTCAATAATGCTATTAGTGAGGAGGCGGTGGTGGTGATCTGATTTGTAAAACAAATAACCAACTGCACGTGGCAGTCTTGTGGGAATGATCTCACATAGGATGAAGATCCGAAGGCAATGATCAGCATTTAGAAAACAGTCCCGGAAGGACTGTGCGATTGATACCCAAATGATACCCACGTACCATCCCCTGCTGACCAAAAGCTCCGAGGCTTGGGAGGGGAACTAGTACACGGTTCTATACGAATGCTGGCAAGTGAGCCAGAAATGACGTGCATTAGTGCTGTCAGTCACTGATCAATCTGCTGTTGGAGCTGATGGTAAACGGCACACAGCAGCCCCTCTCACCTCCCCCCACTCCATCCCCACTCCCTCCTCATCCCGGTCTATTATCCCCAATGCACCACATTGGTTCCTCCCCTCGACACACGCCCCCGATCCATTCCCCATACCAATCCCTACGGTGGATAACCCAGGGGGAGGTAGAAGAAGGAAAAAGTCCGAAGATTTGTGGGTAAATGGGGGGAAAGAGATAGGGCAAGAGTAGACGGAGGAGATGGAATGAAAGGAGGGAATATGAAGGAAGGGAAGGAATATTTGAGAGTGAGGAAAGCATTGAGAAAAGGAAAGCGCGAGCGATGGAAGGAGAGCGAAGCAAAAATTGACAAGCCAAGACGGTGAGTAAGGAAAGTGAGACCAATGGAAAGAAGGCCGGATAAAGTTTGGAAGAAGGGATAGACGGGTGGAGGTATGAGGGCGAGGAAGATGGGGTTAGACGTTTTAGAAGTAGAGAAGGAAACAGGCGAGAAGGCTGAGTGAGAAACTAAATCAAGGATTTGATCAAATTTCCGAAAGAAGAGATTTCCTTGGTGTGGTATACAGAAGGACGAGGAGAAAGCCCGTGAAGGAATGAGAGTAACGGACAAGAAAAACGACGAAAGGTAGGGAGAGGAGGAAATACAATGAATAGTGAGACAAGGGAGGGATCGAGTGGGTGGGAGGCACTGGGGGGTAAACAAACCCAATGCTTACGCCAAGTGAGGTAACAATTTATCTACACTACCCCAGCGTGGCTTCTCTCTGGTTCGCATTACGCAAATGCTCGTTGTCAATGGGCTTAGCTGCATGTCAGCACTTAATCCTCCCTAGATGGGTCACCACATCCCTAGTGAACTATCGCCAAGTGTACTCCATCATGCAGCTGACAGTCACGGGACTTAAACAATGTCTAAATACCTACACACTATGTGCTACCTATACGCAATTTCAAAAGCGACGACAGACCGGAGATAGCCACGCATACATTGTTCTCTCATATTAGAGCAGTTGTAATATTAAATCATTCCTATTTATGAACATACATTATGAATAGGCAATTGTGGAAGATGAATAGCGTCCAGTTGTGCCAATCAAGAAGCTACTGAAAAGTAGTTGTTAAAGAGGTAAAGAGTTTTCAAATCCAAACTACAATTATAGTCCTCCACTAGAATGCATTCTCTCCATTCCTGTTTTCATATATGAATAATCAGAGGCGGTTATATATATATAACTTTAGTTCTGATCAAGTTTCAGGTATTAGTTGACGTCTAATCCACTGATATCTAGCCATCACACCTTTCTCCCGTGTGTTCCCTTTTCATCATTGTAGATCTTTCAAAGGACAACATTTGCACTCGCTAGTAGCCCAAAGTGCCAGTTACCCTTACTCTTGGGGACAGATCATTCAAACAAGGTCTTTCAGGGCAAGTATGTTGGTACGACAGGGAGGTGGGCTTCTGCAGGGGGTGTGCTGAGTGTGTTGGAAGGCGGTGTCGTTTCTGGTTTAATACGGGCAGGCCTTGATTTGTCGAATGGCGGACGGCTTTCATCAGGGCCGAGGCCGATTGGTGGTGTATCTCTTTGATTGCGGGCCGGCCAGGCGGCGCAGAGCGGCCTTTAGGCCGGCCTACGATCACGGTCTCGGGGTGGGAGAGTGTCAGAGAGGCCGGCCTAATGTGGGCGGCAAGGGCGGCGGCCCACAGGCCAGGCCCTCTTTACCGCCATACTGGTGGGCACTTATGACCCAGGGACTGATGGGGCGGACGGGGAGGCTGAACGCAGGTGTGTGGGGTCGGTCAGGGGCCCAAACTGACCATTCCGGCGGCTGACTACCTGTCTTCGTGACCAGCATGCAGGAGATGGCGGCGATCCCGACCCCCGCCCAGCCCCCACCTCACAGCCAGCCGCTCACTCATCTCATTTCTTAAGTGCCCAGCTCAACCACCCTCCTTGCAACCAAAGTATCCATCAACCCACCTCTCCGTTTCTCCTCAAACCCCATCCGACCAGCCCTACCTTCTGTATACCCGGAACCCTCTGGCCCCCAACTGGCACTCCTTCGTACAATAGTACCATCCACCAGGGGGTTGGTTCGTCGGCTGCCTTCCTGGCTGGCGTGGCAGGTTTGTGGGGAAATCTGATCAACCATCTCATTTCTTTAAGTAAGATCGTCTACCGCCGCCAAAAGCTGAAGACGTGGGTGCTGCATGACAGAGTTAACAGCATCAGGGCTATTTGTAGGTTCGGGTCTGAGCCCCCTCGCCTAGCCTCTCTCCCTCCAGCTTCCTCCAAAGATAAGGCTTTTCATCTGGAAGTCGCCACACGATACAAAGAAGACAGGTCTGACCCAAATAGTACGAGAAAAGCATCACAAGAAGAAGTCAATCCTCAGAAAAAATCATCCGACTGCAACCCGATCGCCTTGGCAAACCACCAACGGGGGCTCTGTCCTTTTCACGCTCTGCTGTCAGCTTTTGCAAAAAATTGAAGTTTATCGGCGAAGGCTGAAAACAAACGGTCCTGTAAGATTGTCCCTGAAAAGAAAGCAATGGATGACATCATAAGGACGCTGCTAACAATGATATTATAACAATGTGTTACTTGGCAATGAGCTTCCGGTTGACGACAGCGACAAGAGGAAGTGAGGAGAGAGTGTTAAAGTTACGTTCACAAGAAGAGATGGCAATGCTGGAATAAATATTTGGTCGTATACATAATCCTATGTCTGTTAGGCTAGGGAAATAAATACGATTTAAATGAGCAATAAGATAAAGAAAGATGGAAAATAATGGGAAAATGCTATAGATCTTAGTATTCATGTACACATTATCATGAATATGAATTTGTAATTTCATGCAATATTACAAATTTATGTTTGTAAATGTCCTTTTTAATGTGTGTTATGAGGATTGGGTGCTAATTACTCCATTTCTTGTGATGGACATGTTGGTTTCTTTTCGCTGTACACATATCTTCTATCTAATCCACACTCTGATAGCTGTGATAAAACACGGTTATGTTTTTACACGTATTTCTAGCTAATCCATGTTATTTACAGTTTGATTTCATTCACCTAGAGGACGTGTCACTACTCTAACGGAGTGCGCTATTATTTTATATTTTTTAATTCTACCTTTGTACATTGTCTGCCTGTCATCGGCGCCAGTGATGTAAGCGCACTGGTGATGACTACAGCAGATTCTTATGACAACATCTTAAACTAGCTGAAGCCCTTTTAAGATCCATGCTTGTTAGTGTGCCTTACGTTTTCATGTCCTCCCGCGAAGAGGTGTGTTTTTCCATCCATCCGATGACGAGCGAATTGTTCCACGTAGTAGCACAGCTGATGAAACATTCCAGGTTGTGTGAGTACTGAACTGCAAAAATGAAAAACACAAAAATGGAGCCAAAGTATTTTTCCTCTGTTTCTCTTTTTTTCTTTTTGTCGCCGCGCTATTTTTTTAGTCGGCTTTTGAAATCTTGACGAGTGTGGGGCCTTAAACTCGGGCGCTGGATTGATTGGCACACGGGCATGAATGTTTAATAGACGCTGGGAATGAAGCTAGAGACGTCTGCCATTCGCACCGGAAGTTACCGGGGACGCCGCCATAAAAAGGTAAATTATGTTTCTGATGAACACAGTCCCGTTGCAACTAGAGTGCTCATACTCGGCCCTCTTGGTGGCCCGAATGCGACACAATAACAGCTGTGTAACCTTTAGAGACACCAGTTTTAATCTGTGGATAATGCACACTAAAATCGAAAAAGTCAACCTGCCGGAACAGAAGGGCACAGCTATCAAATTGGAATGCGTCCCCTTACAATGAATAGCCATTGATAGGGTGCTATTGAGAACGTAGATCAACACCCAGGCCGCACTTTATTATAGCCAAAGGAACCGGAGAAACGCAATGTCAACCAACACCGGAATCCAAATAATAATGTATTAATTATTCACCTAGAAAATTCCAAGAAACCATAATTAAATTGAGTAGCGTTCCCTCTGGCTGTTGCGCTCGGAATATGAGCCGTTTGACAGTGCTAGTTGAGTGTTTTATACAGAATATTGTTCGAGATAGCTGTATTAATGTTCGTCACAGAAGCTCTGTCTTTCCCATGTGCATGAATGCTTTGATTTCGTTGGCTCCGACAAAAATTGTCTTTGTAATAAGAGGATACTGTATTTGAGGAATGAAATTGTGTATGGGGTATTTGTTTGTATCAATGACAATGTTTAGGAGGACAAAATAATGAACTAATACAGGCATTCCTTTCAATGGCATACGGCTGGTAATGTATTTCAGGCATTGACTTATTTCACCACATTTAGCCTAAGAGAAATTTTTCTGGGTTTCTTTACATGCTTAACGGATGAAGACCAAAATATCTATTACCTTCTCCAAATCAGTCCAGCCTATGTGGTAGATAAGGGAATTGAAAATGTCATCTACATTGTGTCTTGAATGTAGAAGACATTCCTGTTATTACAAAGCCTGAGCTGGTAGCTAAAGAGCGATGTTAAACAAGATGCTTTGTACATTCCTCTAAATCCGGTGGACGTTAGTGTTATCGTGTTGCACAAATGTATTGCAACAGTGGACAATAACCAGGGAAACAGTCCGCCTTTGTCTCACTGCCTATACAAGTGTTATATTATGTGTGCTGAATGTATACAGTAATAGCATGTTCAGTCAGATCTGAGTTGAAATTCGAATCTTGACCACTTAAGACATTACCTTATCAAGTTATGAAAATTACCCATTTGATAAGAATAAACAGTTCTTCTATAGGCGCACAGTGTTCTCGCTAGAGCATATAGTTATATCGACTGAAGGCGCGTGATAAAGGTCGAGTCACCGTGAGGTGTTGTCTCCATCATAAACATGCAAGAGGGAATCATAGCTGTCGGTAGGCAAGTATGGCATCTCAATGATCATCTAATCAGTTTGGTCAGTCCTCTAGTCAACCCAACGTCAACAGCCATTAGATGTATATCATAATATCCGCGCGTGTTCATACAGGAAACTTTGAATGACACAACGCATACACCACACATTAGTTCCAGTTTGAGGGTCAGGGATGTGGCTGAGGGGTGGAGGAAGGTGGGTTTGTGTTGACAGGTTAGAGACTGCGGCATGAGCGGCGGTCCCCACCCCCTCCCCCCCCCCCCCTTTCTCTCCTGTGTGGGGCAGGAGGAGACCGCCCAGTGGTCCCCTGGAGACGTATCACGGGCAGCCCGCGGCCCACCCGTGCATCATTCATGAGCCCCTCCGAGCGACTCGTCCACACATGACCAGGTGGTCACTGGGGACCCCACCCGCCACCGCCGGCCTGCACCACAGCACCACCACTGTCTGCATCACCATCCGCCCACATTGGACACTGCACCATCTAATACTTACACTGCTACCATACAAAATTACTGTCTACAACACCCACCGCCAACACTGGCCACTGCACTGTCTATTACTTTCACTGCTCCCATACGAAATTGCTATCTGCAACACAAGCTACCCGCACTGGCTATTGATATACCTGTGGCCATACGTCCTACGTATACTGCCAGCTGCCCCCATGTCATATTTATGGCCGTTCAACACGTATGTAGCATATGGGGTACATACATGGCATATGGGGTATGTATGGCAGCGAAACTCAACAAATCGTCCAAATACGAAGGTAAAAAATGGTTATTCTAAGGTATACAATAATATAGAAAGACATGGTTAGTGTGTCTGAATGGAATCTATTCCTCGATATTTTGGTCAGAAATACTCACCAAATTCGAAGAATGAGGTGAGTATTTCTGACCAAAATATCGAGGAACAAATGGATGTCAGACACACTCACTATGTCTTTTTACTATTATATACCAAAATTTGTGTACTTATATTATCAACCTATTTCAACCTCCGAAACGATACCGCACTCAGCGAACATCATCCTCTACAAAATTGTATCAATAGTTCACTGGTGATCCGCTTAATGGCGCCTCCACGATGACGTCAGAACGTTGTTATGGAGAGTGAAAGCTAGGGGTTGTAGCAGAGATTCGTATCGCAAACGCCCCGAAAGTTCTGCTGGGAGAATGAACTAGCGGGTTAAGTTACTGTTGCTAAGTAACATCATGACGTCAGAACGTTGTTATGGAGAGTGATAGCGGGGGTTGTAGCAGAGACTAAAGTAATCGTAAGCACCACGACAGTTCTGCTGGGAGAGTGAGCGGTAGCTATGACATCACACAGTAACTTTTGCCCTGCATTTAAGCATGCGGGCGGCCGTTTTTTCCCCATATATTCTAAGGTTATAATGTCATTATTGGATATGTATATACGATGCTTACTACTTGTTTGTTTATTTTACGTCGATTTCGGGTGCGTTCGTAGTGCTTGGCGATCATTATCTGCAAATATACTTCCGAATAGGGGAAAACGTCCGCCATTTTGTTTGTTTATTTTTTTGCTCCTAATGTCAATAAGGCAGGTGGTACGGTGGGTAGTATTAATATTTTTTATGAATACATTGATGATCAGAATACCCTCTCCTTTCATTGTCGGGTCATATGATCATCAATTTTTATACGGAAACTGGCTTACTGTCTTCGTACGTCAAAAATATGCGGTGAAATTATAGATCAGATACATCCCGATGCCGAAGGCAGAGGGATGTATCTGATTGATAATTTTACCAAGTATTTTGACGTACGAAGACAGTCAGCCCATTTTCGTATTATTATATACCTAAAAATGGCGAAATTATAGCTAGTCACGTGATCACATACCCCGTACGTCACAGTGTGACGTACGGCTATACATATGTCATGGGTAGCAGCGGGCAGTATGTGTGGTTCATACGGCCATAGATATATAATAATACGGCATATTTAACATGTACAGACAGAGTTAACCTGTTTCCATATGATACTTACACTCCTACCACACTAGATTAATATCTGCAACACCAACTGGTCACTGCACTGTCTAATGCTACACAAGTAGACCCTCCAGTATAAATAAAAGATAAAAAATAAAAATGCCCACAGTGCTGCAATACCATAACTTTCCACAACACCAACGACCTATACTGGTCACTGCACTGTCTAATATCAAACCTATCATTAGGATTTACCGCTTGCCCCACCAACCACCCACAATGTTTACTGCGCCCACAGTGCTATTATCACCAATATCAGGAAAACAAACTACAAATGTACCCACACTGGTCACCGCAATATATCATACCCACACCGCTACCATACCGTTACTGTCTCCATCTCCTCACTGGTCACTGCACCATCTAACACAAATGCAGCTCCCATAGCATTGCTGTTTGTATCACATTCTGCCCACATTACTTTCTGCATTATCTATGGCCTCAGTCACGACCATACGAAGTCTCTACCACCAATCGTGTACCACAAACCCCTTATAGCCGTCACTTTACTATCTTGCACCCAAATCACTACCATAGGGTTCTCCGCCACTGTCTGAACCACTAACTACCCACATTGGCCACTGCACCAGCTAAATTCCGCACCACTACCATACAATACCACCAACACAAGAACAACCAACACAACTAATATAATCACTATCACAATCAGCATCAACTCCTCTGAAGAACACTAAGCGTACTATATCCACCACTATCGCTACAATCATTTACACCAACGAGCAACCTCCTCCCCCACTCATTATACAGCCAACAGTCATACCACTATGGCATCAACACCACCATCAACAGTCGCGCCATAACGCAGCACCACCACAGCGTACTGCTACCAACCAGCGTGCAAGCTACTCGCTGGCCCCCCATGGTTGCACGGCGAGCTGCTCATGCCTCCCACAAGAGCCGCTCGTGTGGTGACACGCGTTGAGGGGAAAAAAGCTCTTCCCTCCCTCTCTGCTGGTGGCGTGGATAGGGAAAACGCGCAGCGCGGCCTGCGGGCGTCGGCCGCCACGAGCAAGGGTCAGGGGTGGCCGGGAGAAAAATTAGTCCCGAAATGAATATCTCACTTTGTACAGCTGGGCCTAAAAAATGGCTAACATGATTATTTCCGCTCAGGGGAAAAAGAGAGAGGAACCCAGATAATTTACCTGATACCGAGGGAGGCCTTGTCTATGGGAATCAATAGCGAGCGAGGCGAGACAACGGGCCAGAACGGAGGCTGAACAGTCTAGCTCATTTATAGAGCGGGTTGGTGGGGATGGGGGAATGCGATAAATATTTACATCGTTTGCATGACAATGTGCAACGACGTGCGACGTTTCGTTTTATATCCCTTGTGTTTAGGTATGTAACATTAGCTCCCTACGCTTAAGTAGCGGTGTTGATTTTCACACCCCGTTCACTTATACTATACTAGAAATATTTATATCTGCGGTATTTAAATGAAGGGGGAATTGTACGTAACCACCTAGTATGAGAGGATGTTGGCCTGCGTTATAATGATATTGGACAAAGTGAAGGTTGACAACTGAAATAAATTTGTATTCGTTATATTTTAGATCATCAGGTTGCAAGAGATTACATGGATAACTGGGGATTAATTAAGATCTTCATGACTTTACACCTGATCAAGTGCGTGCGATTAACTCCAAGCGCTCCAGTTGGATTCATGTAGCAGAATCTGTTCAGAGGGTACGAATGCAACTACTATGGAAATCGTAAATGAACTCTACACATAGTAAATGCAAAAGATGACAGGCATTTCAAATATAATATAAACTTTTAAGTCTTAATTGTTTTGAGCAATGTAAAAGCCTGTCCGTATGCTAGCACCGGATTCACTATCGCCACCTAGTTCCTGTTAGAAGAACCAATGTCCCCTATGGTATCCTACGTTTATCATTATTATTTAACAAATAGTTAATATGGTGTGTAGAATAGTATCTTGTGGATTATTTATGTAATCCTTTAGTGGGAAAACCTTACATAAGTAAGAACTTATTGAGAATGATAAAAACATTTAAATCTTTAAAAATGGGAAATCCCTAGCATATAACGTTTCAAACTGCAACGTTGTGGCTTTAATGTGATAGAAACATAATTGCAATTAATTCCACCCTACCCAAGGAGAATGACAACCAGTTGTTCCTAGCAAACTACCAAATATCGGAGATAGGGAGGTGCTCTGAATGTTTATTTTTGTCAGTGTCTACATGTTGGTTTTTGGTGGGTTTTTAAACATTACTTTATGCTGGGTTGTGCTCAATCTCACGACTGGTTAAAATGCATGTCAAGAGATTTTCTTTTAGTTACAAGTTTTTTAGTTTCAGTTTCCGGAGCATGTTTGCAGCATATATACATGATCTATATAACAGATTTGCAGAAAAGTATACAACAATAAGCAGATAAAGAGAAGCATTCAACGTACATTCTTGCAGTTACTAATATGAGTTCATGTAGATTTGCAATCGTGCAAAAAAAGGCACATATTGAGAGCGCGGTGATGCTTTGTACGTAGAGTTCAGTTTCTTAAAAATTTCCAGCATATCTGTGTTCCTGATTTCAGGTGTGAGATTATTCCACGTAGTCGTTCCATAAAACATTACATTTCCTTTAAACGTATTAGACTGAGGAATTAAAGTCTTAAAGAGTGAAGCTCTACTTGCTCTGGTAGAGCGCAATTTTTCTTTCAACAAAGCTTCATTTTAGCAATTTGGTGAATAAATGATTTAAAACTTGATCTCGATCTCGATCTCTCTACGGACTTCCAGATAGGGTAATTGAATGGAACGGTGTAGCATGACTATACGAGTACGCAGGTGAGCCTCGAGTACAGTGTGTAAAGCTGCATTCTGAAGAACTTGCAATTTGTTACTACCCTTCAGATTACAATTTGCATACAATATGTCACCATAATCAATAACAGGTAATAACATAGTTTTATAGATAGTTAAGCCAGCTTCTTGAGTACTAATATATATACGGTCTTATCTTTTTCTGAATATATAATTTATGTAAAATTTGATTAGATAAGTTTCGTACATGGGCTTTAAAATTCATGTTTTGGTCTAAGGTCACACCCAGATACTTATAGGAAGGCACCCACTGCAATAACTCATTATTCATGGTCAGTTTGCAATCGTCATGGCGTTGTCAAGTTTGTCGTGTGTGGTTCCATAAATCTCTGATTTTGTTTTCTCTTTTATTGATCCTTAAGTTATTGCTTGTACACCGTTTATATTGTTACGATTTCTTTGTAATAAAGCACAAATATCATTTAGATCGCTCCCTGACCTATACAATACTGTACCATCAGCATACAGTAGGCAGGGGGTGCCTTCTTGGCCCATCTCCCTCCTCATATAGGTTTCAATATCATTTATGCAGATAATAAATAACATGGGGCCAAAGATCGACCCATGTGGGACCCGCCAAATAGATAAAAGATACCCCATGTGCCACCTGGGGAAAAGAATATCAATTCCATTTTATGGATAGTATGATTAAGTATACAGGTAATACTCGTGGATATCGCTATTACTGTGCACCAGTGCCCATTAGTCTGACGATTACTAACTTCTGCTATATACATGTATGTATTAACTCAAACATACAGCCTAGTTTTACCGTATAATCATGGATGGGTCAGACTGAATGAAAATTTCTCGCTTTAGAGTGCAAATTGGCAGCTTTAAACACTATTGGGGCATAGTCACATTACTACATAAATGATTAACATAAAGTAAGGGATCTGTTCGGAAAGTTCCTGATCACGCTTTGCACAGTGGAGATGCAAACCAGAAAGCTGGGTGTCAGCATAGTCTCCATGTAGAATGATGGAAGGACCAGGTTAGTGTGCCCAAGGTATACTTTGAATGGCTATTTACGGTAATTTCTTATGAATTGGAAATATATGAAGGTGTATAATAAAAGGATAATAGACATGGCGTTTGTATCTGTTAATGGGCACTCACTCCCGGAGTCGTAAATATGTTCCTCCCCACTAACGGCATTGGGGCAAGTATTTGACGGTCCTGGTGTTCTCATTCATTAAGAGATACAAATACAAGTCTGTTTTCTTAATGTATTGATTAGTTTCGGTATATAAATAATGTGTATATTTCGTGTGGTTTGGGTGTGTGTCTTATTTCCATTTTCTTTTCTCTCTTTTTGTTGCCTCCTGTTTTGATATAAATTCAATAATTGGATTTCTTTTGATAACAGTATACAAACAATAGTCACACATGCATGAGCTTACTGTATGGCAATCATACACGTTTCAAATGGCAACTGTTGTTCTAAAATACATTCAGGGTCTCCCGTAATTATACGGCGACAGAAACGCACGATCCTCGCATATTCGAAGGAATGACCACTCACGGTGGAAGACTCCCCGGTGATTTAAACATGTTACCACCACCACCACCCCCACCACCCCCACCACCCTCCACCTCACCCCACTAGCACGCTGCATAGTATGATAGCTCTATTTACACATCCCGCTCGCTGCTAGCGATCGTAGCCTGATGGCAGGAATATGCAAGATGTTTATTGGCACGGTGGACAGAAACGCAATATAGGTGTGTGTTTTTCATCAGTTTAATGACCTAGCTCGGTTTATTGAACGACCGTGCTACTGTAAACAAAAATCCACATGTACGTAGCCTTAGACTAGAATTCACACCATGTGGATATTACTCTTACTTCCACCGCCCGCGTGCCATACATGGTGAGAAATATTATTGATATTTTTGAGAAATTTTAAAGAGAAATAGGTTAATTAAAACATGATAATTACTAGAGAGTTAGAAGGTACTTACCCTGTCTAACCCACTCGGAATGTGCGTCATGCTTTACGTACTGGGCATTCTTGTATTTCCTCTGTTTCACGTTCGATAGTTTCACATTCAAACACGGCTCTGCAGAAAGGAACAAATATAGTATGCATATGTTTTGCTAGGCTCTGGGAGACCATCGCTGATCCGTTAAATTGAATGAATGATCCAGGAATTTGACACTTGCAGCTGTCAGCCTTTAAGAGGTCATGGGATTAATCATACAACATCTACTTTAATACATGTGAGGTGAGGGGTACACAGAACTGCTCCTATGTGAGTGACAGCACCTGATAACATCGATTACAAGCATTTATGAGGTTTATCTCGCTAGTTTATTTTTAGACTCTAGACAGAGCTAAGGGAAAAGGCCTTCCGTTTAACTCCCACTTTTATGACTGCGGGTGAATGGATTCTCATGCACAGCTTTATTGCATGCAGTAGAGTGCAGCTCTAACACAGGAATAAATTTGCATGTCGGTGCTGGTCACGTGATAATGTAATTACGGAACTATACACATGACAGGCCTGAAATTCGATTTGCCTACTTACAGTGTAGGCCCGCGCGCCCAGGCTGCGCTGGGCTCCTCAATAGGGTATGAGAGGCATCAAAGGCAACACTTGAACTACGTACTACCGTGCAAAACCATGACTGCTGCATACAGCTGCCAGTGTCTGGTCTTATCGATAAGCCATACGCTCTGCATGCTGTCTGTGTAGACCATAGATTGGGCGGTCTCTAGCGGCATAATAGTGTCAGAGATAGATAGCCGTGACATACGTTACTACTGAGTGCGGTTTCTCTTTTTTTACGTGCTGCTTAACTTACGAATTATTTTCCCGTCTTTCACCGTTCTTTCCTCTACGGTTAATATAATTTTTATCAAAATACATGATACATATCATTAAATACATACATTTTATATACATGAGGTGAATATAATTAAAAGAGTGCATGTATGGATCTAGTTTACTGTGATACTTAATAAATAACAGTCTAGACTACAACTCCCTCCTTTGTTTCTTTACCATTCACCTCTCCAAGCTATCTCCAAGCAAATACTACCGGTTTCTACTGTATGTTGTTCCCATAACAGGCAACGTTAAACCTACATGGCTCTATATGGTCTACAAAGGCATCTTAGGGGAACAGACTCGCCACCTGGTGCTACAGCAACAAACCAAAGCACTGCCGACTGCCCTCCGGTGTCGACTTTCGGAGTGACACACATTATTGGCCGTCTGCTGGTGCGGTAACCATGGTAACAGGCAGTATTTCCCATTGCAACAGCCCCTACATAACTTGTTACATGGTATCAAAGGTTAGTCTCGTGCGGTGTGCTCTGTACATTTGCCCACCAGACGCCATCAGCAACAAGAGAAAGCATAAAAGGCAAACTGCTCGGAGACAAACATATTTCAGATAATATCATTTGTGGGCCCCCTAAATGTTTGGTCATTCGCATCATTTTATCGCACGTCACTAAATAAAGAAAGTGAAATTTGAATACACAATTTTGCAGAAAGACTTACACCATATTGGTCATCATTAATATATTTTGTTTTATTACAAATTTGTTAATAACTGACTTGTTAAAGTCTACTGAACGTTTCAAAGGAAATGTTAAACATAGCTTTCTATTTATATTACCTGGTGTCGTAACATGAAGTTTATCTATTCATAAATTTCTAACTTTACAAATGATTGTTTATAATCATACACTCAACCGAAGACTAAGGTATTTTGCATTTGCTTTGCTTTTCTTTCTCTTAGCTAATACTGCTGGGCTGGTGGCAAACTCAGATTGTTTTATAGCAACTCGAACAAGGTCATTCACTCACCCTGCCATGCTGTGAATATACAATGAAATCATTAAACACAAAGCATTTAAAACATTAAAAAGATTTTAAATCACACAAATAAAAGATTATCTTGGAGATTAATTTCGAATGATACATGAGGCCTTCTAGAAAACAAATTATTAGGAGGATTATGAGGAATGCAAACGAGGCGCGGGAGGGGGAATGCTCTCTGGAAAACACAAAAGGTCAACGTAGTTAATCACAAATATGAAAAGAAATGAATTGATAATTGTGCTGGCAAACACCACCTCTTGTTTGGATGTCAATTATAACACGAGATACTTCAGTAAAGAAAAGATACATAAGTCAATGTAAGTAAAACAGTGAACATAAGCAAAAGATTTAGATTTTAGGAGTAAACTTGAATTTAATGTAGAAATAATTCACACAGGAGATAGATAATAACTGATGTTTTGTTGATGCTGATATGAGTATTATTGAATAAATTTATATGTACAATGCTGTCTGTTCGTAAATGTATCCTATTCTTCAGACGTTTTGATTTTGCAGTTGCGACTTCTGTTTGAATTTACCTTGGCTAAAAAGTGTTAATATTGGTAACATTGACATTAAGGTCAACGTATTTAATCATATACGTCTCTATCCCTCTGAAAGTATCTTTTCTTTCATCTATTTCGAATTTTTATCTTTTTCACAATCCGAGCAATACTCCTTCTGTTCAGTATTAGTACCATTGATATATAGTGTGTCTCTACACACAGCATAGAGGGTAGGCAGTCCTCGTTTTCTTATTCTGAATTTGTTAGGGCCTTATGAGGATTTAGACGATAGTAAAGTCAGAATTATATCATATTGAAGATGAAGCTGTAGAAGGCGATTATGACAATCAAGCTCCTGTTATTAGTATTGTGTGGTTTGTGCTTCTAACACATGTATGTTGATCTCTGAGACAGGGTGCAAGTATGATAGAGGTTCGTTAATTATCTTTGTTTAAGATGGGCAAACAATCAAGATAAAACAGACACTATTTAAGTACAATATGAATACAGGTAAATCAAAATTAATAACAACCAATATAATGCACTCTAAAAACAATACATGGAAAAGGAAATTCCAATGACACGACCTGAAATTCATGTAGAATCTAAAAAATGACACAGATTATCCTACACGAGGTAATGCACACTCATATGAAATGATGCACCAGCACACCTACTTACCTTGTTTCTCTCCGGCTGGCGCTGGAGGTCGCTCAAACAGCGCTATGCTGGCCGAGTTAAAGTGGATGGCATTCACACGGCCTCCTGTGTCGCCCCATGTTAGGATGGCTTCATTGGTGTTCTGGGGGTTGGACCTACACGTTGACAGGAAATAAATCACACCAATACAACATCCGCGGATTAACCTTGTCTACTCAAATACACATTAAAATTTCTTGAATGTATAGGTCGTTCATGTTTTTAATTATTTTTCTCTTTTATTGCCTCATCATCATTAGATTACAAATACCGTCTATCAATGATTTATATATACCGTTGATTCATATATCATTTTTTTTAGATCAAGTATGAACCGTTATGTCTCTTCTCAGAACTGCCTAAAGAATAAAATCTTTGAATCAGAATCGGCTTATGTGGATTTCTGTGGATACATTTTATAATTTTTATACCGACCTAGCAGTATCAATCCCCCCCCCCCCCCCCCCCCGATCAGAAAATGCTGAATACTCTCTAGGATATGAACACGTAAAGATTTACGTTTGACCTCCAAGAACCTCTCGAACCTAGATTCCAGAGATAACCCCATTCAACGGTATTCAAGAGCTAACCCCATTCAACGGTATTGTGGCGATCTTACAGGCGGCAGATAAATGTGAGATTTGGTCAGCGAAGAATGAAAGAAGGCAGATGTTCTGTGGAGAGTGAAAGCAGCCTCGATAGGTGCTGCCGCCTATGGGTTATTATGTTAGTTAGTATTGAAGTCGGACTGTGCTGCCCCCATCCGTCACCGGATACACCAACCAA
This sequence comes from Alentia gelatinosa, assembly GCA_950022655.1. NCBI lineage: Eukaryota > Metazoa > Annelida > Polychaeta > Phyllodocida > Polynoidae > Alentia > Alentia gelatinosa. Next base: position 57,454,167 of record OX465579.1, read on the forward strand.
AAGATGGTCCTTAGTGATTTTACGTCTAATCCTCTGGATTCTAAATTCCACAATGAAATTTTTCTTTTTTCAACGGAATACGGGTACCTTCTTCTTGGGTCTGGAAAAAGTCAAATGACTCAGACCGCTTACAGGAATAAAGGAGAAACAGTTGATTGACATCACAGCTTTTGGAAGCACACACGGTGTGACCTATTTTGGTAGAATTTTATCATAACTATAGGTTCTCAGTGGTTCTAAAACCACCTACTATGTTGTGAAATCCTAGCTAGTACTGCAGTGAGTTTGTTCTTCTACCTAATATAGACAATAATAGATAGTTTTGTGGAAAGACGGCCGTAAATCACGAGTAGGTTGACGCGTATTAATACAGGAGAATGCTAGTCAACTCGTACCTTAGTCAACTCGTACCTTAGTCAATTAGGGTTTTTCGTCCTTTTTCTGGTCAACTCGTCCTTTTTCATTAAACATGGAGTAATCCTGGACGTATATACATCAAAATGTTCAGAAACATCCGCTGAACACAAATAAAACTTTTATTACCTACTATTGTGTATTGTACAATATATGACATACTGTGATAAAATACTATGTGACTCAGGTGCAAATGTATTTTCATGATTGAAATTTATGAAATGAAATTGGAATGTACTCATATGTTTATGAAATGAAAATGGAATGTACCCGGTACTCATACTAATAATAATATCAAATTCAGGTAAACAATTGCTATCTAACATCATATAGTTGTTATCTATTATATAATTCAGTTATATATAGGTGTAAGACAATTGGAAAACAAAAAGGACGAGTTGACTAGGGAAAAGGACGAGTTGACCAAAAAAGCACAAGTTGACTAAGGGACGAGTTGACTAAGGGACGAGTTGACCAGTCACCATACAGGAGTGTTTAACAGAGCCGCCCGTCCACAAAACTATTGTTTGTTTTATTTATCATCTATCTTCTCGAATAGATTAAACCCAGGAATTGTCGTACTAAAGGGTATGTCAATGAGCACAAAGGGACTATTTTCCCGTATACATTGGCTTTGAGGCTGAATACAATGGATTTTAATCTGTATACAATTTGTATGGTATCTGACAGTTTTTTAAAATGGGTAATAGTTAAACGAGTCCCCATACATTTTCAATGGGGACTTTGTATATAATGGATAATAAAGGTTGCGTCGGCTACGGAGCTTACTTGGGATTGCCTTAACGTCAAACTTGAGCGAAAACTAAGGATAGTTCAAGAAAACACATGTGGTACTTGCTGAAGTTTAGCCTTAAAGTAGAGCTTAAGCAGCCACTTCAGTTCGCTCGGATTCAGTAAGTCTAAATTTCAATAAAGCGCCATTATCCTCCATTTGGAAGTACAGAAATGTAAATAAGGGTCTGGATTTAGGAACACAATAATAGCACTCCACCCATGATTTATGTGAGATCTTACCAGTAGTCCAGACAGATGGGTGTGTGTGAGAGCTCCTGAACCTTGTACTGACAGTTGAATTCGAGCTTGGAGCTTAAGTCGTAGAATGCTGCAATATAGAGAGACATAGTTAGTGTGACTGAATGGAGTTTGTTAAGAGATATTTTGGTTGGAAATACTCACCGAGTTCGAAGAATATAATGATATGTAAATGATATGTTTAAGAGTTACGAAATCCTGTTCGAACACAGTACTGGCTTCGACATATCAAAGATTGTGGTGTTTCTGTTGTACACCTGGTCATATAGATATGAGAATATCGTTCTCAAATCGAATTGCCTATACAATAACAAGATAACAAATCAATCAATCGCTAAGTGCATAAATGCTTCAATTCACTCCAGATGAACGAAAGACGTACCAATTTCCTTGCTGGTGAATGCTAGGGCAATTTTGTTGATGTTCTGGAGAGCCACAAAGTGGGTGACCCAGAGGTCTCGGGTGCGGCAGGTGTCCGTACCCGTCTTCAAGGAACGTTGCAGTTTCAGGTTTTGATTCCACATCGACACACACCCCTCCTGCAAAAGATCAATAGATATGTATTTTTACTTATAAATCCATACGATAGTTGATCTAAACACATAGTCTCATACTAGGTGCACCCATGCATGCGTATTCGATTGATCAGATTGGAGCAATTATTTTCTAAGGAAAGGAAATTGACTCACAAACCACTCTGAGGATGAGGGGCCCTTCCCTGGTCAACCAAGAAAAGAATGTTACATCATTCGTTTCACGATATGTTTAATTCTGTGATTCTAGTTTATATATCATTCAGTTTAAAGCCTCTTTATCTCTAAATGTGTATCACGTGGTGCCAATGTTTGGCAGTCTCAGGCGATTACTGTTACCTCCTGAAACGGGCGGCCTATGAAATGCATATATTCATTCAAAATACATATTTGTTCAAGTGTCACTACGTTTGAGTAGATTGATGAGTATTCCCTATATGCTGTGTCTGAACTGGGGTGTAACGTTATTAAATACACTCAGTCCGTCCAAGAAAACAATGCTGCCCCCTCGGTGGGGAACGCTGAGCTACAGTACACTACCGCTACCTGCGCGCCATCTAGAGTATCAAAGTGTTCGCCAACCCATATATAAGACCACAGTCGGCCCCACATATACTACCCAAAGTATCTCTCTTAATAATGAAATCTATTAACAATACCGTATAATTTTATTACTAGAGCCCTAGGAAACGAATCGCTCGATCTAGTGACTCATCCCATAGATATTACACTTAACAGAGAGTGGGTAGTTGTTGAAACTGAAAAGAGTATATGGTTTAAAGAAGATATTTTACAACTGGAAATATTTCCCTATTCTGAATCACGACTTATATGATAGATCATGGTGCCAGGTGTCTACCGGGGTATTTCTTTCTCGAGGTGGAAATAGGCTAATAAGCAGTCTTTTTGAAAGAAGTTAGCAGAATTGTCTTTATGCAATGCACCCGGGGGTTTGTACTTCGAAATTATTCTATTGAGAAAAGGCCATATCTGTGATCTGGAAATGCTCTTGGGCTTTTTCATATGTGCCCTACAGAATGAAACATAACATTTATATATATCATACATTTTAGCTGCATGACGTTTATTCGAGATCTATGCACATTGATTTGTCATTTGTCATTATGTCAAGTGCGATTAGAAGGTTTAGCAAAAGCCGGCAATCATTCATAAAAGCTGGCGCTGGGATTTCAGTACAAATAGAAATGGCCAAACAAGATGAACTGTACAAAGTCGACGGGCATCTAGACCTATGCTGAATACTCCGAACGACGACAGCGCCATCTGATAGAGAAACCTTGAACGATATTGTAAAGTGCTGGTCTATACATCCCTATCGTGGCCAAGTAATATTGGTTTTTATGAGAAGAAAGTAATTATCCTAACTACTGAGGAACAAATTGACTGAATTGGAACAGTCACCATTTTGGGTTAGTTACCTCCTCCCTGATGTTTACAGTACCGCTGCCATGCTTTGAATGGCATGTAATACCCCTATTATCGCTCAGCTTTAGTTCCCAGTATCTCCACAGGGCAGGGCGCTCTACCAATGGCACCTTGAATTGTTCAGTGTCATGAGCAGCCTCCTTACATGTGCAACAGACCAGAATGATGCTCAACCAGAACGATTTAGTCATCCCCTATTGGCTGTTGGTAAAACAGCCAATGAGAGCGCAGAGCTCACAGATGCCAAGCCTGTCATGTCAACCCCCTGCTAAGGGGTATAAAAGAAGGACCCTTTCTTGTCAATAAACAGTTAAGTTTATATAGCAGCCTTTATTTCCAAAGAATATAATATACATGTTTCTGAGGCATACATCTAGATTGCCTTGTCGATTTTCTTGTACAGTAGTTCATTCAGTTGTACATGTGGCTGCTTGTATTTTGGGGGGGGAAGACAATCTTCCCTTCTGAAGTGAGCAGTATTAAGTCCCTCCTCCTCCTTATCCTTACGCCGAGAGTTCATCTTACGGTGGCTCATGTGATTGTACACAATTGGCAACTTGTAACCTTCCTAATTCCAAGGATATTCACTAACAAGTTGGAGGTTTTGCTGAACAACCTAAACATCCTTTAGGGACCTAACCTTGTTTAACATAGGACTGCTCACAGACCTTACAAAGACTCGGACACATAGAGACGTAAAATTAAAATTAGATGAACATGACATATAGGACGGTGCAATTGTGTTTACATCATAGCCTCCAGCATACTGGTCCATTTCATAAACTTTCCCTTCTTGCCCAACAAATTACAAATATACCGTTCTATACATAAACTGTTTCGGAGTTCTCTGCTCCAATCATAGACAGATAATACGCTATTATAAAATAATTTTGTCTATAGATATAAAATTTAGCATGAAGACATATGCAGTGGTACAAACTTGCCTGGATACCTTTGTTCTTGGTTCCAATTATCAAATCCGTTGGGTTAAGGCTTAGTTCAAATCTGGAACAGGCTCTGAGCCAATTTCTCGCTTGTTTCCAAAAAATCATTACCTTTGGACATTGAACAAAGAAGTGGACTAGGGTATCTGTGGCCTCACAGTGGGAACATTTCGGTGAAGCTAAAATTCTAATCCTAGACGGGAATAGGTTCGTGGGAATAATGTTATGAATGATCCTAAAGAAGAAGGACAGCAATTCTGTTTCCCTCGTGGACTGGTAAACGTTATTATATAAAACCGCCCAGTCCTGAAACAGTTAAGTTCTTGACTCATAGTAGTACACAGTACCTCTGTGTTTGAGTTCTCCCTTCTCTTAAGGTCTACTCCTTGGTTAAGTAAGGCTTCATGGTTTTTCAAAAAGGAAACTCAAGAGATGAAAAAAATGTGGTCCCTACTTCACCGAGTTTGACAGCAGAGTAATTTACAAAGCAAAGCTGAGTGAATTACTCTGAGGTCAAACGTTATTTTCATCGAGAGGATTTCTGATTCTATCTCACCCCGTATAGCACTATTACTTTATGAAATGAATCACCCAATTAGCCATTGAGTATTGGGTACACTATCTTCACGGCCGTGGAGTATGAGTTCCTAACATTAAGCCTATGAAGAAAAATGCCTGGGTGAGATAAGTTCTAATTCAAACGTGCTTTCCACTATTTATATAAGTTGATATGAGGTACACTTTCGAGGAGGAAAAATCAAAGTAGGATTGCATTTGATTTCCACGCATAATATCCTTCTGGCCGTAGAATTCCAATTGGTAGACTTTGTCCAACAGATTCATACATATCCATCAGCGTCAGATTTTATCTTACTCTCCTTTATGATAAAGTAACAATGTTTCAAAGTTACATACATTTACAGTTTTGATGATTGACTGAAGCGGCTTCTGGTTGGCTTAAGGAGAGCAAACTAACCGTTCTCTGAATAAGTTCCATTTGATGAATCCTCCAAGATATTGTAATCATATTTGGTTTTTATTCCATCCAGAGATTGTAAAGGGCATCTGTGGTTTCTGTATATTTTCAGATCTTGCCAAAACTATGACATTTGCAATATCCAGGAATAATCAGTGGTGCTTCTCTGACCGATAAGAAGCAGGTAAGAGCATCTGTTGCCTTAAATGTGGAAGTGCAATACTCATAAAATGTGGAAATCTCGGAATGTGTCACCATGGCCGTCTGGTTTGATATCTGCACGGACAGATGGCGTTACCACTTCCCGTGGTGATACTACACAGTCACATCACCAGCACTGACGCCACGCGTAGATAAAGAGTCTAACTTCTGAAATGGGTGGACAATCTTTGAGTCTATAGACACAAAGGTATGAAATGGCATATATATGATGAAAGTGACAGTGGGCCCGCCAGCCATTGATAACACTCGTCTCACCAGTAAAGCCTTTTTTTGAATATAAAAGATATTCAAGCTTTCAGATGCAAAATACACGTTATGATTATTAAATTGGTTAATGTGTGGAGGTATTTGAAAATGTGGCCATTTCAGAAAGGAAAAATATAAGATTGCCTTAGAACAATACAATACCTTCTTCGCGTTATTAAGTGGAATTTGATAAAACATGCCAATACCGTCCAATTAAAACAAAAAAATAAATTGAATTAAAACCCAGATGGTTTTACAATAAACATGGATAGCTAAGGGTGTGTCTGTGAGGATTTATTAGTTTGAAATGTTTTTTTTGATAGATGCTTTTGATCCATGTACGACGTGAATTTGTAAATGCCAATCCTTTAAAGAGGATCATGTTATGAGGTGTGATAACTGAAATACGTCAATTCTTTTATCCAGTTAATGGAAGCCTTCAAAAAAAGACTTTAGGCTTTATCTCACATTGTTGAAAGTTAGCAGGAAATGCTTGAGGCTTTGATTAATAGGACAGCTGCATGGTTTTCTCAGACGTCTTAAAAGACATAAAGCGAAAATTGCCATCACAGAATGTCCACTTCCCGTGCCAGACAAGTTTTATAAAACATAAATCATAAATAACCATACCCAAGAGGGCCCAGCGCTGTTAAGGATTAACAGAAAAGATATCACTGACAACTGAAGCAGCACCTTGACGCCGACTAGCGAACAGGAGAAAAACTAAATCCAGGGAAACTGTGCAAACCGTTGATCTCCCCTGCCACCTGGTGGTTTTTGTGGATTGTATCTGATACTTCTACCCTTTTTGGGACAGGCTGGCAGGAGGGAAGGGATGGGTTATCAGTATGAGGCAGAGGTTAAAGCGCTGGCATTAGTGCAGGTCTACGCCACAGTTCCCACCCTCCCACTTCCCCTCTGACTGAATACCAACTAGCCCACCAAAGGCCAGCCGAAAGGTGCACCTCCTATGTCGCGACATCGGAAGAATAATTGTTGCCAATTGAAAGGGGCATTGGCCAAACCCAACAGTGTGCCTTCTTCAACGTGCCCACCATTTCCAATTTCAAGTTTTCCATTCAGAGATAAGTACGTCAGCAGCTGCGGCCTAATGGCTTGACTCTCCAGATAGCTATCTGTTGTTCCTTCCATTTTCTGTTATTTGATATAACGGTTCAGCAATGTAGTGCGTTTTCCCCTCTTATACGATTCCAGTACCTGCCTTACTCAATCCTAGCTCATCTGTCTTATTCCAGGATCTGCTGAGAAGTCGAAATAGAATTCTATCAACTTTTGAGAAAACTAAACTTCAGTCTCCTCCAAACATGATTCCAAGCTAAAGCATTTCCTAGATCTTTAGCGTACATCTCTTTTATTCTTTTAGGTCCCAAACTATTTAAATAGAAGTACACTCATAACTGACCTGTCTGCAGACGATACAGACGATAGTCTATAATGATGTAGACAAATAGGCAAAGGGAATAGGGATTGAGGAGAAGACGACAGGATGGAAAATGTGGAAATCAGTTGACAACTCGCGTGATTCTGGAGATCAAGGCTTTAGTCTGATAAGAGAGAAGGATCTGTGTCTGGGTGATGTTTTATATTGGGCTTATATTGAATTGAATCCATGATATGTAGCGCCACATAGCGGCTGTGCTTTGTCTAGTCCCTGCATGAACATGCCTTAGCCAGATCTACAATAGTGTATTGTGTTATAAACAAATCAAACAAAGTACTTTTTACACGCTAGTGTTTTTCGTTTACGCTGTAGACTGTGATATAAATACGATGACATCTCAATAACCTTCAGAGACTTAGCGACTTTACGCTATGCTATGAAACACCCATTTTAAGATTAAGGATCAGACATCGTTGTGGTTTATAACGACTACACAACATTGTCCAATGAGAGTGCATCAAGATTCGATGAATAACGATCAGACGTAAGCCATTACAACCAGACGCGTCATATGGCGACCCGATGCCAACGTGTCAATGAGCATTTACGACCTGGCACGACCCATGAGACTGCAGCAAATATGCTGCAGTGGTGTGAGGTATTCAGACCATTGAAATTCATTTCTTTGCAAAGAACCGACCTCCTAGTATAGAATTGCGATAATTATGCATATTATAATGAAGTTAATAAAGACTGGTCTGTATAAGGTATCCATGTCCAAGAACGGCTGCGGATGAAAACCTGCAATGTATATCCCGTAGGAACATGTCTTTTATCCTACCCCTAATATGAAATCCCATAGGCTTAACATTGGGTTTCCGTATGCCACGCTGACTGGCATATGGAGTTTTATATGCCACTAGTGGCATACAGCATTGTTATCACGTAATATTACAAAATCGAAGAGACAGGGTAGGATAAAATCAAACCCGAATTCGTTTTAATCTTGGCCACCGCATTCCACTCCTGAAGTTTTGGCTCCGGACTTCACTCGGCTTTGCCTCATGAAGTCATTTTGCCAAACTCCAGTCGTGGAATATGGTGGCCAAGATTAAACCTCATCCAGTTTTACGATATTATTGAGCATTGTATAAAAAGAATTTAAATCTAAAATAATCCAGACATGACTGCCTAATCTGAAATAGTTGTACACAGATTGATAGAAAGCAATTTCAAAACGAATAGTATACTAGGATATTATTATATACCCATGGCAGTATATCCTACACATACCGCCCGCCTCCATCCAGGCCGCTTCGAATGTACAGATGGCGTATCGGCAAAACACAAACAAACGGAATTTATTGTAAATAAACACTTGAGAAATCATTTGAATCACAGAAACTTACGTTTCAGTCACAAATATGTAATCAATATGATAGTGTGCACTTCAAAAATACAAAAATACACATAGTTACAAACCGCTTACCACGACGTGGGCGCCACCTATCGAAAAATCAACGAACTGCCAAGTATCGTCCTTTACGCCATCTCGATACGTATGGCAACCCGCATAGCAACATGCATAGAAACCTTCATAGCAGCATGAAGCCTGTCAGCATCATCATCCGTTCGCACCAGACGCTGTCCGAGAAGCCAACCGATGAGCATAAATCAAAGGTGAAGTATCACCATTTTAAGGTATATAATAATACTAAAACAGGAAAACTCTATCTGTACGTGTTAAATACTTGGTAAAATTGGATCTGTTAATCTATTGAATTTGCCACGGCATCGGTTCATTTTATCGTCAATTTTACCGCTTATTTATCACGTACAGGCACAATAACCCTGATTCCGTTATTTTTTGTGGGTTTTTTTTATTGTGAACTTTTAAAGACACATAGTACTCGCTGCTCAGTGAGCGCTCTTCCGTACAATAGTCATAACTATATTTATTTTTTTTTTATTTATTTTTTTTAGGGTTTTTATTTATACTGGAGTAACCGGTTCGGAGTGGAACACTCCTATCCTCCACCGTCTCCAGTCTTAGCGAATTCAGTTTTGCCAAAATGCCCAGATTATGGGCGTACAATGGTGGCAGGCTTAACTAGACAGGAATATATATCAACTTAGTTTATAGCATTGTACATCAGGGGAAACAGTTACCCCAAGTTTCAAAATAAAAGAACAGTAACGTTTCAGATTAACTTAATATCCACTACCGACTTGTGAGACCTTCGTCCCATATACCACATTCAACATTTGGATAGTCATGTGATATATCCTGTGCAGTACGACTAGAACTAGTATATAATAATACTTAAATGGTAAGTGGTGATCAATATATACAAGTGGAGTAGTCCTAGGACAAAACAGAAAGAAAGAGCAAGACATTATAGCTTTCACAAAGGCCAAGGGTAGCCGAAATGGATTAGTACATTTGTCGCTTTTTTAGGAGTTCATTTTTTTGCCAACTTGCGAACTGATCCTTATCATCTAGGTTGCGAATTGCTGCGGGCAAGTCATTCCAAATTAACCCGGACTTGTATTCGGCAGACGCCATATATTTCGCTTTTGTAATATTCCTACTAATTGTCAGTACTGGGGCATCGTGCAGTCGGGTTCTATTTGAGTTGTTGTCAGTAAATCTGGGGTTTTTTGAGCGGAGATGTGCTAAAGCCAGCAGATGAGCATCCCTTCTGTCAGTTAGATAGTTAACTTTGCAGCGCTTGTGAAGGTCATTTACATGGTCGTCCTTCCCTGCATTGGTACATATTCTAAGGCCCCTGTTTTGGAGTCGCTGGAGTTTTAAAAGAAGGCCAGAGTTTGTTTGGTGGAAAAGCACGTCCCCATATTCAGCGAAGGGTAAAACCTTGGCTTTGTAGATTTGAATAGCCTGTTTTTCTGATATGTATTTGCGAATGTGCGCTAGAAGAAACAGTTTATGGGCCATCTTGTGGCAAATGTGATCGATGTGTGCCTTATAACTGATTTTTTCGTCTAGGGTGATCCCTAGGTAGCTGTATTTGCTCACCTTTTCCAGTATTTTGTTATTTAGGATAAGTTCGGGGATGTTTACTTTGGCTAGTCTTTGTCTGGTACCGAAGGACATGATTTTAGATTTAGCTGCATTCACTGTTAATCTGTTGTTACTGCACCATTCATTAACACTGTTTAAGTCTTGTTGCAATTTCGTTCCGGTGTCAACCGGATCACTCCCTGACTTGAAGATAACTACATCGTCGGCATATAGTCTGACTTTAGAATGACTTATGGAATTTGCAATATCATTGATATACACGAGAAAGAATATGGGTCCAAGGATGGACCCTTGGGGGTACCCCATGTGTGAGCGAGTTTACCTTGGATTTAAGGTTGTTAACTGAAGTCATCTGTTTGCGATTTGTGAGATAGCTCGATATCCAACCTATTATATTGTTTTGCAGGCCGATTTTCTGTAATTTAAATAGCAAAATCGCGTGGTCGACAGTGTCGAAAGCTTTCGACATGTCTAAGAAGGCGGCTACAGTTGTCTCATTATCATTCATACTGTGTAGAAAGCAGTCAGTGATCTCAGCTACGGTTTGAACCGTCGAGTGGTTCGCACGGAAGCCTCCTTGGTGCTCCTGTAACAGGTCAAAGTTTTCGAGAAAACCTGTGATCTTTTTACCAACCAACTTCTCCATGAGTTTGCCGGGGAGGGGAAGGAGGGAGACTGGGCGTAGGTTGTTAACTTCGTCCTTGAAGTTACCTTTTTTTAGAGGAATCACATTCGCTAATTTCCAAACATCAGGAAAAGTTTCAGTCTACAGCGATAGGTTAAATAAATGAACTAGTTGATCTGTGATCATTTCGTAACTGTCTTTTAACACTGTGGTCGATAGGTGCTCTACAGCCGAGGACTTTTTTGTATCAATTGATCTAACAACTTCAATAACGTCTGCGGCGTCAATAGTTATGTCATTCATGATGGCTCGTGTCGGGCTACAGTCATCATACCATTGGTCAGAGAATTTTGTCGCTAATTTTGGCCCTACTGAAGTGAAGTAGTCATCAATAGTACTAGGAACTTCCTCGTCAGGGATGGTCTGGTTAGTTTCAGTATCTTTTAGGGTGATTTTCGATATCTTTTCTTTGTTTGGGACCAGTTTGTTCATTAGTTCCCAGAATTTCTGAGGTGTGCGATCTGTTTCTTCTTTAATAAAGTCTCGTTTAGCATTATGAACCATAGTCTTTGTCATGTTTCTTAGCTGTTTAGCATAGTCCCAATCTGCTTTTAGGCCAGAGTTCCTTGCTCTTTTCCAAGCTCTGTCTTTTTCACTGATGGATTCAATTATTTGGTTACTGAGCCAAGGTTCTGCTTTGTATTTTATTTGTTGGTTTTTTACGAGGCATTGCTCGTCAATATAAGAGGAAATTGTATTGCGCATGACTTGCCACGCACTTGTTGGGTCAACAGTTTCAAAGTAACCTGTCCAGTCATGATTACCCAGCGATTCTTGTAACTTTTCTTTGTTATATTTACGGTAAGACCTACCCTGGAATTGCTTTACTTCTCTTTTTATCTTTACTTTTTTCTTGGAGACAAAAATCGCACTATGGTCGCTATGGTTAAAATCGATTATACCACTTTTACCCAGGTGCACCCATTCTGCTACAAAAGTAGACATATACAACTCATTCATACAGCGACACTACATGAGGTACGTTTGTTCATAGCACCACTATCTTGGCGTTCATTCTTCATAGTCGTAGGTGTACTGAATCTATTGATTCAATAGTACAAATGGCAGATCTGTTAATCTATTAATCAAGCAGAGTGTTTAAATTGACCATTTGTAACTCTCGTTTAACCTTTGACTTAAAGTTATTCAGTTTATTTTCATTTTGACATTCGACACTAAGTTCATTCCATATCGGTATATTATGGTTTCATGACCGATTAGTCTCAATTCGAGACAGGGAATGATAACTGCCATATGGTGACTTTCTAAATGCCAAATTATTAACTAACATTCGTCATAGATTGGGAGCAAAAATGTATTGCCTTGAAAATGTTTCGTATTTTCAATTCTCAATGCCATGTGATGCTAATTACAGCTTAATTGCAATTGATGCATCCGTAGGATCATGCCGCGTAAAAAAGAAATGATAATTATGCAAAGTACGCCCTGATTGAAAATAACAGGCTGAGTTCTCTCTTGTTCATCACATTTCTATTTCCCATTTTCATATTTTCAATTACAATGATCTCAAGAAAACTCATGATTCACGGTGATGTTTTGATGCAGGAAATACCTAAGGCAAACCCAATTTATCTTTCCTTATCGCTTTCGCACAGTTTGTTTCAATTAGATTCTGATGTGTGGCATCCGATTCATTGAATAGGAAAGGAAATTCAGTAAATACTGACACCTATGATATGTCTAAGCGCAGATGCCTGTATGGCAATAATCAGTAAGCAATCAGTGTATAACTCACAAAAAATGTACAGATGAGACACTATCAGAAATAACTGATGATTATCCACCACCTAAGTTGTTTATCACTGAACTATTAAAGAAACTATATAAGCATTGTAAATGGAATAAAGATCCTATAAAAGATCCAGGGAACATTGCCTAACTATAAGTGGGATTATCCATATCCGCTCCCCTGATTCTCCTCTGGACCATGCGCGTTTTATGACTAAGACCAGAGAGACCGTGATAACCAAGGAGAGACGAGGGAGGGGGGTGTGGTATTTTCTCAGTAGCGCTGCAGTAAACCTAATCTCCACTGTCTCTCCAGCCAGGAGGAGGCATGCTCTTGATAAGGGGTATCTACACTTTGGCAAACATGCCGAGAATAAATTGAAAATTTCGCCAGGCCCATGAGGTAATCACGCTGGTTTATTATGTCCCGCCATAAAAGTAATTGTCTCTGGCGAGGCTCCTGTGGTAGAGTAGGAGGGGTGGGCGAACAGTAGCAGAGACGAGATGGGATGAGAGGAAGGGTGTGGGGGTAACTGGATGGTGTTCGGAGGGGGTGGCGAAGACACGGGAGGGGGTAGGTATAATTCTGTTCCTTCGTGGTTGATGATGAACTTCCCATTCCTGTTAAAGGGCGCAGGGAGGGGAGGGGTGTGAGAACGGGAGGGGTACGCTGGAAAGGGGCGGCGCCGTGCAGGGGTGGCCATACACTTAAAGGCAGCCACCACGCAGATTAGATATCCGCCGGGCTGAGCTATGGGAGTTTATATCAACATTGACGTTGCGAGCGATGCACGTGCGTTGGGGCTCTGTATAGAAGCCAGATTACATCAGAATCTGCCCTTCTCCTGCAGCCTGGGTGGGCAGACCCGGCGTCAAACCTCCCTCTTCTCTTTTCCCTGCACAGTTCATTGGAGATTCACTATAAACATGATGAATACACACTTCATCTTTGCCAAAACGGCCGCCCCTAGCCTCCTACGCGCTCCCTAGCATTTAAAGAGTGCCACCTAGGGCCAGACGCGAGGGTGTTTTAATCATCATCCCCGCACGGAATGCCTTTGAACGGGCGCCTGACCCGTGAAAAGGCAGTGGCTTCCGTGTGGCTTCTAAGTGGCTTCGCGGCAGGATGGCGGGGTGGCGGGTCACAGGCTTCCCTGCCTGCCTCACAGCCGATGCGCCGATTAGCAGTAGATGACTCGGCCAATAAGGACGGCGGACCGATGATGGATACGGCAGGCCGCGCCTAGATCCACAGGGATGACCCTGGCCCGCCCCGAAAGGAGCCCCAAACTTTGTTATGGATGCCCCGGCCATCGCACAAAACACTGCCTTATCCAATCGGTTGTCATGACAAGTTAGTGGCTAGATTCATCAAACCACCACCGCCCGGTATTACAGCTCTCTTCTTGGCCGCACCGCTTGGGGTCGCCCTTCGGGGGATGGCAGCGCATTACATGGCAGCCAGTAGAGATTTATAATTGGCCCATGGATCATCAGTCATCATTATGATTGTGGCATTGTTTATATTAAAGGCGACGACTTAAAAAAGGGGGCATGTCTCAGTCTTGCCTTTTCGCCTCGGGCGTACGGGGATCCTCCACTCCGGAGCAACTCAGTCCTCGGCGGTTCCAGGGGTCGCATAATGAGCTGCTCCCAACGGAAAACGCCCACCTCTACTACTCCAGCCGTCCCTTTAGCTCAATCCCTCGTTGGTCCTATCCTTGTCGGTTTATTGGGATACAATATCGCCTCGTATTAACACTGTCGGTCGGCAAAGTGATATAATTAGTGCCGGGCCCATGACAGATTGCCAAAACCCCTCTGAGACCAGATGCATAATGACAAGAAAATGAACTAATTGCATTTGGCTGTGGTAATACCCTGGCCAAAAGCAGTGGGACTGGAAGTTCGTCAAGGGCTGCCTGTCCCCTTTGAAACACAAGACCAATGGGGCGGGGCAAAAGCCACATGGTAAATCAAGAGAGCCGTGGACAAAAATGGTTCCAGTTGGCCCTGCTGTGTTATCTCAAAGTCTTCTGGCTGTCTGATTATAAGAACAGTATCACGTAAAACAAAGGCCGTGCAATAACTTAATAACTGGTATTACATGGGAGGCCTGCGCTAAGGTACCGTACAGAACTCACACAGTCTTTCATGACTCTGGTCCAGACCAGAACATACTTTCAAAAGAAAAAACCTTGAACACCAGTTTGTATATATGTATAGGAGTGGCACACAGCTATGTCTATGCGGCCGTTGGGACTGACAATATGGCTAAGAATGGCAATTAAATATGCGTCCGACTCCTAATGGCTCGCCTTCCGGGGAACACTGTTTTACTCCCAGACGTCAATGTCTTGGTCATTAAATCTACTGCAAAGAGCCATGAATCTGCCCGAGCCTCATCCAATTTCTCCTACATTTTACTGGCGCTTTGTTACATCGATTGGACACCGCCTGGCGGCCACTGCAAGTCCTCTGTCGTTATTTTTAGCACAATAAGAATTAAAGGGAGGATCCCCGTTTGATGTATCGGTCTCTGGTCACGTGGTGTGCTTCTTCTCTGATTTCCGGCTGAAGGCGAAACGTTGCCCGCGTTTCACCGACCTTCCGACCCCATCCCCTTTTATTCCCATTCTTTTCTCTCGACATACCAACCTATCACCCTCCTTAGCCTTATACCCCTGTTCGTTCTTTCTCCTCACGCCACTAGTAGACAGCCCTGCACTTTCTATTCTACCTTCTCACGTCTACTTAGATTGTATGGAATATTTTATATCCATACTCAGGCATGCATTATCTCTGAGCTCCATGATTTCTGACTCGCTCTATATAATCAATACTATTTTCTTCATCCTAGCAATCAATAGCCTATCCTCTCTCCTGTCCCTAAACTCTACCTACACCCATTCTGCTTCTAATTAATATTTGTCTCAATATATTTATCAAATGCCCCCATTGCCAAAATTCTTCATTCAGCCGTATGTCTAACCTTGTACAAGACGATCTAGCTTGTGGCTCAACCAGACTTCAATCGCCCCATATCCTATATAGAGCGACATTAGTTTACATTCTATCTATTGCCTTTCCCTATCTCCTTGAACTCATAAGACATCCGTTACACCTTTAATCCACACCAGACTCTCAAGCCCTTACCTCCTTTGAAACTCTACGCCAGGAGGTCCACCTGGATATCTGACAGATCTAGCTTATAAACGCCCTTGCTATCTGCAAGTCTGTTTGTACATTCTATGATTATTTAGTCCACGTCCCAAGAGGATCCATATACGTATAGATGATTTAATTAAGATATTGGATTCAAATATTGTGTACTGGTACTACAATATGACCGAGAACAGCCATCACTATGGGCTCAGTAATTATGTGTCCTTCTCATTATATACCTGGAAATTACGAAAAACGTCACCTTTGTGTATAGCCTGACAGTGGACCCGAACATTATTCATCAGGGATGCCATTTGGGTCAAAAAAAAAACATTGAAATACTTTCAATACAGGGTTTGCACATTACAGTGGGGAAGTAAGGGTTCAATGAGAAGTTCAGGTTTTTACATGGATCAGTGTCGGGGAAGTTGGGGGGGTTCATGGGATGTGGCTGAATTGTGATTTAGCAGTTGGTAAGTCTATATTACACTGGGGAAAAAGTCTTATTCTGAAAATGAAAACATGAATTTCAATGGAAACATTGAAAACTGGCATCCCTGACATACGTTATGCCAAGCAGTAGACAGAAGTAGACATAGAAGTTCGTTCACAGGTGTATGATAATATGAAAATCAGGACGTCGCGGACACTGGATGTCAAAACTGACAAAACCTGAGAGGTCTGATACGGCCAAATCACATAAGGGCCTGAATTTATGCCGGCACACAAACTCAGAAGCTGTTCCCCGGTGAGATACAAAGGCTGATACAGGTGCCTTGACATGAAACATAGATTATGACAAGTGTAGACAGGCAATGGTGGAAACCGGCATGAACAGATAGAAAATACTGAGGAGTATAGCGAGTGAATAGGTCATGAGGCAGAATATGGATGAGCAGATATGCAATACTGGAGGTCTTGGTGAGACAGATTAGGGTAGAGCAAGGTGGGTGTATAAGAGAATGGGGTGGAATAGAGAGAGTGACGAGAGGATGGGTTCTGATAAGGTTGGTGTATAGGAGATAGGATGAAGCAAGCACAGCGAGGTGGGTGTACAGGAGACGGGGAGTAGTACAGGGCGTAACATAGAGGCTGGGATCGGGTGCGGCAGAGCCGGCGGCATTGGTGACACAGCCATGGCGTCCGGACACGCGTCAGAAGGTCATACGAGGCGCAGATCCACTCCGGGGGGAATTCGGCAAAATAGCACGGCGGGGACCAATATTTGAAAAAGCCTGAGGTAAATGTTTATCCGTTCTCATGGCGCCGGGGCCCCTGACAGTGTCGCCGCCCGGGTACACTACTGCAGGGACTACGGACGACGGGCAGCGGGAGAGAGGAGGTGCGGGGTAGGCAGTGAGTGGTGGGTGGTGGGTGATAGGAGGTGGCCGGCAATAACAGAGTGGTAGGCGGAGCAACCTCTATAAGAAGACCTTGCTGAATATAGACATCAAGAGGGCTATCCGCAATGCGATGAAAAGAGGAAGTGGTTTTAATTAGCAGAAGTCTACTAGCAGGCATGTGGGGGTAAATACAGGAAAATTACACATCCGATTGAATATGAAGCAGTTATTTACTATTTCAGTGTATATAGATAATTTTAGTCAACTTCTGGGAACTTCTAAACGGTATTTTTTATTCCCTACTTGGAGATATCTATTGATATTATAGCAGTGTTAACCGGTTTCTACTTTGGTTATATTTGCGTATTTTCGTATTACCCATCTACTACTTGATATATACCACCACCTCCGACACACCTGAAGAATATAATCACGTTGGCGAGGACCACACGTTACTCCTTGGATGGGGCACCCAGACAACATGTGCAACGCAAGCACAAAGGGGCCTGTAATGTGCAACCAATACACCATTTAAAGCCAGATTCACCTTGATGCGCTGTTTTCGTTTAGGGCGTTATATGGCGCTCTATGCTATAGCAGCAGTCAGGCTATCACGACAAGATCTGATTTATAAGATACAAACACGCAATGTCGCACATTTACATGGCTCAGACATGTGCGAATCTTGTCAAATGTGTTAACTATTACATCTCCCTAGACATAGACAGCAGCTGTCGGAACATATAATCGCAGTGATTAGGGCATCAGGAAAAGAGTCGAAAGGTTTATTCATCATATCAGGCGGTCTATTACTATGACATAAAACCTTATCACTTCCATCCAAATATCATATACTTCATAATTAAAACACATAACAAGGCATGGCAACAGTATTTATAATGATCTCGGTGATTGTAAAAATTGTTTGAACAACACACCACGACAGGATAACATGAATCGTGCAGACAGACTATCATGATATGAACCAAGATTACAGCACCACGTTCAAGTTACTTGAGACAGCACGGTGCTGGACTGGAATACATGGGCAGAGAGGCCAGAGGATGGGCTAACTAAGTATAAGCGGTGGCCCTGCAATGAGCTTATAATAGGAGGGTAGCTAAGCAAGACAGCTGATATACAGACATTCAGCCTACAGATATACGTAAGAAAGATCGCGGATAGACACATAGAGATCAGATGATTGTGACCAAACACGCAAAAAGGCAGATGAGAGAGCGACAGGTATAGGAACAATGAGAGACAATATATAGAAAGACAGGTGGTATGCATGAGGGGCGAGTGATGATCTGCAGAGGATGGACAGAGAGGATTGACCAGTGGCCGGGCAGACAGAGGAGCTTAGGAGTAGATTGTTAAGGCGTTGCATGTGTAGCACCCCGTCCTGGTTGGTTGCCTGTCCGACCTAGGGTCGGGCCCTTTCCCGCCTAGTAGAATGACCATTGAGAATCAATGGGCGGCGTCTCGGGGTGCCCAATACGCATGCCCAACCAACCTCCCACCTGCTCAGCTGTATTAGTGCCCCGACCACGTGACGGATGCCAATGGCCTAAGTCTCTATTGATTGGTTGTAAATTTACTAGGCCAGCACGGCAAATTGAGACAGTGAGTGGTGTTGGCGTCGGCTCTGATGGCGACCTGCCAGTGGCGCCACCTCGCCGCCACAGCTCCAGCGGTGGTGACGCCAAGCGGCCAGAGATCACACTACTATCATTAGAGCACGGCATGATGAGAAGCTCCTTCCATCTTGATGTCCGAAAATAATGTGCTTGAGACTCTGTCTGGGCGGGTTAAATGCTTGGAGAGTACCTCATATAATGCTCAGTGAATTAAAGAATAATGGGTGTTTGGTATTGAAAGACAAGTTCTGGCCCTATTTCAGGGTAATGAGGAATAGAGCTATAGCTAAGATGCACAGAATTATACCAAGACTAGTGCATCATTTTACGGTAATAACATGGAAGTAAAGGGGCGCTAAATTCGTTTTCCTTGAGGATAATGTGATTAACTAATTTTTAAGGTCCTCTTGAAATGCTGCTCGTTATATGTTGAGCCAATTGCGTATTAATGATATGCTTGACAGCAAACACTTCCTGATTTCAAGAATATAAAATGGAAGCTGTTTTATCACGCATATTGCACTTATGAAATGTGATGTGTTCGAAGTTTTTACTTTGTTTTTATTCTATTGAAGATTTAACTGCAATCTTTTTAATGTGAATATAGCATTGCAAGTCTACGATGTCGGTTGCACTCTCTGTCTATCTCGATCTCTGTCTCTGCCTTGCTTAATTTAAAGTTGAATGGTACAATAATAATAAGTGCTTTCCACGGTTACTGCTGGGACAGTTCTCGAAAAGATGTCAGTGATTAAAGAAATCATATTGAATTACCAATGACATTTTGAGGGTAAGTGGCTTGACCAAATGTTTCGATACCCTAACAAATTAAAATAACATAGATTTATAGACTATTAAATGAAGCAGAATCAAGTTACATGAGAAAAGTTTAAGTCAAAGTTAGTTCCAATTTCATTCACTGATGGCGCCACTGCAATTCCTTTTGACTGCTAGTTATGGAAATTGTGAAACCTAAAACATATTGTAGAAGGAAAGGCGAATGTATCAGGTTTCGAATCTAATATAAATTACTCTTCCTTGCATGCCTGTTTTTTCATCGTGCATGCACGTTTGATATTGAGACACCTTCTTCAGACCTAAAGGTAGACCTGTTTTCTTGCGATAGCGCATTATTTTGCATCTCTATATTATGGATAGCGGATTACTAGACCGATGGCACCACGGACTGATGGCACCTCTTTGGACTGATGGCAACATCTTTCCTAGACTGATGGCACCATTACCTAGACTGATGGCACCACTCACTTAGACTGATGGCTATTGCCAGATTATACTGGGTACACCACTTTTCAACTACCAGGTATATTATATTCGCATATAGAAGAATTTACGTGATGATTTAAAAAAAAAAAAAAAAAAAAAAGGGCTCCGGGCCCCTCGGGCCTGACTTACCCCTGACCTTTAGCATTAAGAGATTCAGAAATCGGAACAAAAACACCTGGAAACTGGCAACACTGTTATTTCATTAGTATCACATATTACATACTATATACATCTAATAGTTCCCATGTTCAGGTAAAAAGTGAGGTTGTGCCATCAGTCTAGGCAAGTGGTGCCATCAGTCCAGGCACGGGTGCCATCAGTCCAGGTGAAACTGAAAAGAGGTGCCATTAGTCCAGGTGCCATCGGTCCGTGGTGACATCGGTCCAGTTACCGGATAGCGTATTTTCTACAGTTCATGTCTACATCAAACTTACCCTGCTAATACCGATGTAACGGTTGGTGTTCTTTAGGTAGGACACGCGCTCTATCACTTCCTTGTGGGGACTGAAATAGAAGGAGAAGAAGATTTGAAGTTTAACCACTTACTGAAAAAAGATTGAGAATAACGCATGTCGGTAGTGGCAGTTACTACCTCATTTCACACCCAACTGAAGGTTCTTCCTTCATAACTGAAGTGCATTTCCGTTGTCATTTAAGCAAGTCGCCATTATGACAATCAGCAATAATTGATATGTCATAAATGCCGGTCGTACCTTGAGCATACTGCGAAGTAGTAAGCATGTCTGATATCTAATTGCGCTTTTATCGAAGAGAACATGTTGGTCTACGCATAAACCATCAGTACTTAAGCGTTAATGATCACAAACTGATGATTACAGGAATCCTTCAGCCAGCATAAGCTGCAAAATAGAAACCATGCACTGCCCCCTCCCCTTGTACCCCAAGGATTCTTAAATCATATACCTACAACTGACTTTATTTTTTTGTTGCTTACGAAAAGTAATATACTGTCATTTCATGACAGATTTTATCCATACGGTACGGATTTCAAACAGATAAAAAATCATTTAAGATGAAAGGGTAGCCATTCATATCAGTAAACCAATACTACTAGTAAAGTTCATAACTCAAACGGTAGTTGCTGAGCCCAAAATGAGACAATTCTGCCTGAGCTGCTGTCTAAGAAGCCAATCAATTTAGAGACATTTACATGGAAATTGGCTCATGTACATGTAATGTTATGCTGGCAGTTATGAATAGAGATGATGAATGGTATTACAAAATTAAATCAGTGACGTGACAACACTATCTGATATTCACCGCCTACAAGTTAAAAGTGCCCCCACCTACTGCAGTCTTCCATGCACAAAACAGGCAACATCCCCTACTATAAGGTAGAACAGATTGGGCTGACTGCCTCATTCCTGATGTATATCAATATTGGCCGTCTACTGGCTGCTTGGCAATTTACTAACAGTATTTTGTGTAGCCATAAATCTTCTTTAATTGAAGCCGTCCAGACTTGAATAAACACGGCTCTGGTTTTTCTCCCTCTCCTATTATATGCACCGTTGTAATAGGCTCCGCTGGGTAATGAAACAACAGTCGCCGTCTAATATTTGCTCCCTTCTCGTGTTTCTTTTTGCGCAACAGTCGGGTAAATGATAACAAAATTTTGAAATAAAAAGAAATACTACAAACAGAGGATATTAATCAACATTTACAATCAATTATGGGCGATTGTGATTATCTAGCTCATTTATTCACTATCAGAGAAATCCATACCGTGAACATGGTGGAGAGTGGAAAGATAAAGTCGATGGGTGAGATTCTGAGATGGGATTCTGGGTTTTACTAAGAGTAACCTTACTTAAGCCACTTCAAATCGTTATCCTTCAGGGATGGATTCACCAGGTTGCTGCCGCCTTGTCAGGTCAGCGTATCAGGTGGTGGCATCGCCTTGTGGACGTCTCTGCCCCCCTTGTAACGATAGGAACTAGTTTACACACCACCCAGTACTTCCCACTCTGGCATCAGAAAACGTGGGCGATAATACGGGAGATAAGAGAGGGCGCTGCGAGCGTCCTCGGCGGGGTTCATCTCATCTGGTCTTTCGCCTTCATGTAGTACCCCTCCCCACGGGGATCCGCCCCGCTTCCGAAGTGGAGTCCCTGTCATTTCCCAAGGGCGCCGTATCGGCTTAGATATAGTGACACAATAATATTGGTGGGGAAACAAAAACACTTTATCTATTACACCCAGTGCCAGTTTAGATGACACGGGGACGTCTCATTTTTCACCTGCACGTCATATCCGCTGCTGGGGACCATTCAGTTTCCCCTCCACGCTGTCTGGCGCGCCCCCTGGTGGTACTGACCGAGCCCCAACGCACCCTCCTCTCTCACCATCCCCGCCAGGGCCCGCTGCAAACACCCCCAGACGCGGGTAAATGCCAAACCGCATCGGCCAAAAAGCATTAAATCTACGAGATGGGTAGAATCTATATATGGGGAAGTAGCTGCCCCCCCCCCCCCCTTCTTCCCACACACACACACACCTCCTCCCCTGCATCACCCTCCTGCGTCTGCGCAATCAGATGCATCGCCCGTCGGAGGTCACGTGCGTATCCGAGCCCCGCCGGCCGCAGCCCCCCATCCTCTATATCCCACAGATAGCTAGGCCGAGGATGAAAAGCCACTTAGCCCTTTTGGCCCCTGCGCAGCCTGCTCTACCGGCACCGTGACAGGGCCTCACGTGGCTTACTGCATTGCTCGACCACCCTCTGCGAAGTCATCGCCGCTCGGCGCGGGACCTCTGAACAGAGGGCTATTTCCATAAATAACAGTTTAGACCGCAACTTCGCGTATGAGTCGTACACACTGGCATCAAAGCTGAAATGTTTTAGTTCAGGTATTGGCGGTTCGGACAACTGCAATTATACCTATACTTTCGTGTTATAAGTAAACATTACCAAATAAGAAATGAATAAACGAACACAATCACGTTGTGATAGCGGTCGGGTTCATGTGGGGGAAGGTTAAATGTCATGCATAGCACGCAAAAGTAGCCATTTACCGATTGGCCTATGGGCCACGAAGGTCATCCCAAAGCAGTCCTAATCCCAAGGTTCTATGTTAGCTGCCATACTGATCGGATAAACTATTTTATTGAAGGTAATTTTGGCTTTTTATTGGACTCCCTATGATCTTTTTGTTACTTTCCCTTTTACCATATTGTTGGTTTGGTAGAATTAGAGTCAGAATTTAGGATTACAGATGAATGCTCCGTGTTCATAAACATTGAAGAAGCCACTGAGGATACAAACACTGGTTGACAAATTTATATCGTTGATGTTGAATGTGGTTACATCGTCTCTATTGTCTTGCAACTGTGCAAAGTGTACATTTACAAAAATATTACCTTATTATAAATTGTTATTCTGTTTGTTTCGTGGAAAGAGAGCACAGTAGTGATGTTGTCCGATCCTATAACCCATTACTTTGACCTTCACAAGAGGCGTTTCGAAAATAAGGTAGCATGGGTTTGTATTTACCTATTTAATTAGATGCCTCGACTTCTTCACAACAGTACAGTGTGAGCATGAATAGCTTATGCTGAACATTGGAATAGAGGCGGTACAAAATGACATAGAGAACTGGCACTCAGACGACATAAACACACATACTATGTGTAGCCTGAACTACTTTGTAATGGAGAACAAACATGCTAGAAAATGTGACCATATATTGAAGAATGATTGCTGAGATACTGTCTACTAATTTCATCCGCAAACAACAATTGTGGACCTCCCTAGATAAACAATATGATCCATGAATATATATATGATGCATAATTATTTAGGGAGATGAAAACACAATGCACAATAGAGATTGAGTTAGATAAATAGAAAAGGTAGATAAGCTACCCATCCTGAATTGTTCACTTCATGTGTCCTTCAATACAAACCACTACTGACCTGTTCAACCTTACATTCCCCAGATAAGAATCCATTGTCGTTCGTATAACCAAACTATGTGAGTAGTATAACAAAAATGGAATTTGCAATAGGTATTTACGAGGTTTATAAGAAGCACAATGTATTTTTACCGCATCACAAATATTCCTGAAAAAAACATGAAGAGCTAATTCGAGACAGTTCGCAAATAGAACTCGGTCAAACACCATTTAGCGTTCCCGACGGGGTTTCTGGAAAGCTTGGATTGAGAGTCTGTAGGGCGCGACTTGAGAGGGGTCTGTAGTGGTGATGAGAGGGAGGGGGTAAACAGGCTTGGGAAAGCTGGTGGCTGGGGACTAAGACAGAGGCGCCTTAATGATGTTAGCTGGCGAGGGCGAAGGGCGGTGAGTGGGCGGTATCCTCCAAGGCGCCGGCCCCGATACCCCCGGTACACGATAAGGTTAATTCCCGGCCGTGTCACCGCCGTGACCCCGTGAAATGGCTGACCCCGGGGTCAGGGCGGCCTCTGACGGACGCCCTGTGAACTCCCCCCCCCCCCCCCCCACCCCCACCCCCCAAAAAAACCTCTCACATCAGTCCTACAAGATACACCAATTCTCTGTGCTATTTACTATCTCTCCACCTCTCCTGCCTGCAACATCGTATGAGATGGACGGGATGTTGTGGTGTATTGAGTAAAGCATGAGACTCTGATGTGACCAAATTTTCCCAGTGCAGAAACCGTAGTGCAATTGCTTGGTTTTGCTATCATGAGGGCTATATATGTTGCCTTGGTATCAGGCCGGTAGTTGGTACGAAAACATATCATCACCATCATTCTTTATTCAAAGCTCCTCTGCTTTCCCAACACCCTGAGATCTCTACTGTCCATGTATCCTTCCCTCCTTCCAAGCTCCCTGCTTCCCCTCTGCGGACGAGTTTCCCATGCTAACAGCGACATTATCCCCTATTCTCTCCAGAGGCTTAGCTCTCTTGTCTCTAAGCCAAGAAGCCTCTCCGCACTATCTCGCCTAGCATTGCTAGTAAAAGGCACCTTGGTTTGGCTCCTGCAGTACAATTTCCTTCTAAAGTACTGATCTCTAAATTGAGCCATATCTCCTGAAACCTATGGGATCGTTCTTGCTACTCATAATACCCACTCCTCTTCCCGATCACAATGCCCTGCCTTGACCTAGAACGCCTTGTACCGCCTCCTCCTAGACATTTCCCTAGATAACCTAAATTTCTTGCCATTATACGCTTTGCTCCACGATATCCTCCAATCTATTTGGTCCTCATGTTGTTTCCCTCATAATTTCCTCCTCTTGTAACCTTTACTACCAGTGGCCCTCTGCTATCCCCCGCCTCCGCCCCCGCCCCCAACCACACGCACACATAACTACCTCGTGTCCACGCTCTCCAATAACAATAGCCTGCCATTGCCCTCCGTTCCTGGGGTTACCATTCCCCCCTCATATCCAGTATCGTCGCACATACTGGCCAGTGTATACTCTGTTCTTGGTCGCCTTGCTGTAGTTATCCCATTGAATCCTCTTGGTAGCCATGCCTTTCCCCACCCTATGTCTGGCATCACTCCTTTCAGTCACAGGGACCTGACACTGCAATATTTGATCACTCCACACTCTTTTCACTTGTTTTGTTTTCTTTCAGCAATTCTTCTTCCTCTACACTGCACTCCTTCAAAAATGCCGAAATTTACCCTCTCCAACCTTTTCCCTTCCTGCAATCCAACCCTGCCAATGCATGCTCAACGCATCCCATCCCCACATCCATGCCTCCCTCTAACTCCGACCCCCACACCAATCGAATCCCCCGAACCCCCTTCCTTCCTCTAGAGACCCCTCCAGCCCCCGACAGACTACCCCCGCCCTCCCCCGCCCCGTTACATCCCCGGGCCCTCACAATCTCAGCCCGGCGTGGCTCTCAGGCCGGGCGTGATTCGCAAGGTCAGCGCCATATGACCTCGTCATATCAGTCCGGGCAAGGGCTGGCCTGCTCGGAGGGACAGTGGCTTCCCTCCACGGCAGGCGACTTGACAGTCTATATGACCCTGCTGGTGTCGGCGGCCGGGACGGGAGGTTTCGAGGGGCTGGGAGGGTGACGGGCGATGGGTGGGGGTTTGGGTGCATAGGGTGAGGGTCGGGGTAAAATGGGGCCATTTTTCTAGCAGCCCTGTGGGATCTTGCTGATCAATGCTTACACGTCCGGGCAGGCGGGTGGAAGGGTGGCCAGGGGATGGATATGCGCATGGGGCCCTGAGGGTAGTACACGGACACCGCTTTGTCGGGCGCTCGGACACCGTCGGTGTGGGCGCAGGGCGCCGGTGGTCCGTGCAGTGCCGTGTAATTGGGCCGGTGAGGGGCTGTGCAGCCGGGCGCGTCCTTGGTCAGCGCCGGCGACATGCTGGAATGAGCCCCGCTGACACCCAAATAGCATGGATGGGTCGGACTGGCTATAGTCCATCTATTCCCAACCTGAAGATATTCTTCTATAAAAAGAGAGAAAACATCGGTGCCCTCATCGGCGTAATTGAGGTTATGATCTAGATAGCTCTTTTTATTAGGGGGAGGGCGAAGAAACAGATGCCCTATATTATATTTGTGTTATTCATACAGGCTTTGGGTTGTAGATCTTACTGGCCAACCCTCACTCCTTTACCAGCAATGTTGGAAGCTTGTCGGATTTGCTTGGTGAGAAGACCACCTTATCATGATATCTGGGCATTTATTTTGGACCAACAATATTTTGGACCAACAAATGTACTCATCTGAGCTTAGATTAGGTCCTTAAACCACATAAGACACCTGTTATTATCGCTCTGGCAGATAGAGGGACTAGAATTTTGAGAGGCATCCTCATAGATACCCTGGACGGAAATATGACAAATATTAGGGTGGGTCGGTTTGGTCTACAGCAACTGAAAATCACCAAATTAAATTACTTGTGAAGCTCGAACAGTGTGTTAAGCTGGAGACACACCAAGCGAGTAATGCAGCGATTTCCGAAATCGCCAACACAAAATGGCAGGTACGTGAGTTATTATTCTATATTTCACCTGATTATTGCTTCCCAGATGCTAGATTATCAGTGGGAGATATTGCTATGAAAAATTATCGCACATATATGCAATTTTGTATTGGCGATTCCGGAGATCGCCGCCTTGACTCGCTTGGTGTGTCCTCGACATCAGCTAAAACAAGTTACGTGCAATATAACCTTGGTGATGTTGCCAGCTGAACCTTAGGAGAATATAAAACCGCAATGCCAAATGTCTGTTATTTCCATTTTCAGTTTATATCCTGTACGGCATATAAACCAGTATCTAGAGCGTCCCACATTACATTTCCGCTAACACCAACTTCCCGGGACGGTATCAGGGCGGAAGGAAGACTAGTTGTAGCACAGGAGCAGCTCGGCAAATGAGCAACTCCGAGAGGCTTCCGGGATGCGTCTTGGTGAGCAGCTCTCTTCCCGCCACGTCTCCCGGGCCCCATCCCGACGCCCACAGCAACCGAGCAGACGACAACTCACGAGCCAATCAAGACTCCCGCCGCCGCCAACCGATCGCGGCCCAAACGAACAGCCACCAAGTTATCGGTCCCCGGCGCTCCTCTCCGGTGCTTTTCCTATTTTAATCTCATTTCCCCGAGAAAAGTTCATCTCGCGGCCTGTCAGAAATATCTTCAATTACTCCAGCGCCTGCCACGCCGAGCATTGATTTCTGCGGAAAGTTTAATACAGATGTAGCCTGTAGACTGCATCTTAACGTCATTCAAACAAAGGGAGTGGTCTCCCAAATGACACGAGTGTGTTGACTGGGAAGGATGTGGATATTTTGAACTAAAATATCCAGCAATTTCATGTATTTGAATCTCACCTTCAAACAAAGATACTTGACGCGGTTAAACTTTAGTTCAGATCTACTACGCTATTTGAACCTAAGTCACATTACATATGATATACATATCAAGTAAAAGTATTTTGTCATTACAGCACACAGAAAATGCAATGATATTAAACGGTGTCTGTAAAACAGGTCACAAATATTGTCTTCACTGGAGCAATTTTGTATACACAATGTTGACTGGTTTCAGATACAAGCGACTGTATATTCCGAGTAGTTGATACCTAGTAATATCCGTCCACATGCGAGAATATTGCGCAGAACTCCGAGGACCCCCCAGCTTAAAAAAATGTGAAGCTACTTATTCATTTGTATTTGTATGAAAGATCAATTGTTGTGATTTACCCTATACTCAGGTTAGTAGTCAACAACCGGTATCACACTACAAGTAGCTGTATCGTACAATATAGTGCAATATGGCTTCTCTAACATCGTGCATGGACAGAAATGCAATAACCTCTTCATGTGCTGCTATTTGAAAAAGGTGCAATTCTTATAACATATCAACTTCCAAATATCGTTGTATTCAAATTATTTGATGAATATTATGCATCTTTTGTTTTTTCCATCCTTTCATACATCCCAGAATGTAGTGCTTAGTTTGTGTTCACGATATACATGTAATGACTAAACGATACATATACTAAACTAATAAGATATAAGTTTTTTTAATGTATACGATGTAGGAAAGGAGAATCTTACCTTGGAAGGTGCTTCAGATCTTTCCATTGAGGCACCTGCGTGGACTTTACGCGGTCATCTTTTTCGAAGAACTCTAGAAGCATATGAGATGCGAATTTGTCCCAGTCGACATTGCCCTCTTTGGTGACATCAATCTTGTCATAAAGTTCACCGTACTGAAATGATAAAATAAACTTCTGCTTAGTGTACTGAACTTGCAATTCAAGTTTATATATTCTTAAGAGATTAATAGCTTTTCTTTTAACGTTATAAGTTATCCAATTCAATCTCTGCATAAGACCGATATTCGGTGTTTTCTTTATTGTTTTATTCATCCTATATCAGCCATATATGAGTGTTTCCTTTGAATTGTCAAACATTGTCAAGCATTGAATAATAATTTTACACGACGGCTTAATTATCCCTTCTAAGATGACGCAGCGCCCTCGGGCTACTCTGGCACTTTTGAAAAATTCTTTAACTGAAATAATTCATATTCACATCGGTTAATGGGAGATTTAGTATCTTCGAACATATTTCATATATGCTTGTATTGTCAATAGATCAATAATATCAAGATCTCAGTTGGTGTCTAAAAAACGAGAAAGGAAGTTCTTCTGATGTAGATTCTGGTGCCTCAGACAGAGAGACCAAGAAAATATGGAAAACATAAGTCCCCGAATGGTGCCGATGGCCTGATGTTCTTTTTCCTATCATACTGTATTCAGTCTTTGAATAGATAATTATCAGGGTTTACAGTACAGGTATGACAATAAAGGTTGAGAACTCACAAAGGACGACTTAGTGGATGACTGAGGAACAAGCCTAGAACTTGTACTGGTACCCTAATCATTCACTAAGCAGGCGAGGTACCAATGAACCTAAATTTTTCACACTCTAGCCAATCATATGACTGGAAATATGCAATGTGAGAACCATACTTTCCATGGTACTACATAACTTTATCATGAAATGATATGTCAGAAGACCTAACTCTCGGAATCTGATGTGTGATGCAATAATGATGTGTCAGGCTGCTGCAATTAGGTGAGGCCCCACTGTACAACAGTTTCAAATTTCGATACTTTCCTCAGTTTTGAAATCTAATATGCAATCCAGTACAAAAAAACACCCATGATTGCTCTTTGAGCGTGTAATAAGTAACCTAATACAGGATTACATATACCGTACACCTTGTGATACATTAAGAAGCAGTATTCCAACATCCAGGGAGCAACATGGCCCTGAGCTAGGCCATTGATTTGTCTCAACTATCTAGAATGATATTTACTATCTTAACGGCGGGTGCGCTGCTCGCCTATGACAATCTGTTACCGTCTCTGTCCAATTACTGCCAGCCTTGTGATTAATAAATGAAATAAGGCGGCTAAGAAAACGCGCAACTGTTGCTAAACGATCAAGTCGCCAATCAGCGGATCCATCCATCATCAGCACGCATGCGTCGCCACCTCACCTTTATCAGTGGGTGGGTAGGGCTGGTATGGTGAATTAAAGCGCACTGAGAGAAAACCATGACGGTAGCCGTCATTAAAGTCCCATTACCCCGCCCCACCCCCGCCAGACAGACCTTTACCATCACATTAATGCATTCAACTTCAATGGATGAAAATTAGAACCGATCGGCCCAATGACCAGACCCCGTCTTCACAAGGCTTCATCAGCATTCACTACCTACTCATAAAACCATTCAGTCCGCTTTTATAATTGAATAAACACAGATAACTAACCCGTAGAGCGATATTTCATTTCCATATTCAAATGAGCGATTTGACAAAAACAAAACCACATACAAAGCACCGCCCGGTGCCGCCTTCTTGGTCTTATTTATCAGACAGATGGGCGACTGGGTGGGACAGTTTGTTATCAGTTTGATGTAATCTACCAAGACAAGTTGATGTATATATCCCAAACGGTGCTACCGATGTCATTATGTCGGAACTGCTTTATCTGGCGAGTCATATATTTTCATTTTTCTCCTCAAAAGTTCCGCCTTCCA
Organism: Alentia gelatinosa; assembly: GCA_950022655.1. NCBI lineage: Eukaryota > Metazoa > Annelida > Polychaeta > Phyllodocida > Polynoidae > Alentia > Alentia gelatinosa. The sequence continues at coordinate 57,484,851 of OX465579.1, forward strand.
GACTAATGAGGACTATTTTACGTGTATATTCTTGGGCCTCCTAGGACGTATTTCCCATATCAAAACTACTGACGCTATACAAGGCGTGTTTCATGTAAAGTGGTATACATGTACATGTTTTAGCTGGATATTAACAGTGCGTCTTTAACAAATGTGAAGAAATGATGTTTATGACTCATAGATTGCCTTTTATAATACCGGAAGGGGTTGAACTACATGTATTTATAATTTCAAGGCAGTAACGCTATAAGAATGGGCAGTCAGTGATGTGAGGTATCTTATCTGTATGTCATAAACCCGAAGAGGCGATATTGGACATTTTATGTTGGGCCCTATATAGGGCCCTGGGCACATAGACTTGAATAAAGAAGCAGGAAAATTATATTTCAAAGAAGATAATGCATTATTCCACGGTCAATTCTTCCTTGAAATATGACACAACTTCAGATTTTATCTCAGTCACTGCAGTGTTGAGCCAACCCCTACCTTAGATTGTTACTGTTTTGGTTACTAATGTATATTAGTTTAATGTAGACTCTTTTTTTATTATTCAATGTTTATTAAGCGACTTTTAAGCTGATATTGCGAGCTGTCTTTGATAGATAAGGTTATGGGGTCGCAACACAGGATTTATTTATTCCTCTTTTCAATTTAATTGCCCTTTTTAGCTTTTTGTTCATATGTTTTAATATTTGTATCATTCGATTCATCTGATATTTGTTGCTGTGCCCTTACCCGGTTTGATGAGGGAGAAAAATGGGGGATGTAATAGCAACAGGGAGTCCGATGAACTCTTTTTCTGAGAACACTCGTCGAACACACCAAACGATGCACTCAATTGTCTATTCACTGCCTTTTAAAAGGTAACGTTGTTCTCATGAAAAGTTTGTGAAACAGAAATAGTTGCTCGTAAAAGTGATATAAAAGATAAAAGCAACGTGTTACTTCCAAACAAAGGGAGTTGACTCTTTACACCACCCTTAGGTGTTCTGACCTCGGAAAAAATTGATTCGATCATTGCGTTTCTGACACTTCATTAAACTTAACGAACACGGTTACGGCCGTAAATGAGGGGCGCCGCCGTAAACTTAATTAGTAAAGGGTGGGGCGGCGATCGACTGCCGGGCCGCCATCCATAGAAAGGGAATGCCTTTTTCAGAGGGACTGCCGGCACCAGGAATCAATTGGGCCTAAGAATGTGCGCACATGTATTCCTAGGATTACCTCCATGCATGAATATGATAAAGATGCTCTGGGAGACTCCGAGTGGAGGCCTTGAGGATTTTCCATCGCTCTGCCCATCACGGTTCGCAAACACCTCGCCTGTCGCAGAATCCATTTGGCCCGCTAGGCGTCATTTGCTCTTCTCGCGTCGCGGGGCTGTGTTGCTCGGTCGGCCTTGTGAGCAGGTCCGAGCTGGTCCATTCAGGGAGCAGCTCGCTCGTGTTTTGTCAATCCATACCAATTTACTTGAAGCCAAGAGAGCCATGCTCGAGCAACGCTTCCCTCCCCCACGTCCCACCAATACAAGTCCTCCCAGTCCCTCTCCGGGCAGAGAGTAGGTTTTCCCCAGAACAAACTTGTTTTGAATATGCGAGCAGCTCACGGCTATGAATGTTGTCTACGTTACACGTGCATGGTGGTATCCTGCCGCATCATTGACAACCTGACCTCAATATGAATACGATGGCACTGTCTGGCACTAAGGGTGTAGTGGAAGAAAATGCACCAAAGCAGACGAGACCACTCCTTCTCATCCTCATAGCCTCCGACCAACACATTCCAGGACCAAACGATGATACGAAATAAGACCAGCCAACCGATAAGAGGCTATCGAAAACGGAATCCATGGACAAGAGCAGATATCCATGGATCCTTTTATGTTTGGAGATGAGCATGTTTGCAAACTAGTTTTTTTTAACATCTGGAAATAAGCTTACACGATACTGAGGTACTTGGCAAGTTGTTATAATTTCCATCTACACTTTGTATGGGGAATGAGTACTAAATTGGAATATCTTCGATTCGAATATCGATTAAATTCAGAATGAAATGCTTGTAAAAAGAGATTACTCCAGCTGGTAGAGTAGGGAAGGCACCTCGATGTAAGTTCGAACCTATGTCGGACTTTATTTCTGTAATTCTCGCTATGCTGTGACTTCACAACTTTACAATGTAACCCTTCAGCATTCAGCAAATTTTTGTTATTGAGGAATATTTATAGATCAAACCATATTATCAAAGTATTTGAGGCATCAATCATTGAGAAATGGCACCGTTGGTCACATCTGACAAAAAAGGAAATGCGAAGTAGGACAGTCCAGAAAATTAGGTTACTTTATGAGTTCTTAAATGGAAGTATGGATAATGTCGACATTTGTTTGTTTGTTTTTGTTTGTTTTGGTAGTTTAACGTCCAATTTGTTCAATTAGACTTACTTTGGGTTTGATCGAATCTATGAGGTGAATGTAGATAGAAATCTCACCCCTACACATTTACCGAGGTGAGAGTTCTTTTACTTCCCACTCCACATAGACATGGTATGAGAAGGATTGGCCTTTGATATAGCAGTAAATCTACCACTGCTGGGGGGTGAAGGAGAAAAGTGGCTGCAGTGGGACCCGAATTAACAAAGTCCCGTGCTCTTTACCACTGAGCTAACTCCCCACCCACCCTGGTTGCTTTAGTTATGCTTGCATGCAAGCATATCCAGTCTGCACCACGAGGAGGCGAGGCGACCAAGAGGGTGAACAGATTGGTAATTTCTGTCCACCCCAGCAGACCTAATGTCGACAGTTCCAGAACCTGGTTAAATGTCACTAAATAAGTTTTACTCAAAAACATGTGTATTCTGGCCCTGCAATTGAGGAGGGGCACCAACGTGCATGTGCATAGTGATACTTACTCGATAGCGGCTCTCCCAACCGCTAAGTATGATTTATAACATATATTATATTTTTAGTTCATTTGGAAATAGACTACACTTGATCAATCACCAGAGGCTTATCCATATCATAGACACCCTAGGCAGTACCCCCCCCCCCCCCCCCCGCCATCCAGTATATTCATATATGTATGATAAAGGAGGAGCGCCTAACAGGGAGTGGAAAAAATACCAGGGATAAAACCAAGTGGAAATATGAAAAGAAAGCCCATCACTTTCCTGCACAATAACATTACGTTTCAATAGCTCAGTGGTGGGAAACCAGGGATGGGAACGGCAAAAAAGAGACAATACTCAGTCATGCCAGAAATGCAATCTTGGCTTTATTTGAATGCCTTCTCCTTGTATCGTGATACCAGACTTTATGAAGGCATCGACCAAAGCTCCTTTGAGATCGAAATTGAATATGGAAAGCAATGAAAAAAAAGCTATACGGGTCTTGCTTGGTAATCCTGAAGCCCTCTGCCAGGGAGGGCGTATGGTTGGATGACCGGGCAGACAAATAGTTTGATGCGATATCGGCAGTCATCCTGAATGGTGTATTTCCCCTGCCGTTTGCCATTTGACGCCCCCGATCGCACCGACTTTACGTAGTCTTCGATCCGGAAACAAGCTCACATGGCTCAGTTCCTATTCCATTTCACACTTAGCTTCTTCCAGGACCCACACAAGTGGCCGTAGGCCCGTCCCCGGTGTCACCCTTTTCCCTGTCGCCCTGCCACACGCCCCTCACCCCGCCCAACGCCCCTCATCCCCCGGCACTCGCCGCCCTTCTTCCGCAATACGAGGGACCGGAGATTTCTTAATTCCTGGCGACCAATGAAAAAGCGGTTTACATGCAGCTCTGGCGCCCATATTGGGGCCGCCATACAATCTTGGCGTCGCTTATTGGACGGTTGCTGACCACCTTGCATGCCGTCATCTGTCTAGCGTGAAGGCATGAGTTTTAGGGCATTGACAAACGAAAATACAGCTTGAGCCAATCGTATGCAGTTTATAGGGCCTCCCTCTCAGCTTGAAGCTTTTCTACGGCTGACCAAATAATGAAGCAAGAGCTCTAGGTGGCTTTAATGAGTTTAAATAGTAGTGACTCTTTTTGAATCGTTCTAATCATAGAAGACCTTTTATTTTTGAAAATGAGAAAACTGTTCATCAAAATATAACTAAAATATATCGGAAAACAAGGTAATATCTTCGAATTCCTCTGAGATGTGGAATTGGAATATTTGAGATCTAGTAGCTAGATGGTATGTATATACGAAATAAGGTCATAGCCTTTATAGAGACTTTTAATAAGTGAACAGTCAGAATGAGGTTTAGATTATGGCCTGATGATAGACACGTACATATGAATGCAGCAGCATGACTGTTCATCACAGTGTCTGTAGTAACACCCGTAGAGTATATCTCCGTAGTGTACATATCTCTCTCAGAAAGTATAAATGGGATTTTATCTACAGCATCAAAGATTATGCTATATACATGGCTAGGTGTTACTTCTATGGCAGCTACTGCTTGAATGAGCTCGATGTCTACAGTCGGCTTCGTCATCAGAACTGTTTGAACATAGTGACAGTAGCGTAATGGAGGCGATTTGCTTAGAGTCGATTGTTGACAAAGCGGTTTGTAAGTACCATATTGGGATTGTCATATGTTGTCATGGCTAGGGCATGGCAACAACAGCGGTTTCATCCTTGGGAATCCGCAGGCTGCACTGATGAAGGTAGAGTATGATGATAGGTATAGCAAAACAATCTTGATACCTGAAAAGCGACCCTGTCAACAAATTGAGACAGGTGAATAAACTTGACCTTCATTTCTGTGTTGAGATAGGGTAAGCTAGGTTTATTTTGGTTAAACCACTGAGGGGGTTTGCACTTAATTAATGTTTACAACCAGTGGGTGATTGTAAACAATATTAGGTTAGTTTACTCTAATTTGAACGGTTCTCGGCAGGTCTAGTCGATCCAACGAGTGTGACTACAAGGAGAGCACTCGATCATAACATGAACTAAAAAAAAGCATCAAAGATTCTCTTCATGAAAAGCTAAAAATAGATATTGAGGAAGCAACTTACAAGTTGGTTGAGACCTGGTTTTGGTTGATTGCAAGCGACATGCGCTCATTTACAGCATGAATGAAGAAGGATATTATATTAGCCATACAGTTCTTATTCAATGTTTCCTAGCATGTTCCAGGCGCAGGAAAGTTCATTTTTCAAAAAATCGTTTTTTCATGTAGTGCAAAATGGTGAAAATGGGTTTGAAATAATTATGAGTTATGTTGAGGTGTGGTATAATCGATCGTAGTGTTATTTCAGGATGAAACTGGCTAAGTGTTGCTGTATCTAGTACTTGGTGCTTGCCGATATGGCAGTATATAATTATCTTACTTTTGTCCTATGAAGTCACATTAATAGAATCATCAGTTCTACTTATAACCAGAAATATCTCATAAATCCTCCTCACTATCATTTCCGGTCTTATCTCTTTTTCTCGGAATTGATCAAAAGAACATTACGGAACGTTTTCCACTAACACGTGGGCGATCTGGACAGGCGGGCCCCATGTTTAGTGACACTTTCTTCGAAGTAGGTTGGTGAGCCTTTCGCACATTACGAGAAGCTGGCTAGACAGGTGTAGTTAGTGAAGTCTGTATTAATTAAATGCCAAAGCAGCAGCACTTGTGAGCAACTCTTGAGTTGCTTGTAGACATTTGTGGCATCAACCTCTGGACCGCATACACTGCGGGGGTCAGCTTGGAAAGGATTTCTCGAAATTTGTCTAGGTCGTGGACGTCTAAGAGTACCTTTTCCTAGATTTCAGGCCTCATAGTTATTTTTATGTAACAATAATGTTGTACATATCGAGATTTCTCTCAGAACACATCTGACCTGGTAAAAGGACGATTCCATAAATTCAGTGATGAGTGATAATAACCGGCCTACATTACACATAATATATAGAGATTCGTCTTTGAAACTGCATTTGAATCCGTACGCTTCACCGCACATGGCCTGGGGATATTTAAAATGGCGGTCCATTAAACCTAACAACAGAAAGGTCTATGGGAGTAGGGGTTTCCACAGGAAGGCCAGCTGGGTTGCGGAGAGGGTGCCGGAGGTGGTGGGGAGTCTCGCCTGACCTACACTATCGGCCTGGCAATGAGAAGCAGACCCTGATGAGGCACGTGGTAGGGGTGGGGTGGGTTGGAGTAGGGGGTAGGGTATTAGTGGAGCTGTAGGGAGGGGTTGGCTAACGTCCTCCGTCTCCATCAGTTTGGTGTCAGGCACAATGCTACGCACACCGCCCGAAGGCCATTAGTGCCTTCATCCATTAACTGGGCCTGCCCGGCCAAGGGTGGAGGGTGACCAGATTCCATCAGGTTTGGTGGCACCAGCCGCCCACCGTCCCACCCGGTCCCCTTCACACACACTGGCCTGACTGCAGACCACCGGCCCCTATTCCCATTCACCCCACTGTACGCCTCTTCGTGCCTTCCCGAAAACCCTATCCTGTCAGCCTATTTCCGGATACATCCCTTTTTCCCTTGTCTCCGCGCGCAGCCATGACATCCCACCCCAATATGGTGGTCATTTCGGGTTTTGTACCCCACATCTCCAGACCCCACCCATACTGCACCTCTTCTATCTAAGTCTTTGTATTAAAAGTTCTTGTTCATATCTCCCTGTGCCGCCTCCGAGCTATTATTTGACCTTGCTTGTTGCATATGATGCCCATCCCAATCTGTAGAACTCACTCCTACTATACATTCACCCCATCACCGCCCCCACCCCCTTGCACATTTCCAAGTTCACCCGTTCTGGTCCTGTCTCTTCCGAACCGTTATTCCAACGGTCTCTCATTCTCAGATTCCTTTATTCACATCCGATCTTTCACATTCTAATATGCTCACACACTCTGAACCAGCCACCCATATTCATCCCGCTCTCCTCCAGCTTCTATCATTCATATTTCCTGTTTCAATCCAGTCTCTTACATACTCCTATTTCTACTCACACACTCCACCCAGTCTCTCACACCAGTACTCTCCTATACCACACCCCACTTCATACCTATCACCTGCCTAACCCCTTCCCTATCCTAGACTTTCCCTCTTCTCCTTCCACTAGATCGCATACAGACTGGAGACTGGGGGCGGTATGGGGGACATGGGGGTGCCCCTTACTCCCTCCCTCCTTCAGTGTCCCCGGCACAAGTATTGACATTGCCGGCGTTCTGCAGCGTCCTCCAGCCGGACACGGGACGGGCGCGACAGGCCGCACTCCACAGCTTCCCGCCACCAACCAACACTGCAGACGGGGCGTGGCCAGTTTACTTTGTGCCCTGCGTCTCCTCCAGTTTGTGACAATGACTAATTCGATTTACAACAAGCCGGACGTCTGCAAACCGCTCCACGGAGCACTACACAACCCTCCCTTTGTCTTCCCCTCTATCTCAGTCCCTGTGAATATCTGGCGTGTCGTCTACAGTACAAGCCCGACATGGGTTATTGTATTCTTTTTCAGAATCGAATATTCCCATGAAGAATGCTAATTTGGGACCCATAGATTAAATCAATAAAACAAATGCAATCATTAACTGCTTTCCTTTAATTTATCTTGAATAAACATTTTAAAGTTTGGAAGAAATCACCCATTACAAGCTTTGAGTTGCACCGTCCTGAATTATGATAGAGTAGACTGAAGATAATGTTCCAGTTGGGGTTCATGTTAATTCTCACATGCGTTATACTAAACCAAAGGTCTGAACTTACAATCTGTTCATCATGTCTTCTCCATGAATATGTAACTGAGAAAGCAAGCTCAATTTCTAAAACAAAAGAAAAAGAGCATACAGTTTCCATATAGATGGATGGAATTCTATTTTCATCTGACATTTTGAAACATTAATGTCAGAGAAAGTCAGACATGCATCATCAACTGTGGAATGCAGTGAACATAGCTTTAAGAGGAGCCACAACGTAGGTAGTATATAAAAATGAACTCATTTCTCAGGCGCCAAGTGAGTTCAAGAAATATAGTTCATGTTGAGCGAACAGTCTTGTTGTAAAACCGTCTAGTTCAAACGGGACATTTTTCATCTAAGAATTGCCGCCTGAGGAATTCCCTCTAACAAGGATGAATGTATAAACCCGCCTACGCTGTCGGTTTGATCCATATACAGGCTATGTATATACTAAGGATGGTCAGTCTGTATAGTTTACATACCGCTTCATGTCAAAAAGGGCAGTTCTGTATGGTCCCTGCATGCATATCTCTGGTATACACGCACCCCTACGATGGCCAGAGTGAAGCGTATCTTTTGAAAAACTCAGAGGAATCCATATGTCAACAGTGGGGAGACTGTTTCCTATGTAGCTCACTTTAGTGGGCGGGTACGTGGGTGTTGGTCGCTCCGTACACCATAACCAATACAAGCTCATCGATATTGGCTCATAGGCCTGGTGGCCCGATATGAACTACTATCGGCGCTATTTGCACACTTGAGCAGCCATCAGATAGACTGTGCCATGGCCAGCCACTATACGAGACACCCTATGGTTCCGACGCGGCGCCGAGGCTCCCCACTTCCTTTAAGCGTCGTCACGGCGGCACGCTTCCACTCTCAGATAATCTTTCCAATTTCCTTGTCCCGCACAGAGTCAATACACTTTAGATTTGCGGCATCTTTGCGCACTCCGCTAGACATCGGGACATGGTTTTGTCTTTCCCATTTCAGACCCCCTTGATCAAGCCTTGCCAGCCAGCCAGGTGCGTTACCATAGCAATGCAGTGACCTTGGCAGTGTCCCCCACCTTTCTGCCCTCCCCGTCCTGTCTAACTCCTCCTCCTCCCTCCCCCCCCCCCCCCCTCGCCGCCCACTGCCCACCCTGTGCCCTCCACGTTCCAGCCGGCACACCCACATCTGTCCTGTCCTCGTGACCTTTAGCAATCCCGTCTGGACAGGTCGTTTGTCGACTGGCAAGAAGACATCATTAGCGTTAGCGACCCGCTCCGGCTCCCACTCCGAGTTGCTCAAGTGCTCACTAACCGCATCCTGCTCGGCGCGCCGCCGAGCAATTACAACAAACTCAGCAACCTCCTTTTCTTAGTTCTCTCTTATTTTATATCCATTCAGAGATCGGCAATGAAAATTAAACCATAGTATAACAAACAAAGCCTATCGATCGACAGTAGTATGTTTGGTCAATCTGGGGTCATTCTGTCTATGCGTGCAGTGTGCATCTATCACATCCCGTATTCCCGGGTGGTGTAGTGAGGGAGGATGGGGTGATGTCGCGGATGCCATCGATGGTAGTGGAGGAGGGATTTAGAACGACACTGACAGACATGTCGGCCATGGTACCGGTGATGATGGAATCATTGACGAGTATGGTTTAGAGAGGTGATGGTGGCCACGGCAGAGATGCCGACAATGTAGATGATGGAGATTGTGGTCTGAACCATGTTAACATGAGAAACATGTAAACACTGACACAGAACGAAGACGTAAGGCAATGTGGGTGAACGTGTGAATGAGATGGTGGGTGTGTGCTTTCCGAGTTACAGAGAGAGAGAAAAGTACACAATATGGATGAATGTGTTTGGTGGGTTTCGAGCAACTCAGTGAGCATCTGGCCACGTCTGCTTTATCTTACCGCTCAAAGCCCCCTCCCTCCCGTATCCCCCGTGCACAGTGCTCCTATCTCTGCGGACCAAATCCCCGGTCGGCGCACGTCCCCCAGCCGTGCCCGGATTAAGAGAATTAGTGTATCAATCATGGCCGCTGCATTCAGACGAGGGGGTAGCGCGTGGGGGCCCGCCGCCCTCCAGTCACCAAGCCTCCCGGTGCCGCCAGCACGGGGCCCCGGACCTTTATCCCAAACACCTAATGGCACTCAGCCACCAGCCACCAACCACTCCCCGGGGCCCGAGGACGGGGGTTGGTGGCTTTATGAGCCATCTTTCGCACTGGATTTGTCGCCATGGCTTTCATTATACGGCCAAGGCGTCGGCGCTCCCTTGGCCGGCGAAGAGTACATCAGGGACTGATTAACCTGAGACACCGGACACGATTAGGCGCCGGCAACCAGCGCGCGTCTCTATAGAAACCGATCGGCGTCGCTCGGCTTATCAAAGTCGCGCATACAACGACGACGAGATTAATCAAGGGGCTCGTGCCGGAAGAACTGGCACGACAGTCGCGGGGGTTGGGGTGGGGGTAGGAGGCGGCGCAGTGCGCGGAAGGACCCCTTCCACTCTAATTATTCGCCTCTAACGAGAAGAGGAAGATGACGTGATGCCCGTAACTACATCAATACCAACAACAACAACTACAGAGAACCTTCTCACAACATGTATTTACATTTCACTCTGTGATGATACTTCATTACTCATGATATTTTCTATACTTCTCATACGTTTCAGGGCTACTGGGTTTGGCCTTGCTCCAGAGGCCTAGATTGTCCCATCTCTACTGACTAAATCATGATCCTGTCCTTCCATGCAAAATCGTGTTTATTTTGACAGATGGTTTGGGTTTGTTTCCTCGCCTTCTTGACCTACATTCCTGTCTACATGGATTCGGATGCCGATTACGTCCACTGTATAATTACGCTATTTAGAAACACAAAAGAGGATCGTCATACCCTTACCCCGATAATTGCATTAACAGCAGTAAATAGTGCCTTTGCTGGTTTCCTTGTGTTCTTGGAATATAGAAAGGAAGACGATGATAAAATGGTTATTACAGCATCTCACTACAAGACCGGATACATTGATTTCAAGGAACTGTAATTGTTTTATTCCGTTTTTCATGCATGCATTTGTTAGGACAGTATGGAGTCAATTTCCTTAAGGTCACCGGAAATTTTAGAATTGGTGATTAGTTTCAGCCTCGCTGATTTTGACTTTAAACACAAGAACAAAGAGTTTAGCATTTTCTTTCTTCCAAGTGCTATTCAGAAATTTACTCTTCTTGTATACTTACGTATCGTTCAGGATGAAATCAGATCTTGAACAAATGTCTCCATTCCAGCTCCTAAATTCGCACTACAAGCAACTCAACATCCACCTTTATCAACCTCTAAAATCAACCCATACTAATTAAATAGCGTGCACACACACACGACTACCCAGACCCCACCCCTACACCCACCTTAACCTTTTTCGTCACCTCTACTCACTGAACACCCATATTACTCTAACAAAACGACCATCTTACGATCCATATGCAACAGATATCACACAAATACCAATACTGACCTCACGTGAAACCCACCTCTTCACTCGATAAATATCTTGCAAAGCCAACAATATTCCCATCCCCAACACTTTTACCCTACCCCGCAACATTGCCTACGTCCTCCCACCCCAAGATCCACAGGGGTAACTGCCTCCCGTCACACCGGATCCAACTGGACTTAGTTCAATTGGGCTTAACGAGATCAGACTCTGTAATCACTTTAATCTTTAGCGAAGGGATTGACCAGAGCGCCATTGATCCATGACCATCGACTAGACACGCGAGTCAGTGACCAGTTCGTTTTTGTTGGTTTTTTTAGTGGTTAAGATTTACCCTGCGATGACATAGGTTCGGACAACCTGCTTGAGTGTCCTCACAGCATCAAGTTAACAATTGTACAGCTACGTGAATACATGGTTCTATGAAAAATAGATAAATATAGATAGCTTTCAGTCTGTGAAATAGTATGTGACCAAAAGGTCACTCATGGTTTAGCAGGTAAAAGCGCTGCTAATCCTTTAGTTGATTCCTGGAGACTAGTGATCACACCATTCGTTACGGTTATGGAGTGCCTTTCTTGTAGCAGCTTTAGGTATCATAGTTTTCTTTCTAGATAGCTGTTTGTTTGAGTACATCATAATTTAGGTATAAATACACTTAATATAAGTCCTTCATTGATTTTATTCGTGGAAGGGCAGTCATTAGACTAACTCTATCCTATAACATAACCAAGTGTAATTTTCGATACTGATATGTTTTTAGAACAGGCGTAAAAAGGAGTATTTATTCCCACACACATTCACATACCTTTCCAAGGTCCAATGTTGGAGGATTCAAAATCCGACACCAAGGAGTGTTTTCGACAGTACAATGAAACAGCCATCAAGATCACAAAATATGAAAATGTTTTTCTGTTTTAAGAATGCCGTAAAATCGGAGCTGCTTATTAAGCACTATGATCTATACTAACAAGTTTTACATCCAGGCATTGAAATAGCAAATACCATACAGGCCTGTTTTGATAACGCGTATCTCATTGTATGTCCTGTATGTCTAGTAGATATTGTTCTGTGGTCAAAATCTATTGTGATATGATGTTTATCCTACCCCTAATATAAAAGCCCATATGGTTAACATTGTGAATCCGTATTCAACTATGAACTGGATACGGAGTTTCGTAACCCACTAGTGTATTACAGTATTTTAATCACGTGAGTAAAATATGGACCAATCATAGAGCAGCACCCCAGCATCTGCGAAAGTAGTTCCAGCAGTTTCGTGGGGCCCTATCCCTCTACACTCTCCTTGTTGATTTGAAATCGCACCTACGAGAGAAAAATGAATATGTAAAATAAAAGATAAAGACCGTTTTCAAAAATGGACAAATATCTATCAAAATATCTTTTTAAAAAAACCAAGGATAGTACTATTGAGGATTATTCCTGTACAAACTCAAATTTGATACAAAGTAAAAGCGGCCTTTCAAGTTGGTTAACTGTATGTGATCTTTCCGCGTTTCCATGTACCACCCTCCTGTCCATAATGTGTCTCCAATGTGCTAAATATGTATACCTCTCACTGTATACAACTATGTAGACAACCTATAACCAAGTCACACCGCAGGTACGCCCCGTACACCCGTTCATGTGAGGTACTTGGGTAGTGTGAAGTAATGGTGGAATGGCTGTAAGAGGTGTCGAAGGAGATTTCTCCGCTGAGTGACTGCATGAAGTGCTAGAGTTAGCGGGATTAGGCTAATTATGAGAGGCAATGAGGTGCAGTCGATTTTAGAGTTCATATATTACGTAATTTCACTAGAATTTATATTGGAATCCTTGCGGGTCTATTTGTGATATGTGGTTATGGAGGAATTTGGTTATCTAGGATAGGATCAGTAGAATTAACGGGGGAAGGTAAGATAAGAGACAGTGTGGGCGTAAACTAGGATGAGTGGTTATGAGAGATGTATGAAGCGATGACTTGTGTACAGTGTAGGCCAGGCGCATGCAATGCCACTCGTGCAGAGAGGAAATGTCTATAATTAACGGGAATATTATAATAAAGTTTAAAGAGAGACATGAATCCAAACAAATTCTGGGTAAAAATAGTGGAAAACTTCTTTTAATCACACTAATATGACATTTCCTGCCAACTTTTTTCTTACTCCAATTTTCGCTGAATCCTTCCTATAATATTTCCTTATCACACACTGGCTTACTGAAACTCGATCACTTCCGACTGACAGCATTTGGATTTATTACTGTCGCAGTTGGGGGTAAATTGGTTGGCAATGGGCATCAATTACAGATTAAGATTAAAACTCTGAAGACACTTGCATATCACGCGAATTCAGACTCAGGCCTGGCCCTCACCCCATCAGTCCACACAGCTAGGTCTATATCATCGATCACACCAAGCCTACCACAAACATGCTCCATTTGAGGCTACAACCCGGGACACAGATAGGGAGGGCGCACACACGCCAACATACACACACAGCCACGGGAGAAAACGTGGCAGTGAATGTGTGATTGGGTCGATGCCTTTGAATGAGAAAGTAAGCCAGGGGGAGAGTAAGTGAGTGAGAGACTGATTGACTGATTGACTAACTGACATACAGAGTGACTGCTGATTGACTGAGTAATTGACCCACGATGTGGATTAGTGTTGCGCAGCATAAAAATGAGTGAGTACATATATTAGATGTATAGTTGCAAGATGAGTAGGCTAGCTGTTCATATAGGTTTCCTTACTGATAATACATATCAAATTCTATGCATGCTTCTTGTGTAATACCCGCTTATACGTATAATAATGATACGTGTCACTCTAACAGGTATTGATCTAATAAAATCAGGGATTTTCTACCAGAACAGGACGAAGTTAATGATATGAATCGGGTTCAATAAAAAAATGATCAAGGGAGACCAACTATGCATCAGTGCTTTGGCAAGTTGTGCTATCAATACGCTATATTGTTAATTGTCTATGGTTTCCTAATTAGTTCTTCAAGGATAGGGACAAGTGTGTCATAATTCTTGTATAGCCATTACTCATGGGCGGGTCGATAATTTAACACGAAAAAGAGTATTTGGGCAGGATAGTGGATTGGCGAGACCCTTGAGTGAGTAGAGAGGCAAATAAATTCCTGCGCAAAAATATCCAGTGGATGGATAGATGGATGGATGCTTGTCAATGGATATTAAGACAGACACATTAATGAGCCAGTGAGAAGGGTGCTCAAGAGATGGACATTAATAAGCGTCTTAGTAAGTGAGTACATTAGTTAATATGTAAAATGTAAAACTTCCAAACTGGAAGTATACTCGAAACGGCTGCATAGCCGATGTTTCTAAAAAAGATATATATATATCTTTGGGTGTGCAAGTAGGTAGAGATGTCGAGCACTGACAAACCAGAATATACTTGAATGGATAACTGAGTCTTATAAGAGTAAGACGAATGAATGAATGGATCGATCAATAGGATTTTAGGGGAACGAGGTTTAGTTTCTGGTGACCAGGTGATCGAATTGATTGGTGAATGATAAATGGATTAAATAGAAGACACCCAATTTTGGCTAAATTATATATACAAGTAGCTAAAAGAGTCTACCAAGCATCTAAATATAGTAACTCTGCCCAGATTTAGTGGGGTTTTTTTTAAATATTTCTCCCACATCAATAACCACAGCGACATGACCGGGACATTTAATCTAAGAGGTTCTATCTTTACAATACACCAAAGCAAATTACCCTTCCAACTGAATCAGCAACAAATCAAACAGACTATGACAGACTCTGGTTCTTTCACAGAGAAACGAGACAAAGTATGAATGAATGAACATAACTAACGCCACCCTTCGGCCTTACACCCGCTCCCACCACCACCCGTACATCCACCTTCTCCGGGTTCTGTGCTAGGCGGCAGTGTGACCACGTGACTGACATATGATCACATGACTTAATCACGTGACCCGTCCGGGCCCCGGGCCCCCAGGAGGGCGGGCACCGCGGCGGGAACACGGCGGGCGGGGTGAGGGGCGGCGCGGCCTCGTGGGTCCTCGGGGCGCCCGGGGCTTCCCCCCGACGTGTCCACCTGCCATCCTCCGCCGGCCCACCCTTCATTCTTGATCATTTGGGTAATCATTCTCAATGAATACCGCATAGAGATTACACGACAGCGCCCCCTTGTCACCCCCGTCTAACCCCCACAGCCTGACGGCTCCTCCTACAGCTCCCTCAGACGGCTGACTACTCATACCACGCCCGCCATCCAACTGTCACAGGCGCCCTGTCCCTACTGGAGGTGGCGGTGCCAATGGTGGTGGACATGGGAGGAGATGGGAGGGAGTGCTGGGGGTAATCGGGGACGGCTCGACGTCACTCACTCATTCGTCCGGAGACTGGCTGTGACGTAGGGAGTGACACCCGTATGTCATTACTCACCAGAACCCTTCCTACCTCCTTAACTGAACCCGCAATCTTCACCCACGTTTATTCCCTTCGGTGTAGGCCGACGGCGCTAGGTTTTATCCGGTCAAAACACAAAGAGCATGCGTATTTTGTTATCGCTATATCGGCATTTGTCATTACTAGTAAAGTCGTTTGGAGAGGAATAGAAATATACCTTTTAACCCAGGGGAAGAGTGATGTCTTAAAATCCCAAATATCTTGTGAGTTCTGTATCAGGACTGCGCTACAAATGATGCATCGAAGCGTTGCAGTCGCATACCGGCTATGTATAAAGACATCAAATAGACTTGTCAACTCTGTGATCCTTCCCCCACTCTCGCCTCCCCAACATTGTAAACCTCAGGCCCAACGCGGCATCCATTAGATGCATTCTTCTTGCACACGCTTCTCCAGCATTTCCAAGTCAGCTCGTGCGCTCATTAACGTTCACGAGAGGCGGACGTTTTTAGCGCCCTTGGCTCTAACCTGCTGTTTTGCCGGCCCATGAATTAAGCATGGCGTGGCCGTGGCTCCAGTGGCGGCGGCCGGGGAGGGGTTGGCGGCGTGGCGGGACCTGGCGGCCCGGGACCCGGCGGCGGCAAATACGAATCTCTCGGACACGAAACAAATTACAGCTTATCTCCTACACGCGATTGGATGCAGCGACTTCTTGTCGAAGACTGTGAATTTTGCGCGCGCCTCTCGGGGGTGTTTCATCATTGGTGTTTGTGTTCCACTTGAGACCTCAGCCGAGGAGAACAATGCATCACTACAGCTCCTTCTCTCCGCGCATGCTCATTATCTAACATAATGGATATGTGATATTGGCTTTCATGGGAGGCAGAAAACCTTCCCTGATGATTAAAATCATGCGGCAGGGCGGGCTTGGCTTTACATTTTTGGCTTTTCAATTTTGTTATTATTTTTGTCTACCGAGAAAAAAAATAAAAAAAGGGGATGAGTGACTTTAGTTCTGCGTGATGGTATTCATTGTGGCTATTTCAATTGTCCCCAGCAACGCGACAGTACAAATCTTCTTGGCCGGACATTGAGGAGTCGTAGAGCTCAAAGAAACCCTCACCGCGTAAACATGATTAAAACACGTTTCTCATCTGCGTTTTTCAGTGTCTGAATTCCTTCTGCAAACGTGACACAGAGTTTTGAGGGGTGTGTGAAACCACAGATATGCCCAGGCCTGGACCCGGAGACTGGCTCAGTCTCATTTCATGCCGCGCCATGTAGTGGCGCCCCCTTCCGACTATCGACTCAACTTAGAATAAACAGAAACGGTCAGAATAAGCATCCTCCATGTCCCAGGACGCCCCACGATGGACGGATTCCAAAACAACTCGAGGTTTGCTGCTTGTTTTACTTTCATATGGACTACAATCATCCCAAGTAAACATTGCGTTAAACACGGATATTTGTAATACGCCCCACCGCTCTCTTTTCCGCAATTCGAATCTCATTGTGGTGTGGATGTAGTAAATGAAAAGTATAAATCCTAGGGCCGTTCTGAACGTGCAATCTAATTAGATTTTGCATTAAGCCATGTTTAATCCAACCTTATCGGATAAAGTGGATATCTAGTTGGATGCCATGGGTAAATCCAGTTAATCCTGAGTCCGAGGTGAGCTTACTCCCAGTAGCTGCTATCAGATTCACGTAAATCCGCCCAGTTCTACCATCATTTCCTTCTAGCAGTTCGCTTGTCCTCTCAAGTATTTACTAACCTCCCCCGGTTCATTAAATCAACAATGGTGGGCCTGTTTGGTCAAACATGTCCCGAATCGTTATAATTTGTAAAATTCCATCATGTTCCTGTGGTGTACAAGAGACATTTTGGCAGATCCTCGAAAGAAAAGCTGACGCGGTGTGATTGAATACACAGCACGGGAGAGTTTGGGTGTGTAAATAAATCCTCTGCATGATGGTATAGAGGGGAACTTCTGATATTTTAACTTTTGAGATTAACTAGGCACATTGCGGTTTCGATTTAGAAGTACTGTCTGGTAGTTTTCCCAGCATCTTAACCGGATTGGTTTTCCCGTTCATATCTCGTGCCTTTGGTGAATATCTGATTCTGGGATGGTGCCATATGTTGAGGTTCATTTTCCTGTACTACTCACATCCACACACCCTCTGCATGATGGGCGCGTGTGGTAGTGGTCTCGAGCCGAAGAAGACCACCAATAAATACTCATCGCTCAATCACTAACATGCCTACCCCTCACTGTTATTCCAATCCAAATACTGTCATTTTGTTCCCTCTTATTTCCTACATGCTCTCCAGCCCCGTTTTTTTACACCTGGGCTTCATTTTCCTAAACTCTACACAGCATTAGTAAATGATCCCGCCATGTACACGCCTCTCCCTAACACTTGTTATCACCCCCACCCGTCGTTCATCTTTCTCTCATTCTCTACATTGTCCCTTGCGACATCGTCCGTCCCCTTTCAGCGCCTCTCATTCTCTCTAAACGCATGACCTGATTTTCGTGAGCGGCATCACGACAGGACGCCTCTCGCCCCCTATCGTGAGACCACGGAACTTGATCATCCTACTGGCAAGCGCTATTACTACCCGACATGCATCAAGGCCTAGTGGTACACAAACAAGCATGGACCCGCCACGCATGCCCCCTTCGACCAATGAATACAGATCACAGGAAAAAGAATGACAAATGTGGTTCGTGGGCGTCCCACAGGGAACGCTGTGGTCCGTCCGGCGGGTAAGGATGCAAGGAGGGTGTGAACATAAGATAGCAGGAAAGAATTAGAAGAGGAATGGAAGTGAGATGAGCAGGGAGAAAGGGAGCAGTTACGATGGCAAGATGCCATAGGTGAGACAAAGCAGGAGCGAGAAAACTTGATTTAAGGCAGCAAAAACAAGTAGAACAGAATGAGATGCAAGTGAAAAAGATTCAAGTGAAACAGAATGGTAAGCAAGAGGAGGATAGATGGTGAAGGAGGGAAAGAGGAAAGAGATTGACTGAGGGAAGGAGGGAAGGACGCAAAGTTCAAGGGAAATATAATTCCTTCAACGTGGTTAGCAAGGCAGAACCAGACTTAAAGGGAAAGAGAAACCAGACAAGGTGGTAGGGGAGTTGTTGGCTGGTGGAACACCAGAAGAGCGTTTGACATGGCAAACAATGGAATTTTTCTAGAGTGTTTATTTCACGAGATGAAGATATTCGCAGGATGAATCCTGTATACTTCCATATACCAGTTTGAGAGGTAAGACGAGAGGAGTGTTTGTGATGATGATTGACAGACGTATAAAGAAGCAGAGTGGGCAGAGTGACCGACTTGTTAGTCGGTGGTATAGCCTAAGAGAAATATGCATGGAAATATGATACATATGGACTAATCAGAACTCAGTGCAGGTTGGAATAACGATGTGAAAGAATAGACTAAGAAAAAAATAGACAAAGGAAGGTTGTATGGCTGGCGGGCTAATCAGCGTGGTAGGAGACTGGGTGTCAGAACAGAACTCTTGATATAATCAGATAGAGAGATAGTGAAAATCACAGAAGGCATTGACTGGGAGTTGACGATTGGGCTGAGGAACCCTAACCCAGCACCAAGAGAATCGGCTCAGGATGAGACGGCTGATTAAAACCAGTTAGAGACACTTTATCATGGGACCACGGTCCTCCTATAGATATGCGGAGAAACACCCATGAGCTTTACTGCCCGGAGAATGGTCCAGACAGGACGGGGAAGTCCCACGACAGTGCGGGTAATTATTGTGGGCACGTTTTTGTATAACGTTTGATCATGAGTTGTCAAGGAGCGAACCTCAGCGCTGCCAAACTTAGACAGTTTCAGGGCCCATGCTTACTGGAGAGTTTGAGGCTCAAAGAAGTCTGCCATAGTTTTCGTTGTAGTTGTTGAGGAACCAAGATCTAACAGCAATTTAATGCAAAAATCTTTTCTGTATTTGAAAGTGATATGGAGTGTGTACTATTTCTTATGATGATAAAAATGGATAAATAATATAAATGTTGTGGTATGACAGGCATGTTATGGTGAGATCGAATATGCGAGGTAAGATGGAACCGGTGGGATACGGGTTAGGTAAAGGGGGGTACCCACTGCTTCCGACACACTCCGACAAGGCTCACAACACACTACGACAAAGAAAATCCCTGTCGGAAGGGCTCTGTCGGAGTGTGTCGTAATTAGTAGAAACTGAACGAGAGTTAGACTTGTCAGTGTTTATGCCAAGACGGGAAGGTCGTGTATTACTACGCGAAGCGTTAGCTGAGCGTAGTGAGGAACAGACCTGACCAGAGTGGCATAGACACTGACAAGTCTAACTCGAGTTTGGTTTCGTATTTATCCTACCCCGTCTCTATGCTTTTGGATTACCAAAAGACAAATATCGATTGAATGACCAACTGAAGTCCAACTGGAACTTTTGAGGCCAACCGGAACTTTTTTGGGAGCAGCTGACAATCTGGTCGCTGATTGGTCATTTTTTTATGCCCCTAGAGGCATAAATCGCACTTTATGTCATGGCATGCCGCATAAAATTTGCTTATGTTATGCCTATGGACCGTTTTTATTAGGGGTAGGATAAAGCCTTGTCGGAGTCTTTCGTAACGGTTTGGCGGGGAAAGAAAGGTTGCCACGGTACCGACACACTGAGACACAAACGGCTCACTTGGGGGACTTCATTTATATAGGAAATACACTGAAAAATATGATTTTCTTAAATTTTCTCAATGAAAACATTTTGAACTGGTGTAATTTATCAACTCTATTTAAAATCTAAACGAATATAAATTATCATGTCATCTCAAACCCTTATTATAGTATAGACTACATTATTATAGTCTATTTACGTGTAATAGACATAGTTACAGTAGTCAATAATGATCTAGTATCAGATACCAGGTGGTGCCTTTGAGTATAATATGTATCAGTTTATAAAGGCGCACGTGTGTGGGGGGCGGTTTTTTTTCAAAAATGTCTTTATTGAGGATTTCTTCATTATATTACATCATTTTTCATTTCCAACATTACACTCAATAAAGAGGTATTGGACCTCAGTCCAAACATAGAGCTGGTTTCCATGGTCCTGTCACACCCTTGTAATACACTATACATAAGACTTATTTTCTCTATAGCTATAACAATAAACAGTTCATAGTTTATAATGACTAGGATGATACATTTCTCCAGCCAACACTTATACCAATATAAGTAGCTAAACGTTTACAATAATAATAAATCACAGATTCATAGCTTTTACATAGTACGGAATGCTCCCGACACACTACGACACAAGCCGACCTCTACGATTTTTTAAACATGTTTCAATTTGTTGGAAGGGCTACGACACAGCTACGACACGGGTGCTATGTCGTAGCTATGTCGGAGTGTGTCGCAGTGTGTCGGAAGGCGTGTCGGAACGGTGTGTCCACCGCTATGACAAAAACCCCAAACATTCAATTCTGTGTCGTAACGCTTGTCGGAAGGCTTGTCGTAGTGTGTCGGGAGCGCAGTGGACACCCCCCTTAACACTACATATTGGTATTGTGCGCATCGACTTCTTAACTTATAGGCCTAACTACCCCTACGCTTAATATTTCGAATTTACTCAAAAATACTTAAATTAGCTGTGACCTAAAATAATGAGAATCAATTAGAAAATATCCATTCTTGCAAAGAACTGTTTTACGTGGGCGATGATTCGATGAAAAAAAAATCATAAAAACAACACTCAAATCCTACCGTGCATCTTTCTGAGAAAAGCGAACGAGGTTGACCCCAAATCCAGTGAATCTAACAAGTTAAAAACAGACCCCCTTGAAATTAATTGCTTTAAAAAACAGGTACCCAATTATACCGGTGCCTTTCTTTATGACAATACACTCCATCAAGCTGTTTTCAATTTTGGCAGAACTAATTGATATTTTCACTAATCTGGATTTCCATCATTTTTACGCTTATCAAACCGTTTCTTTCCAGTACTCTGGAAGATCCAATCAAAAACAACTCAAAGTAAAGACAAACAAGAGTAATCTAATCGTGAGTTGACATGTACTGGCAGGACGCTACAGTCAATGAACTCGGTATTTTGACGTTAATTAAAAGGCGGCCAAGGACACGCAAATTCTGAAGTCGTCTGCCCCTATTTTAGATGTCCGTTAAATTATATAATCCTCTTAAAACGAGAGTCTGGAATCCTCAGTAGAGTCTTATCTATGTTGGTGACTTCTTAATGTGGCTGATCTTGATCCTAGTATGGATCAGCACCAATCTGTTTTATCGACTCTACTTCCCAAAGTCAATTAATGGGATGATTAATAAAATAAACATCAAATCGCTCATTACATTAATCCCGGTCTTCAAGGTAAGAAACGTATTTTGATTTTGAAATGGCTCATGTTGCAGACGTTAATGTATCATTTCTCCTTCCACTATGAATTCTATTCAAAACGATTTTATCATTTTATTACAAATATAGATCTGTTCGGCTGTGATGTGATAGGTACTTAAGTAAGCATGTACATGTACATGTATGCACCTAATCCACCGAATTCCACAAGTTTCTACAACTGTACCCTTGCGAGTAATTGGTATTATAAGGAAACTAGCTTACACTCTTTGTACGTCAAAAATACGGGGTGAAATTATTGATCACATATAACCCGATGCCGTAGGCAGAGGGATGTATTTGGTCAATAATTTTACCAGGTAGTTTGACGTATGGAGCCAGCCAACCTGTTTTTGTATTAGTGTATACGTAAATAATGGCAAAATTTGACCCAGTCATGTGATCACACACCCCCATATGTCATAGTGTGACGTACGAGTAACAATGCGCCATAGGTAGGAGCGGGCAGTATACGCAGTTGATAAAGCCATAGGTATATAATAATATTAGCCTCTACAATTGCCTATGCTTGTCTCTTAATTTCATGTGAAAATCTTTCAAATATTTCTGTCAGCTATTAAATTCTATAGACCAGTCATTATCATCCCGGATGGTCTTAATTGGTTAATTATGGCCTTATCATAATCAATAGTTGGATTGCTATTATCATTGATTTCAATTCTTTTCCGATGCCATAAACAGAGAATGCAACACGAACTAGTCTGTCCACATAGATCTTTGTAAATGATATTCATCTTACGCATAAGTTTTCAGATATCATTGTATATCTTAAATCCATCACAGATATCTGAAATTAAATCTTAGATATCAGAAACAGAATTGCAGACAACCCAAGATCTCTGTAATCTTGGAATAAATGCTAAATCCGCCCCCACCCATACGCTATACTGAATGATCCCTCTTGGTTCATTTAAGGAATGGAACCCTCCCTAGGACAATGCTATTCTGTCTGATCTCTTTGTATCGGTATGTCATTCTGTCATGTACATATATACGATGGATGATCGCACTAATACTAATACTGATAGAGATTAAATTCCGCAGAGATGCGGCTCTGAGGTAACTACTTTCTCTTTCCACTATCTCCATTCTATAGGGAACTAGAAGGAGAAATTAAATTGACAGATAAACATCGGCATATTCCACGGTGGGAAGAGTTACATTTCTTTCAGATTAATTCACTCTGTATTTACATATATGTACAATATTAAAAAGAACATGTATTATTTTCATTTGTGTTAATCCTTTGCCAGAATTTATCTCATTCAACTCCTGTTAAGATGTGACCTGCCGTTCACTAGTTGACTTATAGATTTCATTCCAGACAATAAGAGATTGTATTTCATTTTGTTGTCATTGCGTTGTTTCCCATTTCATAAATCCATTATGTATTCAAGGTCGGTATATATCTGACATTTAATCCATGGGGTACAGTTGGGCAGAGCATTTACACAGTTAAAGAACAGACATAAGCAATATCCTTCACTGTGATATCATGGACGATTTATATACAGAGTGATGCTTCAAAGGCAGACGACATTTCGTATCAGTACTTACCTCGCTAAGTGTGCCTTTCTTGAGAATGGTCTGCAGGGCCAAGGAGAACTGATCCCTTGAGAGCGTCAGACGGTTATCATACCCATCTCCCTCTTTCTGTAAACAGATCACACAAATTCAATCATTACTACGTATATAAATTCCCATCAGACGATGAAAGTTGGATGAGTGGTTATAACATCAGTGCCGTTATCGCTTAAGCACTTTCCGTTTCAGTAAAATATGACATACATATATCATTTCACAAGTCATTTATGTGTTTCGTTCAAAAATTGACACAGTGCTTTCTTTACATGAATTTAATAGATTTGTATGTGTATATGAATGAAATATCATATTTACATATGCAGTCAATTTTATTCATATCTAACTTTTCTCCATACAGGCAGAGGCACCGACTCAAACCAATCATCTGTAGGTAGAGTACTGGTCAATGCATTCGCTAACCATTGTGTAAAACCAGAATTTCACTCATCTATGCCAAAGTGGTGGACGGAAGAATATGTATGTTTTTCAACTTCAACTTAGATTCAAAACAATATATACCAGTTACAAGAAAATCCAATCATTCCACCAATACAACACTGCAAGATTTCCATCTGTTTATGCCTGTGGACTGTAGCGCCACATCTATATCAACTACCCTCAGAAATGCGTTAACATTACTAATAGTACGAACTTGCCACTGGCTCTTGAAGACTCTAACCCAATTGATAGATGAAGTAAGTTTCAATAACTCCACCAAGTACAACACATACGTGGAAGCTGCTGTGAGCTCTTTTGGGTAATGATCAATGGAGACTGCCTCCCAGAGATAGCAAACATGAGCGATCAACGTCCCTCTTGACCACTTCAAAAGACGATTGGACTTCTAAAGGATAAATATGAAGCGGACCAGTCTGACAGAAACTTTTTTGCTGATCTGGATGTGGACTTAGCAGTTGTACTGTGACCGCTTTCTGGCCGCACCACCGCCACATCACAAAAGGCATTTTCATGGCGAGGCCTGTGTCCCGGACAGTGCGTATTTGCCGGCCGGCGACTCTGCAATGCTTATCAGCATTATGTAACCAATCGACCGAACCAATTTGCATATATTACACCGAGGGTGATGGGGCAGGCGGAGATTTGGCCTTATCTGAATGGGCCAGGCCCGCTAGCCGGTAATGACTTACTTAATCTTGTAATAGGACAGCGCACGTTCCAGCCGCCGTGTGACTGTTCACATCCTCAACATATGCGGATTATCGTCTATCATACCCATCCAGAGCCCAACTATCCTCATCCGCAAACCGGATTATATTTATAATTTTGCAGGAAAATGTATTGGCCTCCGTTGATACCCCATAACCCTCACCATCTATACACACGCACAACAAACACTCCGACCAGTGCAGTGGATTCAATTACTTCTTTTATAGGTTTTTTCTATTGTATGGGGAGAATCGTCTCCCTAAAGAGGATGCAGGGTTTCTTTTTTTTCTATATTTTTCGCTGACGCAGTGTTTATTCTGGTAGGATGGTCATGAATGGGGAGCCTCGTTTCAGGAACTGCCGGGCATTCAACCCAGAAGCGGGGTTGATATAATCTACGTTCGCCCTGGGAGCAATGATACGTCAATGACATATAAATGAATAATTATTGGGCGAGAAGTGGGGCGAACGCCGTACCCGTGTCTGGGGAATAATCACCCCCAGTATGGTTGGTTTGAACAATAAGCCGTTCCTCCCTGCAGGGGTCGCTGCAGGAGGTCCTTGTTTATGGTGCTCTACAATGTGGCTCAGATACTGATTAATTCTGTAGGGCGTTCCTTTGCGTGTCTCTTTTTCGTTTTCTTCCGCCTATCTTTCCTCTCTTATTTTTTAGAAGACCCAGAATCCTCCAAGACTTATGACATAATGTATTTCTTACCAGTGTGACAGAAAGTTCGTTCAAAAAATAATAAAAGCATTTTCTGACACCTCAGAAGTGGGCGATTAAGAAGATTAATCATCATGATTAGGAGTGTGTTAAATGTTTTGGCAGACTTAGATATAAATGTTTAGAGCATAAAATGTGTGTTTTTGATCACTAACTAATAAAAAATACAATACCGATGAAAATAACAAGTTCAGATTACTTCCAGTGCCGTTTGTTTTTCGGCAAATACAGTCCTTGCTGAATCCAGCTTCTGATTAATGCTTTTACATTTGTAATTTCTGACACAACTACTCTGGTTGCAAATCTTACACTCACGAGAGACCTTTACTTGAAAATGTCAAAGTTATTATTGAATATGATTCGATAAACTACATTAGACCCAATAGCATTTCATTGTGGAGTTTAACTTATTAATAAACTAAACATACAAATAATTGTGGGCAAAACATGAATATCATTCGAAACGAATACGGAAAACACAGGCTATATCAAGTTCAGTTCAACTCTTTATGTATTACACCACAATTATGTTTGGACAATACTTGAAGCATAGAATTTAATGTCAAAGAACGAGGACGCCTACTAACTGACCTTGAAATATAGAAAGAAAGCTTCTACGCTAAGGCTGGCGACACTAATGCCGAATGTCGAAGCAAAACACAAGGCTTATCAAAGATTGAGCAATTTCAATGCGTTGACGCCTTACAGTACTGAATCTGTTCCTTTTTTTTCAGAATTCTTTTTTATATGGAAGGATATATTGATCTAATTTCTTTGTGTACTGTGATATGTCATACATGAGTGTTTATCATGTTGGGAGCTTTGTCTTCTTTACATCTAATACCTTGCATTTCTGATCAAGTACTGTGTTGCACCAACCTTTTCGTACCAACATTAACAGGAGAGTGGATTATTGTCACCCCTCTGATTGTGCTATATTGGATTCTTTATATTTTAATAAATTCATAAACTTTACGAAGGGGAAGGACATTAGATGGTGAAAATTATAAAGGTTGGAAACCAACAACAAAAACATGGTAAATATAAGAATTTCCTGTTAGAAATTTCGTATTTTTTTGGTAAATGAAACTGTGATGATGGGTGTGCATATATCACTTATAATGGCTATATAGCAGGAAATCTACCCGTACAGCACCTCAGTATAATGAGATAAATCGTAGATATGAATGTACTGTACACTTCATTTTTACCCATAAAATTTTATCATGTTTGAGTTTCAAACAGACATTCTCCGTCTATCATCAGTCCAAATCGAAACGAAAATACAGTAAAATACAAAGGCTCCAAGACATGACGTAGCACATGCTCCTTGTGTATGTTTTTTGTGTAATAGTGATAAAAGGACTCAGAAATTTCAGATTGAAAATAGGCATACTATGTAATGATTATCTTTTACTCTAGATCAGTGATCGTATTAGCGTTTTGTGAGAATGCATTCAAAATGATACTTACCAGGGTTGTTTGACATATGTGAGGAATGAAAAAGGCTACGATGTGCGTCATAAATAGCTTGGAAAGGTTCAGGACCTTACTGGTCAGACATATTGTGTCATAGCAACCCTTGACATAACTGAGGTAGTAGATATTAAAGACTCAGCTTGGTTTCGTCATATAATGTACTTTTATAGTAATAAATCTCCTTAGGACAAAACCCTAAACACAGTGTAAAAGCAAAACATCTAGCACTTTGAATACCACTCTTTTAGGTGGCCTAATATCACTGAACTCCGCCGATGGCATTCTGCAGTACCTTTCGTACTGCCGAACTCTACAAAATACTGACAAAGTAAGCATGTTTTTTAGGTTGGTTGATGGTGTTTTATGCCGTAGCAACAACCGTTATCATATCATGGTGATTTTGAATCTATGAGATGAGGATGATAGACAGGCTGAGCCACGGACCCCGAATCTCATCATTCGCAGTCCAACACGCTACCAACTGAGCTATTCCGCCGTCTTAAACACGTTTTGTTATCATAAGTTAGACTTTGTTTATTGGGTAAATGCGTATCTGGTAATACTTTGAACAATCTAGATAAAGATGAGCTTGTCTAAACGATGAAAAGAAATAAACGAAATGTCGACTGCATCAGGAATGGCCTGAGCATTATGCATCTAATACGGCTTACAAACGACATCTGAATCACGATGTGGAATGTGAAGTATTATCGTTTAATCTTGATGATGACCTGTTAAATCACCTGCAATCTGTCTCGGGAGTGTACAAACAGTGGCCATCAATCAACCCTGGAGACAATCTCGGCAGAACTATGTCCAGATGAGGTTAGCCGTCCTCTATATTGTAACTGATAATGTTTGATTATGGGCGAGGGGGTAGTAGTGTATATCACTCTCCAAACAGCGTTGCCTCCTGTTGGGCCATGAGCATCTGTAGTACATGGGACACGATTCGGCTTGGAGAGTGCCGTTTTATCGCACACTGAGCGCATGTAGGCACAGAAAGGGACGTGCGCATGCCGCGACCCAACGCCACCAGGGGGCGCGTCGAAGTGTGCACCTTACGAGGGGCACTCACTCCCGACATGCGTAGCGTGGCGGCCATCTTGACGTTAATTCAAATAGATAGACGTCCGTGGGAACCGTTGGAAATGTCATCGCTGCGCATGAATATTCATCCGGGCAGGGGCGCCCGGTCTAATAGCAAACCTCCGGGTGGTGATTGATGGCGCCAAATTGCTATCATGCTAAGCTAAATTGCATATGTCTCCACGGGATCTGGTCGCGGACCGATGAAATATGCGGTTAAACGGGGACGATTCGAAATGGAGGCCGGGCCCCGGGGTATATTCATGGTGCAATATTATGTGATTCATGCGATGTCAGACGGAACCAATAAACAGGATAGTGGGCGGCTTGGAGAAGAGTGCATGTTAATGTGGCTGTAATATATTAATTACGCCTGCATATTTACAGGCCGCCATCCGGAGACTATGCTGATGCTGTCGGATTGTGGGACGGCTTTTTTAGTCTAGCATCAAGAGTACCGCTAGAGGAGCGAGCGGTAAAAACTGGAAAATTAAAACATGGCCCTTGATTAAATCTTTAAACGGATTTTTAATTCACTTCTTCCGGGGAAGGAATGTTTTGTATTTGACAATAAGATGCTTTGATGATCAACGAAAGTATCTGCATGTAATATGCATATCGGGCAGAGATAAGATCTCCTCAATCTTAGCAATTCACACATCACCATATAGTAGGGACTATGAACGGCAAGAATTGATATGTACAGACCTCCTTGGAAATATCCACATGCACATCCACTTGATCTGTTACACTGCTGGGGATATATCCGTCTATGATTCTATCCGAGCTCCCTTACTTCACGTTGTGATCCCGATTGCTAGATCTTTTATGTTACTTAATGGAGATAAAAGGGGAACAACTTACCAGGAATAACTTCTCAATTTCCTCAAGATCCTGGATATTGAGGCGACTCTCTGGGCGCGCAGCTTTCTGGCTGTAATAAAATGAGAATAACGTTTACATTCAATGTTTAGTGAAATTCCTGTGTCATCATGTTTTTTGCAAAAGCAGATACACTGTAAAAGTAGCATAATACATGAAAGGTATGACTAAAAAAAAGAAAATGTCCAAAGTAATGAGATATATGAAGAAAGACAATCAGTCAGACTTGAAAATTATTCAAAGTAGGAGGGAATAAGGAAGGATGGCTGCATAGCCGTTGGTGATAAAGAAAAGGAGGCATTCAGGAAAAGAGAAGAAGAATCAGAAAGCTGCAAAATAATATTGAAATGCGGAAAGGATACATTAATATATAGATATATGATATTTAAGGAAAGAAGTAATAATAAAGTGCATGGAACGAGGGATGAAGTAATATAACGAGACTAGGTGTGGAGACAAATGCTCCTGAAAAGAAGCGGAAAGAAAGAGACAGAGGTTAAAAGAATGTCTATTCGGAGTATCTTCTTTCCGCTGATTTCTTTTGTTGAGAAACAGCGAACATATACATATAAATACAAAGTGAAGACTTTAAACTGTAAACTCAATGGTTGTACATAAAAGACCATTTGTCTGACGCTGTGTTTGTGTAATACATTTTACTGCACACTTTACAAGTAAGGTGAGCTGCTGCTCCCAGAGGAGCTCAGGGCAAAGAGCGTAAATTTATGTATGCGCCTACGGGCTAGTAGTATAGGGAAATGGAGCGTCGACGTGGGCAAAACAAATACACCTACATGCAGTTGGACGCTCACGACGAACGTGCCGCCATATGGGCGTCGTGTGAGAGATGGTGTTTGTATTTATTTATGCATAATGCTTTTTTCGCTGCCTTTCTTTATTCATGTTCCCGTAGACATCTGAGGATGTCATCCCGTACCCTCCTTCTATCACCGCACACGGCGGTCAACAGAGATCCCATGAAGGACGTGCCGCTGCGGAGAGAGCTTTTATCATGTTCGATGATAATATTCTCTGTCTTTTTTGTTTAGTCTTTACAGAATAGGGTGGTAACATCGTGTTATAGTTTCCCCAGGATGGGTCGTCAGGGAGTTGGCATTCAAATCAACGGCGACCTAAAAAAAATTATTGTTCATCATAACTGTCTTTGTCTGAATAATGTTAGGATCAAACCATAATGAGTAAGTGAGAAGCCAATACATAGGGGTTAACTTACGCACTATTTTACTTATTCTCTGATATGTAAATTTCCTTTTTACTAGCAACATTATGTGATCATTCTCTAGTTAACTGTGCATCTGTTCTTCAACTGCCAACACAGGTAGCGGCCATTATGTAGCCTTTTAAAATTAACCATCTGAAATACTCAGAGGATGGTGTGAAGAATGACCTGGCCAACTCTCACACTGAATAATCGCTTTTTACACTAAGGCGTCATAAAAATGTATAAAACCCATGGCATATTGATATCCGTACGCCACACTGTGACGTACGGGGTATGTGATCACGTGACTAGGTAAAATTTCGCCATTTTTAGGTATATAATAATACGAAAACAGGCTGACTGTCTTCGTACGTCAAAATACTTGGTAAACTTATTGATCACATAAATCCCTCTGCCTACGGCATCGGGATGTATGTGATCAATAAGTTCACCGCGTATTTTTGACGTACGAAGACAGTAAGCCAGTTTCCGTATAATAAATACTCAACTGAGCTGTTTCCCAATGTATATTTCCTCTTAGTACCACCCAGTAAACGCTTTTGGAATATTAACGAACCCTCTCCTAACTCCACTATAAAAATTAACCATTCATATCCTATAAACATGTACATGCATTTACCAACCTCTTCGCATATACTACATTTATGTAACTAACTACCTCCTTTTGTTATACCAGGCAACCAACGCGCGCTTACATATGCATTGGTTAACACGACCTCCATATGCCCGGCCACTGCCTCCCTGCCCTATACCAACAACTTCTCTACTATAGTTGTACCAACCAGCACCATCTCCCAATATGTCAGCCAATTGCTCCATCCCAATCATTTCCTTTGGTGAGAAAGGGTTTTTATTTAAACCAACCCCCCTATATTAACTGCCCCTCTTTTATCTACGTCATAACCTATACCACATCATCAGTATCTGCCAAATGACTATCCTTACCGGCGTAAACCAACCTTCATCCTCCCCGCCTATAATTGTCTCCCTCACCTATACCAATTGTTTCTCTCTTATATCAGTATCCGACAACATTATCACTAAAATAGATCAAGTGATTACCTGCCCTACACATACCAGACATCTCCAATATATATGTACCAACCAATACCTCAACCCCGATACCAGTCATTGCCTCCCTCTACTATACCAACATCCCCCTCCTATGTAAATATTAACTGACACTCCTTGTCCCATACAAGCCAATTGCCTCCCTCTCCTGTGCCAACTAACAACCCTTCGCTGTTCAAACCAACCAGTTTGCCTCCCTATTTCAACCAAATACCCCTACTCAAACACCAGTCCCCTAAGCAGCCCCACAGCCCTCCCTCTTCCACCCTGCAGCTGGTGAGCGTACCACGGGGCTCGTTACCAACTTTAAGTTTATAGAACACGAGGCCTGAAGGTGATGCATCTTTGTGCGCCGATCTCTATCTGGCCTGTCAGCGAACAGGGAGATAAATCGGCTTATTGACTGTCGCCGGTCCCATGCAGGGATCCAGCCATTGACAAATGAACAAGTCACCACATAAAGGTAGGAAGAAGAAACGTCGATCTAGGAAAGGATATGCACATGTCACTGTAGTTAGATAACCAAAATAAAAACAAAAAAGAAGCAATGGTATACAAGTGTTGTTTGGAATTGTTTACTGTGTTGTTTAGAAATGTTGCGACGGTTTAACATTGTATCAGGACCGAGTGAATACTAAGTCAGGCACAATTAGTCAGGGGGCCAGCCCCTGAAAAAGTGCTTTTCGTTCCATGGAAGTATAGCAGCAATTTTATTGTATCAAATGAAAGCTAAGACTTTGGTCGTTCCAGATCTGGTAGCCATTTTTCTGTAAATGTGTCCATTTGACCTTTTATTAGAGGTCAAAGGTCAAAGGTCATCAAATTTCATAGGGTTTTGAAATTGAGACATATTTTGTCATTTCTCCAAGAGTATTAAGTTGATTTCTTAGATATTTGGCTATCATATTGAGAGACCATAGAACCATTAGCTTTTGTCAACATTTTGATTTTGATCAAGGTCAAGGTCACCAAATGGAATGTTTCCACCCAGAGTTTCACCCAATTTCCTATAAGGACTTACAATAGTTTCTATAACTTGTTCGAATATGCCTGTATTTCAACTTGAAAGATATATTTAGATACCTGACACCATGCCCTAGTAAAGCCCTAAAGATATAATTCCCATCATGCACCATTAGATCACAGCAAGGTCAAAGGTCAACATATATGTTCATACAAAAAACCAACATAGACCACTGAGATTGAGACATATTTTTTCATTTTTCAAAAAGTATTTGGTGAATTTCTTAGATATTTGGCAAAACTATTGGGACACCATAGAGCTATCAGCCTGTGTCACCATCTTGGGTTTTTCCAAGGTCAAGGTCACCAAATAGAATGTTTCCTTCCAAAATTTCACAGTATTCCTATAAGGATTTACAAAAGTTTCAATAACTTGTTCTGATATAGCTTTATTTCAATTTGGATAATGCTTTTGGATACCCGACACCATACCCTAGCTATGTTCTAAAGCAAGTCTTCCCATCATGCACCAATAAGCCACAGTGAGGTCAAAGGTCATGGTACCTGTTCATACATACGCCACTTATATTGAAACATATTTCATCATATCTTTAAGAATATTTTATCGATCTCTTAGATATTTGACACAAATATTCATATTCCATGGTTCTCTATGATTCTACAATAATCAAACATTTTCCCCAAGGTCAAGGTCACTAAAAGGAATGTTTTTCTCAAAATTTGACCGAATATCCAATTAGAAATTGTAGTGGTTTCTATAAATTGACTCAAAATACCTGTAATTCAACATGCATCACATATTTCTAAAAATGATATCAGTACCTTACAATGTTGTGAAATTGTTTTCCCATCATGCATCATTAAGTGAAAACAAGGTCAAAGGTCATGGTAAGATTCCATAGAAAACCACAAATACACCAAATCTGATAGATAATTGAGATTGAAATTGAAATTGAGAACGTCTTAAGATATCTTTAGTAATATATGATGTTGAACCCTTCCATATTTGACCAAAAGATCAATATTCTACTATGCTATTGACCTTCACCAAGGTCAAGGTCACTACATGGAATGTTTTCATAAGGTCTATATCATGGATTAGCTTTAGAAGTAGCAAAGCAACATTCTGAGAGGGTTAATTTTCAAGTTCAAGATTGGAAGGAATACTGACTTAATCAAACAGAATCCAGGGCCAATTTAAGTTATTGCAACTGATCTGGCTGTGGCACCATCTGAACTCATTCAAGCAATCTACTGCAGCTGCAGAACAACAACAGGTGGGCTATGTCTCTATTTCTGTATATCTTTACACCCAAACTGAATTATCTTGGTCTCTAGTCTCTCAGTTTTTCTAATGAGCTCTTATCTCCATGAAAATATTACTGTGCTCTCAGGAGGTAGTATTTCTCACATTTGGTCTAAATATGGCCCAAGTTGTAACTTTATATGGCAGCCATCTTGGATTTAGGGACAATTGAAATAAAATGGATATATGAATATGATAAATAAATAGTTAGCCTTCAAAACAATGTATCATTTTAGTTCTAGATTGACTAATCTGGAACTTGTCTTGGATAAAGTGGAAAATTGTTTATTTTTGCCTTTCTCGCTAATATTTAGGATGGGCTCGGGATTTTTTTGGGGAAATGGCCCTGAGCACCCAAACATGATCCAGCACTAAAAGCTAGGTATCAATCATTTAATGTGGTCATTTCATCATAATAATGATAGTAAATTTATCTACCCCAGCTGCCTCATCTTCTCATCTGTCCCTTATGCCCCAGTCACACTGGCGTAAAAAACGGCATTTTCTCGTGTACGCACATCTACATTCTTCTACGCATTTTGAAATTTACAAATACATGGTGATGTGTGGAAAAACGCGGAGATGCGTAAATGAAAGTCGGAATGCGCGGAAAAACTCCACAATACGTACAAAAGCGTAAAGAAGCGTTGATGAACGTTGAGAAGCGTACTAAACCGTTAAAGAAAAGCAAACAGATACGTTCAAAATCCGTAGCTAATATGTACTCCCCACTAGTTTAAATATGTAGAAGAAACGCCGAAATTTACGCCAGTGTGACTGGGGCATAACTCTGCAGTGCATAGGCTCTACCACAACTGCACTATAGGAGCAAAAACTGCATTGCCATCTCCCATTAACCCTTTCCAGATGGGACCAGGTAGCAAGTGTATGTCATTAAATGCAGCATGCCTGACACCGGACCACCTTTGTAGTACAGGCCTATATTACAATTGTTGAGAAAACCTATTGCTTTCCACCATATTAAAGTTGTCTGTCAGTGTTCCCATGGTAATAACTATACAATTATTCATCAATTATCACTATATAGGCGTTATACATAATCTTTGAAAAAATTATAAAGATCATGTTGAATCAACTGAGATAAATGACATTTTAGCAAAGATATGAAAATGATGCCTTCAGGCATCATTTGCGCTAGCTACGGGAGTGCCCTGAGGCATCATTTGCACTAGCTATGGGAGTGAATATTGGTAAGGAAAGGGTACACAACGTTCCGTACTACTACATAACCATATTGTTTGGATTGATTCCCAAATTGAGGAAGAACACGAGTGAAAAATATATGCTATGGAAACAAATATTGGTTTGGAAATCTAGTCTTAAAAGGCTAGTTTATGACAGAAAACTTTGGATGATACATCAATAGTTCATAAAAAATGCACTCATGAAACAGGAAAGTACTTCACAGATAAGGGCTTCATACTGTCTAAATGATACTTTAAATGTACATTTACTAGAAGGCATATAAGTTTCTTAATTCATCATTCTGACATCGGAAAATAGGAGATCAAGACAGCTCAAAGATTACATTTCTGGGAATCCAACATAATTTATTTGAAAAAGACTGGTGCTCCAGAGACAAACAAGGTGTCAAATAGGTGCCTACATATTTTGCATAGAGATTGTCTTTTAGATTAGACGATAATAGGGTTTTAATAGGGATGTGTAGGTTGTTGAAATTGCTCAATGTAAATCAATATTGAGTAAAATTCTGTTTGAGTTTGCCCATTCCAACCAAAATCCCCCCCACTTTCAACAAATACTTGAATATCTCAGTAAATATAGAATCTACCTAGAAAATTCCACTTCCTAGCAACTACTGTTTTTCATTGTCTTTCAAATGAGGCATATTATATTATGATTCAGCCAGTTTAAGGGATAGAAATATGTGCATAAAGGAGTTCTTAAAAATGGACCTGTGACTTCCAAAGTCCCTCCCAAACTGAATTCACTATATTTTTAAAATCCATACCAAAATACTGAATATTAAAACTAAGGCATTTTCTTCGTGGAGATTTTCTTAATTATTTTATGTCTGGTTGTTTCACGTATGAGACCAAATTACAAATGTGGTTGTGGGATAACCTCAATAATTGCCTTTCGTCAAATTTCTGTTATCAACTCTGTTGCCAACCTATTTTTATCATGTTCATAAAAGTGATGGCAAACCTTAGAGTGATTGAGTACATATAATCTCGGTGTGTGTAGAGTACGGCTATTTCATCCCAAACCCACACCACATTTACTTCTTTTTTCTTTTTTTCTTTTTATTAATAGCAGCATTTATTGACATAAAAAAAGATCCAATTACAATGAGAACATTTCAGCAAGATGTTAAGGGAAGAATAGTTACGAACACCTACTACATACCAGTTCAAATAATAAAGAGTAATACAATGATGAAGTTATTGCTACTGTCAATACCATTTCCTAGGGCGACGTAAATTCTGAATTACTAGTTCAGCTGTATACAATACATTATTTGTCGATAGAGTCTATGTGACGATCGCTGATTTCTTCACTCGTACATGTTTGCATTTTACAGACAAAACATATCAAGAAAAGTCGATGACAATTTGTTTTCTCGTATGTCTCCAAACTTTTTTTTAAATATTTGAGCAAGCTCATTTATTTTCGAAATAAACATATACAAATCCATCTTTGTGTATTCGTGTGTCCCAAAACTTGTTACATTCAGTGCGCTTCCCTGAAGGGAGAGAGCTAAGATAATACGTCCGGGATATGCGGACTTTGATCGGAGACTCAGCCCGAGCTCAAGTGAGCTGCTCGCCACCGACTCCGTCCCACGTGTCTAGTCTACGCGTCACTTCTGTGCATGCGCCCTACTCTGTCACTAGGCTCCCACTTGGCTGCACGTGTGCTATGTCCTCAATGAAACACGCACCTACCCCTCATAGTCTTGTACGCCACCTGGGGGGACTTATCATGTGAGCCCCTCAATGATTCACAATGCAGTATTTCCTGCCAGACATGCGGGTTGGCGTGAGAAATAACAGGAAATAGAACGGTCCCTATCACTGTCCCAAGTGAACTACCTCGGTTTAGAATTTTTCACCTAGGTATCAATTTACTATATACACCAAAACTTTTAAATACAAATATGGGATGTTAGGGCGATGTCATTCATAGTAGAGAGACACAATCAAGTCTAGATAAAAAAAATTCCCAACTGCTATTTATTGCAATATTCTGAATTGAAGTAGAGAGAATATGATTTAGTTATCTTATAATACCTCTACAGTCCCGGAAAGAAGATTTTGATTATACATACATATATATATTTTGCATTCGATATGATTTATTTTCAATTGAGATACTTCCCTGGTTACAGATTACATCTCAGTTAATTATATTTGTTCTCCTTAAGGTTCTAAGATCTACATTTTTTAAGCTGGAGGTTAGCTGCCATCTTTTTTATCTTCCTATAGCGTTCGTAGTCAGGTTGACTGTTTTCGCATGAATACAGCTATCACATTTCAGCATCCCAACATAGCTTTGTTTGAAATGGAAATGCATTGTTCGTCCCTGGGTAGGGTTTATGTCAACCTCGCATGATGTAAGTAAACAGACTATGAAACATGCAGGTCAAGCCTGATTGGTATGCATAATAGGGCTTCACAACCGTATGTATGAGTATAAATATTCATGTTCCTCTTGAGAATATCACAATTATTCTTAATACTTGTTTGCTCTAGATTCACATCTACTGGGACTGAATATAAGATCAACCCCTGCAGAAAACACCGGCTTTCCAGCAAGACTCCCTCTTTTTTACGCCGTAGAATGGGCTGGCGTGACAGGAAAGTAGTTGCTTCCTATAATGCCTGTGATTAGTGTCAATTATATAGCGGACTATATATAACGCTGTACTAGGTCTATTTTTCTAGCATTGAATATTGTATTTCACATCTGTCATATTTGATAGCTCCCCAGGTGTGCATATAAAACCTACTTCTTCTACCTGTGTATATGTATGGCTTAGAACATTACGCCCAAAACAACAAGACTACAAATTGACAATATTTTACGTGCTGCAGAAACGATACAGACTATCCAGATGGACATAGTCGTATAGGTGTCATAATTAATCAACGATTTACACTTTCAGCAGCAGAAACCCCTTCCACTAAATATATTCCAACCAAACATGATTTACAAACATGTAAAGAAATGTTCTGCATTTCTACTGATATCACTGATGTTAATTTTACCATTAAGTAAAGTGGTAATGACATGCTATTTTCTACATGTATAGCTCAATTAAAGAAGAGAAGTTTAATAGACAAGTTATCATAAGCTGATGGGATAGTGTTATTGCACGGTCGTCACTTCGTAACCTTCTGCTTAAGATGCATATACTTAAACTTGAATTAACATCACGCAGTATTTCCATGTTGTCAAAACTATGAATCTGAACTGATGCCAGGGGTTATGTCATATTTTAGATATTACATTATTGCTGACATGAGTTGTAAATACACAATTTCAAGTGCGATTGTTTGCCTATCCACGTGGTAGATATCAAGAAATTAGCCGTTCGTGACTATTCAAAAAAGTCTGAATTTAGCCTCGTCAACTACAACACCAAAAATAAAGACCACCATCAAGATAAGACATTGCGATGCCAACCCGCCACGAGGGGCGACACCACAAAGCGGGCGTCCGGATAAACATGTCATATAGCGCATTAACCTCCACGCATGCGCGTGTCTCGCGGGTAGTTCTCACGTGACCTGTGGGAGAGAAGCGTAACGAGCCAATCGTAGGCTGTCTGACATATGCAATTAGGCACGCTGAGCTTCATCTAACGTCCACTCACGTTATCTACGCACGCACGTCACGCGTATCATCCCGAGGACGTATAAAACAAGCCTCCTGATTGGCACTCCGCAAAAATATCTCCCTGTTCTAGTTTTCTCATTAAAGTCGCCACGTTGGTGGTACTTGATGGGAGGAGTGTGCCGGGGTGGGATGTGCTATGAAGGTGTATGAAGTCTGGGAACAAGCCCCCTACACCCACCACCTTCACCACCACTAGTGCCTACTTTCCACGCACTACTATGTCGCCCCCCCCCCCCCCCCCCCTCCTCTGAGCATACCCATGTGGTGCAGCATATCAGGCCGCGGTGTATTTGCACTGGCGTGCTGTGACTCTCATTATTACAAGTCGGCGGGAGGATGGATATGTCATACAGTGTTGTATTTCCCTCGTCACAGTATTTTTCCCATGCGATCGAACCAAGAGTTCTAGTTCAGTGCAGATGTTTGAGCCATGATTTTTCACCGTCAGCTCTTCCTCTGTGCGCAATCTTCATCTTCAAACATAGTAGCTACTTTTATTCTGATTTCCATATCCAGGATTTGAATTGCTTGGCTATATTGCCATCCAGACAGAGTTAAACTT
Organism: Alentia gelatinosa; assembly: GCA_950022655.1. Classification (NCBI taxonomy): domain Eukaryota; kingdom Metazoa; phylum Annelida; class Polychaeta; order Phyllodocida; family Polynoidae; genus Alentia; species Alentia gelatinosa. The sequence continues at coordinate 57,523,882 of OX465579.1, forward strand.
TCGAAAGTAGACGGTTCAATCTTGTCTATATAATGCTCAGTATACGTGAGAAAGTCTGGAATCATAGGAAGAATACTGAAATAATGCATAGTAATTGTGGTATAGATTACCTGGATAACCGTCGCAACATGCACTAGGTGAATAGTATAAATAAGCAGTCAGAAATACCCCAGTAGCATTGACTACAATATAAGGAGAACTAGGAGCGATCAAAAAGTAAAGTTTCAGAGTAGCCGTATATTGTGCAGTAATTATTTACACTCTCCATACTATCGAGGGCAACTATCATGGAATAACTTGAGTGAGATAGTACAACGGAGTGACTCGTATTGTTTTGTATCGTATTGTAACATAGAGTGGAAGATATAACCTCAGTTGGAACTGTCTGTAATTTTAAATAATAGAATAAAAATCTTAAGCTGCATTCCTATTTAATTGACCTGCCGTATGGTATTGTCTGATAAGAACTCGAGTTTATAAATGTGTCAATTTGCTAATTTGCTAACTTTGCTGTGTGACAGCGCCCCTCCACGTCCCTATGATTACACAACCCACACCCAAAAACAACATATTCCATCTATGTGTCCTCATACATACTATCAAGAAACGTCACGAAATTTCATACAATTGTTTATAAGGCATGAGTTGTTTTCGCAGAATGATATCACGAAGCGGAGCTGAGTGATATCTGTAGCAGAAGACAACGAACGCCATGTAAACAATTGTATGAAATTAAGTGACGTTTAGATTTTATCATACCCCATCACATGATTACCGGATGCTGCTTCATCAGCATGTGCATAATCACCCTTACCATCTAAGTTTTGCTATTACATTTGTTACATAATTAACTTGTTGTATCTCTGATTTTGACGATGAGGGCTGGGCGTCTGCCAAACCCCTTGATGTACTATACGTTTATTTTTTCTTTGATTGCATTTTGTATTCTGTACTGTATCAAGTATTACTATTTCTAAAAAAATTTGTATCTCACTTTTGTTCATAATTAAACCTGTGCTCGGTCCTGTATACCCACTAGTTGGGTATTTCGAGAACAAGGAACCCGATAGCTGGAGTTTTTTTTTTTTTTTTTTTTTTATTGGTACGTTCGAATTCGATTTACAATCGTTCTTCCATTCAAACGGAATGGGTATTATAAACTTACAAATTCTGATATAGAAATTACATTTATGATATTAGCGATGTTCCAAGGGGGATGGCATATAATACAATATGAGTAAACAAAGGTGCAGAAATGGTAACAATGTATGGTTCGTGATGTTTACTGGCAGTTTCTGTTGTTCAACCTCTATGTTCTAAGTAGCCGTGGAGTAGGTGGAAGATAAGTGCCAGTCACCTAACCTGGGCTCCAGGGTAAATAAAAGTTTCAAAAAACAAAACAAAAAAGTATTTAACTTCATATGTATTTAACTTCATATGTGGCATATAAATATCATATGGCATAACCGTGGCATACAGTCACTCCATGTTATGTCTATGGAGATTTATATGAGGGGTAGGATAAATATCAGAGAGGGATGTATGTGCGTATGTCAGTCTCTCCTGTGTATGCCTCAGTGTGTCAAGCCTTAATTCATACATGGATGAAAGTGTCGGGATTGTGTAAAAATTCGGAAAATCAAAATCCTTAAAAAACGAAGCATTTATAACATTATTTGGATCATAATGGCTATGAATCGAAATTCTAATTTCTCTGGATAGTCATGTTATTTTCATTGTTTGAAGAGAGATAAACGTGAAACTAAACAGGAGATGTCACTCCAACATTGCTGTCGGTGTGTAGGAATTGTCAGAATTTCGTCATTTTTCGGCAAACGTTCATCCTTGTTTCTAGGGGAAACTTGATAAATATCGAAATGATTTGCACGGGACAATAGATAAAGCATATCCACGACCTTATATCAGGCATGAACAAAACTTCCATTTCCCTTACTAATAATCCAACCTCTGTTATTTTCTGTGCTCTGCTTTCTCCATATCCCCTAGTCCTGACCCGGCCCCACTTTCTAATCACTCGTTACCCTCTGTCTCAGCGCAGACATGGCACCGTCGTGGGGGAACCACCGTTATTCATGTGACTGACGGGAATCTACGCTGATGCATGAGGCACTACGACCAGACTCCCCTGCCCCAACTACCCTCACCCCCAATCAGTGAATGTTCCACAAATACATGTCGCTATCCACTCTGTCAATTTGAGGACATATTTGCACACATGTCTGACAGGGAGTATGCCATAGAGTAGAAGTCCCAAATATCTCTCAATCCCTTGTCTACCACGCGTCGTCCGTGGCAATCTGCAGCCTTTTGGGGAGGTGGTGGCAAGGGTGGAGCTCCAAGATGCATTGAACCTACTTGCGAATACTATGTCGCCGCAGAGGATGATTCCTAATTCTTCTGCGTGTACTCTTGTGGTGGATGAACAGGGAAGGTTTGGGTCAGTGGGGGTTATGAATTGGAATTGGCAAATACAAAGGAAGCCTTATAATTCTAGACCCAAGGGTTACGGTTAGATTTTATGGTGTGGGCGGTTATTGATTCGGTGATGTCTTAATCGTGTTTGGTTAGATTCTTTTCACGCTTTCCCATTTTCTTGATCGATGGTAAGTTGATCTACTGGGCACCATAAGGGACTGGGATGGAGTTGCCAAGATTGCCTCGAAAGAAACTTAATCAACATTGACAGAACTTTTCAATGATACTTAAACTTGATCTCACTGTAACACATGACGAGCTATCTAGTGAATTTACAAATGCTAACATATTCGTACTTTGATGACTACCTCATCCTTTAATTTGTAAATTTGTTTATTAATCTAGACGTGATGACTCCCCGTATTCATTAAGCTTCCTTTGTAAAAGCAATCAAAGTTATGGTGATAGGAACAAAATTAAAAGTAATTACTCTGTCAAATGAGTTAAACAAATTAGATTTTCTTTCGCAACATGTGCATATCGATAACACCTAATGATGATAAGATGGTAACTTCTCCATCTCGTGTTATGATTATGATATTTGATTTTACTTAACCATGAAAGTTTGTAGATGCTGATTTTCTCTACTCCCACAACTACCAAATCGATATCAAAGTAGGATTATGTTTTATTTTTGAATTGAAAATATCCTTCATACATTATCTATACAAAAAGCCGATGATAAATTGCAATTAAGAAGGAATAGAAAAATATCTTTATCAAATGATCTGGCAAAAAAATAACCCACAGGGTAACCTAGAAATGTATAACAACCTGAGAGCTGTTTCACTAGTAGTGGAGTGAAAGTGAGAGGTGAGACCGCAACAGTGGCACCAACAGTGGCACCAACAGTGGCAGGCCCAAATTTGCGTTTCATCAGTGCTGTCGCTGTTGAGGTGGGACTAGCTGTCACTGTTGGCACAGCTCTCGCTATGCGCACACGTTTGACATTCGAATTTATTTGTCGACGGGCCGCGATGACGTGGAATTTCACCTCTTCCCATAGGAATTAAGCGATGAAATTTTTACACGAGTAAGACATATATATAACCTACAATCGTACTAAATATGAAGAATATCGACCAAGCCGTTTTGAAGATATCGACGTTTGAATTTGGTCGTAGCAAATACTGCACTTCCCGCCGGCCTCCGGGGAGAGACAAAAAGAACAGCCAAAACCCCGCCGCACTACGGAGGGAGTGAAAAGAACAGCGACTAACGCTAACGCACGGAGGGAGTAAAAAGTTCAAACGCCGATAACTTTGGAACCGCTTGGCCGATTTTCTTCATATTTGGTACGATTATAGGAGATATGTATATCTTACTCGTGTAAAAATTTCATTGCTTAATTCTCACGGGAAGTGGGTGAGACTATTCTATACACGTAACAAACGACAGGGTCTACCCTGTCGCTTACAGAGGCTCCACAGTGACACTTACAGCGACACCAATTTTACTGATGAAACAGTCACTGCCACTGTTGGTGTCGCTCCTTTTCCGAGTGCCGTTCACGCTTGAGTGCACCTCCTAATGAAACGCACACTGTCGCTGTGGGGCCACTATTACAGAGAGCGACACCTGCAGCTTCTAGTGAAACAGCTCCCAGGATATTTTATGTTTATCAATTCTTTATATACAGAGATATCACAGACAAATGTTATAATCCAACCACAATAGGCCTCAACATCACTGTAATGATCTCAAAGATACTTTAGATATGTCACTGTTACCTTTTCAAACTTTTCTTACGTTCATTATTTGAAACAGGTTCACGTCAAGTGTGCCAAGATAGATACATGTATGTATGAAAAATCAATGACGGTTCTTCTCCAATTAGAAAAGAAATGAATAAAATATAAAGACTTAGACCGAGATGCTGTCGCTGTGACAAAGTATGGTTTGCTAGGACCAACCTAAAACTGATACACTTGATATTAAGGTTTGTCGAAATTTGCGAGATGAAATATTGATTGCAGGCCGTCTCCGATTATCGTAAAACTGGATGAGTTTTAATCTTGGCCACCGTATGCCATGACTGGAGTTTGGCATAGTGACCTCATGAGGCGAAGCCAAGTGAAGTCCAGAGCCAAAACTCCAGGAGTGGCATGCAGTGGCCATGGTTATAACGAATCAGGTTTTGATTTTATTCTACTCAGTCTCCTCGATTTTGGAATATTATGTGTAATAATAATTCTGTAAGCCACTAGTGGCATATAAAACTCCGTATGTCAGTCAGCGTGGCAAACAGAACCTCAATGTTAACCCTATGAGATTTTATATTAGGGGTACGATAAAGTTTTATTCTTTAATATCTAATGCTCCTATGTTCGCACAAGTGACCTTTATAACAACCAAAAAACTGTTTCTTTCTTGCAGCTTGCAGTTTGTGTCAAACACAGTGATATTTTGCATTGTTACCACATCAAGTCCTGAATGCACATATTATCGTAATAAAATGAAAAGTCGACCGAATTTTATCTAAAGTCTTTACTCTTAATATGTTATGAGCTACAAGTTGACAATTGATAGTTTGTTTGTTTATTTATTTGGTTTGATTTAACATGCAGTTAACCATTATAGGCCCTTACCAGACTTTCTCAATGTTCTTTTACACCATGAGGGTGGTGATCGAATCTATGTGATGAATTCAGGTAGAAATCTCACCCTTACACATTTACTGAGGTGAGAGTTCTTTTACCTCCCACACCACATAGACATGGTATGAGAAGGATTGGCCTTTGATATAGCAGTAAATCTACCACTGCTGGGGTGGGACTCGAACCCACAAAGTCCTACAACCTTGGGGTTACAAGTCTAGTGCTCTAACCACTGAACTAACTCCCCACCCCCACAATCGATAGTGACTCTTGAATATCTGTAATATATAGGGAATGAACACTATACAATTTGTTAATACCCGTATGCCTAGTGAGCTAAGGCGTCTGGAGAGTGTTTAGTGTTATAACATTCTAAACGAGTCATTCGTGAGTTTCTCTTTAAATGACGCATGGATTTATTAGGGGCAAGTCGAGTTGCTCGCGCCCAGTGTAGCACACCACCAGGGTGATGGATGGATGACCTTGAATATGCTCTCCCAGGGCTACGTTTGATACTGTGCACGCACTGTGTCCAGCTCCTGCAGAACAGAGCGTGTTCAGACTATGTGCCCTAACCTTGGGGAGCTGTAGTGTAAGAACGGGTGACTTACAACACCTCCAAGACCACTACTATATTTGTAGAGGTTGCTATGACTGTGAAATGAGTAACCTATAACTCAATCACAAAGACTCTTTCATACACTTCTATGGACGTTAAATATAGCATTAGCACCAAAGAAATATCCATCCCCAAGACTCATAATTGTTATCATACTACCCTCTCCGTATAAACCAGCCTATCATCAAAGCTGACGGAGACCGGTTTCCCTACCCCCAACCATTCAAAAGTTTCTCATCTCCAACCATTCTTAAGTTGTCCTACCTCCAACCATTCCAAGGTTTTCCCACCTCCAATCATTCATCACTTTCTCCACCTCCAAACATTCACTAGTTTTATGACATCCAATTATTCAGAGGTTTCCCCATGTCCAACCATTCAAAGGTTTCTCCACCTCCAACCATCTACGAGATTCCCAACCTCCAACCATTCAGTAGTTTTACCACGCTCAACCATTCATCAGTTTCCCCATCGCCAACCATTTATGATTTCCTTATCTCCAACCATTCACTAGTTTCCCCATCCCAACCATCCATACCTTATTTAGCTATCTGAACAGAAAAAAAGGGAAAGAACATAAAACAGACGAGTATGTCATACAAAAATAAACTAAGATTATGAAGACGTGGCTAGAACACCTCTTTGACAAGCAACAACAAAAATGAAAATAAAAAAATAATTTTTTTTTTTACAAAATAAACTTAGAAAAACGAGTTTTAGTAGAAGAAGAGACGAGTACCAGCGGACAGTAGACAAGTAAACTGATGCGATGCGGGTGGTACGGTTTTACAGATGAATTAAGCGAACGACTCACTGACCTCTGAGATGAGTCTCTCACAAGGGAGGGTGAGGTGCTCGGTCAGTTTGGCGGGTCGGTGGGGTACTCGGTCACTACTCCTCTTTTTCATACAGACCAGTGGACAACGAGAAAACCGTAAATGGACGTTACACTGATCAAGGGTGCGCACCACGCCGCCTAAAGGAGCGCCCTTCATTAATTGACCTGTCACTGATGCATGCCCTGCTCACAGCACCCCTTAGACGCATTGCTGTGAATCATGACACCTGCCCTTGCCAGAAATAAACGGCCAATAAGAAGGGCAGGGGATAAAGAAGGATGAGAAGGTCATGGGCTCATGGGAATGGAATCTATAATCCTGATGTTCGAGGTCGCCAGGTTCTATCAACCAGTGATCAAATATGAACTAGAATACATATGTGTAATCAGTGCATGATTCGGTTTCGTGTACTGGTACATATGACATCTAGCTTCTTGGCTGCTCATATTTGTTTCACGGTTCTTTTGTATATTTCCAATTTACCACTACCTATGAAAGGGGAATATAAACTAGTTTTCATTTGAATTGATTATTAGAATATCAAAAGCCAGGATGTTTCGGTGTGAGCCATTATTGATAACCCAATACATGTATAATATTTCTCGGAGCATGTCCCAGAAGCCTCAATGTCTATTTGGAGAACATGACAATACATTTGACTATCACATAATTCATGGAACCCTTCTCTATTTAGCTAGAGATGTTTAGTCGCGGGTGCCCGACTCCACGGCACGAATTATTCATGCCACGCTTTGAGAACCATCGGCATTTCATTTCTAAAGGCCCCACTGGGTAAAAATAAAATGGGATCTTGTTCACAGGCTGTATGAATTACAAACCAGCCATACGAACCTGTGTTGTTATTTGATTTTTTTTTTCATTTATTACACAATTGTTTTCATGTCTGGCGCAGTCGCGCTTATCTAAGCTAAGTCGAGCTATGCGTAATATCAGACTGGCTGTCGCATTAGAAAAAAAAAAAAAAAAAAGAAGGGCAAAAATTATAAGCTGGTTGGAAGCACACGGCACCGCCAGCCGTTGATGGTGTTTACCTATGGAAATTGCTGGCCTGCAGTGCAGAAATTATCGTCCCTGAGGATCTACAGAAGACAGTGTGAGAGGCATCAGTTACATTGGCATGGGTCCTCAGCGAGTTCGGGCCCAATCGAAGAACAGACAGTCTCCAACAACAGCGAATCTGCCGGCCAGCACCACTCTCCGCCACAGCTTATGCTGACCAAGCATCAATTAATTATTCATGCTGTAATTACTCATAGGGCTTCAGTTGCTGCCTCAAAGTTTCGACAGCTGACCACGCCTGGTGTAATAAAAGATCACGTCAGCTCCCTTTCAAAGTATTTCCATTAAATGTGAGCAGGAAAAATTGCAATCACAATCTATTTCAATGTGCGGTTGGGTAACAGCATAGTGAGCGATATTTTTTCTTTTTTCTTATTAGATTTTTTTTTAAATGTTGTTCCTCTTTTTCTAGCTGTTGGATAGGTGGCTGATCGTGAATACATTACGATCATGTGTTTAGTGGCATTTCTACATACATTTTTTTTTTAATGTTGTTGGGATGATTTTGCTAGCTTCGCTAGCTCCTTCCGAAAATATGTCTACAACTTTGCCCCGACGTCACACGACACGAGTAATCACCATGACACTAAACACAAACATCAAACAGCATTGTTATATGTCACCATCATATTTCATCAATGGATATCATGCTAGATGTATATATGGGTCACAAATCATATATACGGATGGAAGTTATAGGCTTTCCCCTCTGCAATACCCGTCTTCCTGATTGAAAGATACTTAATTCAAAGTCTACTAAGATTAAGAACAATGTATCATAAACACCTACACCTACGAGCCTGTAGTCTCAGCAAATAGACTAGATGTTCACAGGTAACTTTAAACTACCATGAATATATCAAAGCATTGGCAGTTGCTCGGCTTGTGAAAACTTTGTATGAAACCATGATAAACAGAGAGCAAATTGTTACAGTTTAACCAAAGATATTTATAATCAGGAAGTTTATTTTTGACGTTCATGTGTGACTAACTTTATACATCAAAGACACCAGTCTGAACGAAAACACTGCATGTAAAACTCAAAAATATCCAAATCAGGTCAGCATTTTTTTTTAGTCCTTTTATTTAGACTGGAGGGTCTACTAGGGTAGAACATACCTAGTCATATACATTTGTAATACCACCTTACTAAAATTTCCGCATAGTTTATAGTGTTATATTTTAGATTACACAGTAGGGGACGCCAGGAACGTAGGCGATTTACCATGAGTGTGTAAATAACAGTTGTACGTGGGTCACTGCACTCCATTCGGTATATGTGTACATAAGCGATTATATCATGTGATAAATAATGTGTTTCGTCCTGTAAATATTAAATTGACAAATGTTATTTCTGAAGATCTCCAAGTTTATTCAATACTCTCCAATAAACAGGTAACCAAAGGCTAACTGGTCTCCTATCATTTTAGTCTATACCCAGGTACCCTGGGATAATGCGTAACGTCAATGTGACAGCAGATATTCAGTGTTATATCAAAACTTCTCTTAGTGATGAGTTACATATACAATACCAGATATTAAACTAAGAAGAATTGTCGCTAGGTTAAACTTATAATGTCGGTTCTCCAAGTTTCATCTGGGTGTGAAGGTACACACGTAAGGTGAGGTTTTACTTTACAATAACGGCAGACTGACATTTGTTGACATTCAAAGGAGACTAAAATATTACGAATATAACCGTCATTCTAAAATATAGTAAAGAAACATCTCACCCTCACTGCATCACAAATACTCTCTTTTCGTTTTTAGCTGACAGACCGGTCATTAACATCCTCCGACATTTCCAGTGCCAATATCTCAGTCTTAAAAAAGAATGAAACGTTCTTTCCATCTATCTTTTTCGCCCAAGATTGGTCAAACTAATAATGTGATCTCGGAGCACTATCAGCAGGCTATTTGAGTAGATCACATGCAATGACCCTAGGCTGACATCACTTATATGTGGTTCTAGACATAAATGTTACATGCAATCTCTGAAACATGTCTTCCATAGATAATACATGGTTTAGTGTCAGGCGCAATGAAAATTAACCATAACGTCTATCAGTTCATCTGACATATGCACTGACCCATAGCCATATATTTTTATTGATGTTTACTGTAATAGCAAGCTTGTCTATATGTAACGATTGACTGATTCAGCTGACAAGTGTACTGTACTTATCATGGCAGTATTTCTAAATACATGTATCACATACATGTGCAGCGCCTGTAAAGGAAAATATACTTTGGTGTCTATCAAACAACATCTGTCTGATATCGCATTGGGTACGGTGAATGGAGCGCTCTCTGCTGAGAAAGTGGTATGAGCGAATAACGATTGGTATATATATTCAAATGCCTCACCATAACTTCATATGACCGATATGTAACATCTCTCAGATTAAATATAGAATAATGAGCTTTCTTCTCTGTTTCTTATACTGTATTGAGTCCCCGCTATACACTGTGAACCTCATTTCTGTATTTCAATATACTAACCTGTTAAGCGCCGCAATTGCCCGATGTATTGTGAAAGAAAACCAGTGTTGGCACTTGGTCAAGAAGAATTGTATTTTCATTTGCGGCAAAAGTTCGGCATCTAATAGCACATAATCCTGGTAAAGGCATGCACTCTTTTCCAGGATTATTTACTTGAAAAATACCCCAGGGCTTAGACGCGACGCACTAGCCATTACCCATGTAGAACTACACTAATCTTTTAAGCCTATACACATTACCTCAGACTGAGTGAGTCTTCTATGTGTAAGTTAATGGTTTGTCCAGATGGGAGGAAACGTCCGTGGGATAATGGGATCATGAGGATGATGTACATCAAGTGTTGTGTAAGACGAGGCGTGAATGTGTTACTATCACTGCCGTGATGCTTGAAAATTAAAAAATTTGTTTGGCCTTATGCCGGTACATTTAAGGTATTTTCCGACGAGCAACAGCATACCACAATCTATTTCCTGAAATAGGTATGCATGTAGATTCATATTTGAATAACTTGGAGACAAACATGATCCTTTATCAACTTTATATTGGCACTGATCATGGCTTTTGCATATAAGCGTGGCGATATAGTCGTGCCTTAGAACGGGTAGCGTTTGTTAAATTCATGCAGTCTGAGGCGACTAGTTACTTGCTACGTTACAGCACGGGCCTTGTTCCCAGGGAGTGAAGCCAGATACATGGTGTGATCAATAGAATAACTGACTCCTACCCAAGGTCCTACGCAGTAATCTGACGAGATTATTATTAGCAAAGTTTTAAGAGTTGATTTTAAAGGTGCACACACACACTCCTCTGGTTTCGTGTTTGACAGCTCTAAGACAAGTGGCAACCCAGCTTTCTCGCCAACCAAGCCCCTCTTCAGACCTTACACGTTTCTATGCACAGAGTTGAACAATTCCCCTCCTATTATTAAACCTGAAATTTATGATAACTGCAATAGAGGTTATGTATTACACAACAGTGAGAACTAAAGGGTCTATTCCACCAGATAGGCCAGATTTCAAGTTCATTAGGCGTTTTCCAAATATGGTTATAGAGAGGCCCATTCCGGGCATATGATTTGTTGTAGCATTACGGCACTTTGTTAAATAAATCTTAATTCAAATATTATAAGGGTGGATATATTATTTATCGGCCTCTTTATTACAGGTTTTGTAAGACCAGTATACACTTAGCGATATTTCTTCTTGCGATGTAGGGAATATTTCCCCTGTGATATTTGCCTGTTGGCACAGCAGGGGAGGGGCAAAAGTCACATCCTCCTATCCTCCTACCTCCCGACCGTCGGTCCACACGGGGGGGGGGGGGGGGGGGGGTGGTGGCTAATACTACTAGGCCTTTTCTGTTCACACTTGGCATAATTTCCTTGTGACTTCTGCCCACGAGGAGAGACACAAGTTGCTGTCAGAAGAATGTTCTCTGACAAATACACTTTCAAGATAGAATACATTTGCATGGCGACCATATCTACAAATATAATACAAAACATTTTATTGTAATTAATGCTTAAGATGTGGGGTTTGTATTTTTGTGGGTCTTTTTTCATCACACCAAACAGGGGAAACCCCCCAGAATCGTGATGTCACACTGTCAACAATTGGCGTCACCATAAATTTTGTTCTGTTGTCAACGTGGCCTTGATAGCGAGGGGTCAGACTATAATTAACGTGAGCAGACGACTGCTCTGTCACTTTGATGCAGTAGCTCAAACAGTGAAAGCCATAGCCACGTATTCAGTAAATTAATGCTTCAGTGGGATTGAGGAAACAATATGACATCTATAACCTGTAAAACAGAATCATTTTAGATATCATTTTGGAACAATATGGATACAAAATATCATGATTTCAACTTTTTCTTGATGGGATGTGTCATTTCTATTGGTTGGCCAAGGGGAAGACTATCTCAAGAGGCAAAAGTCGCAAGGTACCATCAACTTTCAAGTGTGACAGGCCACCCAGCAACCAACACCCTAGACCCAAGGCCGGGTCGGGAGCCCACCCAGTAGAGAGGTGGGGGGGGGGGGGGGGGGGGGGCAGAAAATATGTTCAAAGATCGCAAGGAAAATATCAACCGACAAATTGTCCATCAGCTCGGGGTGGAATTGTACTGGCACAATGTCGGGGACCTTTGCCTGAAAAGGGCAAGAAATCGCAAAGTGTGTATTGGTCTTAACACATGATCCTCCCTAGAACCGTACTTTATTAAAGCTATTGACGCCTAACCCCCAGTTTTGGGGTGGGACTATTTACTATATACCCATGCCGTATATATTGTAAATATGCACGGTTTCGTCATATAACGTAAAAATACTGTACGGACCACTGATCCGTACACTAAAATACGGACGACCTTGCCATACACATTTATTAAGATATTGGTTGTTAAGCCAAATGAAATTAATGATTTAAAAAAAAATCTATTTCGGGTATATAGTAAATATATAACGTCCAACCATGCTATACAATTCACAGAACTCGATGATAATTTACAGTTTGTACGGAACTCGGCGTAAAAGCCTCGGTCCGTACAAACCGTAAATTAGCATCTCGTTCTGTGAATTATTCAGCATGGTCAGGACGTTCTATATACATACCTACACCGTGTGAATCTGAAACCATCAATTCCACAAAGTAATCCCTCCCTCTTCCCGCTCACCTATCCGTCAGGCTCCGTAGAGTGTTTTCATACCTTGCCCTCGATGCCACTCAAGCGGCAGGTCTCATGAAGTGTCATAGCAAATCAAACTGTGAAAAAGGCCACAGGGTATCTGAATGTCGATATATGGTCAGTTCTCACAAACAGTCGACATGCATGTTCCAGCTTCTTAAGTTTTTAATTAGTGTGAATTCACTTTCTTATTATTCTAGACAGAAGTGTCTCTCGGCCAGGGTGTCAGTGCAATATAAGGTTTTATGGGTCCTAGATTTGGTGCTAAATTTAAAAGACCTGGTATTTTGTGTCCTTTCTAAAATGGGTAAATTATTAATTAAACAGAAAAGTCTGAAATAAACAAATTTGTTGTAATTTTTTTCCTGTGGGATATGTCTATTTTATTACAGTAAAACCCTGCTTCTGGGACATCACGCTTAAGAGGACGCCCTACGTAAGGGGACAATTTGCTAGGACCTGAAATTGTTCCCTCTGTTAAGAGTTTATTTTAACCCTGCTTAAGGGGACAGTTTTTCGGTATAGAAATGGTTCTTTACCCCGCTTAAGGGGGGCCACATATTTCGTCTGCAAAATGGAAACTTTTCTCTTCATTTGAAACATCACCAAGAGTCTTCTTTTCTGTCTACAAAATCAATACTTTTCAGTGCATCTTTCCATTTCGTCTACAAAATGGAAGTATGACTAATGAATATACCTTTTTGTGAACATAATGGAGATAGTGGCAGTCCAACGTTTCATTATGTGTACGAAATGGCAACATGATCAACAAGAGATTCATTTTGTATTCAGAATGGTCTAAGTGTTAAAACACACTTTCATTTCGTGTACACAATAGAAACAGTTGGTAATATCTTCTTGTGGTACCGGTACACATAATGACAATGTTTCAAACAGCGCCCCGAGGTGCAGTATGTAACATGGTTTTATTTTGTAGACAGAATGGGTTATGTGTCTGGTTTAGATTCACTCTGGATGGAAAGTATGTTTTGGCATTTATAAGTTAATCCATATTGTGCTGTAAATAGTTAGATGATTATTTTCGTGTACAGGATAGTTATAATCCCAAACAAAATTCCATTTTGTTAACAGAATGGAGAGTGGGACATACATTTGGTACAGAATGGAATATATATTGTTTTTAAAAACGATTTTGTATACGGAATAAAAAAAGAACCAATACACAGTAAATTTGGTATATAGAATTTAATATATTATACCGTTAAGAACCATTTTGTATATAAAATAAAAGATGGACTAACACAAAGTCTACTTTGAATACAAATAGAGTACTTATTGTATAATGTTGTACATGTATTCGCATGATAGGTGCCGGGTATGCTACAAACGGGCCTCATAGTGGAGCACAGCCTTTAGTTTAAGTATGGACTAGTACGATCATCCAAGTCCGTGGTTTAATACATATTGGACAATTCACCCTGAAAACTAGGACCCATGTCATTTTCCTGTAAATTGAATATGCTGATGTCCAAGTGTTATATAACAAACACAAAGCTAAATTTTAAAATGGGGATCATCATGCTACTTATTTTGATTTAGGGATAGATATCATGATGATATCATAGTAGAATATATAGATTTATAAATAGTTGTTTTCAACATAATAAAACCCATGTGACTGTCTTCATGCTTAAACGGAACATAGTAAATGTGTAGATCTAGTACTACAAATTCATGTAGGCCTACTAAAAAGTATAGGTCACCGTACTTGTTTTTGAGACAATTGAAAAAAAACTTTCAGTAGACTACATTTCCTATTTAAATCAAGCAAATATAGATTGGCCTATATTACACATTCGGCTTTTGATAAAGGGCTGGTTCCACCAACACGATGGATTTGCAGTGGTATATCTTGTTTTATCTTAAGGGGGTTACCCACTGCTTCCGACACACTTCGACAAAGAAAATCCCTGATGGAAGGGCTCTGTCGGAGTGTGTCGTAAAGCTCACTTGGGGGACTTCATTTATATAGGAAATATACTGAAAAATATTATTTACTTAAATTTTCTCAAAGAAAACTTATTGAACTGATGTATTTCATCAAATCTATAAAAAATCTAAACGAATATCAATTATCATGCCACGTCAAACCCTTATTATAGTATAGACTATATTATTATAGTCTATTTACGTGTAATAGACTAGAAGTTTTAGACGTGGTAGATAAGTTATTTAATGGTATTTATAGTCTTCAATGAGTGACCAGCCTTAACTAATACTTCCGCAGATGTGATATCAGTCCTATTGATGTCACTTTAGTGAGGAATACTCGCAGCCAAGAATGTTTTTAGTTCCTTTTTGAAGTTTTCGAGCGAGTCTATAGCCCTGGATTCAGGGGGTGAGAGATTCCAAAGTGTAGCACCATGGTATAATAAACTTAATTTATACAGGGCACAGTTCGGTTTTGCTACAGAAAAAAGTGGTGCACAGATCGATTTTTCATCAAAAGGTCATTAGAACTCAGCTTATACATTTGTGTAAGTATATGATACTTTCTTACATCACACAGGAAAGGCAACTGAATCGCCCTGTGTAGCATTGAAACATTAGTTCTAAGTTGACTCTTAATAATGATACGTATCGCATTATTCTGTAGTACTTGAATCCTTTGTAAGTCACCTTCACAACATGCATCATATAGAACATCATCGTAATTGATAATAGGCAATATCATAGATTTGTAAATCATTAAAGTAGTCAATAATGATCTAGTATCAGATACCAGGTGGTGCCTTTGAGTATAATATGTATCAGTTTATAAAGGCGCACGTGTGTGTGTGTGTGTGTGGGGGGGGGGGGGGGGGGGGGTTCATAGCTTTTACATAGTACGGAATGCTCCCGACAAACTACAACACAAGCCAACTGCTACGATTTTTCAAACATGTTTGAATTTGTGGGAAGGGCTACGACACGGCTCCGACACGGCCGCTGTCGTAGCCATGTTGGAGTGTGTCGGAAGCCGTGTCCACCGTTACGACAAAAACCCAAAACATTCGTATGTAACGCTTGTCGGGAGCGCAGTGGACACCCCCCTTTACGGTGTTGCGATACGTTGTACCACCCATGGTCGCGATACATAGCATGTGATGTTGTGTGTCTATTTTAGTGCTCCACCACCACAATATCTCAAGACACATCGCGACAAATAGGCATGCGATTATTCAAACCTAGCCCGATTTAAGTGCTGATTCCACAGACACACAAGAGAGAATGGTCATGATTTGGTTATGGCCGAGTCTGGCTATATGTGTATAGTGAACTAAAGAAGAAACCAACAAGTTTGGGTCAAAGTCGTCGTTCTCCACGAGTTTGATGCGGAGTGATTTGAACGAGGCGACAGCCGAGTGAATATCACATAGCATTCACATAGCATTCAAACGAGTTGGTTGACTTCTTTGACCAAAACGAGTTGCTTTCTGTATTTATCTCACCCCTGTACACACTATAAGAACAGATGGCACACTTGACATAGGCCATGGAGAACGGACTGCAATACTCATAGGGCCATGGAGAACGAGTTCCCAATGTTAAGCCTATGGACATTTATTCCAGGGGTGAGATAAACAGCAATCACACCTAAAGTGTGAACGGTGGGTGTGATTACGTGAGCGTTGTTTTTGGACAGATTGGACTGCTAGAAGTAGAATATAAAGTATCAACCAGTCTGGACTATCAAAACTTTATAGTTGATAATTGTTTTGGTTTTAATTTGGAGAAAGATAAGCACATAATAGCTAGGCCTGCCAATCTATTAATGTATATTTAATTTCGGTGATCCTGTGTTATCTAGATCTAAGCTATATCTAAAGTATCATTGAGGTGATATACATGTTGTATGCATGCACCTATGAGACCATTATCATTACAGGCTGATAAACCATAACATATGTTGGTTTGCATTGTTTATTTTCTATTCTTACCTTTCTTTGGTGTCCGAAGTTTTTGTCGGCGCCTTAGAGTCTGCATCTGTGCCCCTTGGCTCACTTGTGACGGCTCGATAGTCCGGTTCCTTTGTGTCAAGTCGGGATGCCCTGGGACTTGTTGAAGACGATGGGGCAAGTTTGCCTTCCCCAGAGGACGTTTCTCCCGCAGGATTTTCCATTTGCATTTTGCTCGGTGGGAATCACTGACTGGGCATAGTATCAAATTTTAAAGGGCTTGGGAATAACCCGATTTTGCACGGATTATTAATGAAGGGGAAGGTGTTAAATGCCTATCTCGACGGACAGCTTGTAGCGGTACACTCACTACAACACCCACCAGAACCAGCGGCGTTAAAGCACGAACCTCGTTCCCCCTGGGACCATCACCTTTGCGTGTATTTTTCACTGGCACGAAAACTTACAGAGCACTCCTTCCAGGTGGTTTCGCACCAGCTCCCAGGTTAAGAAACTAGTATAGCTCCACTTCCCCCATGAGTATCCAGTTAAGCCAAGTCAAAGTGAGTTTATCCACAGTGTTTACGTCCAAATGGCCGCCATTTGTAATCAACGTGTTGCCAAGCAGATGACCTGCCACATGATTGGTCGAGAGGGTGACCTTTCAAGGCCGACTGAGACATTATTTTCGCGCGCTATTTGGATGGAAGCATGCAGGTGCGTGTTACAGGTGCTTGTTTTACATCATGTTGCAATCTATCTTTTTTTTAAATCTGTATATATATATATATGACCCGTTCTCACAAAACGGGAGGAACCTCTGTTTTTCACACCCTTTTTTCAAAGGCCTTTCATGGACTTTTATTGAGTATTATCCTAAAGTGTAGGCCTACATCCTAAAGTGTGTGTTATATCATGAAGAATTTGCTACAAGATATGTCATTGGGTTATCTCATGAGAGTCATTTGAATTTAAGCACCCCTTAATTTTATCTTTATGTCGCCATATCATTTAGAATAGGTGAAATTATATTTATATCAATTTATATTACCCTCAGCATAACCTATCTTTCAAATATAGTCACTTTTCTGTATGAGGCCAAAATAAATTGATCAATTTCTATGATTTTTAGCTGAGAAAGTGAAGAATGTATATATTGGCTAAGCAACTAATTTAGCATATTTTCTACAAGGGTATCTGTCAACTTTTACCATATTAAGGAAAATACAGATATCTTATGAAAAACTACTACAATGCCTAGTTGGATATCTTCCCTTTCTATATCATATCTTTGAATGATATCAATTGGATATAACATCTCTTAAATTTTCATTACAAAATGGACGATGTAAAGATGCAAAATCAATCTTTACGTCACCCATTTAGATAAGTCTCTAGCAACAAAGATTTAAATTGAAATTTGAATGTCTCAGCTTCAAATTCACCCTCAACCTATGTCTCACCCTCACAGATAGTCCTACCCTGGTCACATGATTTAAAATGAGATATTGGGCTTTAAGGTGGTAAAAAGCCACATCGCCCTATTCATCTTTACATCATCCACCTATATGTTTCTCTGGCAGCAAAGAAATAAGTTGAAAATTCACAGTTTCAGGCACAAACTCACCCTCACCCTATATCTCACCCTCACTGATAGTTCTACCCTAATCACATAATTTGAAAATAGTCAGAGATGAAAGATAAATGGGCGACGTAAAGACAAATTTCTCATCTTTACGTCGCCATCTTTTTTAAGGCTAATATATTGGATTTAAATCATGAGACGAGGGTTGGACTCTCAGTGAGGGTGAGACAAAGGTTGATGGTGGGTTTGAGGTTAAAACAAACAATTTCAATTGAAATCTTAGTTTCTAGAGATATATATAATTTGGCGACTTTATGTCACTGTTTTTAAAGGCTAAAATCTCATATTTGAATAATGAGACTAGTGTGTGACTATCAGTGCGGGTGAGACATAGGTTGACATTGGGTTTGAGACTGAAAAAAACAAATTCAAATTTAAATCTTTGTTCCCAGAGACATATAAATGGACGATGTAAAGATGTATAGTCATCTTTACATTGTAGTTTTTAAAGGATAATATCTCATGTTTGATTAGTATGACCAGGGTAGGACTATAAGTGAGGGTGAGACATAGGTTGAAGGTGAGTTTGAGGCTGAAACATTCAAATTTTAAATCAAAATCTTTGTTCCAAGAGACAGATATAAATGGACGATGTAAAGATGGGTGCTTATCTTTAAGTCGCCACTTTAAAGGCTAATATGTCAAGTTTAATTCATATGATGAGAGTGTAACTATCAGGGAGGGTGAGACATAGGGTGACACTGAGTTTGAGGGCTGAAACAATCCAAATCAAGTTTACATCTTTGTTCCCAGAGACAAATAAAGTTGCTGTTTTTAAAGGCAAATATCTTATTTTCAATTCATATGAACAGGATGAGACTATCGGTGAGTGTGAGACATAGGTTGAGGGTGTATTTGAGGCTAAAACAATGAAATTCACATTTAAACCTTTGTTCCCATGGACATATATAAACTGATGACGTAAAGAGGAGGATTCATCTTTACGTCGCCACTTTAAAAGCTAATATCTCATGTTCAATTCATGTGATGCGGGTGTAACTATCAGTGAGGGTGAAACATAGGTTGAGGTTGAGTTTGAGGGTAAAACCATTAAATATTAAATCATTTCTTTGTTGCCAGAGACATATAAAAACCGGCCACGTAAAGAGACAATAAACCTCATATTTACATTGCCACAGTAGAAAAAATATACATAACATGTAGGAAAAAATTGACATTGAAGGTGAACATATTTTCTAATTTTCTGAAGGGTCTTTTTGAATATCAATGATTTTTCCTTTGCTTCTGACGAAATTTTCTGAAGGGTCTTTTTAAATATCAATGATTTTTTTCCTTTGCTTCTGACATTGCTGAAGGCGGCGACATAAAGATGAGCACATTTCAGCCATAAGGACTTTACAGTGTATTGACATTTCTGGAATCCATGGTCCTTTTCTTATGTTTTTATTTTTATTTTCCCCATAACATACACCACAAGGACTACAATCCATGCCAAATAACCAGTGGTTAACTATTTTTTTATTATTCAATGTGATAAAGAAAAATGGTGGCATAAAGAGGAGGGACATTTTAGCCATGATAAAAGTGCATACAAATAATTCCTCAAGGGGAATTTTTTTTAATTTCCACTGGAAACATATGGTTTGCAGTGAGGCAGTGTAGTTGAGATCAATTTTAGAGTGGAAAATATGCTTTGTATTTATAATTTTTGTGTGTACATGTTTATGGCAACAACAAAATAGTGAAAAATGGGTGGTTTTTCCAACCATATTGTCTCTTCTAATGCATTTGTAGCGAGCCACTGATCGCAGAGAGTGTGTGTCCACTCTCTGTGAAGCAGATTACCAGTGGCCTAGATAACAGTCGCTACCCCGCCTCAGCACGGGTGGGTTCGGAATGAATCCGGGGAGGTAGAGAGACTCGGAAGCTACAACCTAGCACTTAACTACAGACACAAGACCAGACTCCGGACTATTTAGATACAAAACCTTTATTTCTGTATCTTGTTACAGTATTTTGGTGCTGCGGGGCACCAACTAGCGTGGGAAGAGATTCGGGTCTCTTCACTGTTGAAAGGTTCCAAAGCAACTTTACCAACTTATGAGGCTCCAGGCATTCACTCGACTGAGAGGCACTGCGAGAAGTCCTGTCGACCCACTGCGGACTCAGTCTTATATACTGACTGAGTTACGTAATGCAGGCGACCCTGTAATATTTGCATACACGGGTCCGCCGGCCTTACCGCGCAGCAGGGATCGGCACTGGCGCCATCTAGTGTAAAGTGAAACAATGCTGCTCGACTACCCTGACCCCTACACATTGACCAATGTAAAACTATATATGGTGTTTTAGCTCTCAGTGAGATCTACATGATGAAAAAACAAATGGGTAGCTAACTCTAAAATTGAATGAGTTACAACATGGTAAGCCTGAAAACAGGGGTTCCTCCCATTTCGTGAGAACTGGTCATATAATATACAGTAAAACCCCTCTAAAGGGGACACCCTCCGTTCCGGGCCAAGTGTCCCCTTAAGCGGGGTGGTTTTCAGTCTGTCAATGGTTATAC
Source organism: Alentia gelatinosa (assembly GCA_950022655.1). NCBI lineage: Eukaryota > Metazoa > Annelida > Polychaeta > Phyllodocida > Polynoidae > Alentia > Alentia gelatinosa. The sequence continues at coordinate 57,544,771 of OX465579.1, forward strand.
AATAGAGAATACCTACATAAATGAAGGAAACGATGGTTATTAGGTTAAAATATTTATCAATAACACATAATTAACTAAATAAATATAAATTATATAATATAAATTAATATAAATATACAAAAAAATAAAAAATAGATAATAGAGGTTGAAGGTGGATATACCTTCCTTGTGAAATTCGCTCCTTTTTATACCCCCGGTCAATGCCCCCACCCCGCCCCCCATCCCATTAACTTCTGAGAGAAATCAGCAGCCCTAAAAGGACTCATCGTGAGCCGCCCAGAGCCGTGACGGCTCACTGAATACCGCACCTTCAAAGCCCCCAGCCTTCCCTGTGTTGCCCACCGCTAGCCTGTAAGCGGGCCTCTTACCTGGCACCTTCAGCAGGCACGAAAATCATGGGTCCTAATATTCAGTCACTGTGGCCCGCCCAGACCCGCTAGAGATGTTGGGATTACCATTCAAACAACACACTACGGCCTCCCGGGCCCGCTCGGGAATGCTCAGTCTATTGTTCTGTCTGTCCTGTACAAACGGGCACCATAAACTTGGATTTTCAGTGTTTTTGAGATGATGTCCTTTCAAACTGTCCCCTTAAGTGGGGTTTTTAAGCATTTCTGTACCGAAAAACTGTCCCCTAAAGCAGGGTCTCCCCTTAAGCGGGGTTAAAATAAACTCTCCATTCCGAGCAAATAAAATTTCCATTCCGAGCAAATTGTCCCCTTAAGCGGGGTGTCCCCTTAAGCGGGGTGTCCCCTTAAGCGGGGTGTCCCGGAAGAGGGGTTTTACTGTATATGTATATATATGTATGTATATATATATATATATATTATATATATGTATATATATATATATTGTAGTACAGAATACGAATACACCGGAGTACAGTTACAAAGGTTTATTGACCACAAACAAGCAAGCCTCAAGCGGCACAAGGTAAATGGCTCTCTACTCAGGCCCGGAGGCAGACGCGCACGGTACTTAAATAGTCTCTGCTTTAGTCTCTACACACAGGTCCTCCTGGTCGATGCTGGATCCGCTCCCGTCTCAGGCCCATCAGGTGAGTACCGCTTCGTCTGCCACTCCGGTCCACCGGAGGTCCCAGTTGGCTCGTCTTAGTTCCCGGAGGCGTTACGTGCCAGGTGCCAGACCTGACTGACTCCCGGAGGGTCTGAGTCCACTTATATAGGAGACTCGGCCCAGTCCGCCTGACGTCATATCCGGTCGGGGGCGACCCCTACCGGCCTCGGGAGGTGGCTCCTCGCTCCTCCTCCGGGGGCTCCGGCTCTTCTCCGGCACCTCCGGCCAACCGGAGGTGACCTGTCCCTCCTCCGGGAGTGACTAGCTTAAGTCATTACCACAATATATGGAACAGATATGTCAGCAGAGGGCGGCAGACATATCGGAGTATAAGCGTCAGACGTCAGAGGGGGTGCGAGGTGACTCACCCGCAGGGGACCCTGGGACCCTAGGAGTCGACGAGCGCTGGGACCAACTAAGATCAGGCCTCACTTACACCCAAGCCGCTGCACCGTCTACACCTGACAAGTTATATATATATATATATATATATATATATATATATATATATATATATATATATATATATACATGATGTATAACACTGACCATAAATATATTGCATGGACTACATTAATTTTCTTGGTAACCATATAATTAACTGTCCATTTATCGTATTTCTATGTATTTGATTGACTGATACATGTACCGGTACATGTATTTAGAGGAAATCTATAAACTGAAAGCTAGAAAGTTAACCATTATCACACCATTCTATGTATTAACGATTATCTTGTATGACATCTAGACTGTGACTCCAAAATTTGTATATGAAATATCGACCACTGATTTCATGCACCTGGGTAAATTACATATATAGTCATCAATGTAGTGATACAAATTATTCTCACTTTAAAGCAAAAACAAATAATTTACTTTATTTCTTGTAAGCAATAGATACAAATATTACACTTACATACAAGGAATAGAGGAAAACTATGTTCCGGTGGGAATAAGTCAAAGTTACTTGGTAAGGCTTGGAATAATAACTGCCCAAGTCGTAGCCGCGTGCAGCAATTTTTCTACCTGGACAGTAAACGTCAACCTGGGCAGTAAACAAAAGTTATTCCACCCCCAGCAGCGTTAAGTAATCATAGGTTGTTCGCTCATAGGTATATAGGAATATAATGGAAGCTCATTGATGGATATTGTCGTCTCAATACTGATTGTACAAGTATCCTGTGTCACCTTTCATGTATCCGCGTATAGGACGATTTTAATACGTTCATTTTGCATGTTTGGAAGGTGTGTGCGTCACTTTCGTGTCACTTACATGCTCTTCTACCGGAAAACAAGCAGGTTCATGAAGGATATGTCACTTTCTCGTGGTAGATGGCGCCACAAGACTGACACTGCCACTAAGCGACAGCTGTTGCTGCAAATCGGTTTAGTGTTTTACAAAGTGGGGGTCTTGTGACAGCTAATTGACACTGAGGTAGGAATAGAAATTCAATGAATCGTTGATATACATTTGCAGTTTAGCACGACAACAATTTGCCAGAACCGCTAGACATTATGCACTGAAGGTAGATTACAGAAAAATCCTGATTCTATATATTCTTGAACATCATTTGTTACCATATTATTTCACATAATTCACCTCATATATACCTATCACCGCTTGAGTTATAGCATGTATCCTTAATATCCTCATGGGATAACTGTCATAACACACAGAATGTGGAATAAACATTATTAAAGATAAATAAATACATTGACAAGAATTACGAACAAACATTTGCATCATAGGCCTATATATGAAATTACGTATTATGTCGAAACTGATATTCTATGGAAGCGGTAAGAAAATTACGTAACACTTTTAAAGAGATACATATGTACAATATTTTTGAAGTCCCTATCCACTCCACCCCCCCCCCCCCCCAACTTTCGGAATATACCACCATTGTGTAGGATAAGAGATTATCCTACCCCTAATATAAAATGCCATAGGCTTTCATTGAGTTTCCGTATGCCAGTCAGAGTTTTATATGCCACTAGTGGCATACAGAATTATTATCACATAATATTCTAAAATCGAGGAGACAGGATAGGATAAAATCAAAACCTGATTCGTTTTAATCTTGGTCACTGCATGCCACTCCTGGAGTTTTGGCTCCAGACTTTACTCGGCTTCGCATCATGAAGTCACTATGCCAAACTCCAGTTGTGGCATACAGTGACCAAGATTAAAACTCATCCAGTTTTACAATAGGAACCTATCATTTGTTCAAAGACGCCACTCCACTGGAGCGCTGCAATGGCCGCAAGTCAATACAGGGATCTAATGTTATTTACATTTATAATAGAAGAAAGCGATAAACCTGAAGAAGTCCAGCAAATAAAAGTAAGAGAATTACTCCTGACGAAGATAAATCCACTTGATCGAAATGTTGGGTATTTTACATCAACCAGCAATCTCATTGCTCTATGACTGCACTTCTTCCATTATTGATTAATCATCGATAAACGTTGTTAATTCAAATTGATTGAGACTGGTTTTGTGTGGTAAATCTTATTCTTTTGACTGATATCGTCAGAAATCATTAATCAGTAAGCCTTTTGTATTTGAAAGTATCAAGAATGTTTCAATCATTTTGGAAATGGGATTAAATAGTTGTTTCTCAATCAAGTCCTATATGGGTATGAGTGTGATGTATTCATTAATCCGGTCAGGGGAGGGGGCTGCTAATATGCAGTGACTGCGATGTTGTGCATGACTGGGATGCTGCGCGATGTTCATGATGGATCTGTCGCATCGCACATCTTAAAATATTTATGATGTGCGATAGATTCATCGCAAAAGTTTAGTGTATTGAATAAACCCTTCGCAATTAGGGTCATAAACAACCCCCCGCCCCCATGGGATAAAAAAACGTGTGCCACGATCACGTCGCACCAGCGGGGCCGGGGTCTTTTGCAAATTTATGTTCAATTTTGTACCTGTACAGAATTATAAAGTAGAATTTCCCCATGTGATAATTGCTCTCGTCCCCTTCTCTCTTAATTATGGAGCGATAATCTTGTCACCGACAATTATTGCATCCCAAGATCACGCAGTCTTTTATGATAAAAGTGAAACATCTTGGAATCCAATAGTGTAGGCTGCTGGGGTGAGGTATAGCAATTTTACATTTTAAGAGCCCTATTGAATGGGAGAGGAATCATGTCTCTGACAAGTGTCCCAGGCTGTAGTTTTACCAAAAGGAGCTGCATCGACATGTATTGTGATATCAACACGCTTCTGAACAGGCATTTCAAGGAACTATTTCCATATCAAACATACAATGGTACCAGGCATAAGCAGCTATTCCACCAAAGCAGCCCAAGGCCTGGCCGGGTTGCTTGTAGTCGCCTATTGGTGTTCGGCGGTAAAAGCCGGCTCAAATCTCTCGGCAGCAGTGATAATCTGCTTGGTGGAACAGCTCATGAAAGTTCATAGGTGTGACGGAGAAGAATCACTAGTCACAACAGTCATGTTGATAAACCCAAACAGAAGTGTTTATTACGATTGCACAACAGTCCACGCTCATAATGCGCGATTCCGAAATACATGACATTCCTCCCTTTTAATATCAAAGTACATCAGTACATAAAGTATACACATACATAACTCTTGATTAACATAACCAATACCACAGATCAAATGTTTACAAACATCACATATCTAATACCTTCCGTTCCTTAACTGCTCGACCACTACTGGTCTGTCTAGGCATTACCACTGGCATAGGCGTGACGATATCATATCTGGCAGATGGCCGCTGGCTGTCGTTAGGGCTACTGACAGGTCTTGATATCCTTCTAGGTGTGGATCCCGGTGTCGGCACACAGGGAGTAGTCACGCTTGGTACAGTATCAGTATGTGCAGGTGGTTGAGTGGTTACTGGAAGAGGTAAGATGTGTCAGAGTATCAGGTGTAACAGTATTGGGAACATGAGGGTAGGGAGGCTGTGGCTGAACTGGCCTATCCTTTGTTACATCTCTTGGGTGAGAATGAGGCCTTCTTCTGACTTGGTCACTTATCACTTGAGGTAAAGTGCCCTGAGTGACCGTTGGTTGGGTATTGTCTGGTACCATGTGGTCAGCATGGACACTTCTGCGGCTTTGGCCAAGCTTGGCTGCTACACAAACCACATAGGTTAGTCTCTAAAATAACTCCATTAATCCACTTTTCCCATCCTCCCCTTAAATTCCTAACCCGAACTGGCTGGCCAACATTGAATTGTCTGTATGCTGATCTTAGTCCATCATGAAGCTCCTTGGATTGCAGTTGAGACTCTTCGGCACATCGTTGTATACTAGGTTTCACCAGTGATAGAAGGGTTCATGGAGCCTTGCACACCACCAGCTTGGCGGGAGTCCTGCCAGTTGTTGAGTGCGGTAGATTTCGATACTTCCCTAGAACATCTGATATGTGGGAACCAATTGGTTTAGATTGAGAAGATTTCTTGAACATCTTAAATGTCTGAACATGACGTTCAGCCAAACCATTGGTAGGAGGATGATATGGAGGACTCAGTATATGTTTGATATTCTTCCCTCAAAGAAATGATCTAAACTCGTCAGAAATGAACTGGGGACCATTGTCACTTACTAAAATCCTGGGAAGTCCAAAACGTGAGATGACCTCCTCCAATTTCTCAATTGTAGCTGAGGATGTAGTATGAGTCATGTGGAAAACCTCCAGCCACTTTGAGTAACTGTCCACTAGTAGAAAATATTGTTGACCATCCATCTCTAAAAAATCCACATGAATGCGCTTCCATGGCTCTGTAGCCCAGGGCCAAAACACTATGGGCTCTGCCACGGGCATCGGCTGAAATTCTGCACACAAGCACCAGACATGTCCTCAATGTCTGCATCCATAGATGGCCACCATATGAATGAACATGCCAAGGCATTCATTTTCACCATGCCAGGGTGACATAAATGTAGTTCATCCAGAAGCTGACCCTGCAACGACGAAGGAAATATCATTCGTCTGCCCCACAAAAGGCACCAGTCCTCAAGAGACAGGTCGGAAAGATTTCTCCAGTATTCCTGCAATGCAACATCGTCACAATGTTTTTGCCATCCATGCAAAGTGAGCTCATAGGCCTTTGACAACACTTCATCAGTTTCCGTACACCGGTAAACATTACGTTCCTTGCATGAGCCAACCGGTAGTCTACTCATTAAGTCTGCTGGCGCATTATCCTTAGATTTCCAGTAACGTATATCATAACTGTAATCTGCCAACAGAAGTGACCAACGTGTTAGCCATGCCGCCGCCAGTGGTGGTATACCATACTTGGGACCAAATATCCGGGTCAACGGTTCATGATCAGTGATCAGTACAAAGGGCCGGCCATACAAATACAGATGAAATCTCTTTAAACAAAACACAATGGCCAGACCTTCTTTTTCTATTTGGGCATAGTTCGACTCGGCCTGGGATAGTGACCTCGATGCAAAAGCAATTAGTTTCTCTGAACCATCTTCCATTTTATGACTGATAACGGCACCTAAACCATATGGACTTGCGTCAACTGACAACACAACTTCTTTCTTAGGATCATAATGCACCAAAATTCTGTCGCTTGACAACTCCCGTTTTGCAAACAAAAACGCTTCTTCACAATCTTTTGACCAAATAAAATCAACACCCTTACCCAGCAGGAAATACAGAGGATGCATGTGACTAGCTAAGTTAGGCACAAACTTACCATGCCCAGGAATGACCTCAACTCACCTATGTCCTGAGGCCTGGGAGCATCCTGGATACATGTCAACTTATCTCTAACAGGCTTTATGCCATTTGCGCTGAGAATGTAACCCAAATACTGAATTTCTAAGAGGAAATATGAACATTTTTCCTCATTTAGTTTGACATCAAACCCTCTGAAACATGTAAATATCTCTACTAATGCCTGTAGGTGTTCTTCTTCAGTCTCAGTAGCAATAAGCACATCATCCACATAACAAAACACATTATCGATACCAACTAATATATGGTCCATTGATGACTGAAAAATGGCTGGTGCAGGTTTAACCCTTTAAGGACGGCTGCCTGGGCTCCAGCTGCTCCCATAAGGACGGATACTGGTGGCAGTCTGTCTGGCTACAGGACGGCCACATAATAGCTAAAACTGATATCCAAGTTTGTAATCATGCAATGTGATACATAATTATAAATATTTTATTTCTTTTTAATAGAAATACTAAATATGATATTATATCTACATTTTCTGAAGATTTCATGAATATTGCTCTATTATTTCTTTGTTAAAACGTTTTTCTTAATATTGGGACAATGATGCCTCAAAGCATCATGCGTCTTTAGTGCGGTGATGCCTCCAGGCATCATGCATCATTAGCGTGGTGATGCCTCCAGGCATCATGCGTCCTTAAAGGGTTAATACCAAAAGTGAGTCTGGTTGGCTTTATCAAACCTTTGTGAGTGTTTATAGTCAATACTTCTGATGACTTTTCATCCAGGTAGAGCTGATTAAAAGCACTAGCTAAATCTAGCTTACTGAACACCTTGGGCTTTTTACCACCATCACAAAGTTTGGCTAACATCTCTTCTACATTCGGTAGTTTGCATTCATTATCCTCAATCATTGACCTCATTGACCTTCTTATAATCACTACAAACCTGTATATTACCCTTTTTTTCCTTTGGAACTAAAACTGCTGGTGAAGCCCACTTCAAAAAAGTCACAGGCTCAAATACCTTCGGCTTTATCAATTTATCATACGCCTTCTCCACGTCTGTGCGTACTGCGTAGGGAATTGGCCTCGATTTCTGAAACAAAGGTTCGACATTAGCTTTCAGGTTGGCACTAGCAGTGAAACCCTTAATACCAGAATTGTGGGTCAAATAACTCTTTGTTTTCTTGCAACAACTTTCTCCTATGTTCCTTGAATTTACGTTTTACAATAACCTAGGGCTGTGGTTTGTTTTGGTGGACATAGAATATTTCAGCCCAATTAAGTTTAACCTTGGCCAGCAAGTCCCTGCCTAAAAGACAAGGTTTATTACCTCTTACCACCAAGAGATTAATTTCTACAACCTTGGATCCATGAACACTGATGGGCACACTGACAACCCCTACCACTGGCACTTTATCACCACTATAGCTACGAAAGTGAACCTCTGAAGGCTGAATAGGATATTTTGTCAGTTTACGATAATAGACAATTTCACTGATGGTAGAGAGAGATGCTCCTGAATCAATCTCCATCTTTATAGTTGAAGTGTCAATTTTAGCATTAACCACATAGGAGTCAACCCTAACAGCACAATTTATGTCAGCAGGTTCCTTACATTCATATTCTGGTTTTAGGTTATGCATCCCAAATGTGGCGGATGAGTCAGAGGCGGCATCATCCACATCATCCAGCTCCTCTATGTGCTGCGTCGGGTGCTCACAATGTCCTAGCTTCTTCCACTATTGTAGGCCCCACGACTGACCCGAATGCTCTGATGTGCACACCTGGGTGATGTGACTACGACGATGGCTTCGGTGGCACTCTGCATCCTTGAAGTAACAGTCACTGGGTGTATGATTAGTGTTGCCACAGATGTGGCACGGGTCTCTCCTCTGAGATCCTACTTTATGACGGCTCTGTTGCTGCTGACGACACTGACTGCTGTTGCCCACCCAATGAGCCTCAGCTGAGGCCACTGACATCTTACTACTCCCTGCCATGGCATCTTCATCGGCCTGACACTTAGCTTGAGCAGTCTTTTTGTCAAGGTTGGCTGTAGCAAGTAAATCTGTTTGTGTCTTTCTCATCTTAGAATTTAGATCGATTACCAACATGTCCCTGAGGCCCTCGTCCAAGTACGCTCCGAAAGTACAAGTTGATGCAAGTGACCTCAAGCGACTAGTGTATTGTGTATTGATTTCGTTTTCCCCCTAAAAAATTTTGTACTGCTCAGCGATAATGACAGGATCTGGTTTGTAGTGGCCCTTGAGCAGTGCACATAAATCATCAAAAGTTTTGGTTGTTGGGGCCACACCGGAATATAAGTCTTTAAGCACTGCATAGGGACCAGTTCCAATTTTGGCACACAAAAGGTGTACTTTTTTATCATTGGGAATATCTTCTAAAATTATATAAGGCTCCAGTCTCTCCTGGTAATTGCACCAGTCCTAATTTTCCTCATTAAATGGGGGGAAATCCTTACCCATCCTTACTTTGACAATTGGTGAATGTAGTACTGTAATAAGATAATCTACAATCACTGCAAATGCACAGTATTCATCAGAGATTAACAGTCACTTGGATTTACTATTGATGCCTACTAAAAGCTGTCACTAAAACTGTCACTTGGATTGACTAGTGACACCCACTGTGATTGCACAGAATTTGACTGGAAATTTACTTTTTTTTAAATTTTGACTTATACCTGACATCCTTGACTTCTCCTCCACACAAAATCTGAAGCCTGTCATCCCATCCTCGTTGCCAATATTGTGTTTATGGAGAACAATCACTAGTCACAACAGTCATGTTGATAAACCCAAATGGAAGTGTTTATTACCATCGTGCAACAGTCCAAGCTCACAATGCGTGATTCTGAAATACATGACACTCAACATGTGAATAAATCACCAATGACAGAACATTAGGAAATTGAGTGGCTGACACAGGCCAACAGATTACGTAATTTTTTTGCGATAAGTTCACCGACTCCTATACGCTTTAGAAACTAATCGTTCAACCCTGAATTGTTAGATATGTACTGGGCTTAACAGACAGGCAATCAACAGGCCGGTCATAAATATGTTGGCCAATGCCAAGCAGGGGACAATGTCAAGGGGTCCTATTTTACTATTGTGTACAGGGGCAAAATGACTGGGGCATTTGTCTCAGACAAATGTACTCTGAACTGCAAAATTACTTACATAGTGGCTGTTATATATATACTCTGTATTGTGAGACCGTACTCTAGATACTCTGTGTAGTGAGACCTTAAATAAATAGCTGAGCAGTACATGGAGTCGGCGATCCAGAAGACCACTTGGAGGTTGTTGTTGTCTGTATGATCAGTGTCATGTTTGTGCAGTGTGTGTGTGGATTAGCAACAGGAAGCAGCCATTGTTCTACATAGAGTGTTTTATTACCTCCGCAAGATGGAGAGTTCCACAACAAGGAATGACTGAAAATACAGATTCACTACACTCCTCCCTCTTAGTTTTGAACTCAATAGCTATATGTTAAAACTCTATGAAGTTTTTAACCAATATATATATGTACTAAGTCTATAACATATAGAATAGTAATTTAGCAAAGTCATAAGCACGAATGTCACAAGTACATTTATATATTGTCCGGTTATAAAAGTCTGTAGTCTCTTCTTTTTTTTAACTAAGAAACTACCAAGAAATACATGTTTGTTTGATATATGCATATTTGTTTAAGTAACAAATCATGCTAACTTATTAAGACTAGAACACAACATGAGGTAATACAGTAACCTAAATGGTTCTGTGGTTCACACAGGGATTATTATGCCCCAACTATGTACAATGTGACCACTCCTGTTCACTTAAACTTCACATAGTCCTTGAATTTTGCGGGCTCTCGGGAGGTCCTACGTGGATACCGTGACCCTTCAATTCTCGGAATAGGCATAGATGACTGATGGTTTAGTCGGTTGAGTGTTAGTAACCACAGGGGTAGATGGTGCCATGACTGGTGTTTCGACAGCATTACTAGTCTCTGGTGACTGAATTGTAACAGACGACTGGTGTGATGGTAGGCTAGCATGTGATCTGGTGAACACAGGCTGAATTGCCTCTGAAGTGATGATCGCATCCTTGATTTGGTCTACATGTCAACGCCATGTGACACCTGGTGCCACCTCGATACGATAAGAGACAGGGCCTGTTTGTTCGATGATGGTTCCAGATACCCATTTCTTGTCACCTCGATAGTCTCTAATGACAACCTGTTGTCCAGTCGTGAATGCACGAACACTGGTGTGTCGGCGTGTATGCATTTTCTCCTGCTGTTTCTCTACGCGTTCCCTTGTACTGGGACGAAGAAGATCGAGTCACGATGTCAGGTTTGTTCACATGAAAAGTTTCGCTGGCGTCTCATTGGTCATTGCATGAGGGGTCGAACGATAGGGGAAAAGAAACTGTGATAGCTTCTTCTGCACAGAACCGCCATCGCGTTTACTTGACTTCATTCCTAGCTTGAATGACTGTACAAATCGTTCAGCTAGTCCATTTGTGCTAGGGTGGTACGGAGCAGATGTGGTATGTTTTATCCCGTTAGACTGCATGAAGCTGCGAAACATGTCTGATGTGAATTGAGGTCCATTATCACTGACTACCTGACAAGGTACACCATTTCTGGCGAAAATGGTCCTGAGCACATCCACAGTTCTTTCTGCTGTAGTGCTCTTCATCTGGACTACCTCTGGCCATTTGGAGTGAGCATCAACAACAATGAGAAACATTGTGTCTAGGAACGGTCCAGCAAAGTCGATGTGGATACGTTCCCATGGTCTTGAGGGCCACTCCCATGGGTGGACAGGTGCTCGAGGTGGTGCATTCTTCACTTCCTGACATCCTGAACATCCCTTGCATGCTTCTTCTACATCTGAATCCAATGTTGGCCACCATACATAGCTCCTTGCTATTGACTTCATCCGTACAATGCCTGGGTGGCCACTGTGTAGTTCGTTTAACACTTCCTTCCTCAGACACTTGGGTATGATCACCCTCGTTCCCCACATCAGGCATCCCTGGTGTACAGTCAGTTCGGCCTGACGGGTCGAGTACGGCTTCAGAACTGGATTATCCGCATCACTGTTTTGGATAGCACTCCAGCCATATTGAGTTGCATGAAATACCTCATTCATATCTTTTCACAAGCAGTTTCACTCCGAATGTCAGCTTCGGTCACTGGCAGACTGTCAAACTGGGAACATTGTACTGAATGCACTGCCCTTTCATCTTCATCGATTTCATTGTTTCCGCAGTCCTGTAGAGGCAAACGCGATAGGCTGTCTGCGTTTCCATGTGCTTTCGTACTTTTGTACTTCACCTCGTAGTTGAGTCCGGACAAGAACAAAGCATATCTCTGCATTCTAGCAGCCGATGTCATAGGAATACCTTTCGCTGGATTGAATATCGCCACCAGAGGTTTGTGGTCTGTGATGAGGGTGAACTTCCTGCCAAACACAAAATTATAAAAGTACTTGGCACCCCACACCAACCCTAAAGCTTTTTCTCTGAAGAACTCAATGACCGTGACGCATATGCTATCGGCCTCTCAGTGCCATCCTCCATGATGTGAAACAAAACTGCACCAAGTCCCATTGGAGATGCGTTGCATGCCAGGTTGAGCGGCTTTTCAGGATCATAGTGTGTGAGCACTTCTTTTGATGTTACCAGCTTCTTCACCTCCTTGAATGCATCGCTGCAGCCCTTGCTCTAAATCCACTCACTATCCTTGTCCAACAACCTATGTAGCGGATGAAGAACTGTAGCCAGATTAGGCAAGAACCGTCCATAGTAGTTGACAAGACCTAAAAACGCCCTGAGCTCTGACATGTTTTTAGGCTCCGGTGCCTCAACCACTGCCTTGACCTTCCTTTCTGATTTGTGCCAGCCTTCAGCATCTATGTCATGTCCACAGAAAGATACCTTGTCCCTGAAGAACTCACACTTCTCTTTGTTTAGCCGTAAGCCATACTTCTCCAGGCGATCCAACACATTTGTTAGATTTCTCAAATGTTCCTCTGTTGACTTCCCTGTGATAAGCATATCATCGATGATACATTGCACACCTGGGAGTCCTTGCATTACAGTGTCCATAGCCCTCTGCCATATAGCAGGCGCAGAGGCTATCCCATAGACTAACCTGTTGAAACGGTACAACCCCTTTTCAGTGTAGATGGTGAGTAAATGCTTCGATTCCTCCTTTACTTCCATTTGAAGGTAAGCATGTTGCAGATCGAGTTTGGAGAACTTCTGTCCCCCGGCCAATGAAGCGAAGATGTCCACCGCCTTTGGCAGTGGGTATTGGTCGACTTCTAATGCTTGGTTTACAGTCACCTTGAAATCCCCACAAAGTCGCACCGAGCCATCTTTCTTGATTACGGGCACCACTGGTGTGCCCCAGTCAGAGTAATCCACCTTTGACAGTATACCTTGCTCCACCAGACGATCAATTTCTGCATCAACCTTGGGTTTTATGGCATATGGCACTGGGCGGGCCTTACAAAATCTGGGATGTGACTCTGGCTTCAGTGTAAACGTGGCCTTTATGTCCTTTAGGGTTCCCCAGTCATCCTGAAAAACAGATGCGTGCTGGCCCAATATGACGTCTAGCCGCTTCTGAGTGTCCTGATCTGGGTCCTGTGATGTATGGATACTCTTGATCCTAGGCCAATCCAACATTATCTCTTTCAGCCACTCGCGCCCAAACAGTGTAGTGCTGCCTTTCTTTACAACATACAAGTCTAGGGACTTTGTTTGTCCATCCTGCTCCACCTTCACTTTCACAACACCTTGAGTGTTAAGTTTTTCTCCCGAATATGTCCTTAGTGTGACACGAGTCTCCTTGATATCCTGCCTTTTTCCCTTTAATTCCTCAAAGTATACTTTCTCAGTCATCACAGAGACAGGTGAGCCTGTGTCCAACTCCATCTGAACACTTCTTCCGTTTATCATTGGGTTTATGAGAATGGGTGCATGTTGATTACGTGCACACATGGTAGAGTTCATCCACATTTCGATGGAAGCTATTCCATAATCTTCAGACTCTGACTCTGACTCTTGGTATTGGACCTTCTTTACAGTGGATCCACCTTTCAGTTTACGACATGCCTTCTTTATATGGCCCACTTTATCACAGTGGTGACATTTCTCATTTTTGTAATAACAGTCATCAGGGTCATGTCCTGTCTTACCACACCTGTAACACACACCTTTACCCTTAGATTTGTGTTGTTGTGGTCGAGTCGCCTTAGGCCTTGATTTGTATTTAGACCTACTCTTGTCGGAATACAGCTTCTGGACTGACACACTTCCTCTTAATTCTGTGGCATCCTTTTGAGCCGCTTCCATAGCTGTAGAAATGTCAATAGCTGCCTCTAGAGTCAAATCTGCTTCTGACAATAGTTTCCTCTGAATATGCTCATTTTGCAGACCACACACAATCCTATCTCTGATCGAATCGTTTAGAGTTGCCCCAAATTCACAATATTCCGACAGTCTCCGTAGTGCTGCCAGAAATTCTCTAATAGATTCACCGTCTCTCTGCTCACACTTGTGAAAACGAAATCTTTCCGCGATAACCAAAGGGTTCGGATTACAATGTTCCTTCATAAGTCTCACCAACTAATCGTAGGCAACATCCTTTGGCTTAACTGGTGCGGTCAGTCCACGCAGCAGCGTATATGTGGCTCCTCCCACACTGGACAACATAGCCTGAACCTTTTTTTCATCAGCCACATCATTACACAGGAAAAATAACTCCAACCTTTCACTGTAGGCATCCCAACTCTCCCTGTCATGGTCAAAAGTGTCTATCCTTCCAATCCTCCCTGATCAGACTGGTTGTGGTGGGTCCCCCATCTCCGTTTTGCACTAGTGGGACTATTTTGCTTGACTGCTTACAGAACTCAATGGAGCACATGTGATCAGAAACTGACAGTACTTTCCCTCACCCTTACGCGAGGTTTGCCTGAATTACTCGGTCCAAGCCTTCTTTGACAGAACCCTGAGTACATAAAGCAGTTAACTGACCTTCTTTGGGCCCTATTATCCCATCCTCGTCGCCAAAATGTCATATTTGTGCAGTGTGTGTGTGGATTAGCAACAGGAAGCAGCCATTGTTCTACATAGAGTGTTTTATTACCTCCGTAAGATGGAGAGTTCCACAACAAGGAATGACTGAAAATACAGATTCACTACACTCCTCCCTCTTAGTTTAGAGTTGTCTGTATAATCGGGGTTACTAGCGCATTTAGCGCTGAATTAGGTCAAAATTTGCGTTATTTGACAAAGGGAATTACAGGTTAATGAATGAATATAAGTGAAAATAAATATCAGAATCGTTTTCTCCACTACCAAATTAGCCTACTCATACACACAGATCGTTTGATTAGCGGAATATTATGTTCCTATCTGAGGGTTTAACTTCACAAAACACAACAACAAAACACATTGGCCAATGTTTACACCATGAAAATGCTAATAGAAGGAGAAGGATCCTTCCCATAATGCAACTGACTGTCCCAGATTGAAAATCAGACAATCTTGGGTTGGAAAATTGTGAAGAACTCCAAAGGTCTCCAGTGGAAATTGCAACCATCCACCATTTAGAATTTATACCTTTCCCAAGTCTGAGTTTAAAGATTGAGCTGGCTGCCTAGTCTCTTGGTCACCAGCAAGACCCCAATACGGAAGACGTTTTTGGGGACTTGCTCTCCATTCATGGAGAGAAATAGCCAATTTAAACAATATCAGCCTTTGATTTAACCTTTTGACTTGAATTCAAATAATACAGACATATATCTATTGTTTGACATGCACTTTGATATTCCTGGACTGTGTTTAAAAGGAGCAACTGTCAGTCTCAATGTTTGCCTATGACCCCAAGTCCAACTCTAATGAGGAACGAACACTGAGTCGCACCACGTCTGACTAACCCCGATAGGCCCCCAACAAGAAATGTTCCCGATAGACCCCAATGAACTACAATAGAATTCTTATCGGAAACTCCAGTCAATGTCCAATCGTAAGGGGGAAAAATGTGCCAAGGTTTTGATGGTTCCCGGGAAGTTCCTGATACCAGCAACTTCATTAGCACACACTACAATTGGATTTGTGTCAGGAATGAATCGGAAACGCATCGTAATGCACAGCCCACCAGAAATTCCAATCGGAATGCTCTCTATTCTAATCGGAACGCTTCCCTATTGAATTTCAATCGTAGCAAATATCAAACATGTCCAATCCAGATGTAAGGGCTACGATAAGAATTTCCAATCGTGGTCCAGTTGTGGTTGAATCGAATCAGATTTCCTATCGTAGACATCTGCAACACGGTCCCAATACGCCATGACATTCCACGACAAGGGTCTAGTCGTAGGGAAAAATCGAACATGCTCGATGTTGTCGTAGCCTTGTCGGAAGGCTCCCGACAAGCTTCCAATCGTGGCTTTGTCGTGGCCTTGTCATAGACCATTGTCAGGAACTGGGGTCCACCAAACACGACAAGGCCTCCAATCATAGGCCAATCGTGGACCTTGTCGGGAACCCATTGGACATCGTAGCCTTGTTGTGGTTGGTGGACGCCCCCCTTTATAGTGTACGAGCTAGAGGACGAGCTGCGACTATAATAGGTTGATCATTTTGTCATATAATATGACAAGTGATGTTTAGAAATAATTATATTATTTTACATTTTGCTTTAAAATATGATGTATGATTTTATACTATATTCAATGAAACTCGTATGTATTGATATCTTATTTCCTAGCTTTAATACTACATAAAAAACTATAAGGACATCATATTCAGCATCTAATAGGAATGCCTCCATGCATAACTCAGATTGGTAAACACCTCATGTTGCACGCCGCATACCCAACATTGATAAAATGTACACGATATATTTCATGTCTCTATAATTCCCACTACCCCCGGTAGCCTAATATTGACTAATGTTAGGCCCAATCCCCATGATTATGAAAAAAGTACAGACGCAAGTGTGATAGAAGCATCCGAAAGAAGTTACGGTAATTTAAAAAAGAGTGATATGCCTAATTTGGAGAAGAATCAAATGTGACAAAAACCACTGTTATTTTGTTCAGAAGCAAATGCAAATGAAAAGCAAGGTAAATGGAAAAGGATTCGATGACCTAAAGAATGGAATTGTTCATAAAGGGATAAAGGTAGGTAGACATATTAGGTCTAGCCTATATAGGCCTATATGCCAAGAATGCACACATTAAAGGTGGGCTTCTCCATTTCTAGGCTAAGCTTATTTTTCAAATGGGTGGAGACATTCGAAAACGAACATCAATTGGGAGAGGCGTTATGAAAGATAAGC
Organism: Alentia gelatinosa; assembly: GCA_950022655.1. Taxonomy (NCBI): domain Eukaryota; kingdom Metazoa; phylum Annelida; class Polychaeta; order Phyllodocida; family Polynoidae; genus Alentia; species Alentia gelatinosa. The sequence continues at coordinate 57,561,919 of OX465579.1, forward strand.
TTAATATAATGATATGATGATGATACCGTATACATTAGCTAGGCCTATATCTGAAATATATAATGATAAAAAAAATCCATACATTTCGGTAGGCTATACCCCAAGAGATAGATGCTAAGGCCTGAAAACCGCCGGCAATCAGCATTGAAGGTGTTCTAAGGAGACTTTTGAGCCATTTACATGATTTAGGACATAATGGTAGCCTATAGCCTAGATATGCAACTTGGTGATTTTTTATAGGTCTAGACTTTAGTGTGTTTGCAAAATAATTTCTCTCATTTCATGAGAATATGCATTAAATATAGGCCTATATCCTTTTTTTCTAAGATAAGCATATGATTGCCAATGTAAATAGGCCTAGCTGTATCAGATTGAAAACTTGTATTCAACTTTGAAGTCAAAATACGGATGTTGTTGGTTTTGTCACGGTCTAAGTCCGTGGTTTTGTGAATAATTGTCATTTAATAGGATAGGCTAATAGAATAAAATAATTTGTGTTAAATTATACCTTAGAGGCCCCAATGATACATTTCCCTGAACATGACAGGTATAAAGTTATGTCTATAATTTAAATTAACATCAAAGTGACTTTTACTCAAAGCAAAGCACATGGAATGCTATAACTACCAGGTACCATTGGTACTGGTGGTAATAGCGGTCTGTAGACCTCCCTTGCAAATACGGATTCCGGGGCCCCACTTCCGGTTGGAGTAGACGTCACTGTGGTGGTTCCGCCATCTTCGTGGAGTTGAGGGTGTGCCAAAGAAGTTGGGGGAACTAGGAACTTTAAAGTAAGTTTACATGCCTTATTTTACAGTCAGCATACGATATACGTTTAATGATATAGTGCAGTTTAGTACGTAAACAGCAGAGCGTTGTGAGGGATATGCGTGCGTCTCCAGCGTGTCTTGGGTGGCTGAACATCAGTGGATGCTCGCGTGTGGAGGGGCTGGCTGGGTGTCCCACTCCCGACCATTACCTCTGCCTTTTCGTGGCAGTAGGTTAAATGCCCGTCAAGTTGAACAGTCGTCACATAAGATGATCTGTTTCGCACTGTTGACGCTACATATCCGTAGGTCTATGCCACTACAGGTAGTGACCTGAACCGATCGGTAGGTTTTAACAGAGACCAAAGTCGGTTTGGTTGAAAATGTAAACATTGGGGGTTGGACTACACACCAGACTCGACGCTGTCTGTCACGTTGTTCTGTGTATTGACAGCGAAGCGGTCACTGACCAGAACGGCCCGAAGTGATGCACTTACAAGAGCGTGCAGTTGATTTACATATACGAGCACTGTATCTGGACATTACATGATCAATACAGCATTGACACATAGATGAATATTTAATAGGAGTTGTTTCTCTCCTTGTTTGGTTTTCTATGCCTATGGTATGTTTCCCCCCACACTTCCAGTGACAGTCTGCGTAGCGTCACTGCACCATGATAGACACCGCCCTAGACACCCACCCAGATGTCAACAATGGCCCCAAGCCTCATTGTCACTGACCATCGTGAGTCAGAAAATTCTTTTGTCTGACCTCACACCAACATGTTGTCTCAAATTATTAAATAAGTGAACCATGAAAATACTGTGAATATGTCTACATTCAAATTGTTTATAAACCTTTAGAAAAATCAACTTGTGTAAAGTATGGTAATATGTGAATATAAAAAGACAATCACGGCAGTGTTGGCAAGGATTATCAATTGATAACCATTATAAATAGTAAATATCTGGTCTAAAGAATTGATCATACCAATTGTGGTAGGGGCGTATCCTGTAGGGTTTTTACGTAAATCAAAACCTCATTAGAGAATGACATCTAGGCCTACCGTACCCGCTAACAGTTTGTGATCCATCAAAGAGAACACTGAAAACTAGGTCACCCCATTATGTTGTTTTTATAGATGTTTATTGGCTAGCGCTAGTATTAAAGGTTAACAAGGTTTTGTCCCTTTTCCATTACCACAATATTTATTATTCAAACTCATTAAAAGAAAGGTACTTAAAAAAGTTAATAGGGTTTTCATTCATAAGATAATTAGACCTAATTAGATCTACTATGGAATGGAGAATGGTCATGGAATGTGCTGTAGGGAGATACAATTTATATGACTCTCATCTTGAGAACTGTTGCTTTTACCATAATGTCCATTCACTGTTCATGTCAAATGTTGGAAATTCATCATAATTGATGGAATTTCTCTGTAACTTGACAAGTTAAGGTAAACATGAATATTTCATTGCTTATGGCACGGGTACTAATCTATCCTGTTTCCCAAATCTACAACAGTCAAGTTATGTTGATCAACTACATTCTTAACAAAGTAATTCGATACTTAGTTGTTTTCTTAAATAATTAAAAAAAAGTCCCTTACTCAAATTGATTTGAATGGAAAATGAATTTTGAAAGTCACCAAAAACAGTAAAACCAAAATATGAAAAGCGACCTGGGTGTTTTATGAAAACCATTGAAAAACAATTGCAATAGATCATTTCTTGATTATCCGGTGTTGGGCTAACTCGTTTTCATCAATTGCCATGTTTTCCCCAATTATCCACACGCTTAAAAAGGTAGTTGAAATAATTAGTCGGTTTAGCTCGGATAGGGCGAGTTCAACGCACAGCTATACTACCGTGGAACACATTCTCAGATACTGCTGAATTAGAATGAAGGGGTGTTACTTTTCTCATAGCTTGTCAGTTTCTTAGCAATAGGGTCACGTATATTTATGGTAGGTTTATTTATGGTAATTATCTCAATACTCTAAAGAGGAAAGCATTCCATTGAGTATTACTCAGTGGCCTCATTTCAGTACCACGAAGATCCCAAAATATAAAACTCAAAGTGAGTATTGGTGCGGGATTACCAAAATAAGTCTTTACTGAACATATTTGCCGTTGACTACCTAAACATGCTATTTTTAGATTCTTGTGATTCAAGTACAACTTCAATTGACTATGCACGATGTCTTACAACAACTGGGAGTTGGGGGGGGGGGGGTAGACTGCTTTTTGATGTAATAGTCTTGAGGCCGTATACCACAGATTTGAATCCGTATACCACAGTTATGGTATTTGGCATGTTTTATATAATGGGTCGTGGTTTACTGAGTCCCCATACATTTTCAATTGGGTCTTTGTGTATAATGGATATTAAATAGACACTAATCGATGGTTTTGTGGACAGGTGGCCGTAAACCAAGAGAGGTTGACGCGTCGTAATACACTCACTAGCGCTCGTGTATTACGACGTCAACCTTGAGTGGTTTACGCCCGCCTATCCACAAAATCACCGTTTGTTGCATTTATTATCCATCTTTTCGAATAAATTAAACCCAGTAATTGCCTTATCAAAGGGTATAACAATAGGGACTATTTCTTTGCTCTACAGCATAAAAGGGATCATTTGTCTCGTATACCGTGGTTTTGAGGCCGTATACCACAGGTTTTAATCCGTATACCACAGTTGTGTATTACTACGCGTCAACCTCTCGTTGTTTACCGCCGCCTGTTCACAAAATCATCGATTATTGTCTATTTATATAATTGGTAGTGGTTTACTGAGTCCCCATACATTTTTTATTTGGGGCTACAATGAATAATAAAGGATATTATTCTTGCACATATGTCCTATCCTGCTTGAAATATTGTCTTACATCCTATCGTAAAACTGGATGAGTTTTAATCTTGGCCACGATATGTCACTACTGGAGTTTGGCATACTGATGTCACAAGGCGAAGCCGAGTGAAATCCGGAGCCAAAACTCCAGGAGTGGCATGCGGTGGCCATAATTGAAAAGAATCAGGTTTTGATTTTATCCTACCCCGTCTCCTCGATTTTGGAATATTACGTGATAATAATTCTGTATGCCACTAGTGGCATATAAAACTCCGTATGCCAGTCAGCGTGGCATAGGGAAACTCAATGTTAAGCCGATGGGATTTTATATTAGGGGTAGGATAAAAGGTATCATCCGATCCTGTAGTTTTGAATTTTGTAACGATTCCTCAGTCTTCCTCTCAGTTTCTATCCTATTATCTCTTTTCCTTACTTTGTGAAAGAAAATGAAATCATCTGAGCTAGTGAGTCCTTTTTAACGATTCTCATTGCACAAATATATTTTCATATGTTTCAGATAACATGTGTCTAATTATGATTCATATTCGGTAATGTGATTTCAGCGAGACTGACTTGTACTATCGATTTTGTGTCATAACCAGCTCTCATGTGTTAGGTCTTAACCAGATACTGGTGCATTAAAATAGTATCCAAACATATATGCATTTAACTAAAACCTGTACAAATAGATCGACTAACTTTCACAATACCCCCACTACCTTCACCAAAGAAAATTACCAATAGCGCAAACATAGCTTGATAAGTTTAACAGAGTTTGATGGGACACATTAAAGTGTGGAAATTGTGTGTAACAGACTGTGGTGACCCATCCATGGTTTTATGACTCGCCCATCCTAGTATTGTCAGTGGTAGGTCATGTAAACTCGCTTATCATTTTGGCCCTGGTAAATGTATCCTACAATGGCCTACATTTGTGGTGAAACAACGCGGGTCGGCCATCTATAGGATGTTGCCCATCCGGAAATTACACACCATTCTCCGAGAGCTGTCTTCTGTTATCCTCAGTGGTAGTCTATTTATACCTAATTATGAGATTGTGTGTGTTTGGCACAATAAGGTAGGGATTCACAGAGAAGACCCCAGCCAAAAACGAAGTATATACAAAAGAGAAATCCATCGAGAAGGAAGGACAATCAAGTCTCTTTCATTGAAAGGGATACCATCATATTCACTTGGTATGACTTTTTTAAGAGTCCATATTCAAGTTTTAAGCCTCTAATTGCTGGGTTAAGTGATAATACCTAAGACGACTTCTTGGACGCTTTGAATAATGACTTCTGTACAGTCGAGAGCGAAGATGATCAATAAAAAATCTTCATACTTTCTTACAATTGGGTTTTGACTGAACAGATATATTCTCCTAAATCCTTTCATTATATAGAAGTCAAAAGGATAGGACTAGTGGCACAGAACTCCCCTGTATGTGAACATATTTCCACAGTAAAATCATGTGTGGTGGAAGAGCAGCAAGAGGCCAGCCATTTATTTATCGCAGTAGATGATGTTATGGATACACCAATTTAGGCAGTTGTTTGTAGGCTGATACGGTGTATCCTGGTCTACATTGTCACGAGGCCCGCAGGCACCCATTACTGTCTACACACCCTGTTCTTCGAGCTCTCCCCCCCTGCTTCATCTCGCTATGCTCACAGACAAGGGCCGAGCTGATAGCGTTAATGGCGTTAGGGACGGTTAGGTAACAAACAGTGGGGCCTCATATATGTAGACTGGCCCACACAGAAGTTGTTGACACACTGATAATAGAGCAATCATCTATACAAAGGCCGGATGGTGTTATATGTGCTGACTCTACCTATGCCAGTATGGTTGCTGGAGAACTCGACCCGTAATTGTCAAGAGAATTCGCCCCGCGAAATCGAGCCGATTTTAAATGCTTATGGATAAAACACTATTTCATACTCAAAGGAAAAGCCTGACTAGTTTTAGACGACTAAACCAGCGGATTTTGAAAACAGATCCAGTTAGGGTTAGGGATAGGGGCAGGGTTTTCTGTTTGTTTTCTTCCCCTGAGAAGATCAAATTTGGAGACAAGATAACATACTTACTATTAACTATGATATTTATCCACAGTTATATTAAAGAAGAAAACAGCGACTTTTGGTCAAAGTTGTCATTCTCCACGAGTTTGACACAGAGCGATATGAACGAGGCGAAGCTGAGTAAATATTGCCTAGCGTTCAAAGAAATTGGGGAATGACAACTTTGACCAAAATGAGTTCCTTTCTGTATTTATCTCAACACTGTACACACTTATAGAATGGATGGCACTCTGGATATATAATGTCATAGAACATGGAGAACGGACTGTGATATTCGTAGGGGGTTGGATAACGAGTTACAAATGTTAAGCCTATGGTACATAAATACCAGGGGTGAGATAATAATAAGATACTTGAGTTTGGGAGAATTAAAATGGGTCGATTTCATCACAGGTCGAGTTATTTTAAAGGGTCTGGTTTGCTACGGGTTTAGTTCATTACGGGTAGAGTTCTCCAGTATTCGCCAGTACAGACCTGCCATGAAGGTGCCACCTTCACAGGCTGGGAAAGCATACCTTGTTGGACCGTCTTCTGTAGAACGATACTCATTTAGATAGCCCAATTTGTTTCCTTTATTGACGCCTACTATATAGTTGAATATTGTTCTGATTGTTAACGGCATTACAAAATATAATATATCTGTAGCCGAAGCTTCTACTTATTCTGCCGACTCCTACCCATGTCATATTTATGGCCATACATCACACTGTCAGTATCGAACGAGTTATGAGATCACGTAACTAGGTAAAATTTTGCCATATTTTAGGTATATAATAATATAACAACAGGCTCACTGTATTCGTACATCAAGATACTTGGTGACACCATTGATCAGATATATCCATTTGTCTGCAGCATGGGGATATAATTTCATCAATAATTTTACAGCATATCTTTGATGTACGAAAGCAGTAACCCAATTCTGTATAGTACTACGAGAGTAGCATTACTTATTTTCCGTTAAACGTAGCCACCCTGCTTTCACGTATTTATATTCTACATATTTGGTGCTACGACACTGGATATTGCCAAAGGTTAACATTCGATCAACTATCTAATAAACTAGCCTATATAGCGCATAAAATGCTAGCTCCATATCTGAAATAATTAATTCTACTATAAGGAGCTGAAGGATTTTTTTAAAAAATATAAATATTTATTGGTCATAATTCAACGTACATGGTTTGTTTTCAATTATGGCAAATCAGCCTCTGAATCATACACTTACAAGTCACCTCTTATATAATGGATTGATACTGGTAGGTGCCAGGGTGAACAAATATAACCAAGTGTAAGTGTGTAGTAAAAGGATGAAATAATGAATATGAATTTGAACATAATGATATTACAAACTGTCACAACACATTGGGGAAGAACCCTTGACAAGCATCCATATTTCGATTACAGAATCCATCATAATACTCCAGGTAGTAATTTTGGATTACTCAGCGCGGATATGCCAGGGCGGCTAAGTTAAACAGGGATATGCAAATAGTGTGTATAAGATAACTCAAGTACTAGTGATATTGGGTAAATCTCTCAAATATGCCTTGAAAAAAAACAAACAAAAAAAAACAAAACAAACAAATTTGCCTTGAAGGATAGTTTGCTTGGTCGTTCCTTTATACCTTCTGGTATATCCAGATTAACAATTGTTCACAGTGAATTCTAGATAGTAAAGTAGGTTATATACTTATCATTTAACTTAGAAACCAGGATGAAATCTTTACTGACACAGCATGCCAAACTAGTTCCAAGCATTATCGGAAACATTGATCTTGCATTACTCAGTAATATTCCAGCCAATGTAAAATATTTATAATTACCGTACCCTATGGGGGTGGGAGTTAGCCCAGTCGTTAGGGCACTGGACTTGTAACCCCAAGGTTGTAGGACTTTTTGGGTTCGAGTCCCACCCCCAGCAGTGGTAGATTTACTGCTATATCAAAAGCTAATCCTTCTCATACTATGTCTATGTGGTTTGGGAATTAAAAGAACTGTCACTTCGGTAAATGTGTAGGGTTGAGATTCCTACCTGAATTCATTACCTAGATTCGATCACCACCCTCGTGGTGTAAAAGAACCTTGAGACAGTCTGGTAAGGACCTATAATGGTTGACTGGACGTTAAATCAAACCAAATAGACAAAAACAAACAAACTGTACCCTGTATTTAAAAGTTCGTTGACTGAGTGAGTTGCTTAAAATTGCTTGATCCATATAAAAGTTCATGTACAGTAAGAAGTAGTTCTGGATTTTAGAACAAAAATTGGATTTGAAAATCCTATCGTGATGTGATGTCAATGGCACGGACTCTTAGCTAACATAACTGCTAAAGGTTGAAGTTGACATAGACCTCCGTAACCAGCTTTTTGCCTCAGTCTGTTCAGTTTATTCTTTTTTACGAATTGACGTTTTATACAGGATGGATGTCTAATATGGTAGACAACTTTAGATGTTTGTTGAAGATTTTTCTCCCCAATGTTTATTTTGGTATGATTCGTCATCCTTGTAAATCCTGTGAACGGAGCACACCGAAGGTACTTCTTGACATGTATTCTAAGTAGTAGCGTTAGATAAAAAGATACTTTGTAAAGTGTAATAGTTAAATCTTTTATGACCAACAAGAACTTGCTTTGTCAGGTACTTTTGATGATAAATACGTCTATCCTCTCACATGAGTAAAAGAGGGTGGAACATCAAATTTGTTGAGGAGCTCCTCTGAGATACGCTATTGATTATAAGGTTTGGATTCCAGCTAGGTTTTGCACACCAATAGGACTGTTGTAACGTGCGACGACACATTTTATTGCTTCCATTCAGAGGAATACTTTGTATTTTTATAGTATTTTTGATATAGTTCCTATGGTTCACTGATTGAATGATATGTACGCACTCCAAGAACATGTTAAGTATCCATGGCCGAAACCCACGAACCGTCGAACGTGTAGTACAAACCCCCCCCCCCCCCCCCAAAAAAAAACAAAACCCAAAAAAACAAACAAATTGAAACAACAACAACAACAACAATCGCAACAAGACAATATCTGCAGTCAAAGTTACAATAGCGACAGTATGGATAATGATTAATTATCTAATAAGAATAAATGAACTCTGGGTAGGATATTATAGTTTATAGATGAATTAAAACAACAACAGTATTCCATTCACTTAATATTATTAAATCCTAACAGTTCAGTTGGCTTGGGTCCGAACCAGGGATGGTAGTTTGTAAAGTTCATACCTTTCATCTCACACGGAGTCCTACTCTACTCACTGGTCTTAACCCACTACTACTAATACTACATCCCAGCCTGTTCGCATGCCGCGCCGAGTTCCTATTTGTGGGAGAGGTGTTGTTTATAAGCAGACCAGTGGTCGCCCTGAGGTGTTTAGCTTGTTAGCGGGGGTCGGCGAGACGGATACAAGTACACCAGTACACCGAGCAGCTAGGGTTTAGGGTTCGAGACCCATCATTCGAATACCAGACGAAAGGCTGATGACTGTCCGCCCAGGAAGTTTGTATGTATATGAATATAGGTGGGAAGGGGGTAGGAGTTGATGGTGGAACCAAAGTGGACCTCTCCTCCGCCATCACCATTTCTAGGACCAATGGCTAACGCTTTTCCCCTGTAAAACGAGGCTGAAACGCTTGATCCTTTCTGCCCACAGCAGATTTTTTTTAGATCTCAGATAGATAGTTTCGAAGGGTTAAATGAAATATTGAGTAAAGATTTGGAATTATAGCATCACCTTTTGTCTGTACATGCATATAAACCTGAATTCTTGCTATGTATTCTGTGGTGCCAACTATTGTCCTCACCACTAGAAAGAAAAGAAGAGCTTTTCTTCTTTTCTTGTCATTTATGGATCAGTTCCATAATTCTATGAAGAGAGTCAAGTTGGACAAGAAAATATTCCCACGGACATTCACAGAATAAAGATGGATGTGCGCAGGCACTAATGTTCAGGGTATATACCCACCCTCCTACGCATACAACTCTGCTAATATATACTATATTACAGACAGGGGGTGGGTTGTCTGGAGGAAACCGAACCTAGTTACCCCGATCAGGCCGGGGGGCTGCAGTAGTAGATAGCTGGAGTGTGGTGGGCAAGTGGGGTGCCACCGCTGCCACTGGTCCGAGCAGTGAAGGCGTGTGACTGGCAAAGTACAGGCCTCGCCTCACCCCTTACTCCTCCTTGTACTTACCCCAGCCAGGCAGTGGTAGGCTGTATATAGCCTCGTGCCACCAGGCATAAGGATCCAAAGAGATCCTGTTTCACTGCTGGCACATTTCCAAGTGTACTGGTGGCCGGGACATGGCCCCAGGGCTGGACAGCACCTACTGGGTCACTGGCGTCCTACAGGGCTCGTACTAGGTGTCCTTCTGTCCAATAAAAATGTTGATACCTGTGGGCCATGAGGGTTGTTTGCACAACCTCACAAGTTGACTACTTTGTTGCCAGGTCAGCATCAGTATATATATATATACACCTAAAGCTATATCTAGATATGTATAACTATCTTGAGAGAGTATTTGTGTATATTTTTGTGCATCTAATTCAATCTGAAGCTACGGTATATAAATACTTGTCAAAAAAGTTGCAATTGTCTGGGAAGGACTATAACGCTAACTTTACAAAGTTCAGCCAAATGAAAAAAACATTACATTCCCTTTCTGCATTTGGGAAACTATGCGCAGGTGTTGTGTAAATCTGTATTATGAAGGAGGTTAACTTGTAAAATACACTAATCAAAAGTCTCTTTATTTATACAGCCATATTAATGAGTACATTGTAAACGTATTCTAAACTTCATGACAGGACGCTCGGTATAGTGTAATGAGTGGTGGTGGTTTGGTCATAGAATATATAGGCGCTAAATAGGATCCCCCCAACGTCTCTGGTCGGCTTCCTTGAGACATGACTTACCTTTTAACAGCTATCCGTCGGCGTCTAAAAAGAGGTCTTCGGTGGTGTCACGTATGCTAACTGATGGCGGCACTTGATGTATACTGTATCTTCACTTTCTGAAGCAACATGCAAACCCACTTGAAATCCTATATCTATGTCCATAAATGTTCGTGTATTAGAATAAATCTTCCTCTCCCCATTGGGTAATTTGGGAAGAATTAGCGATTTTTCCCGACGGAGATATGTCGTTCATAAAATGCTATCTCGAGAGAAATGTATCTTCTTTTAACACCAGTTCCTGTATGGTCTTTTACTGAAAATTGATATTAATTCAGAACTGTGTTTTCTTTGGTAAATATCATCTCATGTAAACACATGGGAATTCTACTGCATATAGTCAGGAATAATTGAGTGTGTATGTGGATTTGAACTAAATTTAGTAAATGTCAGCGAAAGCGCTTTGATAAGCAATGCCAACTAAAAATAGATTACATTCATTATTAAGATTACATTTTGGACGAGAGATGGATGGATGAAATACCTGCTTCAGTAATAATGACAACATGTAAAGAAAAGTGTCTGTGACCTTTAGGGAATCTTCCTGATGATGTTCATGCATGCACTCAGCAAAGGTACGCGTATATTCAACGGAAAGCATTAGCAGCAACAGAAAAACACACACTGCCTATGGGATTCTGGAAAGGTCGCCACCTCCCTTGACTTCTTCGGGGGATGTCCTGGAATGACAAAGAGAAGCTGAAGATGGCGAGCACAGAGGTTGTAATCCCTTAGGTGATCGGTGAGAGCACCTCCACGAGGCGGCTTTACATTAAATTACACTCCACGAAATCATCTGTGTGTCATTGAAGTATATATCGTGATGCTTTCGTCTAGACCAAGCTCGAGGTAGCCTTTATATGGCTTAGGGTTTGGGCTTAGTACACAGGCATATATCCCTTTTGATCAGAAGATGAAATTTGAAGCTATGCTTATGAAATCATCTACAGGACACATTTACAAGAGATAAGTGAAAAAAAGAGATGTGCGAACATAATATTAATTGAGTAGAACACATTCTGGCACTGGTAGCTTCTTGTACATGTATCTGCATATTGAGCCACCTATAAGAAGACCAACCAGTGGTCTCTACAGATTAGTTGATGTGTATGTTGTATTGAACGAGACTTCGAAAACGTAGGCTCCTAAGAGACGCTGGGCGCCCCACACCTGTGCGGGGCACTGCAGACCATCGGCCAGCTGTGAGAGGCTACGAGTACACTGAGTGGTGCAGGGGGTAGGAGATCTAAGCTGGTGGAGGGGCAGGGGGTCGGGCTGGAGTAGATGTGGGTGTGACTAAAAATAGTCCCGTCTGCAACACGCTGCCCAAGCATAAACAGAACACTCTCAGGAGAGCATAGAGTAGGCAGGGCTCCAACAGCCACTCACATACTCCACTCCTTAACTCGCCGAGTCGTTATTATCATTATTGTCATTGCATTCCCAGGTCATGCGATATCGCAATTTGTCCAAAAGTATTGCTTACTCGCAGACCTCTATTTATTTTGTGGCTTCTGTTTCGTCTCTACTAGTTCGCCAGCTTCATTTCCCCAGCCAATAAAGTGGTTTCTTTTCCGAGTGTTCTCAATAGTTATTTCAACTTTCCAAGTGTTTTATTTTTTCCCTTCACATTGCAAGTATGTGAAACATTTTGACAGTTGTCACGAATGTGGTCATTGTGGCAAACTTCAGCAAACAAAATGATCTTTTCCGCCGTTGAAATATATGCGTAAGACAAAGATCTCACTGCAAAGTGTGATCCTAAGGAGAAATGGAATCAGTTTAGTTTTTGTCCCTTCCTGGACTATTTTGCTTTCCGTCTTGGAACTATTTTAAACGTTGAGAAAGCGACAATTCCACCTTTACCGACTCAACACTCTCCCCACATCGGCACGAGGAGTGCCTTGCTTGTAAAGTAGGTGCCCTTTTCCAGAAATGATAGCCCACCAGTTTCGTTGGCGCTGCCTGACCGACTAGATTTGCGGGACCTACTACAGGGCACTTTGGAGTAATTGGTGGCTGAGTCGGTGACCAGGCAGCCGACTTACACGTCCCAGATGGCTGTGACGCCAAGCTGGGGGGCATCAGGCGCTGCCTGTAGCACTCAATGCAGACTGCACACAGCCGTGAGAAGCTCACGAGAGCTGCTTGTGCAGTCAGAGTGAGCACCCGCATAAATTTACTCACTCACTTTTGGTGAATTATGCTCCTGAAACAAATGTAGTTTAGTGGAGATTGTGGCTATAACTTTTTCTCGATCCTTTCCTCCTTTCGTGTATCATCCGTCTGTTCATTACAGTCTCCTTAGCATTAGCTCGGATATTTTTACGCGTCTAGTCCTCGGATATTACGGCCGCTTGTATCTTAAACCAGATCATATTGTGTAAAAAACAAACATATAATTACATAAATGGAAATAATGCCGGAATCGCTGCTTACATCTGATACAAAACACTTTGTTGAAGTTGGGGCAGGGTTGGGAGGTCACTTTCCTCGTTATTCACATTTCACTCATGCAGGCTCGGGATGCGATACCAAGACATGATGGCCATGACGAAGGATACATTTCCTATGTATGAGTTTACCACTCGAAGACGTTGGACAGTTGACATTTCTGACCAGCCACCTTTCCCTGATCCTATTCCGCTCTCTCACTGGTCAAATCAGGCCAGCCGACCATACATACTGGAAAACGGCAAGCCTGGGGAATTTCAGCCTACCAATAATGGAAAGAAAGAAGGTGAAGCCGGCCCTGTGTGTACTTACTGTGGCCACACATGGACAGTGACACTAACGCGCTTAATGTTTGAGCGGAGTCTGGCAAGGAGTATCTCGGGGGCGCAGCACGAGCAACTCGGTCGTCATCTTGCAGACTGAAATGATGTCAGAGATAGGGTGAGACGTGTGTCCCCACAGGTCTGGCCTATAACACTCGCCATCCATAAGCAGAGCTCTGTTAGGCAGCAGAGTATGACATTCCAATGTATACAGTAACTGAGTCTTCCGTAGGTGGACCTTATACTACTCATTCCAAGAATAACTCACTATACTGACTTTAACCCCCAGACTTATTAACATACAATGTGTGTATGTGTGGTTGTATGCGTGCACATTCATTTGCTTCATAACTAGGTGCATTCGTGTTTGAATTTATGTCTATGCATTCGTTTACATGTGTGTGCAGTAATGTATACATGTGTATAACTGCATCGAAATAAATAGAGATGTGACAGTTTGTAATCTTATATACAGTTACTGCATTACAACTTATATACTGTTAGTGCGTCTTTCACCGATACAAGGTTTATACCAAGGTCTATGCATTAAACATATATGAATGTGATATAGGTCTGACCATATCATGTCTCTGGTCGGAGGAGGAGACCGGGGCTTTCATCCTTAGACAATGGACAATGCAGAAAGTAAATTTATCAGGAAGTATTTTCCATGTATCGGTTATGTGTAAGAATATATTCATGGGTCATTTAGATATAGAATATTCTATCTTAATCCCATAGAAAAACTATGTTATTCATCTAAAAAGGATATTGCCAAATCCACCCGCCTACACCTAAGCTGCCAGTGCCATACTTATACCAGGTGGCCTATGGAGGTTAGTCTATGTAGTCTGTGTGAGTGGATCGGTAGCTGGTAAGAAGAATGATTGGGGTCAGAAAGGCAGAGATGAGTTGCTCAGAGTGGAGAGCTGGAGTGGAGGACATCTCTACCAGGCCGTGTGGCTATGATTGAAGCCATTGACTTCTGTTAAGCCATGAGCAGTGACATTAACTCAGCGTCGAGCGGTGTTAGATTGACAGCCACTATGCCAAGCTCTCTGACGAAAACTAACCGATGGGAATGGTTCAGCGTCCGATTCGTAGATATGCATGGCTGTACATAATGTATATTGAACTCCCGTCACTCCAGATACGAGTACTGCCGAGACATCAACCCTAAATACCCCCACTGACCCCTACCACCGACCCCACCGCATCCTACCCCCTTAGTGGACTCTCACCCCCAGCCCTATCACTGCCAAGGTCCAAAGGTCTGTTGCTGTCCCAGTTCACCAAATCACGTACTGTCGGTCCAGGCCACCGACATGTCGATGGGGATACTGGTTGGTTTTAGAAGCCGGCAGTGGTTGGGATTTATGGAGGCGGGGGTTGGGCGTGTCTCGGCCGCCATTGACCGTCGTAATATGTGTTTTGGGCAGCGATCGGAGATGGGCGGGGCGGGTTAGGACGGTGGAGGTGGGTGCGGGTGACGGTGGCCGCCCAATGGTCACCACACTCGGCGAGTTATGAATTGGGAGCTTTGCCGAACATGGACAGGGAAATGGGACACGAGCTTCCACGATGATCCCCGCGGCTTAGCCAGCAATTGAAGACTATTGACAAAACATAGATGGGATGTCAGGGCAGGGGACACAGAACGGCCATTCGCCTGGCCACCGACTCTATCTTTTTGGGCCGCCCTGCACAGCGGACCATGCTGAATCCTGTGTCCTCGCCATGCCTCGTTTGAGAGTGCCCCCTGCATCCGCCAGTGGGCGCTCATGGGTGTGATTCGCGAGAAATTTGTTCCTCTGTCCCCCAGGTCGGCGGCCATATTGATCTGCCCATACTTCCGTCAAAGACGACAAAACATTTCAGACTTCTTACCTCTCCCAGTCCCCCCCACCTCCTGGATGCACGCAGTCGCCCTCCATTCTTTACTCCAGTGATGAGTCACCCCCCCCCCCCCCCCCACACACACACACACACTTTCCCCAGCCCCACCAGCACCACTATTGTTGGCTTCCCCCATGTAGAAAACCAGGTCGCTTTTTACGCCATGATAATAATGATAATATCGTGTGGATTTGTTTGGGCGGGGTTTGCACAGACAGATGGCGCTGCAGTCGCCATGCGGGGAAGGGGAGATGCCTACTGCCTCCGCACACCAACACAAAGTGGGTACACTGATAAGAAAACAGAATGAGGCCTTTTGCTTTTTATCTGCTGCGGAGGGACTTTATGGCCACGTCAGGGTATCAACAACACTCGGCGGCGCAATCGGTCTTTGCTAAATTGTTAGAAACTTGCTGGGAAGCGGGTAGAAGTCGATAAGGACAATTAGCGTGAAATGCTTGCCTGGTAAATGCGAGTCTCTAGCGTGAATCTTGGCGGGGAGCAAGCAGGCTGGCGGAATTACTTGTCTGAAGCGTGGCTCGGGGATAAGTCGTGGAGGAGGGGTGCAACTTTCCCCCTTCGCTAATGGACCCCAACTAGATTAAGGCCACCTCTATCTCTGAGGGGGTGTCAGCCGCGATAAGACGCTGGAGAAATCAGGGTATGCAGTGAGTCCCTCTCCAGTTTGCACGAGGGATGCTTGGTCTGGAGATGGCCTCCGTACACTTCCCATCCTGCAGGGGTAGATCTGTGGGAGAGGGGTACGCGGAGATCAGCACCCCCTTCCTCCGCCTCTCACACACCTCTAAAAGCCTTATTTAAATGAGTGAATTCTGTAGGAGAGGTTACACTAAGTTCTGCCCCGCCCTTCCCTCCGAATCGGGTTTCTACTCCACTCTTCCCCACACCTGTCCCTGTGAAGTAATATAGGGAAACACGCTCTATCTACAGCTTATAGTCTCAGTGAAAGGTTCATGATGAGTCAACCAAGTGATCTTGGATCTTGCCAAAGTATACACTATACACGTGACAGCACCCACAGTCGTCTCCATTAAGCACTGGTAACTATAAAAAGATGGCATATATATCGGGAGGATCGTGATATCAAGCACAGATATCATTGCCCTAAGAATTGGTCATTTGTTAAAGAGTAGGATTCTGGATAAGAAGATGATTTTTTATTACAATGGACCTTTGTGACAAGGAACTATCATCTGGAATCCCCTTGGTTCCTGGAATCCTCAAAAGTCCATGACTAAGCCAATGAGTCCTTATGGGTCATATGATCAAATCAAAAGGGCCTTAGACTCACCCCTCTCTACAACTGAGACTGATCATTGGAGACGTGTTTCTTTATGCTAAAATCATTGGCCAACACAGTAAAAGATAGTCCAATTTCAAAATTTGAACGGAGCGTTTGAATCTTTACTTTACAGTCCATAAAGATATGAAGACAGGAAAAACCGCTTACCTTTTAAGAGTTTCTTCCGAAATACGTTTCACAAGCATAACCGGAACTGATATTGCTATAATATTCATAATCGACATGTTCTGCAACAATTAATGTTCAAGTTACGGGATGAATTGATACAGGATGTGACCGACCGCTTGGATCAGCTAATATAGCAGTAATTTAGAATTTGAGTTTGGTAGTTGAAACTGTTACATGAAATAACATTGATGGTAGCAGATTCTTCCTTGTCATCCCTCGGAAGAATATATGCATGTTTTAGTTTAGTTGATATGATAAAAAGACACATACAGGCATGAGGGACACCCTTATCATGAGTCACAAGAGGGGATAATTAAGGAGTGACTAATTCCTCTGTCAAGGGGGTGGTATTACAATGCATATGTATACATGTAGTGATACATGATATGCCAAATGTATTGTCAATCAGAATCAGTTCCAGTGTAGGACGTACCGGTGATATTAATGTCTGGCGATCCAATCTAGCACATTTATGCGACCTTTCCCTCGGAGTACCCACCTGCCCTGGTTTGTACATGGAAAAATGAAAAACACATCATAGGACCTGGAAATGCAAGTGATTTAATGTTGCGGAATCTGATATCACACACTCAAGAGTCAGGTTTGTCTACAATTCTTTGTAGAATTTCAAACAAACACAGACTTAGTAGTCAGTTTGTCGCCCGTTCTGTGGGGTTCTTGGCCTGTTTCGAAGTGGTGGACGAGGATGGTGGCACTGTGTTGGGATTCTGACACCCAGTGATGTATTGAACGCCGTTGGTTGTGAAGTGCGACCTTGGAAGAAGTGTTATGAACCCTTTAGGTCAAGTAGACATTGATTTGGAGTCTGCTAGACCAAGTATACAGTGATATTAAGTCAAGTAGCCCCACCCTGGAATAAGGTTACATTCATAACTTCGCATGGAAAGCCAGTTGCTAAGTGCAGTGAGGTGTGTCCGGGTAGTGATGAGTCCCATACATTGTCCTCTCATGCAGAACGGTAAGTGTCGACAACACAAACCCAGACGTACGGGTGGTGTCTTCACCTGGTATGTGAATGTGGTGGTGGTTGGCGGGTATCCCATGATCATACATAGACACTTTAGACCCGAGGACATGTCAGTCCGGCCCTGCAACCAGCGGACAAGGCGCCATGATCAGCCCGCGTTAAAAACGCACCGTTAAAAACGCAGCCATGGGAAATGGGATCTCGTTGTGCAGGCAAAGGGGGCGGACGGAATAGGGAGGAGCGACGATGAATGGCTTCAGTGTCAGCACACTTGACATGATCCCAGTAAAAAAAAGAAACGAAGCTGGGGGTATTTATTTGTACGACATCAACAGAATACAGATATTTACTTTCTTTAACAATTTATCCTTCTTTCTTTTTATTCTAGGATAAATAGGAGGGTTTTTGTACTTCTTTCCTATAATTTTTGTTCTTTTGTTTTGTTTTACAAAGAAATCAAAATCAAACAATCATCCTTCCCCGCATTAGACTAGAGATAAAAGGTTTTCTCGCTCTGACAATTTCTTCCCAAGCCACTTTCTTATTTATGTACAGGCAAAGGAGCTGTTGAATTACTATTGACTTCCATACTATCCAAATTGTCCTCCGCATGAGCCTTCAGACAAAATGGGAAACGGGAGGCGTGCTATATATTGGTCGACAGTACATGCATCTTGTTTACAAACGCGACAAGAAGTCGGTCTCGGCATAGGCGAGGGCTATAGAAATATAATAAATATCAAGGGACGGATCGAAGACTATACTCCTCTTCTCAGAATACTGCTATAAAGAGCTCGGCGAAATAGGGGCCTTAGGGAGATGTGAGTGGGGACAGATAGACGACAGACAAACAGAAGCCATAGTTGTTGATTTGCAGGATGGTTGCCGCAGGCCTACCCACTCCCCCTCCCTACGCCCCTTTAGGTTAGAATTACAGCTAATCAGGTTGGATTGAAGACGCGCAGGCAACGCTCGGAGCTGATGGACAAATGGAATTAGATTGGATATTGAGAGAGTGACCCCTGGTGGACTGAGGTTTCACCTGGAAGGCGTCGTTAGTTTGTGGGAGTGGTGGCTGTCTAGGCTTTGATTGGATCCCAAATGGGCGTTTGACCGAGCAAACATGTCGCCAGCCTCGGCCCATTCCAACATGCCGTCATTTCCTTCTGTGCGCCCCTCTTCTTTACTTTTTTTTCTATCGAAGAAAACAGATCGAGTTGATGCAAGTAGGAAATGTGGTTGGAGTCCATTGTGGTTTAGTGCTCGACCGAAATAGAGGCTGTAGGTTGGGGTTGATTGAACACGGTGTGCTTCTACGACTCAACATTTATTTATTAAGTTACCTTTGTTGGGACCTTTACAAAGGTCGTCCTCATATGTCTACATTCTTACGAGGCATACCCAATGCATTTTAATACATTTTTTATTCGTTGTTGATATTCTCACGTCGGGTTACTTGCTTCGGTTCAGAATCAATATTGAAAGGGTAAAAACTACCCTGTTACTTGTTATTTCACGTAGGAACATATCCGTCTAACGGATGATTTACTGTGCAGTAGATGGATACTCAACCCTGATCAATACTACCCTGAATGGAACGGCAATCTGTCCCCGATGGCACATTCATCTGCAATGAATTCCACGTTGTTTCTCTTTGAAGGTCTGGCGCCGAGATGATGATTGTTTTTACCGCCCAGGCCCATATTGAAGTAAACTACATCATTCAATAGAATGTAAGGAGCAGTTTACTTTGGACGTGCAGGCTTCCCATATGTTGACGTTGCATATACATGTTATGCGTATTGCCTATATATACATACCTAATAACCGGTAGGGTCTCACATATAATCTTTACTTGAAACATAAGTTAGAGGTCTGTTAATGCAATCCAGCCAGAATGTAAAGAAAACCACATTATTGACAGGGCGGACCTATGGTTGTTAATGAGAAAAACTGAATTTTAAAAAAATCTATTATCATAATGGATGGTTTTCTTAAGCAAGGTCCTCTAAACTTTTTTTTTCGTCAAGGAAACAATGAGTTAAGATGTTGAATTTGGATATTGGGAGCGATATTTGGATCATTTTGCCTTCCCTTTAATCTTAGCAGCCTCCTTCTCCTATTTTAGATTTGACCTCTGTCCTAACCCATACCTCATATTTTACCTCTGTTCACCCCTCTTCCTTAACTCATTTGCCCCCCTTCCCGTAGGGCCCTACCTCCCTGCCAACTCACCCCTTGCCAGATAGGCCAGCATTCTCTGAATGTTAACACCTCGTTCGCCACTTCTTGCCCCTACCCTCACCTGTCGCACACGTCCTCCTCACATGTCACCTTACACGTGAGTGCAGTAAATGTCTGCTGAGCCATTACCAGCAACTCCTTTCTTTCTCTCAGGAACAAACTCCGTCCTCTTGATGAGGCCAGTCGCGAGTTTCAGGCACCGATCGATAAAAGTGCCACTTTTTCCTCCCACCTGCAGCCCGCAGTGGTTAGATGGGCGCTTTGATTGATATGGGCAGTGGGAATGGTAGTGGTTGTTATTGTTTGTACCCTGATTTACATGGACATTAACGAGTTAGCTGGGTAGAGACTGAGGTTAGCCAGTCCTAACAAGCAGCAGGCACCGCAATCTTCAACCTGAAAAAACAAAAAACAAAATGAATGATACATTTTAAGAAAAGAGGATTAAGTGAAACATGAGTTAAATTTGCCAGACAACTTAAAATATGCATGGGGGATTGGTGTGCTGGTGCGGCGCCCAGCTAGTTAGTGCTCACAACATCTTTAATTATACTCCAGGGAGTGGTGGGTGACACCTCCTCCCGGCGACCGGGCCACCCGTAGATTACAATGGAGGAAACGCAAACGGAGGCGATTCCAGCGGGAGGTAGTAAAAATCACCATTGGTATTTTTGGAAAGTTTCTCGCCCCGCTCATGGGTATTCATTGAATCAGCAAGCAAGTACTTAGGCGGAGTTGAGATGGACATTAGCATTGTCCTTGTTGGGGGGATAAGGAAGAGATGGGGATGGGAGGGTCACTTTGGACTGCCTCTGTGCGCACTTGCCCGGATCACTTCACGCCTGAGTGGAGACGGACTCCTCGCCATACACCCACAGAGTAGTTCTATTGTCAGATCTATGCTTCCACTACGGTTTACTTTCTACTTACTTCAAATTTAAAGAAAATATATGCTAATAGTACAGAGTGCGAATGTTTTGGCCTTACATATATGCCAAGTTAGTGTTCATTTTTTTTTGTAATGATTGACAGGGACATACTCAGAAAGTTGTGATTATCATAATAGATCATTGGTTATGATTATATCGCATTCATACAAACAGGATTGTAGTCAGAGATCTCTCTTTATCATGGCCAAACATGATCGACATGACTGAGTATACATTAACATGACAAAATATTCCCTCTAAACCGATCTAGTCTTCCTTAATGAAATGATAAGGAGGCATGTTTTGATATAAAGCCTATAAGACAATGATAAGACCATTGGGCCCAAATCACACCTTTGCCCGACAGATCTGTCATGTGGGTCAGAATCGTGTCGATGTATGCACTTCACATGCCGGATTTTAATCAGGTCTGGCATTACTTGCCTTGGGGTAATGACTGACTCTGCCCGACCTTAATCGTGTTGCTGTAAGCACTTCACCGACTGTTCCAGATTCTGAGAAGGCTGTTTGAACAGCGAAGCCATCTATCCCCCAGTTCGATTTACAAGTGCCATATATCGATTTTTAGGGGAGACACGGGCGATGATGAATCTGAAAACCGTTTCTGAATATCTTCATTGGATCCAAAGTTACTAAACTGAATTATTTTCTATGAATCCACACCAGCGGCCGTGGCTCATCCCAGCTCGGCTCCCGATGGCTCTCTTTGATGTTAAACGGGTCGCTGTACAAAGTCATAAAGTGAAGAGGTGTGATTGGCAAGTGTTGTTGAGGGTATAAGACAGCGGCATTCTTGTTCCTGATTATAATCGGTGATCAGATCGGTGAGAATCTGTGAAACAGGCACTGTCTTATGGGATTCATATATATACCTTCATCTGGGATCAGTTTGATGTGCCCATGACATAGGCTTTGAATATTATAACACAGCTATTATAAGATATCCCTATCAATGCTGAGATTGATAGCAGGATTGTCACCCTAACATAGGCTGTAATCGATATCAAACACTCGCTCAAGTTTATGTTTTTATCGAGGCTTCGTCTCTGTCTCTGTCTCCTTGCATGCAGTGACCCATAGAGCAGGAGTGCCGCGCTTGATGTGGATGATTGCGTCTACGAAAAACTCCCCAATAAACCGTTCTAATCGGTTCGACTGATTATGCCGCAGACATTATGGGAATATTTACATTTGATTACCTTGAATGGAATGGAACACTCAGAATAGCAGAGTGAAACAAATAAAACCGAATTCACCCTCTGATTGATTCTACTTAAAAATGCCATTTATAACAGCAGTGCACACACACAGTCCTAAAACGTGTTATTAAATAAATCACTCTGACGGTGATATTTTTTCCACTCTTTTCTTTTATTTTAGGCAGTGCGGCCGAGGGGGGCTAGGTGGTTGGGACAGGGATGCCATTTCAGAAGGTTTAATTGTGGGTGTGATTTTTGGTTACCTCAGTCGAGCGGCCGTCCGGTATTTGCGGTCACCTTTGATACGAGCACTAATTGCCACCTTCTTTTTTCGCATGGCGGCCGTCGGTGTAATGACCACTTGCCTTGGGTTTTAGCTCAGTTGGGAGTCTGACCCAGTTCAAGTAGATTAGGCGCTGATGAGTGTTCCCCTGTTTCTGTCTCATACCTGAGTTGGAGGTGTTGGTTGAGCAAAGACCAGAGAAGTGTAGCCATTACACGTTATATTCCGGCAAATTACTATGAATTGTATTAATAGTACGAGTTTATATTGGCATAACACATGTTAACACTTATCATGTTGATTCCAGACACCTGCTGCACCAATGGCATGAGCAATAATAAGCATATTGTATCTCCGTGGCTCTTCGGTTTAAAGTGCCGCTATGGGATTTACATTGATAGGCAAAATAGCTGAAGTACAGAATACCCTTGCTTCCTATATATATATATATATATATATATATATATATATATATATATATGTGGATATGTATTTTCAAATGACGAGACTCAATATGTATTCTTTTCATTCTATGGATTAATCTTAACAACGCTAAGGTAACTGGGTATCCAAGGCCATGCTAGAATGTATAGATTCTGTTATACTGTTCGGAAAAAAACCACAAAGGTTTTCTTTTTTACCAGCATCAGAATAAAAACCTAGTGTAGAACCGACTTAAATGGCGAAATAAAAAATCAACTAACTAAAAGAAATCTTTCAAATGTAATTATGCCAAATTGATGGCCCGAACTCAACTGAATGTTAGGGGGTGGGGGTAGCTAGTCATGTCTACTGACATCCTGCTTTGGACTTTTTAGCCCTCTTGTTGTTAGAGGTATTAGGGAACAAGTCCCAACTAAAGTAGACGGAGAAACTCCACAATTGGCTCCATAAAGAGGACGTGGTGGGCACGTTATCGGCTGACGAGGGCTTCTTTACGGGAACGCCACTGTGGCCTTTGCTTAGGCTCCTGATCCCCGACAACGGTAACATTCACTGGGACCATTCACCCTCTTTCTTCAACCCCGACTCTTTTTTTAGGCCACCCGAGAAAGAGCTGTGTTTAGCACGACCTGACCCACTGGACGAAAGTATGCCTTATATTGATCTTATAACACCTGTTTTTTCCTCTCATCCGTAGGTGAGGCCAAGGAGGAGGCTGAGTAACATTGTGAGTACCCATTCATCTATCCATCTATAAAGCCTTGTCGTATTTAAAGAACCGAACCAAATAGGCAACTAAAATGTATGCTGATATTGGAATAAGAAGTGATAATCATGAGAATTTAAACATTGTCATGAAACATTTTATCTTTAAGAACAAGCCCTAATGCTGGAAAAGATTAATTTCCATCAGACAAGTAGAAGAAATGAATTTTATTTAATGGGAAATTCATCTATTTATCCACTCAAATATAAACAACCTGGTGTCAGTGCGCCCCAATCTAGGTCGCCTTTGGCTTCAACCTACCTGGATAATAATACTTACTCCTGCCCACGTTCGTCTGGGCTTTGGACCCTCTACTTGGGCCCGACAGGGATAAACGACCGTGGCTTTCTGCCTCTGAGGCGGAGCTTGAGGGAAAGGCAAACATTGTTAGGGCGTTTGTTGAAAACAGGGGACTCCCGACAACAACACACATCAGGGTCCCCCGGCCCTTTGTGTAGCATGGGGCCTAGCCGACGCGTAAACAGGCAAGAAAAGCGTAACATCGCTCAATGCTTAATAACAGGGGAGTAGGTTTCCACATCAACAGGGGTCCATAGCAGGGGTAGGGTCCTCATCAAAAGGTGGGGTGGTCTGAGGGCGATCCAAATATACGGGCTACCCAGCAGGGCTCGCTAAAGGGGCAGGTCGGTAGTAACACTGCATACTGGCGTCCACTGGCTCAAGGCGACCCACCGTTCGCTGTACGTTTGGATATGGGACCCACAAACAAAAAATGTGGAAATCTTTTGTATAAATTCTGAATGAATCGTAACGAGATATCGGAGTGGTACAAATGTGGGTGGTGGGGTGAAAGTGGGGGGTAATTATTATTCAAGGAGAGTTATCCACATGGCAGGTAACCTTATACCCCTGGTATTTGTGGCTTAGTTTGGAGGTGTGGCTTTTATAGTGGCAGGGTCAGGATAGTCCTAGACATCCTGTGAATAAGCCGACTACACTGCTAATGGTCGAGAGACTGCATTGAATGTGAGACAGGTGATGGCAGGGTGCCCTGGAAAGACTCACCATATAACAGTATTCTTCGCTGCATTCCGCTAACGACTCTAGTCCCGGCTTAGAACCCCCCCCCCCCCCCCCCCCTCCATAGACACACACGTAAGACCATACAAGTGCAATTCAACAAGAGTTATTATGGGATGGAGAAAGACGAACGGATACAAATAACGAACCAATACAAAGGCCGATCTCCGTTCTCATCTCTTTAGTGGCGACAATCTAAAACTGGCGTTTGCTGTACGAATGTATTCTTATACATCCCGTCTTTGTACAGCAGGAATAGTAACCCTGCTCCTGCACAAATAGATATTTCTCTGGCATCTGTTCTCCGTATAGTATACCTCTCTCGTGTGTGTTATATAGTGGACAGACCGCAAGTGCATGAATAGTCCATGGGTGGTCCGACAGAATCCTATACTGAGACTTAGTAATCCCCGTGAGAGTTTCTGACATGTCTTAAACCCTACCCCTTTACGATAAATTACATTGAAAGCTACCATGTTTGAACTCCAGCATATTGTTATTCCACGTGGATAGCTGTTAGGCTGATCTCATATATATTCCACACTCGAAAGAATTTGTTTATTCACATGAATAATACAAGAATAACTGAATAGGTTTGAATTTGCTTGTATATAGATACTGTCTTTCCTATTTGCAACTAGGTAAACTGATGTCTATGTGGAGTATGTATATAAACGTGAAGGTATCATGTTTTTTCAATAATCGAATCAGTAAACAGTTTTGGTCTTTATCGCACCCTATCTGATATACTTTGCATGATTTTAAAGGGATAAGTCGCAGCAATAAAAGTGATTGACTGCACTCCTGTAACAGTTTCATAGCTGAATCTTCTTATAGGCGGTTGATTAAATTTGTAAAGGCAGGAGACTACAAAGCTGTTAAAATGTGGAAGAAATCAGTCGATCATACTTACATAATGGCGGAATGCTGTTCGATCTGGGCATGTAACTAACTTATTTGCAGTGGTAAAGCTAGATGGACGTTATCCAAAGGCATAGAGTGGTTCATTCATGTGTCACTACGAGTTAGAATGTGCTTTACAGAACTAATAGGACTTGAAGCATGGAAGCAAGATCTCGAAATATATTTAGCGAGGCCAATCTAAAATACTGCAGTAAATCATATTGAAATATAACTAGTGAACCACATGGACTTAAGTATATATGTTCAATAGGTAACTGTGGAGAGTAAGTGTGTACTGGCGGGACAGGACGTAATTTAGTTTAAAAGTACATTTATTCTGAAGGGACTCTCCGTTAGGCATGACAATATTTGCTATATTTCATACCAAACTGATATTCTTATTGAGAATAAAGCATAGTGCTAGGTAACCTAGTGGTAAGTGAAGAATTATGAGGTTAGCAAGTAATTATACTTTCCAGATAAAAAAAATATTGTAGACACATTGGTAAGAGGGTCATAACAGGGTCGCACCTTCAAAGTCTTTGTGCATAGGACATTTCGTGAAAACCTTTGACAGTGACTACAACCTATTACTAGTCCCTGTGGCCCTTTAGTGAATTGGCGGTTAGGTTATTGAGGAAAGAGGGAACAAAGGTGAATAAATGCGACCTTATCACAATTTGGCGTTTTTACTATAACGCACGTAGGTTCCGGGTACGACATAGCTTATACAAATGAAGTACCCGTGCGGGCGACAACTTTATCGTGACAGACAGATCTTTATAATTATCAGCTGTGACTGCTGTACAAGGGACGTTGAAGATGTCCCCGCTACCTTATCGTAGACACAGTTTAGACTCTATAGATCCTAACCAGCGACAGTCATCTTGTCCCCACAATCCCTCTTCCATAAAGCACCTATCACGTTACACTGAAAGCCCTACATGGTAATGTAAATTTGACAGGGAGGCTCACTGCCGAGCCGCGTGCCATATTCGCGGTGCAATGTTGTCTCGGTAAATAAATACCATACGAAATACATGCCGGTGGCATTTTCTTTCTTTATTGTTCTATCATTTAAAAAAGAGGGCTTACTTTCGCATGAAAGCAGGGGACTTGGATGTGTATGTTATTATTCAAACGTTCAAACTCATTGTTTGAAAGGCTAGTTAATAGGGTTAGATGTTACGTTGTCAGATCAAGTCTATTACTATTACTATTCACCAATATCATTTGGTATGGTCTTGAGTAATGTGACCATGATTGCCATTTATATATATTTATAATATGTAGTTTCTAGTGGCCTTGCTTACTAAAGAAATGTGATTTCCCTGTTTCACAAAATACAGAGGAGAGTAACATTGCAGTATATTTCGTCGGGGTCCAAAAATAGGTGGAAGGTAGTCCCGAATCGTGATGTTACGATATTACGTCTGTAATTCAACATGTTATGTTATTTGATCCATAATTCACCATATTTTGTAAATATGGAATATTCTCCAAGGATATCTTGATGTACAATACCTAACGCATGATAGCCTCCCATGAAACAAAAAAATCCGACAAAAGCTTGAACACGTGGTGATGTCCCTTCGGTGCCATATAAGCAATCATTGTTATTCATCTATGCCTATGACTATAGGCAGGAAAGGGTGGTCTGGAGATACGAAGGGGCTAGGGATATAGAGGGGTACGGGGTAGGAGGGTGGGTGATGAAGGAAGGCTTGGCACAGGCTGACCTTATTAGGTGATATACTATCTGGTGGTAGTCTGCCTCAGCCGGCTGCCCCTCTCCCAAAGGATGTGACGATCCTATTGCTCGCTGATCCAATTGCCGATCACCCAGTGTGTGCAGTGGAGTGTGAAATTACAGATAGATTCCGACCACGTGCCGAATGCAAATTCAGATGTCCGAGTTGGCGATGAAATATAAGCACCGACTGGACGCCTCTGTGGAGATGCTGTGTGTGTTGAGGGCAGGGAGGAGGGGGTGGTGGTAGTGGTGGCGGACGCTCCTGATAAAGATGCCGCCGATTCACGAGACAGCATAGGGAAATGAGAAAAGGATGATCAGTCAGTATCGTTCTCACTGGTGACGATGCTTTAGTACTGGAGGTTGGTCGGGGGTTAGGTAGTCGGAATTGGCTTGTGTTGTAGAAATGCTGTTTTGGAGAGAGGACGTCACAGTAAGCATTTGATCTTAGAATAACGGTATTGTTCGTGTGGTGGTATCAGGATTGCTTTCGTTAGATTATAAGTTTATAGTTGTAATTTCGTAAAAGAGTTAGTGGATAGGGATCATTAGGGGGTAATGGAGGTAGGTAGGTAGAAGGGTCAAAGTTATTAACAGGGTCATTATAGTTTCGATGCGAAGAATACAGTATAGTTTACTTTTTTGGGGAAGACCCTATGAGTTTTGGTTAGGCGAACGACAATATATTGGCTAATTGCTGGTGGACTGGTTTTAACAATGGGCTTTAGCGGTGGTCGGTCCGGTTGAGTATGCATTGACTCCGGAGATTGGGGGATTGTAGGCTAACGGGAAAAGTATGTAACTCTTTGGCGAAAGCTGTGTTCTATTCCCACTTTACCCAGCCACCACATCCATCTCTTGTCAGCTTTCTCATAGATTGTATTTCCCCCTAATATAAACATATCGATAGGTACTACTGCTGCTTCGACAAAAAAAGTCAACCAATTTAATAGCTATCTCTCGGTCGACTAGGTTGAGAAGTTTAGGAATGAGTGACACGAATAGTAAGACTCCAACATTTGCTATGATGGAGAGAGATGGAAGCAGTGGCTTGAGGTGTGTTAGAGGGTAGCGGCTACCTTTGACGTCTAATCCCTCTGCAAGGTCACCCTCATACACGAGCCATATTGTGATGTGCCATCTGGCCATTAAAGATGGCATCCGTGGAGTTGGGGTGACCACCGTGACCCATCCCCACCTTGACACACCTGCGCCCATCGTCCAACTCAACCCCCTGACCCCCTCTAGCAATCCCCTCCCCGCCCGCCTGCCCCTCCTCCACCACCCCCACCCCTCTCTCCCACGGACGCTCGACCCAGATTGCGCCAGACCAGATCACGACTAGCATCGATTTTGTTTCTAGGAATCTTGGTGATTTATCAGACAGGATATAAACCAGACAATTCCGAACCATTCCTCCAATAATAGCACTCTTGGGATGTGACTGGTGGACAGGCGTGATGGAGGTCTGGACCGTAATATATCTACCTGTGTGTCAGTTTCTATATTTATGTGTTCATTGTCATGTATTCAGGATTGTGTGAAGGTGTTTCTGGAAATCCTTGTGTCATATTGGCGATGAGTTAATAACCACGTTGAAAGGTCTTATATTGTGGTCTCTGTATATCTCATATGATTCCACGTAGTACCTTGGCTTGAAAGAACAACATTTCCCCATTAGTAGTTTCTCATTACCTCGGGTAATTATATTATAATTATCTATGGTTTTATTTCGATTTTGAGTTCCAGCTAACCCACAGAATGCTTTATGATGTGCCTGAATCCATTAAAGACATTCGGCAATAATATGCTGGTGGTGTACGGCGCCGTTCGCGACTAGTTGATTTAGGATGGTAACTGTGTAATAGCATCATCGCTAAAACTGCTATAGTTTTGCGTTGCCAGATCGCATTGCCATTATTTCCCTAAATCAAAGATTTCTAACGGCCCTATTTTATTGCATCTCCCGATTGCCAGCGGTTGATTACAACGAGCGCTATTCATACCGTTAACCACCAAAGACAGTGTGTACTGTGTGTTGATAATGCCTTTGTGGTGAAGCCGTTCTCTGAATGAGGCTGGATTATGTTAGCCGGTTATGCGGCAGGCAGGCAGGCAGACGGGCGGGAGGGGTTGATGGTGACTGGGGGTAGGGAATTCACTTGAGTAATGCAGGCACCCCAATCCCGCATGGTGAATATTGCCGAGCTGATTATTTGGTCTGCTCGCGGCGAATGGGTCCAGGAGGAGTCTGGCGACGGGCGCTGGGCGGAGACGGCCGGCCAGTGGGGACCACTTTGTCAGCTTGGCCCGTCCTCTGTCCTCCGCCAAGGACTAAAGGCCCCCAGTACTCACCGCCAGCAATCCCACTGTTGGAATGATCCGCACGGATAAGACCAGACGAAGGTTGGGGAAGAAGGACGTCTCAGCAAATGTCAGAGATGGCGCAAGGGAATGTGTAGGGGGATGGGAGTGGGGTTTGGAGGGAGTTTATAGTTCGATCGTTGGTGAGAATCTTCGTTGAGAACTATTATACTGTCGTATTTCAAGCACCAGGTATGAATTGTTTTCCCACTGAAATTCTTGGTCGATTCATTTGGTTTTAGATAACCTGGTCTACTCTAATATATTAATTCTTGAAAGAAAATTCCACATTGTACAGTAACAGCCGATACTATCTTTGACACAGTAAAACTGTAAAGGTTACCCCAATGTTGAATTTAATTCAATCACTGCCCATCCACAATGGCAGTACGAAAACGCCTGTATGAATATTGAGATAAATAAGGTCGATCATAGCCCCTTCCCGTTCTTCATCCATACACCTATCTCCCCTCTCTGGTCCTCTTGGGTTCACTTTCATCTCGATCTGTCCTTCTCATCCACACCCCTCCGCAATAGCCAATCGTTTTCATACCATGTCCATGTAGTGTCGGAACTAACAGAACTCTCACCTCGGTAAATGTGTAGAAATGAGATTTCTACCTGAATTCATCTCAATGATTCATTCACCATCAAAGCCAAATTAAGTCTAAGAACACATTTGACGATGCACTACCCAAAGGAACCAAACAAAGCCAAACCCCTCTGATCTCTCAACCCACATCAGGATCTCTGGCACCTACTGGTTGATTATAATCCCTTAATCTACTTCTAGCTATTTTCTAATCTGGCCCCACTTTCCACGTCCCCCAGAAGCCCACTCCAGCAGTGGTCTACACCTGGTAGCATCGGGTTCAGGGTTTATATTCACCGTCATGCTGGCGCGCTCTATCTGATACCGGGGATGCTACATGACCGACAACACGCCGACTGTCTCTGCCAGATTGCAGCCACGAAACAATTCGAGAAGGTGACCCCACCACCCACCAACTCCTCCCCTGCCCCGCTAGCCAACTTCGTCTACCCCTCCCTTTTCTGTTGGTTCCTCCCCACATACCCTACCGTCCATGTTTTTTATTTATGGTCGGTCGAGATAGCATCTTTGGAACGAGCGAGTGGGTAGCACTGGGGTCTGCGACTGGGCTGATTGTGGGTGGGGTTGGTGGCGGCTGGCTGGCTGGGACGTTGGCGGCAGAAGAGGCAGACAGACAGAGGACAGGATCGCGTCGGATCGCCCCACCACCGCTAACACCACCACCACCATATCGTCCCATCACAGCACCACCAGCCAACACCACCTGCACCATCAGCCATCGATTGGGGCATCCCTCACGGCGTGAGTATACCCACAGTTATATCCACCCCTACCCTCCACGCCCACGCCCTACCCTCATGGGCATTACGACTACCCCCCATCTCGGCATTAAGTATTGCAGATCTTCCTCCTCTATACCCTTAACAAATGCCCCATGCCAGCGCTACTACCGGCAGCAGGACAGCACCATTGGATTAGCAGAAGCAGCAGCAGCAACAGCAGCAGCAGCAGCAGCAGCGTCAGTCTAGACAATTGGTTAGATCCCGCCCGCTTTAGGCTGAGATCATCATCCAATGCAAAATCCATCCGTGGTGAGAGAGGCTGATCGGCGCTTACAGATTATCCTCCTCCTAGTCCTCCTCCTCCTCTATCCCCCACCCATCCTACTCCTCGGAGCCCTTCTCGGCTCCACACCTCGCGCCGCCCCAATTAGCCTAATTAGCCAGGGCACCTCCGTGCCAATGAGCTGACAGATATTTCAATTCCCCTTCTATGGGAGCAGCTCCACCGCCTGGCTTCGTTAACTGACATCTAGGTGTAGCTCATTACCCGGAGTTGGGTCTGAGACAATCGCTTTATCTTCTTGATCAATGTCTGCAACATGGTTTTAGTCTATAAATGAAAGTTATTTGTTTATATTTAGGGTGGGGATTGCAGATTCACCCATGCAGTCTCCTTCCGTTCCTTCTTTTCCCCTTTCAACATATAAGTGAGGGGTGCAAGTACTTAATTTCTTAAGTACTACTAGATTCCCAAGATTGAAAAGGGTATAAAACGTTCGGAACATCCTCCTAATCCTGCCTGTGATAGTGAACTGTTAGTTGAGTGATAATGCAACAAATGTCAAACCCGCACTTGATGAGTGCTGGCACAATAGTAACGCGACCGTCTGACACGCAGAATTTTCGCCCGTGGAAACGCACGGCGGCCTTTGTGACGGTCAGACATGGCGTGAGCACCGCTGAGCACCTCTTCACCCCTGATCAGACAATGAGTCGGTCTTCGAGCAAGTCCTGAGCTGCCCCGATCAGATACACTCTGACCGCCGTAGATGGTAACTTGTGAGGGAAAGTACCCGTAAAGTCTGTTGACTAACTTTTTCACCTGTTCTCTCATTACCAACAGGCGACATAGCATTTATCTCGCCTGTCTGTGCCTGTCTCGACACACTTGTAGCGCCATCAATAATTCATCGAGGCCGCGCTCTAACATTATAACAACTATTCGGCGCGTTTTTGTCCACATCTGCGCCGGGGTAGTCAGGGCGCACGTGGGAGTGACAGGTACTGCGCGTGCGACATGCACATCACGCGGGCAGTGCATTGACGTGACCAACTTATGCTAACTACCCCCGACCCTCTCCACCCCTTTACCCTCTATTACCCCCTAAAACCCACACCCAGTCATTGCACTGAAGGACATCCGTGTACAGCAGACCCACCGGGCACCCTGAGCCCCGTCACCGCCGTCATCGTCATACCACCCCCGACTCTTGACGCTCATTAGGCATGTCCTCATGACGCGCTGATGACGCCTTATTCACGGTGAGTGTCTCTTGACCAGTGAGTGTGCCATTGCCACCACCACACGTCCTCAACACCTCAACATCCCTGCCCACAGCTCACCCGATGACAACCCGCTAAGCAGTAGTGAGGTTAAGTGTCAGCATCACCAGGGGGCGCCAGGAAGATCCCGCGCCTGGAGGTAGAGGATGCAGCTGTTTATTCGGGTTGGCAGGTTGTCTTGCTCTTGGCCACCAAGCAGGTGAGTTGTCGACCGGTGACCCTGTTTTCCGGGAAAAGATGGGTCACGAGGGTGGACGGGGAGAACGGATCAAAGGGTAGGCGTGAGGGAGGATATGGGGGTAGAGTAATGACAGGTATTGATCTGTTGAGAGCAGAGCCCAGTTCCTAAGAACGGTCTTCAGACTTTCCTAATGTAAACCGTGATCCTCTCTAGATTCAAATACATGTATTATTTCGCCGAAAATGTGATTAAACTGTGGCGATTTGAATCTTGATGTTCCAGATTTTTAAAACAGGGAATACAGTTTGC
Organism: Alentia gelatinosa; assembly: GCA_950022655.1. NCBI lineage: Eukaryota > Metazoa > Annelida > Polychaeta > Phyllodocida > Polynoidae > Alentia > Alentia gelatinosa. The sequence goes on from OX465579.1 coordinate 57,595,087, forward strand.
TCTTCCCTATAGGCGTCTATTGTAGTGGAAAAGGCTTATCTGAGTCTGAGCGGACAGAATCCTCACAACTGATTTTAGGAACCGGTCCCTGGTGTGTAGGGAAGTGAAAGACCCAGTGGACTAGAATATGGGAGCGCCTGCGTGCTTACTCTGTGTGTGTCAGTCTATTTATAGGAACACACCAACAAAGGAGCATTAGAGATGTCATTAATCATTATAAACTGTTTAAAACATGCTTAGATAATTTGAAAAAAAGCAGATATAAGATGTCCATTTAAATTACCTGCTGTGATATCGTAATCCTCTATGTATGAGACCTCAATTTGGAGTATTATACCGAATAGTTAAAACCATATTAGCAGTCATAGTTACGATCGGACCTCTATTAAAGTATAGAAAGGGTATCTAGAAAGCAGTTATTGTTAATGATAACAGTAAACTATCCACATTTTGGCGTTTCGGGTGCATCACCACAGCATTCAGTCCTTGGGATCTCCGGGAGTCCCCTGGGGCTTTTGAGTCCATTGTGGAATTCATTAAATTCGGGCCTCAGGGATGGACTCCCCAATCCAATTCTAATATTTATTACACTTGATTGAAACGAGGGTTCAGGGAAATTAAACGGTCAAGATCAATCTCAAGGACAAGCAGGTAGCCAGGCTTTCTCCTTTGAAGAACCGTCTTTGAGTGATGGCTTAGTTCCACCATGTCACCCCTCTCTGGGTGGCAAGAACTGAGTGTGTTTTTCCAAGAATTCCGGTTATTGATGGCTGTTTTGGATCAGAGCGACATGATTCAATCATTGGCATGGATTTGTGCGACTGATGATACCAGCCTTTCTTCAGCCCAGCTTTGCATGCTTCACCTGATTCACATTAAAAAGGAATCCTATCAGCACGACAAGATCGGCAACAACAAGTTGCTGTAGGCAATAGTAGACTTCGCATTGCGAGGGGTGGATGGGATCACGAATCGTGGTAGGAGATGAAGCGCAACACAAAGCCGACTATCTTCCAGTCTTTTCGGCGATTTTTAACAGTTGATTGGATGGTAATTACAAAACATAATTTCCCTCTCCCCGTCCCCCTTCTGGAATCGCCCCAACACTAAAAGGATGAGTGCGGAAATAGCGTCACGGTTTTCTAGTCACATATCTTTTTGTCATTTTAATAAAGCAGCTGTCCCATGTTTTAATAAATCAACCTCATCGTTTCAAAAATAAATTACAGTAATCCAACCTGGATGCTGACGGCCATTTGAGTAGGGAGGAAAGAGGCGAGTGAGAGGCAGTTGTTTAGTATTACACATATTGAACCTGGCGACATCTAGGGACAGTGTTTTGTTTCTACCCAGGCCATGTTAGACCAATGCTGCTGTCGTCCCACGCCGAATCGTTACAGGAGGAAAGTGCCCTAATGGATTAGTATTGGGCGGCGGGGCTCCGGTGCCCCACTGACCACAGAGGTGACCAAGGCATGGCCACTGCTTGCCATCACTGTTATTGAAATGAGCCGATCGGTCAATGAAAGGGGCAGATGCACTAGGGAAGGGGGTCAGGCAATGGGGTTGTATTATTGACTAGGGTAGCATGCAGCGAGCCGGCTAATAGAGCCAAGGTGGGATGCGTCCCGGTGGCCATTCGGCTTTATCTGCATAACGACACGATAGGGAATGCTGGCGCTCTGAGAATTGGGGATAGTGAAACGCCAGCGTTTGGAGAAACCCTCGAACCACAAGACCTCTGTATCCACGTGGCAAGATTTCCCTGTTCTTTAGTCATTAGTCGGCAAGTCTTTTTGGTTGTTGAATATCGATTTTGAGGTAGATAGTTCTATTCAGAGGTTGGGCATTTATTGTTGATGTTATAAAAGGTATACGAGAATACAATGTTTGTCTTGAAGAAGATTGAATAGTCGAAATGTCGACAAGAATAAACCACTGCTTGTTGTATTCAGCTTTGGATTCATATGTTGCAGTTATGCAGGAGTTTGTTGGATTTTTCAACTCTCAGTTTCTGTAAATCTCAACACAGATTTCCATAGAAATAGTCAACATCCTCAATTGTATTTACTGATCTGCTGTATCATTTCCATTTGATAATAGAGATTGTTGAATGTGACGAACCTACATCCTCATGATGTCATTCGGGTCCTTCATTACTCGCGACCATTGTGTCGATATTTCCCCTATAACCTTATTATTGCTATTATGGCTGCTGAGGTACTGTTACCACCCCCTTCTTGGTTTACACTGTCGTTTCTCATGCGACTTCTACCTTTTTCACATAGCCTTTTCTTAAACTAACCCAACAGAAAAACAAATAAACAAACAAACAAACATAGCCTTTTTTTAGCTTTTCTCTCCATTCTACTGTTGGTAGTGAAATGTTATTCAAAAAGCTGTTCGTTATGTTCCTGGTTCATTCCTTCTGTCTTAATATTGTTCCAGCATCTCCTGTATAGTAGTTGTCTCGTATTTTGTTGTTGTTGGTGTTGTTGCATCGCCTACCTCGTATGCTGCCACCTTTGCTGCTGCGGTTGTACCTGTTGCCGCTGTCAGTGCTTGTTGCAATGGCAGCATGGATCATCCAGACGACCCACTGCATCCCTCTGTCAGCTGCCAGGAGCCAGGCCTTTCAGAACAGAGATGTGCTTACTGATACTTAAGGTATTGACAACTCGCCCCCACCCGCGGACACGCAGTTGAGCCGTGGGAGTCTCATCCTAAAGGGTAGGGGCCTCTTTATTCTTCGAGCCGCTTCCACCTATTAAGTTAATCCACCCCAAGCTGTCCTCATAAAGCGGTCGCTGCTGACACTTAGAGAGCCTGTCGCTGCCAGAGCCTCTTCCCCCATCCTTCCCCGCCCCCACTCAGCACCCTCCCACCTTCTCCAAAGCCGCAGGAAAACGCCAGCTTGTATTGATAATTAAGTAAGCCACCTCGTGAAGCCACACGGGAAGCCCTGTGCTGGTGGTGGGTGGGGAGGGGGTGGAGATGCGTCTTTTGGGGGTGGCTTCCATCCCCCCAGAGAAGCCCGCCGCGAGTGAGTGCTTAGTGCTGTAAGCTGTCGCCTCGGCCGCCATACCTTGTCTCCAGGACAGTCGACCATTCAATCCAGATTGCCTAAAAACACCATCTGCTTTGGGCCCTTCCCCACGCCGCACCCAATGAGAAACATCTACGGTATTTGCCGACGTGACCAGCTTTCTTCCGGCTAGGACACTTGGACTCGCGTGACGGGGGGAAGCCCCCAATTAGCCCGGCAAAATGCCATGCCGCCGCAAAAAAAGAAAAACCCATCCTCATTGTATTAGCGAAGACAATGAGCTCCACAATACCGCAATTAATTTAGATGAATCAAAACAAAGAGCCGGTGAGTCTATGGCAACATGGCCCGTGACACTTATCTCGGCAGGGCACTGACGAAACTATTTCATTAAGGTAATTGGCAATCTTTTATTACGTAATATGCATTGCCAGGTATGTTGATATCCATGCACAGCCATGATGTTGGATAGGGGTGGGCGATCAGTCCATATGGAGGCCTGTGGTGGGGGGGGGGGGGGGGGGGGGGCTTATGCAATATGCTTATGTGATGTGCAGTATTCATTATGGCCGATTCCAGGTAATATCATTAAGCCTCATGTATGATGGTCATTTACGTCCTTTAGTCCATTGGTGATTGCAACAAGTTGGTGATTGTGACCTCATTGTCAGTCATAGTTCGGTCTAATTGATGTCTGAACGGTCAAAGAACTTATCGACTGCCATCAGTCCACGCCGTATGTGTCTCTTAGTCATACAAGGAAATAAATGATAAATTCAATACACGTGTATTTAGATATTATATATCCATATGTAGTCATATATATATATACCTGTCCAAATATGTATAGACTTACATTCTACGCGCTTGGTGAATATTTGTATGTAATTGTTCAAACAACGACGTGTTTGTGGCCTCCATGTCTCCTATGATATAAAGTCTACGTATGTATGCACATTGTGAGGTTGGTATAACCGCAAGAGTCACCCTGATACATTTATATGTTTTGTAGCATAACTTTCATGCAGACATTATACTGAGTATGTGACACTATTATGCAAGTCAACAGTGTGAGAGCCAGGAAAGATTGATATAATCCTATAGTCCTTTGTGCGCCATTGTATCGATGCAACATAATCTCTCTATAGGCAATTTTTGTAGTAATGTGTAAAGTCGATGGAACACTAACGACGGAAAGCCACATTAGGTCAGTGTGAGCAAAACACTTTGTCAGCCAAATGTAGGCACGCAACACAAGATGAGACTGATCTAAGAATCTAGGTACACATATACAACCATGTTGGAAGATTGGAACATTAGCCTAGTCGACAGGTTGATTAGTCACTTAGCCCACCTGTCGTTTGTAACCACAGTCCTGTTAAAATTACCAATACAGTCATTTATGCATCTTTCCTTAAGTGGGCGAGTGACAACACGGCAGCAGTGCGGAGCATACAGACCGTGGTAGACCACTCTCCCAGCAGATATCTTGCGCTCTACTTCCTGTGGCCGCTTATATCTCTGCCCCAACCTGCCTATTTAGGCTCAAATCTGGCCCATACGCCAGTTTTAAAAATATCCTAAATTCTTAGCGATTTGGGGAGTATTTTGTGGTTTACATGTAAATAGACATGCACATATTTGTATGGTAAATGATAAACACACATTTCTGTTATTTGTTATATCAAATCAGATATAGTCTTAGGGATTACTTTCTTCATTGGAAGGCACCTCATGTGTTACAGGGTTTTGTTTGTCAACATAACACATGTGCTCACTCAAAGGGTCAGTCTTATTAACTGTAGATTCACATCATAAAGTGGTTTAGAGATGAAAAGGAAACATCTGGATTGTCTGTTAACGCCATTTAACAATTCCTATATTTCCTAACTCATGATATCTGAGTTGTTTGACTTGTATAACTTTTGACAGTTGCCTTGTTTTGAATCTGAAATCTTCGCTGGTTTCCCCTGTCTTTAGTGGATACCCAGGGAACAGGCTTTGGGTTGGGGCAGAGATTAAGCCAGAGCTAGCGCCGCGAAAGATGGGGGGGGGGGGGGGGGGTGATAGACAAGCCATGCCGTGCACAGACACACAGAGTAGATTTATACCACCTCTAGAAGTAAAGCTCACGCATTTCCTTGTGGAAAATGTGATTTTTTTTATCACCGGCTGTAATGGTGGTTCATCACAGAAAGCAGGGCCTCTATACCCGACCCGTCACACCGTCACGCGATTGCGGACCTTGATGTGACTGCATCGTTAACTAAAGTAGGGGGCTCTTATCGCAAATATTTACTCTAATATCGCCATTTCTATCGTCGACATAATTCACATGAATACTTTGTGAGTAGTGCAATGGCGGTTTTTCTACAGAAAATCACTCTGCGTTTCACCAACTGTAATAGTTGCAGCGTTTATTTGTATCAGATATTGAACAGCGTATTTAAACCAAACCAACGACTGCGAAATACATGCACTTGCCATTCTCTACTAGGAAGAGGCAGATGTGGTTACACGCCTGGTGTTTAACTCATATTCTGCTTAAAGACACACTCTGGTATTTATGTTTTATGGGTATTATGCCATCTGGCACGATACCATATTGCATTTTGTCAAATAATGTTCCCTCTACTATCATAAATGATATTTCTACTATTCAAAAGGATTATACTAAGAAAATTGCTTACCCAGGTGTCCAGACGAATAAAGTACAGCAGAGACACTGGCTGTCACCACAGAATGTAAATATAGACTCGCCACGGAAGCTCGACATCTGATACAGTCATTGTATTTATGGACGATGGTGTTTGACATGACGTACAGATATACACCAAACAACATTCTGCAGGGCAAATTTATTTAAAGACCATTATACCCAGAAATGCCATAACATCATACACATATGTTTTACTACATAAAGGTTAGTGATTATTACAGTCACCCTTTGATGGAACAACCAGTGACCATGATAGAAAGAGATGACTATGTAATGTACTGAAATAATGTAGAGGAGCGAGTCTTGGGAGACCAGAGCTGTAATCTACACAGCAGAGTGTTATCGCCACATATCACAGAATTACATCATGGTAAACAGTAAACAGACTGAAAGTGGGACTTGGGAATGAGTTAGTATTTATCCACCGTGAAATAAGGCATTGTGTGCATAGATTATAGCTCGGGGCCGCGATCGAGTAGTTGGTTGGAGCGTTGGAAGTTCACGCGCACTATCCAGTGCCATAGAGTATCTCTGTCTCGTTCCAGACCTACCATTTCGTTTGGAGCCATTTCATGTTAGCACCTTCCTATAAAATCCTAAAAGTATCATCCTACAACATTACTATCATCAACTTCAGAACTTACTAAACCGATGTTATTTGTCCCACACGTATCACAAAACACGACAGATTGCTTCCCATGTATATGGGTTTGAATTTGCGAGAAAGACAACGAATCCCACACACAAAAAACTAGTTTTACAATAGGTAAATTCCGATTGCGCTCTCACACTCACCCCCCTCCCAACACACTCACCCCCCTCCCAACACACAACGAGCGGAGACAAATACAGCTGTCTACCTCACAATAAGACATGTTTTGACAAAGCAATCGCTGAATCGAATCCCACGACTCATCGAGTATGTATATGAACCTGCACATTGTCTGCGCCGTGAACCCACCCGCGATCGGCTGCCGTGGTTTATCGGCCGCACCGCAAAGCTAATATAGGAACAAGATCGCAAGAGCTCATGCATAGTTAATGGGGAGAAAGTCCAGTTGTGAGCGCTTGGTGTGTGGTTGGGACGTGCGGCGCCAAGCTTACCCCGCCGTAAGTGAAGGGGAGGGGAGGGGTGACTTATGCATAGTAAGAGGTTGTGCTAGATTTACTGTGCCGCCTCTGTTCTGATTGACCAGCTGTTATAAGCCATAGATCAGGACCTCAGGCCACCGCACGTCGACCCCCCGAGTCTTCCGCCACCCTCCCCACACACGAACCTTCTGAACGGGAGTGGTGGGGCGGGTGATATCTCAGTGGGATCAGTGCCTTGGTCGAGTTGAATGCCAGATTCACCAGGCCGACAAATGGCTAGTTGTGAATACCTCTTTGTCAACACAACAACTTAATTTGACTGAATCTAGTCAAATTTAGTCAAATCCGAGAAAAAGACAAAATTAAATGGGGTAAAATACAACACGGACCATACCTCAGGTTTATTTGAGGAAAGCCTTCAAATTTTCATCTAATAAAATCTTCATCAATATTGGTAAGGAAAGGAGGGTCCATCGGTAAGATATCAATTTTTGTTATTTAAAATTTCCCTGGTACACTGTCGTGTATTTCATCTGCAGAGTTCATGTATTTCATCGGAAAACACCAGTTTTATGAAGAGAACCGTCTTTGTTGTGTTTAGAAAGGCAGAAAGGTCACACAATGTCTCATGATAGTAATCCTGAAAATGTTCATTGAATGCTTTAAAAAGAGAGATACAGGCGATATTGGTGAAAATATATTGTAAATGTTCACATGTGCTGCAAAAATTATTTGTGTGTGTGTAGATGGATTAAACAGTGTGTATATGTGTAATATTAGGAGATGGATGGGAGGACGATATGTAGGCGCCCCGCCCTACAAACCGCCACCAATCAGTGCTCCTCAACGCCCGTGCACAGCTTTATGAACATCCATTTCCATAAAGCCCGCGCTGGATTTATATGGTCTCCGGGCGTCGAGGGTGGAGAGCAAGGGCTAGCTGTGGAAGGAGGTAGGAGAGAGAGTGTTGCTGTGGGGTAGGTCTGTGTGGAGCTGGTGTCTCTTATAATGTAGATCACGCACAGATTTGACAGGCTACAAGGTCCTGCTGTGACGGTGACACGTCAACAAAGGCCGTAGAGAGGCCGGGCATGCCGTTCGGCGCCCGGCAACCAATATCGCTGGCCGCGCTATGCCCCAAAGTGGACGCGGAAAACGGCAGCGCCCGTGCCTTTTAAGTACTTAGCATGCTTATTGGAAGTTACCTTAGCGGGGGAGCATTGAGTCGGCACCGCCAGTTATACATGGTTTTGCTGGCGGTAGTTACCACGAGCCCCATCTATCACCACACTAACCCCTCCACCCCCTTCCCTCCCACTCGACGCACTACACCACCACACACACTCTCGGGATTTTCAACCTGGGATAACAGAACACCCCTTGTCAGTCCCTAGATGTATTATCGGGGCAGCAATCAGGGGCATGGTGTAGGATTGTAAGGATGAGAGAAGGATCCCTCAACTCCCTCATAGACATATAGTCCTCCATGATCAGAACCAAGGCGCCAAATCATACATACTAGTTGCATTCTCGACCCCCCTCCCCCCCCCCCCCGCATCTATATACCATACATGGCAGTAGGATGAACATGTCAAACTGTCCGCTCCTGATTAAGTTCACACGAGGAGGCAGAGAGACGCCGTGACCTCTGCCTGCTAATCCCTGTACATCTCTCCGCACAACCGGCTGATCCGCGTGTTTGTTTCAATTGTTCCATGTCAATGGTCACTGTCTCCCGGGATTGCACGCTCTAATTACCGTCAATATACTGAGGGGATTAGAAGCCCAGGTAAAGGATAGAAGAGGTCAGCGTGTCAACATTCTGTCTGGAGTGACTTCATTGTGCAGGACGCTACATCTAAGGGTTCGTATGTCAGTGTTTCCACCTTTGGAATCACTCTTTTCCTGAGCGTCTTGAATGTATGGTTTCCAGTTACTTGGCTAAGGGTACGCCTGTCACCTCACCGTTAAGGTTTGATCTCGGCGTGAGCTGATCCTCCCTGTTGATTCGGCATGTGCCCTACCCCTGACACCCTTGCTCTCGCTTCTTTTTCACTCGGCTGCGCACTTTTGGCAAGCCGGTTAAGTGTGTAAACTGGGGAAGGTACAGAGTATGCCTTCTTTGGCTGTCACACTGTTTGGTCATGATATTGGATGAAAGTGCCAAAAAGCATCGCAGGTGGTCCTCAAATGTCAGATATGGTTGATACTCAAGATGGGAGCTTATGAGCTTTCTACGGCACATACTTTTCCCCTCTCTTAACCTTTTTACACGAGCGACATATTTCTTACAATTGCGTCTTATTAGGAATACCCGTGATTTATGTATACCATAGCCAAATCCAAATCCAAATCATAATTTAACCATATGTCAACAAGTGCTTCATTATGATTGAACATGCTTCTTGTAGTAGGTTTTTTCTCCTAGTTGAAGGTAATGAGTCGATTTGGTCTGTGATGACATTTAGGTTAAATGACTATGTGATATACATAATACACATGTAATATAAATTCCACGATATAACACCTATATATTTCAACATATGACACCCGCCGTACAATATGTACCTCAGTCACTACAGGCACCGAGACTATATCTGGTTCTCGTTAGGCCTCAAGGAGGAGTTGTACGTATTCCAGACTTGACAAACAACTGTAGTACACCTTGTAGACTCGATGTCACGTCTGACAAACTCTTGGTGGCTATTCATATCACCCCTAAGCCCACCCACCCTGGTCATGTGGAATATTTGTATCTCTTACCTTTTGCTTGTCCAACATCACACGCGCACCGCCTAACCTAGATCAGCCTGTAGGCCTAAACATGTACTCAAGTGGATTCCCTCTCTCAGGCCTCCCTTTGATATTAAAACGTAATGGCACTTAATGCAGTGGCTATTTGCCGAATTGCCTTCATGGAAATTTTCCCAGGAAAATTATTTTCATTATCTTAGATGATATAGTTGGACTGGCGCATGCCCGACGGGCGGACCTTACCGCCGGCAAAAATAAGTGAGCAATAATAACACAGTTGGGGCGGACGATTTACATTAGTAACCATAGCAACGAGTAGAAGTGGCTGAGGCTGAGATAGGTTGATTGGGCGTGATTGGTGCCAGTCGACGGCTCTGCTGGGCACGCTGAGGGCTTAGGGCTACGTTTCAGTAGCGCAGTGGGAGTTGGGCGAGGGGTGCGTTACGGGGCAAGAAGAAGCCGCCTTACACATCACATTGTGGGTGGGGGTTAACTGCCGATCACCAAACCAGCCTCTAGTCCGCTAATATAATGCTGGAATTTCAATACAATTCTGTGTGCACCGATTGCCTCTTGAGGTTATGCCACCCATCTGAACGCCTTCGGAGGACCAAATCAGAATTTATTTCCACGTACTACGTATGGACCTGAGATTATGGTTCTGTAGTGAGTAGTGAATGGACTAACATCACCTGGATGACGCACATTGACACAGGGAGGTTGGGATTACTTGTATGTGGCATGGCATGTGTTTCTAATCAGGCCTTGCGCTATAATTCGCCTTATTATTTATAGCGGTGTAGTTGTCTCATATCTACATACCCAGACCTTAGCGATATAATTCATCAGCGGGGCTAGTAATAATCTCAAATTTCATCCCGCATGGACTTATTTGCATAAATAAGACAACTCACGGCTTGATAATATATAACATTGGTATCCAGGGACCATCATATCCGAAGTCTTTATTGTGAGAGGTAATATACATGCACCAGTTGTAGTTGTGGTTATTTTTTGTGACAATGTCAATTTCAAACTGTATGCTATAATAGATACAGAGCCACTCGTCCGCCCAGCCGTGCATTTGTCCATCCATTTATCCTTTTCATTCAATAATCTATACATTCGCCTAGCAATCCATCTTTTAACGCATATATCTATATAGCCTGTTACATCCCTCTTTCAAATAGCCATCCATCTATCCATCAGTTCTCTCCATGTCTTTCTGCACATCTATTGATCCAGCCTGTCAACCATTAACCACCCAGAAAGCTTTGCATATGTGACCATATGTTGAACATTATATTCCAGAATCTTTCCAGAATGTTTAGCCAATCAGTAAAGTAACCATGCAAACTAATGGATAAGAATAAAAATTCGAATCATCTGATACACGCAGTTGATTACATCCATCATCTCTTTATGCATTGAGTAAAGGCAGTAAATCAGCGGCCATCTCCATACATGTTTATATAAATTACCATCCAAATTCCCAGCGCACCGTGTCAGAGTGAGCAAGTTAAAAGGTTTATATTAGTTCATCACATTACCAACAATCAATTCCGAGCAGCTCCCCATTCCATAAGGCACCCTACAACGGCAAGACCCGCTCCCAATCCATAAGTAAATATATTCCATTCATGCGCCTATGCTTTGAACTAAGTACAATTGCCTATAGTCCATCAACGGAGTTGGACGAGGTCCATTATTTTTGCGTTGAAGCTCTCGGGGGGTTTGAGCGGGCGATTGATGGGCGTATCACATTCGGGAGGTGTGGTCTCTGAAAACTTTAAAAAGATTGTGCAGGGAGACGCGGCCTATGAAGTGCCGCTATTGTTGGACGTCACGTCACTCCTTACACTGTATGTCTCAGTGCGACTCAGAGCTTTTTGAGCCGGAAATCCATCTCTTCCACGAGAGCACCGTGGCCCAAATGAATTAAGCATACAATGGGAAGCAGGCATACTTTTCCCAGAAGGGTCCACACGGTCATCAATATGCATGAGGAATGAGTTAGCTTTGACTTATAGGCAAAACTCGAGGAGTAAAATATTGACCGAAAAAACCCACAGGAGCCCAGAGTAGGATGGTAAGCCTGTGCCTTGACTGTTGGTTATCTCATGACAACAGGAAACAAATGACTTGTATGTAGATGATCTCTTGACTTACGTATGGGTTCTTCACGAAACTGTAATGCCTCCTTGGTGATGGGCTTGGAGCCAGGTCTGTAATTGGAATCCTTAAAAAAATGTATTAGAATACAAAGTAGGCCATGCATCAAGTGCTATCTTTGTATCATCTAGCGCAGGGAGGGAATTTATGAAGTTTGAATATGAAATTGGTACGGCCGTACCACGACACACTGTGTTTGAGTAAATCTTCATATCGTCTATCCTGATATAGCTTGAGTCTTGAATAAAAAGCAGCATCAAACGAAGTGCATTTGAATATTAATGTTACAGGGAACAACTTATTTAAGCCTCATGTTCGGATTCCCTCATAGCAGAACCTGCGTATTGATTTCATCTGTATCCCTCTTGCTATTTTTTTTCTTTCTTTATTTTTTTGTGTGTGTGCTAGTTTTAGGCAATTTTTCAAAAGGGCTTTAGTCGTTTGAATCCAGAAAATCAAATTTATAATTTGGACCACTGAGATTTATCAGGAGTTCTCCACATCATTCGGTCATCTGGGAATCAGAGATGAGCTAACGGTTTCTTGTCAGATACCACTTAAAACATTAAAACAAATATTAGCGTCTCGTTTGGTGTTTCTACTTGAGTGCTGGAAGTTGAGCAAGCCGCTGGTGCTGGCATGATAGCTGCATAGTCCCAGGATATGAATGCTTTCAGTTAGTAGGATAATCCTTTACAACATTGATGGTAAGTGCATCTCAGTGAGTTGTTCACCATGGTCCTTTCACGATGCCCCCTAGTGAGATTTAGACTGCTAAATAGCTTCTCCTCTCTCTACATTGAGCTCACACTTTGCCTTCCCCGTGTCACTACAACGCTATACTTAATATACGATAACGTCAATAATCAATCTCCGCACTTGGTATATTTTGCCATCAATATTATACTGGCGGAGAAATTAACAAAAGCTGAAGCCCCCATAGTAAAACAGTATATCGTATAATCAACCTAGGTGCTTAATCCACAACAAGCACGGCAAAACTTAATACTGGATCTTGCAAAAAATGTAGAAGCACCTAGAACTTGTCGCCTAAAGAAAGAAGTGCTACAGTCAAAGGCGATCGAACACAATTTTGCAAAGTTATCTGAAATGATGGACCTTAAACGTGGCATGATTTACACTACTTCCCCTCCTGTATTGTTTCAGAGACAGGGGCTATACAATAAATCTACCGGTGTGTTTTCTTATAATTAGATCATAATGGAAATAACACGCTAATGATTTGTTGGCGGACGGTGGTGTTTTGTACTCTGTAATCAGGGCCGACCAGGGCCGCAGGGGCGACGAGGGAAATGGGCACGAATGCCAGGCGTGCAGGCGTCGTTAGAAAAGGCTCAACTCTAGGGAGTCAAGCAAGGAGGTCAATGATGGGACGGACGCAAGCACGAAAAAACAAGCATTGGCCATAGAAATGGGCCTCTAAGCTGGGACTCCACTAAGGGATTCGGAATAGTGCTGGAGATCGACTGAAGGTACTTCAGGTCGGCACAATATACGCACTAGGCTATATTGTAATCGCGATATAGTACCGCTCAATTCATTCGGGGAAACGTATAATTACTCTTTCCGTCACGAACTAAGTTATAACCTAAAATCGATGAAATAGCTACATCTGTGTGGTACATGTAATTGAATGTCGATTTAATCTCATATGTGCTATTCCGAAAGATTGTCGGGGGAAGGCGAGTGTTTAGTGGGTTCCTTACAAGAGATAACTGTCTTCATTTTTGTAAAGTAGCTCATGCGTAAAATGTTCCTTTAAGCAGATCCTGGTCTCAGTAATCACACGAGAAGAAGGAAGAAGTGGTAAGGTTCAAGCTCGAGTTGTTCAAATTCTAAAGGCTGTTTTAAAACGTTTTCCCAAGAAGGGTTCCACAGTACGGGTGTCATCTTCATCTCGTAGATTCGATCTCGCCGTGATATGAACCTGGTTTTTTCTACGGCGTACTAAGACACCACTGACCAACCAATTTCTAAATTGTGGGGGACGTAGATCGAGGATGTAGTGGTTGGGTATTCCAAAACAGAGATCCATATAAACCTAACACTACGTTGAGTGCCTTAGGATCAACTCATGTAATAGGCCAAGAGTTCCCACAAAGCCTCCAACTGGCTCGCCATGGCAGACTGACTCCTGCAATTAGCAGACCCGGCTCCCAGACAACTGAAATAGAGTATAGAAGTCGGAACGAGCCGGGGGCGGTAGTTGGCGTGCCTCAGGAGAGGAACAGTGCCAAGTTCTTTGGCGCCCAATTCGAGAGGTTAATGGCGCCGGCTGTGGCGTCCGGCATGGGAGGAAAGCGTCATTAATTGGGTCCTATATGGAAAAATCTAATTGGATCCACGAACCATGTCAAGGGGTGCGGGGCACACACCCGGCATTGGAGGTGATGATGATGAGACCGCTCGTTTTGGAATAGATCCAGTGCGAATCTCCCATCGTGCGAACCCTTGCTTCATTAGTAGAACACATTAAGAACGAGAAATGTAGTAGGCAACGTCACCACCCATCGACTATAACCCCATTCATCCAATCGGCCACCTGCCTTACCTACCAATACCCGCCAATTTGTACTTAGCCCCATTTCATCACTAATTCCTCTCCCTACTCCCACTCAATCACTTTCCATCGTCACCCACCCTCATCCACCCACCACCGCCACAATTTCTACTCACAGCAGTTCCCACAACGACCCCAACGCCTCGATGCATCTCACAACCCTGGAGAAGAACTCAATCAGATCATCCTAACCCTCAAACCCCAACAATCCCTGCACCTTTTGCCCATCAGATTTCCAGGCCCTCTCCTACTCCCTGAGTGTGACGCCTCCATGAAACCTCTTCACCAAACGTTAAGAACGACTCAAACTGAAAGCGCAACACCAACATCACCATCTGTCCCACTACCTCCCTTCGTTCCCTTTCAACCACTGTTGTATGGTCTTGGAGAGCCAAGTGGGTCTGTCTCTACATTCCTTACCGGGTGGTTAAAGGGGTGGGATAGGAGATCGACGGGCAGGAGGGGATACTGCTGGGCCCTTGAAGCCTCTAGCCAGGGCCGTTATGGGCACTTAGGACCATGAATAGGCCAGTTAGTGGTGTTGAGTATGTGCCCGGCAACAGTCTCCAGGGTGCTATCCCTTGGTAAAACTCGGTCGTTGCCAATGCTCCCATTCCCCACACATCGGAGGAGAGGCGCTGCTTTCTCCCACCACCACGTGCTGGTTGTATTATCCTCTAGGGTTTTCTCTCTACCCCTCTGCCTACTTCGTGGTAGAGGGGGGCGGCTCCCTCCCAGTTCCCCTGATGGGTTCATTGGAAGAATGATTGTTGATAATGTGCCATGGGATGGCATAATGGCCCCCAGTACGGGAGGGATATTTTCTTAAATAATATCAAGTTACATCCATTAATCAAAAACCGGAAAGACGTACTCTAACTGCATGTACTACTCATGTAGTTGCTATGACTAGGTAACACCACTAACACCATTAAAATAATATTTCTATAACTAATACCATAATTGTTATGAAATACGTGGCAAAGTGTTAAAAAAACTAATACTTTAGTAAATTCTGAACTTCATTTTCGTCACTTCTAAATATACTTTATTACTTTTTGAAAAGGAAGGGGTGATATTTAAAATGCAGAACATTAAAAGATGGTAATATTTGGCGAATACACTGACATACCACAACATGAATGAAGATATTATGGATATTGCCCTTGAGAGACATAGCTAGGGTTTTTTTGTTTTTTTTTAAAAGGCTTTATTACTTCGATTTGTACAAAAATCGCACTTCCAGTAACAGCGTGGTTGTGAACATGAAAACATTCGAATAAAGATTATGGTATTATACAATGCTGTCAATATGATTTCACAATATAGATTCATAGGTATCTCGTTAAACAACGATGACAATACAACCAGTCATACAGATTTCGAGCACGGTAATGTTACCTAAGTCCATACTGGTACCATATTAAGGTAGTCAACCCTCCGCGTGTTAGGCTATATCTATATGCAGGTATAGGAGCATATCCTTCAAGAATAGTCCTTAATTGTCATTGTAAAATATCTTTAGATAGATACAGACATGAACCTGTTTAACCCAGTAAAAGATGATGGAATGTGGTAGAGAAATAGAGTTCATTGGAGATGGCCAGATCTTCGTTCACCACAGTAAGATTAACGTAAAGGCTCAATTAGGTCCTCTCCTCTCTCCACTGCCCTCTTGGCTCTCCTCCTCCAAATCCCTGATGGGAAGCTCTGGGCTCTCCACTCACCAATCACAGACCTCCTCATCGCTATGTCTGCAAGAGACAAAAACTCTGGGCGGCGAGTGAGGAGGCCGACGTATCAGTTAGTGACGTCAGACGCTAGCGTCTCATGGGCTGCGCGTGCCGACTTATCGTAGGTCGGCCGACGCGTCTTACTGCGGGGGTCAGTCAGTGCGATTAGGAGGGGGACTTGGTCCTGGTTTGGTTCACGGCAGATTCGCCCCATCACCACCCTACACCGTGGACCCTTAAAGTTGTCTTCATAGTCTCATTTCTCGACAAGTCAGAGCTTTTTCCTCTGACTTAACGTATTACATTTGAAATGCCGATTCATTGCACGTTTTTACTACACAGATAACCTAGTTTTTGTCCTTCATATTCCATCTGAGGGCACAAAAGGAATTTCCCGTCCTTTTTCATCGCACTTTGATATATACATATTGAACAGTAGCTCTAAATATATATTTCCATACGCATATTTGTCAACACACATACACACACATAATTGTGAAGTACCCCAGCGTTTAGTAATTCAATCTTATTTCGGACCATGATCAATTTATATTTACATAGAATTTGGCTAATCATTCATAAGTTAGAATACATTCAAATCACTCGCCACCAGTCGTCTATCTGTTAAATATCTAATGCATTTGATTTTGTTATCCAATAAGTAGATGGGACAGAATTCGCATTTCAGTAGGATGAGTGATATCTTTTTGTGGAGTGTCATTATTTCTCTACACACTTTCTACGCTCAGCATACTGTATGCTTGGGTTATTTGTTTGTTAGCCGTAGACGTAGATTAGATATTGCTTGTTGTTGCAGTAGTAATACACAATGTCACCCGGTCCAGGTTGGTTCTGCAAGAGTTAGTCGACAAAGGTCAGAGAGCAGGGAATTAATCAGACTTTGACAGTTATAGTACACGTAAAACACGAGGAGTAATAAAAGTTCCCTCCAGTCCATCATTCTGCTATCCATAATACCGACTTTTATACGTGGCTCTCTAATAAAGATGTTAAAATGTCTGCACCCTAAAGAAATAGCTAAAAACTGATAGTGAAAATGTGATGATTTGAACAGGAAGCAACTCAAAATTTATATATTAGAGTGAAAGAGGAAGTCCTATCAGCAGGACTAGCAAACTAGGAGAACATATTGGACGTTTAACTACCCAAACAAAAAAACAAATCACCCCCAGCAGTAGTAGATATACTGCAATATCACAGGCCAATCCTTCTCATATCATGCCTATATGGTATGGGAAGTAAAAGGACGCTCACCTCGGTAAATGTATAGGGGTGAGATTTCATCTCATAGATTCGATCAAACCCAAAGTAAGTCTGATAGAACATATTGGACGATGAACTACCCTAACAAACAAACAAACTAGTAAATTGAATAGACAACTGAAAAGGAAAAAAGATAAATCATCCAAACTTGACAATTTTATTAACGTCTTATTTGCACCCTGCTGGTTACTTGTGCAATTTTCAAACTTACTCTAACATCGTTCAGCTGACTAAACTAAATCAGGACAGAACTACATAGACGGATGTACATATTAGGGAGCATGTCGAACTATATTGTACGGACAATAATATTGCTAATTCTGATCGTGGCGTGCGGCTCATTTAATGTCTTTTTATGCTTTCATTGCCCCACCTCATTTATCACCATTAATAGTGGACCACGCCATTGACAGGCAGTGTGTTCCAGTACAGGTACCAATGCCAACTTACATTGGTTTCAGGGACAGGCGCTTGTCCTCAGCTGTGTGTGCATTTATACGCTGCCTGTCCTCATCCATGATCACCAATGTTTTCTGATCCGGCCCGCGCCCCCTGCGAACCTAGGCGGGATGGCTAATAAAGGCCTTATTACCAGATGGTAAAACCGCGACTAACGAACACCTGGGCCCCCGTCTCTACTCGCTATTAGTGCCGGGTTCCACAGGGAGGTGGCGCTTAATGTCCAAGGCCCGGGGTCCAAGGAGGTGTAGCCCATTGTTCCCGCCTGCTCAGACTGTCCAACATTAATTATAGATCCATCCCTGGTTAGGCCATCAAGGACGTCAACTTCAAAGTGGGAGGATTGACAAATCTGAACCGCCGTGAGCCTGTATCGAGTTTATCTACAATATCTTTGACAGTTGTAGATTTTCCGAACAAGGGTCTACCTCTAGCCTCGGAGGGGTCTTACACGGTCAGTCATGGCGGTCTCACACTCTGAATCTTACAACATCATAAGGTGGCTTCTACACAGAGGGCACTTTTGATCAGCGACATCTGCTAAAGATCCGCCGTGGAGGAGGAAAGGGGTGGGTGCCCCTTAATAGGATTTTACAATAGAAACCTTTCCGCAGACATTACAGAGTAACCGAACCAGCAAGTTAACCGGGGAGAATAGAAAAGAGTGATTGGACGACCACTCTCCGTGTCACATTTTATCTCAGTATATGAAGTCCATTCACCTGATTCAATACTATTCATTTGAAAGTGAACGGGCTGCAGTAGTCTACTGGGTGCAATAGACCCTATCTACCTTCTATGTAGTAGGTAACCAATTAAACCTGCTTAAATATTTGATTATGACCCCTTTAGAACAGATGTGAAGTTTTCAGTTTCACTTTCCGTGTAGATTCTCACTGCTTCCGAAATCAAGTCCTCTGTAAGGCTTGGGGTGGGGGATTTGGCACAATGACGCAGGGGGCTGAGGCCAGTCAAGAAACTAGTCTGTGTTTACGTGCGAGTATAGACTAGCGAGCATCTAATGGTAGATCAGGGCTAAGGGTAGACAAGGGAGTGAGCTGCTCGGGTAATTGGCGGGTGTGCACATGATGAATGCACTGTGCTCAAGGAGCTATGAGACTTCTCAACGTCTCTCCGTGTCTGTCCGTCCGCGGAGGGTGGAGTCTGCTCTGAGGTGGTTAATGTAGGGCCTATATGTGTGCTAAATGGAATTGGTTGTTTAGGTAGTTTAACGTCCAATATGTTCTATTAGACATATGTTAAATGAAAACCTTGTAATGCAGTAAAATTCAGGATTGAACGTAATAAATAGAAGGCATTATTTTCACAACATATACTAGAAGAGATGACAGCCTCACTTTTCCATGGAAATCCGCTTTTTCATTTGTAATTCTGTATTCTTTTGCAAAACAAAGGCATTGTCAATTAAGCCTTATTATTCACACCAATAAGACAGTGGGAGCCCCAAGCCCCACGCCGTAGCTGGAACTGACGTGTTTTTCATGTTTTCATGGTCATTCTCAAACAGCAAACTCCATAGGAAAAGATTTCCACTCCTCCTTTCTGATTCCAACTATCGTCCCAATACTAACGACGCACCCTCATTGTCATTGTAAGCATAACATGAAAGTAGTCAGAATCTTAGGCTCGATCTAAGGGCAACTAAATCAGAATGTTTACCCTTTAGATAGATAAGTGAAATGACGTTTTTACGAAACTAGAAACGTATGATATTCGTATGTTATATCGGGAAAACAGATAACAAGCAATAAGGTACTGCCATATAAGGCGAATTCCGGAAACAAAAGCTGCAGTCAGAAACATGTTTTGAAAAATAGAAATAAAGAAAGTCCTAAATCTAGGCTATTATAGCGCCACCTGACGGGATGCGGGCGAGGCATTGAGGGTGGGGCTCGGAGAGGTCTGGACCAGGGATAAGGGCCCGACAAGCACTGAACAGGGGATGCGACTAGACAGCTCAGGGATCGCCCCACTGAAGAGCCGCCATCGCTTCCAATCAGAGCACCACTAATGAGGTCTGTGTTTGATGTCGGTTGAATGTCCCCAAGACCCTGGAGCATGTGGTGGTGGCGGCCGTCGTGGTCAGACAGGGGTGGCGGAGTTGGGGTGGGATCTTACCTACTCTGCTATGCCCCGAAGTCCGGCACGCCCACTGCCCAACTGTCTCTTCCCAGCTCAGTCCCCGTCAGCCTCCTCCAACCCTCCATCCCTCTACACACAGAGCGTAGCTCAACTTGCTTAGCAGCCAATCAAATCATTAGGCCCGTTTAGGAGTAGAACGACTCACTTAGGGGTTGGAGATTGGCGGTTCTGACCCATTCATCTGTCTGTGAGCCGAGCGCCGGGCCTGACGGCGGCGGGGTGGATCAGTCAGGGCGAGCTGCTCAGGGCGAGCTGCGAGCTATACTCCGTCCATGCCTCGTTGGGCCGACCACGAGGGGAGTTAAGGTATAAACCTGGCGTACTTCGGCACTCGAACCCCTCATCGCTGATATTGTATTGTGGTCAATCTATAAAAAATCGTTGAATTAAAATGTAGCTATTGCTGGGTTAGACACTTCTATATGGCTAAAATGGGACAGTTATGTCCGTGACCCAGGGGATGAAACGAGTAGAGGATGAAGAAGACATCGCTATTTGGCTAGATCTGTCCCATCTTATTCTTTGCCCACGTTCCACATGTTGAGGGCTTCATATATCGGATTAAGATATATCTAAAAAAAACACTGTTTATTGAAGAAGAAGACCGTCATTGATTTATTCCTGGTGGATGCCATTTTGATTACCATGATGATATTACTCACCAGGAAGTTAAATGAGAACAGCTCTGAAATACAGGATCACCTTTTTCTCATTGCCTTGTACGATGACACATGTTTATGATATGAGACATGCGTCCATTAGGACCATAGAGACAGGTATACGTAACTTGATGTAAATCTTCGTTTCGATTAAACGCACGCACAGATAGTGTAACATAATTAGTGGAAGAGGAGAATAGATTGAGTTTTATTACAAGAGGTAGTAAACTTGATATCTGTATCTATTCATCTATATTTATATGTTGGGAGAAAACCAAGAAAACACTCATCAGCTACTAACCGTTTTAATGGCAAACCATGTACATCTGGATATGGACATACTATATGTTGAGTTGTACTGTATCGCACAGCCATATTGCCATTACGTATCATCAACTCTCAGACCAAAGACGATATATAATTAGCCCAGCTGTATGATACTCCGGGACCAATAAGATATTTCACCACAAAGTTGGCAAATAATAATGATACACTCTGTTATAGACTTGGAATGATACCGGGAACTGTCAGATCCGGGTGGAAATGTGCCAGATATAGCTGCTGTACTTGGAGAGTGACCTTTAGTCTTAAGAAGGCTTATGACGCACACAACATAAATTAATTGCCAAACAGAAACCCTACTAATCCTCTTATAACAATAGAAGGATTGTGGGTACTAATTTTGAAACTCTATTTACTGATTGTGGGTTACGATTAATATAAATTATGTAGCCGACGCGATGAGATAATTTTTCCAAATGTATATGTAGTATAATTCGCGCAAAATTGTCCCCACCCCCATCAAATTAGAGAAAGAACGTTGAGTTCTAAAGTGCACTGCCGCAGATTGTTGTCCATGTCAACTGCATTTTACACTGAACTGTGTTATCTACTGCTAATAAAGTTTAAATCCTGGCGGCTATAGTTTCTTCTTCAATAACCAGAGAAAATATTCATGATATGGCCTGCAAATCTGTTTCTCTACTCATTAATGATAATTCATAAGTCAGTGAAATACTCTTATGGTATATTAAGTACCTCCATCTGATGTTGCCTGGCATCTCTTTGGCTATTCATTATCAAAACAATTTGAATTATTTGGTAATGACCGTGTCGACATTTAGGAAAGAACGGTGCTATCAGATCTAAATTACACAGAACACCGTATCTCCTACATAGACCCATATTTCATTTAGGATTTTCACTCACTAATTTCATGTACGAAGCATGTACGAAGCAGTTTCGTCCCCTATGAAAATATTGAACACGGCACTGATGATTGATATCTTTTTAGGAAAAATTTGATTTGTTCTCAAAGTAATTCTAAATGACCAGGCCATTGACCTATAAAAGGAAACGTGAAATAATATGACCTAAGGTCAGGAAACATGCCAGATGTTATCATAATATTCATGAGATATCTTAGCTGCCATTTTTAGATCATACATAGGTATTTATAGAACGTAGCAGAAACCTCGCTCTAGTCAGCCGAAATGAAAATGGTCTTGACATGTAATCGCTGCCCTGGAATCCGAATAGTGTGATAGTTGTTTAAATATGAAAAAATACTAAATGAAACGACATGAATCATTAACAGTATGACACAAACTGTTGCTCGTTTGACTGCGGATTTCTTGCTTCGGGGTTACATACTTGGTCGTACACTTTGGTAATCTGCCCGTCATTACATATAACCCCGGCAGTTGCCGTGACAGAAAACTCAACACATTCCAATAATGATTTCATGGTTGTTTTCTCTAGGTACTGGTCTTTCCCTGTGGACTAACAGTAGCCGCGGCAAATGACCCTAGGCCGCCGAAGCAGGAAATTGGAAGGTGAGTGATCAACATTTCACTAAGGCCTGACGTTTAGTAGTGTACGCCATCGTGCCGTCTCAGGACAAGAAGATACAAAGCACATTTGACTGATAGCTTCAAAGAAAAGTAACGAAATCATCCACCTCACTTAATTTGTTGAACGGTGTATACGGGCAGAAGATATATGCATGCTCTAACCGTACACAATGAGCACTCTTCTCAAATGGATGGCTCCACAACCTAGGCAAAATAGAATATTACGTTTGAATACAAAAACGTCTCATCTCATGGGATAGAACGGGCCATTGTATGGAGGAGAGGACAATTTCACATGCTTGCCACCGGGTCTCAAGTAGTGACGCCTTATCATAAACCCATTTTTCAGAATGCTCCCAATAGGGGGAGGCATTCTCGACGTGGACCATGTGAATGGCAGACCAAAGACTACATTCCATGGTTACAGGTGGATCCGCCCTGGAGAAGCCGTAGTAAAAAGTGTGAATGTTTTTCACGATTCTTTTCCTGATTCTGTGTAGTTGTGTATTGTCCGCACTCACCTCGGCGTCGTCTATAAACATGACGGGATGGGGGGAGGGGCGAGGGGGCTCTCTGGAATCCCCGTCACCGTGATCCTCTGATGGCTGCTGGCATCAATGATCCCCGCCCTCAACGGAACTCCATTCACGATTACTCGCACGGAAAATATTTATTAGCTGCTCCGGCGGAGTCTGTGAGCCGCGGGAATACCGGCGGATGTCAATAAGGTGGAAGTGGAGTGTAGTCTTAAAGGTGGTGTTGCTACCATGTATTGCTATGAAGACATTATGTAGTTTTTGAAATATATTTTGGTCCTTCTCATATTTTATACCCCTTTGCTGCATGTTCTAACTTATGACGATAACAGCTTTTAAGAAAAGAGGTCTGTGTAGACTATGTGATTAAAAAAAGTGAAATGCGCATTAGTTGGAATAAGTTTCTACTTGGATAAAATATTTTTATATCTCTGACGTAGATGTATTGCTAGGAAATATGAGGACATGTTCTGGTAACTATCTCCAAAACTGTTATCCATTAATCTCTCACATTTTGTTTTTCTAACTTCACCTTGTCAGTTCTTGGTATATGACGTGCTAATAAGGGACGAATGTGGGACACAGTAAGGTAATTGCAGAGCTTGTTTCTTGGCAGTATGTAGTTTTCCACTTTTCCTTTTAGTAAGTGAGCCAGGCCTTCGTCCTGGGGACATCAGTGGGCCGGATATTGGGTCAGGTGTGTCATCGGATAGCATGTTTGTAACTATACCGCCAGGTGGCCCTCGGCCTTCTCCTGTGGCCCCACCAGGTTAGCTCACTGCCACCCCGTCTACACACCGCACACCTCGGCCCTACTTTTAAAGGTGGACCACCTGATATGCTGGGGAACAATATTCCCGAGATTAAAGCACACAGGTAAATTAAGTAGTCAGCAGTGTCGAACATCCTCGCTTCTTACCTTTTTGAATTTCTTTTAACCAAATAGAACAATTAATGATGTTATTATGAGATACCAAACTAAAACATTTGAACAGCTTTATTTTAGGAATCTCATCAGGCTATCTGCAATCAAATTGCCATAACAACTTGTGTAACCATGTAAGCCCTGTAAACCGCTCTGGAAATGTTATAACCAATCCATTTTAAGCAATAAAGTACACCCTGATGAAGGACTGAAACAGTCCGAAACATGTCGGTAATTAAATAAATAATCATGGCCTTGTTATTGACTTAACACAGACTTAGCCCCTCACCGGGTCAGTGGGAATATTTCTATTAATATTTCTTTTTGGGAAAGCTGGAAGAAATTTCCCTATCTGGCGCTAAACAATTTAGTAAACAAAACAACAGGCAGGTTATGTATGTAACAGTCGGCTCACCTGGCGCTGGGTTTCAGATCTGGGATTAGGTAAAGCGCAACGCACCCTGTGGGATTTTCCCCGTTTTTAGCGGAAAAGTCGCTGTAAAACTCCCCTTGCGTTATTTTCCCCCGTACAATATCCCAACGTGTGCCATGCTTCCCTTGCGATATCGGAGACCCCATTATGCACCCCCTTTTCACCCCTCCCCCCCGGCTGATTTGGGGTTTGTTGCCGACTTTCCCTTGAGACTTTCGAATATAACCTGTTATATTTTATCTCATGCGACTTTTGCCTTTTGGATGCCACCTCCCGCTGGGCGTGCTGTCGGCCCGGGTCCCCAGAAAGTCTCAAGCGACCCGTGCACACGGGGAGTTATCCCTCCCCTTGCGATATAACCGGCCCGCAGCCGGTCTCAAACGTTTCACCCATTATGTTTCTCTTCTCAGAAACATATTTTAGTTGTAAAAAGTCATTATATATCACAAATCTTTCTACAAAAATTATCTATAAACTTAACTATAAATTAAAGTATAAAAACAACCCAACATAAGTGCCAAAATGGCCCACCTCGCATCCATTTTGTTGCTACTGCAAACCGGTTATCCATTGTTGAGACTTTTTACAAGGAAAATTCTCAAGGAAAGTCTCTAGGAAAGTCTCAATGTGTGCATGGATAGGCCTAGAGATTTTCGGTAAACCTCCTCCTGGTGCGTTTATTGCACCCCCACTTGGGATATTTTCCCTAAAAAGTCTCAAGCATATCACAAGGAAAAAAGTCGCCCAGTGTGCGTTGGACTTAAGGTGACATTTACTGGAGGTATTCAAGTGTGAATACATGCAAATACAGCTTTTATTTCAATCCAATGTTTTGCACAACCTTGAGCTCACTGGTCATAGTCTGGCGTACCAACCACCATGCACACACGTACACATACTCCCTTACTCCTCCCACACCTGTAGTCACTATCCACCTCACTAGCTAGCCGCGACCTGCCCTCGCGGCCGGCAGCGCCGTGAGGTGGCGACTGTTCCGGTCATTTCCTGTGGCCGATATATCCAGATTGATGAAGGCACGTCACGAAAGGCGTGGTAGGCAGAACGTGCTGCCAGCGTCAAGGGGTCTAGGAGACGCGGCCTGTGTCTTAATTGTCGTCTGCCGTGCATCCTTTCCCGCCTCCATTCTGCCATTCGGATTTAGGGCGCGCGAGTACCGGCCATTGATTTAGTGCGCAAGCCTTTACTTACTGACTTGACCTCCTAGTCCAATCACAGAGCCTTCAGTGAGTGTGTGTTCTATGTAAATTATCATCTCAATAAGTGCAAGAGATGAACTGCTTACTTTAGTCCCCAAATCAAAACATGTTTGGAACCCCTGCTATAAACATAAATGTACATCAGCTGTTATAGCATTTTGTGCTATTCCCTGCCATTTAGGTCACATAAAAGAGCCATATGTAGACAGGACGCCTCGATTTAAAAACTCTGTCTTGGGTTCATACTCTAAATTCTCCATATTGTTAGTTATTTCCCTGGATGATTGGTATAAGTAAAACAGATTTTCTACATATATCTTCTCATCATTTTGAAGCAAATGCTAATGAAAACAAATAACACAAAAAATAGCCTTCTTCTGAGCACTTATAGAGATATTAAATCCTCATACAAACACGGCTATTCCATTAACAGGAAGAACCCCAATACAGGCATACCTACGTATCGTACCATTCACAATCCACACAACATGAATACATTTATTTCGATTGGGTACCCAGGGAGAATGTTTGTGCACAATGGCTCCTCTATGACTGGAGCCTAGAAGAAAATATTTTTAAAGTTCAGATTCAGTCTCCCTTATTGGTGTAGAAGTAGTTCACCAAACGTTTCCTCACTATCAGTGGGCACCGCTGAAATAGTGGCCTTGTGTGTAACCTTGCGTGGATCAAGGCAGGGGAGGGGGTGACAACTACCTCTCCGCCTACACACACCGCACTGTCAACGCAGCTGACATGATGGGGTCAAACAGTGGTTGGGAAAAGTGGAGCAGTTCTGAGCGACTCACCTACCCTATATAGAGCAGTCGTTTGCTCCCGCGACACGGGAATAACCGTGATATGGTCATTTACCCACCCACCAGTCCATAGCTTGTATTTTACTGCCTTTACTGATAAATGTTAACGAGGATAAAGGGTGAAAGGGTTGAAGGTGACAGATTTAGCCAAAGCAGAGAGGTGATTACAGCTGTACAGACAGAGCTTCTGTATTGATGCGTAATTATTATAGTGTTTAACCTCAGTGAGTTGTGTTTGGGTCATGTCTCGTTATCACCTCAATCCCCACAACTCCCCTAGCCTCGCCTTTCATGCCGGAGTATGAATTTTGTTGGCTCATTATGCATGAGGGCACAGCGGCCATCAGTTTTTGCTTTTATGCGCCTCGTCCCCTGTGTGAAATGGGTGCACAGAGTGAGTGAGAGCCAACATGAATATTTCGTCAAATTTCCCTACTTTGATATTCAAAAATCGTCTCATGTATATTTCACAGATAACATCTGGATTTAATATGTACGTGATTAGAGTTCCTGTCGGCCTTTGCCTGATAAAGTCCAAATTCAGAATGCTGCTTGGCACTGGAATCGACATCCTGTCGGTTGATTCATGGAAGTTGTCCGCCGCTAGAGATGGGACGTCGGATCATATCGCCGCATTATTTCGCTGGTTGGGGGTCGTTGCTGTCATGGTCATCATAGTTATTTCGTCCCGAACGTATTAGAAACATTTTAATCGTGCAATCCACAGATTTCAGTGGTTTTGATGTTGTACCATGGTAGATGTTCTAAGTATCTAACCTTGAAATAAATACATAATAACACAGTTTCAGTGTTCTACCTGACTCTAACAAATATCGTAAATGTTGATTAAATTTATCGCGAGGCCACATGGAATTAACAAAAGTAGTACATATTAAACCAACACAAACATAAGAAAACGAGATTTCATGGACTTCACATTGAATAATTTATTGTTGTACTAATAATATGATATATATCCACGGATTCCTTTCAGTATATCAACCAAACTGAAAGTATTTTGTAAGTTCTGTATTTTTTGTTCATATACATGTGCGTATTTGTATTGAAGCTATATTCTATGAAAATGATATAACTCATCGAAGGTTCTGTGAGTATCAAATATGTATATTAGCAATTCACGACACCGAAAAATAGAAGAAGAAAACACTCATGGGCATTAATTTGTCTAGACCATGACGGTATAAATAAGCCACCAGCCAGAAAAAGACGCGAACAAAAAATGTATGTCGCAGTTGTGGGTATGGGTGGGGACATAATTACAGATAGGCCTCGGGCTAATTATGAGTGTGCCAGCATTATTTGTTGTGAGGGTGATATACCGTTCATTACAGTAAAGTGGTAACTATACGCTCCTCCTCTGCTACCCCCAACCCCCATGATGACAACCTCCCAGTATGAGGGCCCAGGCGTTATCATTATCACACTAATGAGCAAATTAGGGAGAAACAAAAGGCGTGTTTACTAGCAGTCCTCACTATTATGCCTCACAACGGCATTTTTCACTCCTTGATTGAATCACTCATCGGGGTGTACGGGACGGGCATGTTTTATTTCTCAGATGCCCAGTTCTGGCTGTGGACGACAAACGGCGGTGTTTTGTTGCCAATACCATAGACTAACATGAGCAAGCTTCATGCTCTTCAGAATAGTGTGTGATACATTGTGTTCACCACCTGTATACAATGATAAATTCT
The DNA here is from genome assembly GCA_950022655.1 of Alentia gelatinosa. Taxonomy (NCBI): domain Eukaryota; kingdom Metazoa; phylum Annelida; class Polychaeta; order Phyllodocida; family Polynoidae; genus Alentia; species Alentia gelatinosa. Next base: position 57,623,243 of record OX465579.1, read on the forward strand.
AGGGATCGATTCTCCCACTGCAGCCACCTTTTTCCTTCATCCCCAGCAGTGGTAGACTTACTATTTTATCAAAGGTCAGTCCTTCTCACACCATGTCTATGTGGTATGGAAAGTACAAGAACTCTCACCTCAGTAAAAGAGTAGGGGTCAGATTTCTACCAGAATTCATCCCATTGATTCGATCACCACCTTTGTGATGTAAAGCCAGCGAAAAAAGCTGAACCTCAAAGGCTGAGTTGGTCCCGCTATACTCTTAGTGCCTCTTGGGACGTTAAACAGAACACACAAACAAACTAGTGATTGAAGCCAATGATATTAGTCTTGTCTATTTGAGTACAGATGTTCCAATCTCCCTTTTTAATCGTTTCTGTTTAATCCAGCTGTATTTCTGTGTCACTCTCCGAGAAAAGCAACTCTAGATAAAAAGAATGACGACAACACGTTACATCTCACAAGAAAATAGTTGCCGGAAATATCGACCAGAATCGAATTCGACACATTACAGACACCTAATATCTGTCTTGTTATCAGCAATTTATTCGTTTCCTATTTGTTGGGTCTTTTCTTGGGGCCCACCCTAACACTAACCTTTCGCATCCTCTCTACAACGAAAGGATGACTATATCGGGTAAAGAGGGGGTGGTCATTTCTTTCCCGTAATAACGCCATTGTCCCTCCAGGGCTGGGTGAGCGGGCAGGGGATATAAAACACCTGCTTTATGCCTCCTTAGGATGTGCCGGGATCACGGTTGCAGTCGAAATCAAAGTGTGACCTCCGCCCGCCACTAACCCAGTCCCGGGTGTCGTTATCAACCAGGGATGACCTTCACATTATGCATCCTCGATCTGCCGACCCTTATGTGACCTCGTCTTGACCTTGGCCTGACCTTGATGGTGGCGATGACCGCTGGCGAGGAATTCTCTTCATTTTGGGTCTGTGGCGGTGGAGGGGGTGGAGATGTAGGAGGCACCGCTGAGGACGACCTTGAATGCCAATGATTAGAGGGGTGACAGGCGAGTGACAAAGCCCACGCACATGCCGTGTGACGCTACGATCCCGGGGTGGGAGATCGGCGTAAGAAGACGGCTGGCGGCACGGCGGAGGGAGGGGACTACAGCCTTGAAGATTTCCTCCCCGTCATGAACTCTCAACCCGCATCACGTATAGCTGGAAACCTCGCTCCCTGTAATACAGCATCTCTCTGTCTCCACACACAGACTTGGGGAAGTGGCAGTGCCAATGGAATTCTTACTAAGAAATATACCCTGAGCTAAAATATCAATTCATTATTTGTTCCATTTAGAAAATTCATTGTCAATGCAAAGAAGTTTCTGCATTTCTGGAACCACTTTTCTTTATTGTTAGGGCAGGTCCATTGAGTGTTATTGCACCAGCCTCCTGTCGTCACTAGCATAAGAGGAAGAGGATGTAACTTCTACTGTATTCTCCTAAAATTATAACCTGTCAAAATACATCTCACAATACGCTCTCCAGTATTGCTCACCTTACAACGAAGCGCATGACACAATGCCCTGGTGCCACTCTTACTGATACCAAACCACCTCCTTCTGCTCACTGTCTAATGCTTATCATCTCCACCTGTGACGTCATGGTCTTGACCGACTCACTTCATGACCAGGGCTCCGTGACCATGCATGGGGAACGGAACCGGAAATAGCCGCCTAAAATTGGGATCCAGGTGCGGCCTGAGTGGTTCCCTGAGGCTGTTCCTTCCGGTCCTAATGTCGCTTTCACTGTTGGGCCGCATTAACCAATATTTAGGTTTATTGCCGTGTCGCGATCCAGGGTCGAGGTGATTCCTAATTCTCATTTTGCCTAGTTTAATTTGAGCTTGATGACTCTGAGGTTTGGCTTTTATCAAATGAAATGTAACTCTCCGTGAATGGTCATATTCATGGTCTTTGGGTTAGAGTTATCTTCTTGAAACTCAAGTATGACCAGGCATTGTGTTGAGCTGGGTCGTCAATACGGTCGGGTCATGGCCTGGGCTGGTTTACGCCCTAAGAGGACTAGGTAAAAACCTGATGATGGGACAGTGAAGGTCAAAGAAGTGGACAGGATGAGTAGAAATAAATGAGAGTAGACAGTAAGGATCAAAGTCAACAGACAACCTTGAAGGAGAAGGCTGAGAATGGACAGACAGGGTCAGACTAAGTGGACACATGGTAAAAGACAAAGCTTAGGATGGATTCTCATAGAAATATTGGACAGCCTGTGGAAATAGCTGAGAATTTACAGTACGGGTCAGAATTAGCGGATGGCCTGAGACAACTCAGTAGTAGAGAAAAAATGATAACGGACAGTGATGGTCAGAGTTAGGCTACTCAACAGCTTTGGGGGAACAGTGCGATAAACCTAAGGATGGACAATGCGAAAGACCCAACGTCAATTAAAGTGGACAGACATGCGCTGTCCAACAGGAAAACGCTAAAAGGACACCCATTCTGGAGTCACTCGGAGCAGAACGGAGCGTTGAGATGAGCAATTCCACAGGAAATTACATGACATGGTATTGGCGGTGCTTTTTCAGTATGATACACTGGATGCGGGTCATGATGCGGGGGTGGAAAGGGGGAGTGGGGAAGGGGTGAGGGGTGGAGGTTCTAGAGGCTTGTTATAGGCGCTATCTGCGGGCGGGAACGCGACTATCTGTCATAATGTAGCCACAGAGAATTGGTGGCGCCTAGGACACAGGAAATTAATGATCGGCTATATTTATACAGCGGCGGCTGGCGGCCACCGAACAGCCACCGATGCCGCTCTCACCAAGGACGACCTGTCTGGTTCTCTTCTTCCTGATGTGGAGTATTCCTGGCTATCCATATGAAATAATGAATGAATATGAAGGACAATATTGATCTAAATAAAAAATATATCCCTGAAGTATTAGCTTTTTTCGTGGCGGAAAATAGTCAAGTTTTAATTATATCATGTCGGTATGATAATGATACTGTATTTAACTCGTTCCAGTTATCTGAATACAAGCAAAAGCAGGAAGAGAAAAAGGTTTCAGTGTTGCAACTCCGAGCGTTATCAATGTCCGGAACAAGCGTTGAGACCGTTTTTAAAGCCTCTGTGTGGACCTGGTTTGGATGGAGCTCAGGGGATTCAGTACTAAACGATATAATGTTCCGTAGGTCGATACCCACAGTCATTATTCCAGTCTCGAGCACACAACAACGGCACACAACCAACAACGAGTCGTTGGATACACTCATTACTGGTATCGCCGTTATTACTAGCACTTTAGACTCGGAACGACGGGAGGTCGCTCAACTGAGGCTACGAACGGGAATTGTGGTGAGTATTATTATACTCGTATATTTACGGTTCCCGGGATAATCTATCACCAGGCTGTGTGAGTCGTGCATCCCAACCAAAGTGTGTGGCCCCCTCGGACAGCGTTGTATATATTCACCTATAGCAAGATGGAGAATCTTAAAGACAACAAAATATAATTCAATTCGGCTCCAACTTCCTCTAACGTGTCATACTGTACTGCCTTTTCCATTTTTTTCTAGCGAATTAGAATTAGGCTGTGAGGGCTTAGTGCTAACGATTCCATTGGTGTTATATTCAGAGATGTATATGATAGACTTATAGGGAACGGTGAATAGTACATTCTTTCCAAACGGTAAACACAACAGCTACCATACCCCCCTGGTGATTTGAAAGTTTGGATCCCGAAAGAGCCGGGGGTAACTCTTGTATTGCCCATATCCTAAGTAGAAGAGGAAAGGGGTAGATCGGTATGGGGTGGATACAAGGAGAAGATCAGGCGGCGGCGGAGTGGGGAGGGGAGGAGATCTCCGTTATCTACCCGGACGCTAGTCTCGGGCGCCCTGCCTTTAAGCACCATATATCATGACGGTTGGGACTGGCGTATCCCGCCGTCGGGTCCCACCCCTTACTTTACGTCGCCTTCCTTTGTGCGCCCGCACCCCTACCATGGTCACATTAATATCACACTAATCGATAACACTTGTTCTTTGGCGGACGGGCCCCTCACCTCAGCGGGTCAGCCGGGTGGAAGACGAGCCGCAGCCCGGCGGCGGCGGTGGCGGCAGCACGGGCCGGGCGGCCGTGACATGTCACGCGGCCGGGCTAAGCACGCCGCTCTTATTCTGTTATTGATATTGGTCGTAGGGTGGGGCGGCGGGTCAGGTCCAAGCGCGGAGTACGGGGAGGGGGGATCTGTACGAGAGGCCGGTAGGTTGCCTGTGAGCTCCAAGGCAGGGCGGACTTTGGCGGCAAGCGAAAGGGAAGGTTGGATTGGTGTGGTTGAAGAAGGCATAAGAGTGAAAGGACAGGGTAGGGCAAAGTTGGGTGGTGGAGTGGCAGAAGCTGAAAGAGATCGAGGTATATAGACGGAAAAGAAGTAGAAAGGGCAGAAGTTGACAAACAGGGCATAGACTACTGAAGGAGAAAAGAAAAAGTAAAGAGAAGAAGCAAAATCAAAGGATGGGATAAGGATGAATGTAGAGTGTTACAGGTCTAATGTGTCAGGTAAAGGCTCGGGAAGAGGCATAGTAGATGGGGACAGAGTGAGTTCATCACATCCTTGATCAGAACCGCTTTCAGAGACGGAAACCACATCCAATCTCAGAGATGGCAGTTTTCCTATTATCCAAGGATATCCTTGTTTTCTTTTTCAGATTAAGCTTCTTTTTTGTTGTTGTGTAAAACAAAGAGAATACAGTGTGATATACTGCATTATACTGTAGTGGTTTGCTACTACATATACGACAGACGAGCAGTATCTCCTTCAAACTGACCACCTCGGACAACCTGCTCCTCAACTTTCTGTATATAGAGCAGCTCACTACCCAACCCCTGGACACAACGAGTTACTCACCAGAGGTCGCGCCCAGTGCGTGACGATCGATAATCCAATCAAAAGAAAACAAATAAGAGGCATTATAGCATGTCACCTATCCAGTGGGTAGTGGTAGAGGCAGACTTTCTTTTCGTTATCCAATGGTATGCTCTGTTTTTGCCCAGCCCCCACGACTCCAACATACGTCACTCTTGACCTTACATGAACGGAGCTTAGTACATGCGACGTGAAAAAGGAAAGCAATTTGTACGACTCAGCAGTGTTCCAGTCTTGAGTTGCGCCACACGACTGAAAGATTACACCTAGCGCAACAGCAGACTCGCGTTAGAAAAGAAAGTACTTTAGTGGCGCTACGAATTATCAATATTTCCATCTTTTTTTTATTTCCCTATCCCTGTAGAGAAGACTATGGTAACTGTTTTTCAGACCCAAACGTTGGAAATGAAACCTATTTTTAGAAAATGTTGAACACACTGGTGAATTTTCGCTGTAGGCATGGAATTTCTTCGGCAAACTAGAATAGAAAATTCGCTAACATATATGTAGGTGCGCACCCGGATATTTTCTCGCCACACCTGTCCAGTCTATGCTGTACCTATCCGCAAGTAGGGCACCGATAGAGGGAAAGCAGGCAGATAGCAAAGTTTGTGTGATTTGCAACAGAATACGTAAACGGAGCACTCAGATCAACAAACAGTTTCACTGTATCTACGACACCTGCCTCTGCGATACACATATCTGATACACGCGTGGTATAAATCGTGTAGGCAGGATCGCAAATGGCGACCTATCACATACACTGCGCCTCAGCTTATAACGCATAGCAAGATCTTCGGAATATGTGTCAATATCAAAGGCAAGCATTGTCGTCGCAAATGTTCCCAATGCTGTCAGGACAGGTCCTCAGTTGACTCGTCTTCTGCACTATGATACACTGTGCTTTAAGATGGGATGAGACATTTAAAAAAATTCTTTTTATTAGTTTATTTATCCTGTAAGGACATCGGGGGTAAGCCGGTATGAGTGCCCTTACAACCTTTTGGTACACCCTACCTTACAAATCACAGGTTATTGAAAATATAACAAAGATTTGCCAACATTCAATATAAACCCAAAGATTTTACAATTTTTTGTGTCATAGTGTCCATACATATATGCAGTTCCACTGTTAAGCTGAAGGAGATAAATTTAACTATCCCAGTCCATGATCCATTCACATTAGATACTGTGGTGTTGATTCACCTTCCATGATTTAATACTATCCAAAGAATCTCGCGGGAACACTGAAGACGAGACAAAACATGTATGAAATACGGACATTTGACTGTATGGTCTTTTGTTGTGTCATTTCTGGGTTTAATCTACCCCATCTGCCGTTGATTGCAATTATGATCTTGACAAGGCGACGTCCTTCTCCCATAGCGATGCTACCTTGAATGGCAGTTATTAGAACTGACCCTAACCACTGTAACCATGGTGCACTGTCAGCTGTGACATCATGATGTCAAAGGCTGTCTCCCCAGTGCTTCTATAGCAATATGTAGAGACTTCAGTCATATACTGTGTGTATTGCACAATCTGATATTGTGGTAAAGCCTTAAAAGTCAAACTTTGGGGGAGGGAAGTCAAGGTTTCCCCGAGCTCTGCTCAACAGGCATCTTAATCAGCTTTGAGGGCTATGTCAAGGTGTCATACCCATATTTTATCTTTGGTCTAGACTTTTACTGGCATTCTGGGGTATATCAACTGATGTTTTGATGTTGTTGTTTTTTTCTATAAAGTTTACCCATTTGTTTGTGAATTACAGTGTAGTGCAGAGGTTGCAAATTCCTAAGATCGGGAATTGATCACATTGGTAGCCCTCATGTTTTGGAGTTATTGATCACCCGTATGCATACAATTCTTTGGACGAGGCAAAGGGTCTTGATCTCGCCCCTCACCGGAAGGCCATGGGATAGGTGGGAGTGTCTATTAAGTTCATTCCCTCAGGGATTCTTGTCTGGAGTGGTGTATTCAGTTTTTCTCTATCTTGTTCCTCAGTTTCTGAGAGTATACTATCAAGGTTAGAGTGTATGAAATCCATTATATGGATGCGAAGGTCCATCAGGTCCTTATGGTCCTGGATGTTGAAGTGTCTACCAATATCAGTGTCTATGCGTCTAAGTTTGTGGAAATGGTTTTGGAAACGATCCATCAGGCGTCGCTTTGTCTGACCAACATATTGAATACTGCATTTCATGCATAGGATACAATATATCAATTATGCAATTATGATCTTGAGGCAAGTGTATGGTGACTCAGACACAATAGTTCTTATGGTTAAACACTCAGTGGAATCATTGACGTTGTAGTACATTGTCCATGGTCGAATGTGGCATTTATTACTCACAATTTATTCATGAGTCTATATTTTCTTCGGAAATTAAATCTTAGAAATACGAGGTAATTGTCGCAATACAGAGGCACGTCTGCCTTGCGCTTCTGCCCCACCCCCTTTTCAAGCAGTAGGACCCTAGAAACAAATACAAATGTTCATAGTATCCATCTCATCGAAGCATTTCATCCTATACATAAATTGTATATTGGTAGGCTCAGTTACCGCAAAAGAGAATAATGAAAAGCGGTCACAGACAATGTCATTGTTACCTGCTCAAATAGAGGACACCTATGCTCTTTGCTCTATAAAATACTAACAAATTAAAAGAAGACTTAGGTGGCCACGTGGCCCGCCGTTGTTCACCGAGGTACAACTAGCCTGGTGGCACCCAATGAGAAACCAGCGGACCTGCTCGATGCGCTGCCTCGTTTACAAGTCAACTAGTGACGTCAGCGTCTCACCGGAAATGAAGTGGCTTCTTGACACATGCACAGACAGCACGGCAGATTAGTTGCTTGTCACGAGAGGCTTGGGGGAGGGGCTGCTGCTTATATTGGCGTTGGTGTCCAAAGCCAGGTCAAAGTGGAGTGTACCAGTTCTGGACCCAGAACAATTAAACAATCGAGGCTGATGTACCACTTTTCAACACAGAACGCTGAATAAAGTGTACGGGTTGTATTATTTTAGAGTATGGTTCGACGAGGCAGAAACATCATTTATTAACCCGCTAGTATTCAGCGCCCAGTGGCTATCGTTATGTAATGAGTAGCACACTAATCAGCTGGATTACAGTAGTCGTGGGCGACCCTAACAGTACGTTCCCGTATTAGGGTCGTGGATCACTCCATAGGCAAATTCTGGGGTTTTTAGCGAACCAAGATGGTTCGCACTCTCACGCTTTTGGATATTTACATCCAACGATAAAACTCACTGGAATCGATAGTAAACATATTCTCTTGCTTCTGATAAATTTTTATCAAAAAATAACTTCAAGATACTAAGATACCTGGACTTGAAAATGATAAATGGTTGTCAGAGACTGTACCAGAGAACACAGCGGCCATCTTGCCTCTACTCTTGTTGTGGTCACATGACCTCAACATGTGCTTGTGACTGAATGTCAACAAAGATCAGAAATCAGTTTGTAAAGAAAATAGCATTCATAATATCGGTCTCCTTTATGGAAATATAATACATATGTATTACTAAACACGATACTGACCTTACAGACACTTTTTATAAATCAGAATTAATAGAAACACATTCTGACAGCAGTTTGTTGTTATGTCTCGTTTTCGAATAAAGTGCGGCCCCCTATTATCGCTCAGGCCCCTGTCAAAGTCATCAAAGTTCGTTTTTGACCAATGCATCAGTTATGCTATGATATCATAAGTTGTATCTACATTTTCTAATTGAATTCTATCAGTGAACTACACCATTATAAGTTAATTTTTCATAATAACCACTTTGCAACTACTCCAATATCCGTTGGCATTTGAAAATTCAGCTGGTTCCCCAGTCTGTAAGGTACCAGGCAAAAACAATGGCTTCTGGCAGCCAGGAGAGAGATCGATTCACACAGTAAAACATGGTGATCTAAGTTGTTTTAGGGATGGTACAGCATGTATAATGCTGTAATGGAGGCATATAAGTATGCACTTTATGTAGATAGTCTAAGATGCCGACATTCTTACCCAAAATATGTTTATTCACCCGGAAAACCAAAACCCCAGAAATCCCCTATGCAGTGGTGTCCGACCCTAATACTAGTGTATAGGGTCGGACTCGTCTGACTAGATTACAGAGAATTGCAATTTCCGCTCTACCTTGTCAATGCTTTTCGTGGCCACTTAAAATGGTTCAGTAATTCTGTACAATTCGGAATGTATAACTGTTAGGCGTCTTTTAAAATTGAAAAATAAGTACCTTTTATTAAGAATGACTGGTACTTCATGGGATTCTATTTTGAAGCTCTATCAAATAAACACGTTATAAACTCATAAGACTGAATATGAAAAGTAAGGTCAAAAGCAATGTAATTTTAGTCACGAGCTAATATATGGTATTCTAGACAACCCAAAGTATATTCAGTGTTCATAGTGTCTCGAGTTGCCTTAATATTGAGAGTCATTCGTTCCATATACTCTGATTTTGTATGTTGTTTAACTAGATATTGTCCATATCACGTTGGGATTTGTCCATATCTCTTTCGACTATAAAAACAAGTCAATATCAATGATAACTAATGAAAATTATAATATCTCTTGAAATCGGTTCGAAGTGTTGTGAAAATGATTGGCTGGATTCTAAAGAAGTCAATTGCTGTCAGAAAATAGTAGCACACATCTAGGTGGCTGTAGAATTGCTTCACTGTTAGGTGATTTTACTGCTGGCGATCCAGCTATTGGATAATTTTTTAAATAGAAATACAAAGATATCGAATGAATATCACGTCTAGATACGGATAATGTATCTCCTACGTAATCACGGACTTACATCATTGCTAACCTGGGATTTTATAGTCCCGTAAGGAGGTTGGAATTTTCCTCTGTTTCGGTCATGGAGTGGTGAAGGTGCAGTGAAGGGCACATACCTGGTCCCTAGGATTAACAGTGTTAAGGATTGATAGTCAGTTAGGATCCCGCATACGACCGCGAGTATTCCCCCAGGTGAGTTACGTACTATGTGGCGCCCTTTGATGTGTCACCCTGCTGTCACACTTAGCCTCTCCAGGGGGATGATCTATGTCCAGTCGGTGCTGTAAACTACCAACGAGAGGCGACCTCTTAGAAAAGAAACTCTCTCACTGTAGAGCTTGATGTAATTTATCTTGTTTTTGATTTAACCATATGTTATGTCAAGGCGCTTCTGGTGTAGGACAAGTGTGTGTACCTACGCAAAGTGTCGTTGGTATTTAGCGCAGCGTTTAGAATCTAATTAATTGCATTTTTGAAATTTACGGCGAACCTCTGAAGTTTATGACAATAACAAAACGCTGAAAACAACACCAGGTAACTATTTATGTAGTTAAAATCAATAAAATACTAAAGATAAAGAATTTACACCATGAATTTTACAACATGGGGCCTTTTTGCCTCCATAATTGTTACCCAATTCTTAAATTTAGATATCACCTGATGAAGTGCGATAAACTTGCATGAAAAGTCGGGATCTTTGTTGACACCCAGGTATACCACTGAATGTTACCATGGCAGAGAATACAACACTTTAAGAAGAAGTCATTTTGTATTTTTCATAGCTTCTTTCGCTTTTCATTAGTTATCAGACCTTGATGAAGGACCGAGGAGGTCCGAAACATGTCGGTAATTGAATTCAAACAACTGCCTTATTATTTCTGAAAGGAGCTAGCTATCTCCGAGTTAGTGGAATTAGTTTCCTCCACTACCCTTTATTAGTTGAAACACATTTCTTGTTATTTCCTCAGCTACAACGAGTGATCGTTTGTACATTGATATTTATGTACTCATCGGGTACATTTCCCAAATTATGGTGACTTCGTATAATCAGTGTTCAACTGTAGATAAAGTGATGTGAGAAGTAGGATTTGATTACTTTTAAAATGTTCTCTCCATAACTCAATTTGAAATCATGGCAATACAGAGTTTTTCAGCCTTCTAAAGATGAAATATGAAACATGTCTTCACACATCTGACGTTTTCCATCGGCACCTGCACTCCACTTGATATTAAATGGAAACGTCACACTTTTCTCTCTAATTCCACCGTCTGGGAGCCCATCAAACAAAAAGGACTGGGCTAATGCACGTTCAACAAGAGTATTTATCCTAAAGGCACAACACTTAGCCATGGGTGACCTTTTTCTGTCAGAACTCTTATAGTGTTTTACGGCTTATATACTTTAAACGAAAATAAACTGACATTCGAGTCTCTGAACAACAAGTCCGGTCCTTTGAGAACGCTAATGCCATTATGTACCGTTGAGCTAGAATACTGCCAATACCGCAAAGTGAAGCTTTAACACGTTGGTTTGGTTGTTGAGGCGGTTGGGGTTGTGCCGGGAGGGTGGGGCAGTTACTGTGTGAGGATGGTGGTGGCTGACGTCCCGCTAACGATCCCTGTACCGCTCACGCCCAGTCCCGATCCCGGAGGGAAGATGCCCCTTTAACCCCCAATCACCCTACCACCTACCACCGCCGCCTCCTCTCGCCACCTACTGACCTTTGGTATCGGTTCGCCATTCTCTGCTCCCGTGAGCCGGTCTAACCCCTCTCTCTCCCCCCCCCCCCCCCCACACACACACACCCCCCGACATCAGCGCCCACACCTGGACATTGTCACCAGGTAATCAGTGGAAGTAGCCGCCACTCGCCGTCTTCGGCGCGCACCTGCCCGGCTGGCCCTCGAGAGTAATGCCGTAACCACGCTCAGCACCTTCCTGTCCCCTCAACCCCTCCGGCGCCCGGCCAGACGCCCTATTCTCCCGTAATTAACGGAAATTGAAATTAGGCCACGCTAAGTCCCTTCCCTTTCTCATGAATTGTTGAAAAGTCCACCCTGCTGCGTTGGGCTAATTTGTCCGGCCACTGAAGTTCTTCTAGGGATTCACATTGCATATAGATGCAGGTGTGCAGATCGTGGGGGCGATGCTGAGTATTCCTCCACGCTCTTTAACAGGGGTGAGGTATCTAATATAACCGACCAATCTTGGTCTTGCACCTGTGCCTCAATCTCAGCTGCTGCTAGCAGTTATATCATGACAGTATGTGAATACACATGTATGTTGCTTTTAGCTCATTGCCTTGATAAACGTGCTTAATCTTAAAAGCACCAAGTATTGTCATGACAAGTCCTATGGAATAACAAAAGGTAGGCAGTTACTTACAATAACAGACTAGCATCCTGCCGCAATTAGTAGTATGTTGAACTCAATATTATCCGTGCCCTTGATGCGTTTTTCGCATATTTTGTTCTACTTTATAAAGCACGAAAAAAGCAAACCAACACGGGTGGTATTGTATCGGGATGAGCGAAGGTCTGCAGAATACATGTAAAACCATTCAGCATGCCTAATGGTGCATTATGTGATTTAAGCCATAGATTGGTCTAACACAACCCAGTCTGGCCTTACGCCCATGTTTTTGTATATGATAGAATGATATCACACCTAGAGTCTGAACGGTGGGTGTGATCGCAAGGTGGTTCTTATCTGCATGATATGACTGCTGGAACAAAGTACAGTGTTTTCATATCGATTCATAACTGTCATGTTGATAATTGTACTGGTTTTACATAAAGATAGGTATGTGCAAGCCTGACAATGTGTTCATCTTCATCTGCATGCTTATGCATATCTTTCTCTCATCATGACGCACTCGTATGAAGTGATAGCGAAATTTCTGGTTGCCATCCTCGGGAAATGCCTCATGTGGCTCTAGTCGACCAAGCCAAATGTCACGCGGGCTTGGCCGACCTTTGCAGGTGTACCCACCCGTGTTCAGTGCGTGGGACAATTGACCAGACAGTGTTACCCCTGTCTGAGGCGAAAGCCCTGCTACCTGAGCCACTCAATCACCCCCACACTAAGTCACCGACTCAGCCACCCATCCACATGACCACTCAGCCACCTACACTATCCTTCCAGTCTGGCACTTGGGCAACGAACTAATAACAGGTTGATCCTTCACCAGATCTTCCCAGACCTACATTTACGTAGCGTTAAGGCAACTCATTGTATCATACCCTTTGTCTTGGGGGGGGGGGGGGGGGGGGGGGCAACAGGACAATTCATATTTGCTGCATGTGTACTAGATAACAGATTAAGTTAGACGAGGCAACCCTACTCTTCCCTGTGTGATGCTACCTTATATGACAGGTTTAGAATTGCACCTTACCACCGTAACCATGCTGTACTGTCTGATATGGCGTAGTGAATGATGTCTTACTCTATCTCTCATGTGTCATCCATAGTGATACATGGACACCCCAAAAGTAAATAAAATGGGAAAAACCATGTGTCCAAATGCAGTTATGGACTTATCAAAAACATGGAAAATCAGTATCTAGGGTAGGGTACAGTCAAGGTTTCGCCAGGATGGCCTCTTCAAGTATTCAGTTGTTCCTTATTAGGTTTAAGGTGATAATTATAACAGTGAACTTTGTTAATCTTTTTTTTATATTTATAATTATGCCTTGCCTATATCAATTTTGCGCTGGTAGAAAGGGAATAAAGTGCTATGGGTTACAATTCTTTTATATGGAAGACCGATCACTTAATTCACTAAAAAACGTTTTAAGTGCTATGTGAAAACAAAATTGCTAGATATTCTTTTATTGTTCTCAAATAAAAAACTGGCATTGTGACCCGCCTTTTTCAAATTAGCTATTTGTTATGTGCTATATGAGTGGTAACTAAAAGTAGAAGTAATGCAGTGATACTTGGTTAACAGACACAACCAAAATGTTTGTGGAGTTTGAAACCTCTAGTCTTTATGGAGGGTAGGTGTGCTAGATAAAGGTATGTTCACATCCCCCTGATGATCAAGTGAAACAACAGCTATTGAACAGTCTTACAACTCAGTACTGTTGTTACAGTTTATCAACTGCTTGTTATTATGGTATGTTGATATAGGTCGGCCATCTCATTACACTGGGGACATGAACCTATATTCATCCTGTTGCACATAAACAAATGATGTGCCTCGTGTCACGAATTTATGTACAACACACAATCTCACGTGACATACCCAGCAGAGGGTAGAAAGACGAATTGAACCAATACACGTTGACGGACGATGAAAGATGAAATTCATTAGTGTGAATACATCGCCTTTTTTTTATTGTATTGATGAACAGGAAGCAGAAGCTTTGAAGTCCCGATCCGATGACCTAGATTATGAGCTACTCGAGTCGAGTTTCCCGGACATGCACAGAGGTCTTCTCATGTGTCGAGGGGAGAGCCGCGTCAACTTACGTTATTCCGCAAAGTCTGTGTACATGTATCATCACTGTTTATTACCATAGTATCATTGACATTCCTGTCCACATGTAACCCCTAGGCTCTTACTATTCTCCGGGTTTTCTGTTTTGGATCTGGGATTCAATGAGCAAAAAGGAATTAGAATCAGATAAAATGATTAAGAATAACCGAAGATGCGCTTTTATCAGAAGGATATAACTTACATGGGAAGATGTTTTTGTCTAGGTTCTATTTTCTTGGTCCTCTCACGGATATGAGTCACTGACTAATAGATCCTCACGGTATTTGCCACGGATTCGATAGTTTGGCGCCTCTAATATTTTGACACCGGGTTTACTCTAGATTACTATTCTCTTAAACTAAGCATTATCGAATGTCTAGTTTAAAATGTTTCTGTTAAATTGCGGATGTGTACATGAGGTCCTTCCTAAAGTAAATTGGTAATAAGAAACATCGCTAAAAATGAAAGAATGTAGTGTATCATACGACAGAATACAATTCATGCAGATTAGGCATTTTGAAAAGAGGTCGGCCAGGATTTAACATCTCCAGGGGCCATCCCTAAAGTATATACGCAGAATTTCTGAAATTGTTGACCGCTTCCCCCTCCCAATCTTGTAGGCAATAGAACAGAGAAGATTCCTAATTTTTTAACCCCACGCTGCCTCAATGCGTACGTGCTTTATGGATGGCCCCTGACCATTAAACGCGAAGTTGTGGTGCAGTATGACCAAATTATGTTCCTAAATTCTCTTCCTCTTCCATGTATTACAACATGGGGGTGGGGGGGGGGGGGATGCCAGGTTTGGTGATGGTCGAGTTATACAGTGTGACCCAAGCACCAGTTCCATCCTGGTTTGTCTGCCTATTGCCAAGGCCCCAGTCGCTGATAACAAGACACTAGTCACTGTGGCCACACACCCGGATCTGCTCGATAAAGGGCAGTAGTCGACTCAGTGAGTCACTCACGCTGCTAGATAGAGCCAGCCAGCAACGACGGCGAGCAAGTGTGAGTGTGTGCAGGGTGAGTGGGGGTTAAAAACACTCGCCAGATAATCAGAAGGGTGATTCGCTCATTTTGCCCGATTCTCTACTGGCGATGTCTATCCCGCTCCTGGAGCACACTCACAGACGTTGACCTATTGTTCTGATGTTGAACAATCAAGTGATTTGGAGTGTCAGGATAAAACACCAAGCTCTGTAAATAGATGTGGATAGAAAATCAGAGGAGAAGACCTTGGAGTGTACCTAAAGGAACAGAGGAAAGTCAGAGAGTGATCCACGCTATACTAGTGTCAAACACGGTGTAAAGATCCCACTGTGGTGCGGACGGGGATCGGTCAGGACGAACCATCGCAACCCCCGGATAGGGACCCTCACGGAACTACAGGTCAAGGAGTGACCTCATTGTGTTAGAGAGTCCTTCTGGTAGGTACAATCTATATACCGATGTCATGGTAATGGTGTCATGTCAGTTTTACCTCACACTAACCAGTTAAGATCATTGTCGACTTTAAGGGACTGGCAAATATTTGTCGCTACCAGTTCCAATATATTCTTTGTTAGCCGGAACAGTGTAGGCTGCTCATACTAATATATAAGCCGTTGACACATCATTAACTCCAGGGGGCACCACTGTCAGTGGCTTTATATAGAAACAAAGATCGGGAGTCCTTACACATATAGCTTCGATTACATTTGAACAAGGGTGGGCACAAAGAAGTCTTGAGAGTCTGTCGATAATCAATTATCATTCAAGATTCTGTATATTTAACATACTCATCTGGTTCATCTTGAATTGATCGCGAACCAGTATAAATAAAGCAGCAGGTACCCACCTGATGACGTTCACGTGTAACCACAGGTCGTCGCTGTGACAGACCTAATATTATTTACACCTGTCTGTGTCCTCAATGATGCCAGCCACTTAGCAAGAAGTGAGCCGCAAAATGCCTAGCAGAGATAAGATGTGGTTTGGGGGTTTCACAACACCTTTACACCCCCCCCCCCCTCCCCCCCACAAACACACACCCACGCATGCACCTACACGCATGCACTCTGGGCTTTCTCCGGTTAACCACAGAGGGGACTGACCTATCCGACTGGTGCCTCCCCTGGTGGGAGGTGGCGGAAGCAGGCGACGGAGTGCTCACCTTTCGGTGATGGATGTGACCACCTTTCTGTCGTAAACCGCTCACTGCGCCTCACCGTTACTGAGCTACTCTCCCCTTTCAGGCGGCTGCTGGGTCACTCCACTCCATTTCCACCCCGAGCCGCACGCCAGGGCTTCAGTCCACAGCGGTCATCTGGGGGAGATTGACGTGAATATGTTCTTTTTAAGGGCGTTCAGTACACTCTACCGTTAAATTCAGCCTCGCAGAAAGTCTAAAGCGTCATCAGCTGCATTCATAGCTCCCATACTTAAATGAAGCATTTCATGTTGATCTTTGATATATTCTTGTGTTGAATTTAGACTTGTAGAACACCCGTCAGTCACCGTCGTCTATATTCCGAGTCTCCTTAATTAAATTAAGTCTTACATGTTGACCTTCAATATACTTAAGTACTAAATTTAGACTTGTAAAAGACCCATCGGTCACTACCATCTGTATTCCTAGTTCCCTTGGTGAAATAAAGCCTTACATTGACCTCTAATATATTCTAGTGATAAATTTAGACGTTTATACGACCCATCCATCGCTATTGGCTATATCATTGAAAGTCTAGTCTCTCTAGTTTTTCAAAAGTCATCTATATTTTATCAACTTTCTGATTCATAGTTCATGATCTTGTTACATATTTGGCTATTTATGGCTGTGTCGATAGCAACCCTACTGAATTAGCTCTTTCATGGTGATAAATCATCTTTAGGCACGGTGGTGTAACCATTGGCGCCACAATTCATCCAAAGGTCATTTAATCGTTTTGATATAATGCATATCTTCGTTCAACACAGTCAGAAGTTCAGTGAGATTTATACCATGGTTGTTGAGGATTGAACTTGTTGTAAACTACCCAAACTTAGCAGACGAAAATGGTTCACTGAACACAAAGAAGTGGTCAGATTTACATAATGTAGGCATTTATTTCATCCGGTGTCCCAGTTTATGGCTGTCTCACTTGTAAATATGAACTTCTACATCCCCTGGGAGGCTACATTTAATACCCACACTAGTTATTTAGTACAGACATGTTATCCATGTTGAATGAGAGGTGCAATTAAAATCCGGAAAAGGGCGTGTCATTCCGGAAGGTATCATGGGATACTCTCCGCCATTGTGGTCATGTGATCACACGAGCCCTGATTGGCTGACATCGATGTTCGGCACAGTAACCGACAGTGGATGCGCCTGAGGGGAAACATCACAGTTTCATGTAAAAAAAATCCATGGTGGCTTTTCGAGCTTGTAGCTGGTGGACAAGTGCATGGAATACATAATGTATGGTATTTTAGTCAATCACCTATCAAGGAAGGTATAAACTGTGGGCAAGTACGATAAGAATATTGGTCTATAATCCTCCCCAATCACCCAGTCGTAATTATAAGTTTATTCTAAGGTAAGCACAGACAACGCAAAATAATGCGTTTTCATTTAAGGGTAAATCTGGTATTTTCAATTCCATAATTTCAATCATAGTACCAGAATCCCGTTAAGCTTTACATTCTTGAAAGCAGGTCATAATAGGAATAATTTGTGCTCATGCTTGCATTGTCTACAATAACAGATGGTCCATTTGACTTACGGATGAGTAGCTTCTTCAATTTCCAAATCGGAGGAGCCGCTATAAAGGCTTTCGTCGAATTGCCATGTTCCTTGAATAGAAAAGCTTTACCTCCATTGTTTCTCATGTGATTTGGGATTTGGCGGTGTAGTATACTACATGTAATCAATACAGGAAGAGAGTCTCTGTACAGAAAAGAGAAATCTTTCATTTTCGACAGTTCACTCGCAGACACACTAGAGACCTTAGGGCTAAGGATAGACATTGAAATGACTTAAAAACGGACTCCGTTGAATTGTACTCGCCTCAGAATTAACAAAAAAACCCGTGCGGGATTTATGTGAAGTAAGTAAATGAACTTCACCGTCGCCACTACATTGCTAAAAACAAGATCAGGGGAAAAGTGGTGTGGCCGGCAGAGGGGTGTACGACAGAAGGGAGAAAAGTTAGAATAAGTTGTGACGTAGGAATGAGTGGTAGTCAGGATGGGTAGTCAAGTAGCACTACGCATGCCTGAGGGCGTGCCGGCTGACATTGGTTGCATATTCCAGTCATGTTCGCTGAGGAAGGCTCGGCCGTGGAGGGCCTGGGGTTTATCCGGCCGCTGGTGACACACGAATCCGTGCCGGCCATCATTTCCTGCGACGCCGTCACTGCCGCCTGGTGGTGCTGTTGACACAGGCAGACCCGGTGCCGCAAGGGGGCGGTGCGAATGCCCTCTCCGGTCTGTACCGCAAACACCAATCTCTCGTACTGCCTGACGCAGCATAACTTTTATTATAAAAGTAGTGCGGTGCCTTTGTGTCATCCGCTGGGTTTAACCATTGGCGGTCATGTCGCGGCTGTCACTGCACGTCGCGACCGCTGTACACAACATTGTAGGGGAGGAGGATGCCTCACCGTGTCCTTGAGATGTTCATGGCGCGGGGAGCAGCTCCAAGAAGGTAGAGCTTGAAGTAAAAGCTCATTTCTTCCTATGCGGATACAGCGGCAATGTTGGGATGCCATTGTCGGAAAGGATCACAGTAAAGATCAAATATATTTGATATTTCCAAACAAATCAGGTTGCCACAATTATGCAGTGTTTGATTTTCTGGGAGTCGAATTTGTCACAAACCTATCATCCCGGAGTGTCGGTGCATAGTGGAAACTATTGACCAAGTGAGTTGCGGTTTTCGCTGACAAATGAAACCAAATCCTCTACACACAGACCAGTGTATATAGCTCCGCATCACAGGAATACAGCAAAGATATCAAAACAGGTTATTACAATGACCAAATTGGCTAACTTTAGATATTGTTTGTGACAGAGCGCCCAGCCTGCTAATCCGCTCCGCACTTGCTAATTTTCTTGCTATGATAAATAGTGTATCACAAGGAAAAAATGCATCAATTTTGGCCTTTATAAGGATCAAGCGAGTTCATTGGGAACATATTACTCTGAGAGTTTGAAGAAAAGTCGCAGTCAGGAAATATATATCATCATGTACATGTACACAAAGTACCCGAGAAAGAGATCAGATTTCACAAGGAGAAACTCAGAATCCTCAGGGGCAATTCAAGTCGAGGGGCTTTGAACTATTCTATGGTATGATTAAGGAACTGCACCAGATGATTGTAAAATGCGGGAAATGGGAACTGCTTTCGGCAGCAGGATGCAAGCCTTTGCAGAAGGGGAGCTACTGTGGATATGAGGCAGGCGATATGAGAAGGCAGAGCTCGGGGGTTGGGTGTAGGGGTTGTGGGGGGAGGGCAGAGTCCGCTCTACCCGGTCGGTGAAGAGCATCTCAAACGTCCATTTTGTCCGAGTGGATCAGAACGGCAGCGCGAGCTTGCCGAACCGGTCCGAGGCCATCATAAAACACTTGTCCAGATCCTGTATAAACATAAAACTGACAGCGGCTGCTCGGGGCGTGGTCCATCAAACGGCCGCCCACCCCTACCCTCCCACCACCACCGTTCCCACCCCTCCGCCCCTAACCCAGCCCGGTGTAACTAGTTTAAGAGTCCCCGCGGTACCAATGGCTCCACTGACGCCCTACCCCGTGCTCTGATGCTTGTTCTTTGTTTGGGGCGTGGGGACGTAACATCGCATGGGGAGATAAAAATCCACTTTGCATCCATACACAGCCAGGTCACACGTCCACAGCGGTTTCAGCTTCACTCTCCTTTCCTCCCTTTGGCTTTATGTATGTGGGTGTCTCTGCTCTCAGGAGCTGCAGTCAGTACCCACTGATCTTACACAAATACAGTTACCTGCATCAACAGGGAAAGACTGTTTACTAAAGTGATCCTGCATTGGTCATGGGATTGGCTATTAGCTGCAGTAACATTGCGTCGTCTGTCGTCGTACCTGTCTAGAGGTTTTGTTGTTTACCCTATGTCGAGGTTTGATGGTACTTTAAGTGATATGCACTGTGCTCCCATAGCATTTGATGCTAATGATATTTTTACTCTTGTGTGTACTGTACTAGAATACAGGCTAATGATTATTGATTAAAACTTTTCCCGATCATATGTACAGAACATGGATCCACATACTATGACTGGACAGAATCATTGAAATATCTGTGTTTTCTCCCGATAGCTCCCATAAGGTAGACTTACTAAATTTCTTTTTGATGAGTGTTTGTTGGTCATCTGATCTTCTTTAGTTTTGATTGACATAATGCAACTTTCAATAAAGCACCATTTTCATTATCACCTCATAGTTTCTCCATGTAAGTCATCATTCAAGAAGATGTTTCATTTTATTCTTTCCCTCTCCATAAGAGAAGGCATTTACCGCAAAGATAACAGTGACGCACGCGAGCTGACACTTATTTTAATGCAGTGTACACAGGTACATGTATCTAGTGATTTACGATTCCAGCTTTATTTGTATCAGTTTTCCACATACTTTTCTGGCCGCCCACCTCCTGAGGCCGGGCGACATAAACTAGGTTTCAAATAAGTGTCTTGTGGCAGTACTTAATGTTTATATCATTAACAACTTCTTTATGCACATGAATATCATATGGAAATATTTGCTTCTAGGGTATAATTTCGATCTCGTATTGGGAAAGTAGTAGGTAAAGTAGTTGTTGTTTCCAGTATAAGTTCCCAAAGAGAAAGTAAGTAAGGCCCTAACATACTGAGTATTTAAAAATGGCTTGATCTAGACTTAATCCTACAGGAACTAATGAATGAATCGAACTGAAAAGTGTGCCATCAGTATTTAATCCCACTCACTCTATTCCGTCATATGACGTACGACTGTAATATCTTAAGTATGAATTGTAAATGTTTGACTGGTTCTTTTACAGGTGAGTGTTGACGAAAGTCACTAAAGTTATGTCCAGAGTGGAATACAGAAAGACAGGTAAGACGAGATGTCCACAACCACGAGACAGGTAAAGCGACAAGAATGAATGACAACAGATTACTTTTACTTCTGTTCTGTATGAATCCTTATGAATCCGCCATGTCTCCTAGTCCGTCTTCTAGTCCAACGCGTCAGGCCAGGATATGCTATATTAGTCTTGTATTCACATGTATGTAGATCAGACACTTGTTTGTACCCTATATGAGACAATTTATTTAAATACTTAAAGGAAAACAGCCATTACTTTGAACTTTGTTTTAAAAACTCGACACAGAATAAATGTTGTAAGTATTGTGGGAAATTGATTTATGCTTTCATGAAGTGGATACTTATAACATCAAATTAAAAAAAAATTTGGGGGGGGGGCATAATATAGTGTTATGAGAAGTTTCACCTTTGTGTCGGGTATTATATATGTATGTACATACATGTACGCAAACAAATTATTACCTGCTGGTGGCTCTACAGTTGCTATTTTGCTTAAAGGTGATAGTATGTGCGAGGTAATGGTTTACTCTGGCTGTCCATACAATATTCAAACATGATATATGATTCCCAAAATAAGATTGAATTTGGAAAGCGTTTCCCAATTCCCAAGTAAGATCTAGCTAATTGCGTTTGACAATCTATAGTATGTCACCACCATTTGGTCCTACCGGAGAGACCATGGCAAGATATTATTGTTAGCCCCCTGGTGTTACTTGGATGAAGCACTTTGATGGGATTAGTGTATGATGACAGCCGCCCGTGGTGTAGCTAAAGCCAGGTGGTACGGACATATATACCCAGCACGACTCTCCGTATCACCTGTGGCACCCCTAGCTGTCTCCCTATAATACCCTGGGCATGCAATTAAAATCCGCTAGAGGTCTCTGGCGTGCGTGTCCCTCCAACAAGCCTGCCGCCGGGCCCACCCACCATCTCGTCTTTAATTCTAGATTCTAAGTCGTCCGCATAGCATATGCCTCTTGGACATCGGCGGCCTAGCTGACTTGATGATGGGCTGTGGGGGTGAGGGAAACGGTGGGGGTTAGGTATGGGATGGCTGTCAGCAGCTGCTTTTGATGCCTTTTGATGGTGTTTGCCTTCTCTAATGGCTCACAAAGTGGGGTGGCCGGCGGCCGGCGGCCATCTAGGTGGTCGGCATACAGATGAGCTGCTCGGAAGGGGTAGGTTCTGCTCACTCGCTGTCCGCACACACAGGCTGGTGGCGGCTGGAATAAAGACGCCGTCTACCTGCGGAGGTTGGTGGTGGTGGGAGGGGGGTACTTAATAGTACGCAACATGCCCATTTTACATAATTATGGGTCGATATCTCCTACCTGTGCTATATGTACGTAATAATCCTCACGATTGGTATATTGCGGTATATGGGGTTGTATATGAGTGGGGTTGTATACGAGTGGGGATATCGCGGGGGAGATATTTAGGTGTCCTTTGTTCCGAACCCCTGTAAGCGCTGTGCCTGTTATATCGTTGCGTGTACTGCATGTATTACGTGTGTATTCATTAGGGATAGTCTTAACTATAACCCACATCACAACCCTACCTTCCTCATCACTATTTGGGTGAAGTTGATTAAAACAGCCATTTACCTGGTACCATTTAGGATGACGTGTGGGTGGTTTGACGGTGGCTAGTGGGATGGATGGGTTGAGATGTAGGGGTCGGGGAGGGTGGGTGGGCAGGGGGCTGCGGTGATAAACGAGCTCTGCTGACAGTGTCCGGGCCTCCCGTATTTACGCAGCCAAGCCCGATAGGCAATATTATCCCTGATAGATATTAGACATTAGCGGCCTAAATTTGGCAGCTTTGCTGAGCGCAACACCCTAATGGCGGCTGTATTCCGCCGGGGCCCCCTGACGGACCTGCATATAGAGGAGCTGGGGCGGGAGGTGGGGTGGAGCCGGCACTAGAGGGTGGGAGCTGGGGTAATACGGGTGGGGCAAGGTCCCCTGATCACATTGGCTGAGCCCACACTGTCGCAGCTCCAGATACTACCAACCCGTTGTCCACCACCTGCCTGCCCGGCCACCTGTCCACCCTCCTACCAGAAGTGCTATTGGTGAGTATCCCTATTAGTCCTGGTGGGTATTACACCTACCACACCCCCCTCCGATATTCACAGCCACATCGCCGCCTGCCGAGTCTAGTCTAT
Organism: Alentia gelatinosa; assembly: GCA_950022655.1. Lineage (NCBI taxonomy): Eukaryota > Metazoa > Annelida > Polychaeta > Phyllodocida > Polynoidae > Alentia > Alentia gelatinosa. The sequence goes on from OX465579.1 coordinate 57,646,681, forward strand.
AGCGCCTAGCCAGAAAGGTACCCACAGTAATAAGCGCGAGTCTAGTGCCGTGTATGATAAATAATTCAAAACAGCTCCTGGTATATGTGTAAGACATGCGGAAGCGGCACCCCACCACACCCTCCCTCCTTCCCTGCCTACCCTCATTCATGATCAGGGTTGGGGGCTCTGAAGTATACTGCTCTATTTCCCAGTTGATACTGCATCAACTCCGAGACTTCATCGCCATTATCCGTATTCCTTAGATCCAGACCGATCATTACAAGCATCTGTGAGCGGCTGTCACACAAACCTGGCTTCTCTTCATTACAGACATTGGTGATACATATAAAGACTGACAGGTGGAAGAATTACCTGCAGTTATATTAAGACGAATGGATCATGGACTGTGCCTAGTATTCAATCAGGATTGTTATTACCTGTATTTAGCTCTACCAAGAAAGAGATCTTCGGTTTTTCTGATCAAAACAATTATGTGAGTGTTGTTGCTTGGTCATGGGAGATGAAGTATAAAGATTATTTAATTGATATCATTGATACTTTGTATATTTACTTTGGTATAAAGCTAAAGCGTCATAGATCATGTCATAAAATGTGCCAATTTTCATATTTCTATATTTGGTTATTTCGAAGTACTTGGTGACAAGGAGTTAAGCTGACTTGTGAGCAGTTTCTTACCAGTTTGTTAGATGTACTATATTTATGCAAAAAGAAAGGCAATATCTATGATGACACAAAATTGATCCTACACATATTGATCGAACTTGTATATGGGTAAATATAGTCGTTATAAAATGGAAAAAGTGCATATTAAATTCGTATAGGTTGATCGGTGTTGCTGGCCACATATATCCACGCATATATTTTGTATTAAACCCTAACGTGTGCAGCCTTGGTCGATTCTGTAGAGGGCCGAGAGAACTTTCTTATCTGAATTATCCGAAACAGTGATCTGGTTAATGCCATCAGTCATCTTGACTTTCTGATTCCAACTGCTATCTCTCCTTTCAAAATTCCGCGCCCCTCAAAGCCAAACGCTCCTCCAGCAGCAGTACTTGCCAACGCTTTTTGCTGTGGCCACTGCAATATTTTTGTCTCTGGGAACTGTCTAGATCAATCACGATTCATATTATACTTTATGGTCTATTGATCAAAATCGGTTACGGTTCTCTCACCAGATATGTAAAATTACATACTTTATCACAGAACCACGATGTAGCATTTATCTTATAGAATGACAGGCTTTTGTTTAGGTATCATTGTGATATGTATAATGAATAATCTGGAAAAAGAACTCAGCACTGGATGTGATTTAAAATCTTTGAAAACCGATATTCAAAGCTAGAAAGGGGAGTAAATATTTATATGTAGATTATGCAGACAAGCTGGGCGAGCTAGTTTTTCGTCAGGTAGGTGATCTACTGCATAGCACAGGGTTAAATTAAGCTCAGACGAAAATGTTCATACGAGCGATATTCAAATCCGTCTCATCCAAATTCCACTGAATTACATTCACTGGTGTTCAAGCCCAAGTAGACACACAGGAAATCATAATTCTTAACTGTTGGGAAAGGCTTCCACACACCATAACTGAGTCTTGAGTCTTGTTGACAATTTTTCTGTACATTCAGATATTTCTGTACATTCAGTTCCAATAGGTGTATTTGATTGGCTATTAGTCAATCTACTAGTTTCGGCCTGGTGTGACCTTCGTCAGGGTTATTAGCGAACTAACTGGGTGGAGAGACTGCAACCCCTTATATACCTTCTCAAAATTATATTGGGATGTAGCGGGAAAAAAATCAAATTATGGTGCATCTTTGGAGATGCATACATTAGTGACACTTTTGCCCCTAGTGGTGAAATATAGTCATGAATGGTTGTCTCTCAGATATCCATGTATAGATGTTGGTAAGCATTATTCCCAGTGTATCATACTTCGTTTGTACGCTGAAACAATATAATGATGATTACAATCTATTGAGTATTTATGCTATAGTTTCTGGTTGATATATATAGCTTTTTCTGATGATACTATTTATTCCAATACTTATTCCTAGTGAATAAGGTTACAGATATATCACACATATAAAAGCAGATTAGTGACTGGTTATGACGTCATATAGGACTGTTATAGTTAATTAAATCTCCTTAAGTTCATTCAAAGTAGTTGGGTCATCATAAGATTCAGTTAGGCAGGCGTTTTCCTGGTAAGGTTGCTTAAGTAACATGCTAAGTCGTTATCCAGGGAGTGCAGAATCTGTTCAATAACCCCCAGGATCGTAGGATTGGCATTGTACCCAGTGGGTATTACGGGGGCGTCTTCTGTGGCCACCAGGTCCTGTTTAGGTCCATCATAATTGGTGTTGTCACAGTGTTCATCAGAATCCATGGAGTCATCACAGTTGTATGTTTTAAGCAATAGTAACCCATTCTCTGCCTGTTCATTGTTAGTACCAACATCAGTCGGCACAGTAGTATATGTGCTGGTACTGGAGTCGGAGGATGAGGACCCACTACATGTTGAACTTGTCTGTGCCAGTCTCAGTACTAGAGGATGTAGTCGAAGTTGGGGTGTGGTTGTTCGTTGGTGTTGACACAGTGTTAGTGGATGCTAGGTCGGTTGGTTCATCTAGGATTGCTGTGGAGGCTGGGTCAACTTTGTGTTTGTAGTTAATCCTTGTTAAGTCGATGGGAGTATTATCACGCTTGGTGTGCTTTAGGTCAGTAGAAAAGATGAGGCTGATTTCTTCGTCGTTTAGTTGGGGCAACTCTACTGGTAGTTCTGCCAATTTATCCTACCCCTAATATAAAATCCCATAGGCTTAACATTGGGTTTCCGTATGCCACGCTGACTGGCATACAGAGTTTTATATGCCACTAGTGGCATACAGCATTGTTATCACGTAATATTCCAAAATCGAGGAGATAGGGTAGGATAAAATCAAAACCTGATTCGTTTTAATCTTGGCCACCGCATTCCACTCCAGAAGTTTTGGCTCCGGACTTCACTCGGCTTCGCCTCATGAAGTCAATTTGCCGAACTCCAGTTGTGGAATACGGTGGCCAAGATTAAACCTCATCCAGTTTTACGATAAGATTAAATGCAGATACAGTCTTGGTTTTGTTTAGTTACCATTGAACGGTCAGATTCTAGTATTGATGTAAGTGACGGGACAATACGATGTAACCCGAGTGCTATATAGTCTCTGTTGTTGATGGTATTTATTTTGCTTAATCGTTTAGTTTGAGTAGTCAATATCATTAAAGTTATTCACTAAACCAGCATTCCCGTTTTTGGTTAATGTGGAGGGTAATAGACTAGTACTATTGACTATCTCTGTGACTGTAACTGTTTAGTCTTATTTGTTCTCAATTATCATACTTTGGACACTGCGTCTTAACCTTAGGCTTCCAAAGAGCGTGTTCTCTATCTTGTCATGTTATGATAGAGCTGGATCATTAAACCAAGGTGAAACCCGTTACTAATGGAGATATTTCTACAAGATGAAGCAGTCCATTGAATACTGAAGGGTGATAGCAATAAATGGCTGCTAAGGAGAACGACACAGTTGGCTAGAAAGATAAGACCTGTCTAGAAAAGTGGCCGGTTCCAAAGAGATACGATCGAGTCTAATAGAGCAAATTCGTTACTAAGTGAGGTTAGGTCCACAGTAGTAACCGGCTCTCAGGTGAGAGGATAGTTATGAAGGTTTAAGAGGCCGGATGTAAGTAATCCGTTGGATTATGCAAGAGCAGTTGGTCGCTAAGGTAGAAAGGTAGGTATAGGGGATTAGCGTATTATTAAGGTGGGATCAACACGATTGGTTCGTGGCAGGGAGCAGTAGTGACCGGATATCTTTAGAGGGTGGGGTGGTGTAGGTGGGGTTACCTCCCGTGATGAAGGGGGCCAGAGAGAGCAGGTGAGATCTGACTGAGACATGTGGTGGCCCATCCGACCCCGCATTGATCCGCTGAGACGCGTCTTCTTAACCTGCTGACATCCGCCCGCCGCGATGGAGAGCAGCTCACGGGGGCGGGCGAGCAGATTGGAGCAGCTGAGTGTGAGCCAGGCCACGTCAGCCGAACCACACTGACTACAGCGAGGCGCAGCTTGTGGAACAGTTCACAGATTAGACACAAAGTAGATTTTTACCTTGATTCCGGAGAGACTCTGATATAGATTCTTGGGCAAGCTCGGAATTGCCCTCGAGTAGCTTGTAGCTATATGGGAGAGGTCGGATCGGTTTGGGGAAAAAGGTTCCAACTACTGACAGCATAGGTTTTTTCCGGAACTTGTGTGGGTAGATCTGCCAGGAGAGTGTTCTAGCCTCCTTTATTTTTATCAAGACACACCCTAGACACATCTTGACGACCAGAGGCAACATCGTAGACAAAGACATGCCCAATAAGATCACACCCACATCCACACACTTCGGTAATAATATACGGGTACTTGAACAGAACCCCGCCCACAGACACTCATCAGGACACTTTGAAACCCAGACTTCCATCAGGACGTTGAAAAATGTGAGAAAAAAAGGGACCATCCCTTCAGAGTCAAAGTGAAAGTATGTAGTTTCGAAGCGGATGACTGGAGGTCTAACACACTGAGAACGTTAGTTTACTAATAGTTAAGGTTATGAAAATAAGAGAGTTTGAATGACAGCCTCTGCATCCAACCCCAACAGATTCCCAATCATACACACAAATAAAGAGATGGACAACTGTTCCCATGCACTCATGAGAGTGGGTATTATAGCTCAGATAATGTGCCGCGCGTGCTCACATACTGCTCAATACAAGCTGATCGTAGGTACACAGTACTGGCTCTACAGCTTCTTGAGCAGCTCGCGGAAAGATTTACTTCCCACAAGCTGAAAATTCCGCACGTGGGGTAATTGGCGCTGTCGGCGGCGGACAGTAGAGGAGCGACTCTCATGCACATTGATCCTATTTTCTGATAATAAAGAAATGTAATCGAGTCGGGTGCGATCTGAACTGGATTGTCTTTTCACATACTTGGCTTATAATTAAGTTTGGCGCTGGGCAGATATAGTGGTGGTTGTAGGGAGAGACACGGCCGGCCGCCCTGATGGTGTTCAATTACTGAGGTGAACATCTACACAGCTCTGTCATATCATGCCGATACATCGGCCTCACTGTTCATAAATTAAAAGAAAGGAGCTCACCATACGCTTGAGCAAGAAGTCAAGCATAGGATGTTATGTAGTGTTACCATTGAGATTAGGTGACTAGATTATGTTCATTGATAAAGAGAGGATTTCCTCAATGATTTTCTAGTAAGAATAAATCTGATATTTTTTTTAAATATTTTTTTTTATATAAAGCAGTTCTCTTGCATTAATACATCTAGATCTGTAGGTCAAGCACATCTATACTGTAAGTGTCATACATGAAGTAATGAAATGCTGCTATCATAGGAATTTTTTTTAAAAAGCCACTCCTTTACTGCTTTTTTTCTTAATATTGTAATTAAATCTAGCCAGGTCCTTACTCTATGATTTGGCGAGTTGAAAGTCTATCAAGTATCTGCCAAGTAAAAAAACAAAAAGGTATGGGTGGACCCTGAAGGGTTGACACAAGGACAAAGGACATTGACAGACAGGTTGACATTTCAGATTACAACATGTGACCGACTGAGGTACAACAGGGTACTCAGGAATGGTGAGTGGGCATGAAGGATAGGGAAGACAAGACCAAAATTATTTCCCCTTAGTTTTAAGATATTATTTTAAAGATGTTCTCCCATTTTTGGAATTTGTAGGGCTTGTTCTCTGCAAAGGACAGGAACCTCTCCATCCTTAATTTTTCTCTAGACTCTAGACTCCATTGGTATACCTGTAAGGAGTTGTCATGAAAAAGCTTTTGTCGGTAAATATAGAATTTAAGATTTAAACAAATATGGTTCAAGATCTGACAGTTCTTAGCCTGATTGGGAATGCCAAGAAGGATTTCTTCTTCTGACCAATAGTGGTGGATGTCTGTGACAGCACAGTCTTGGTGCCAGAATTTCTTAACTGTTGGGCAACCAATAAAGAAGTGTACAATGGTATCTCTTTCTGGGCAATAGTTGCAAATATCTGAAAGAGTTATTTTTCTCTTGTAAAGGTAACAATTGGTGGGTATCACCCAATATAACAGCCTGTACTGGAAGGATTGTAGCTTTGTTTCACGTATAAGTTTGTATACCATTGAGAATATATTTGGCAAAGTCTTTCCATCTGTTTGGGGAATTCTGTATTTTTTACACCAATATTTTACACAAACTGGTATTTTGGTCCTATAGGAATTCAGAATGTTATATATCTGTTTATTACTACTAGAAAAGATGTTGACCACATTCATTATAGAATCATTAATAAAGATAGTCTGTAGTTCTGCTTTGACTAAGCTAAGATCCATTTTCTGAAGCCAAGGTATGGAATGCCTAAGTTGTAGCATGTGTAAAAAAGTACATGGCACATTGAATCTATTACGTATTTCAACATCAGACATTAGATTTCCATTCTCAATTGTATCTTTGAGACAATGTATACCAGCTTTTGCCCATGTTGGGAAGATACCTGTAGACTTATTTACCTTCACCAGAACATTTCTTTTCAGGGATAATCTTCTGTTCGACCAATCATTGCAAATTTGTTTGCATTTTGATATCTTTTCTTTAAAATTGGCTAGATAGTAATGGTCCTCACTCCATTTATTTGAGAACTTTATACCTAATATAGATAGTTCCTACCTTTCCTTAAGAGGTAGTGGAAACTGGCCATTTTCATATTAATCTAGGTAATTGTTTTTACCAATCTTAATAATGATAGTTTATTTTCAACCCAGAGTACCTTTTAAACCTTTCCAAAATATCCAGAAGTCTGTACATCGATTCTACTTCCTTCAACATATAAGTTATATCATCTGTGAATAATGAAAGTTTGAATGTTCTTCCATTCACTTGAATACCTTACACCTGTTCATCACCCTGACTGACAATGCCATTATTTCTACTAACAAGATAAATAGGTATGGTGAGATACAACACCCTTGACGAGTGCCTCTAGTTGGGAAAAACCATTTTGTGTGAAAACCTCCATTTTAGACACATGATTCAGATTTGTTGTAGATAACTTTAACCCAGTTAATAAACCTGTCACCGAAACCAAAAATTTTCAATGTATCAAAAATGGCCTCCCAAGATACAGAGTCAAATGGCATTAGAAACAATCCCATCCATAACACTACCTTTTCTATAGATATCACATAACTAATCTAAATCTGATCAGATCACTGCAAACATACACAGCTCTTCACCTACTCCTAGAATGCGAAGAATACCCTCATGGTTATTTCTGTGATTGCAAGATAACAAAGTTGGGAATTTTGTAAGGTTTTTCTCAGGGAGCGACCCTTATCCTATGCCATACAGCGGCTGGGTTACATTAATTTGAGCGTAGGGGTTGACTGGTTCCAGTGTGAGTAGAGCCAAGCTTAGTCAGTTGCTCCTGGTAACCCACAACTGCGCGGGTCACGACCAGCACATATGGTTCTTGAGTCACTCGCCTATGAGCTGCTCCCTTCCGCATTCATCCTCGGACTGGAAATCAGCCATTGTAGCTATAGCTGCCTCAAGTCAGATACGAAAGCTCGATATTTCACGCTACTAGCTTTTATCTATGTGCTAACTGGAGTTAGTATGACTTAGCGGTTAGCGTGGATTGTTGGAATATTAATCTGAGACTGTGTTATGATAGGGGTGGGGTGCCTGAACTATGCCAGTGGGGGTTTAATTTGTGTTTTCACTCTAGCCAAAGCTCTGGCAGCTGCCCAGCAGTCTTCCCCATGGCTCAACACCCCCTTCCACCCACTCACAGCCCACCACTCACCCTACGGGATTCCACTCCCTTGAGCCCGAGTCCTACCCCTACAATGCTCCCCGGCCCCTCTCCACTGCAGTGTGGCTACCCCCACCCCTCACCCCTGCCTCAGTAGCGTCCCTCCTTCCTAATCCACAGTAATCCCCACGGCCAAGCCCCATAACCATCCTTTCGGTGGAAGCGTCCCCAAAGCGTAGGATTATACGGTGGAGATATGGGAGCCTGGTGAAAGTTTTCGTTCCGGGGCGGAGGTAGAGACAGACGGGCGGACGTACGTAGAGGAGGGGAACGGTCAAAGGAGGACGTTACTGGAGGGGTCCAGCGGGCATTGAGGGGAGGAGGAGACGGGGGGAGAAAGAGGAGAATCACAAGGAGTCATGTAACATGGGTTTCAGTATACAGAGCAGCTCTGGGCATTGCTTTTGAACTGCTCACCGTTCCCAAGCCCAATCTCCTTCCCTTCCTTCCTCCTCCTGCTCATTTTCTCTCCGGCGCTTATGTTGAATTTACCTTCCGGTTGACAAGGCCCGCCGGGACGGGCAATAGGAGACACGCTCGTACACCAGGTAATGACACACTAGCAGCGACAGCTGGGCTGTTTTCTATATAGTGTTGTACAGCAGGTGTTTTCTGTTTGTAATATTCTTTGCGCTCAAGCCGCGTTAAATGCGTCACTGTCTGGCGTTACATTCCTCAATTGGCAACTACAAAGGACGAAGAAACTCAACTCCTCAAGCTAAGGCGTTTTGTGTGATATATAGAGACCCCATAGATCATTTTATTATACTACCTGAGATGTATACAAAGTGTGTGAGAGGCCCTTTAAGGGCGTTGCCATCATTTCCAAAGATGTACCTTCTATGAAGTACCCTCCAAAGCATTTCCACTAATGGAAGAATTCTTCTAATCGAAGGCGCATTTAACAATTTCTCAAATAAGTGTATTATCATAAGTTAGTGAACATGTGGGTTGATGGAGTATATGATTTTGTTGTATTCACGTGTTAAATTATAAATGTACATGTATTGCGATATTACTCCCTTGTATCATTCGGCTCAGTAGTATACTTGAGTATGATATTAGATTCTATGGTGTGAGAAAAGCAATCTGTTTGGAGAGTATAGCCCACCTAGCGTAGGCACATCAGTAGTGAATGTGTAAATAGGATATGAGAGTAACGGGTGGGCTGGTGGGCCTTCTCTGGTTGGTTTTCTTTGAGGCAATTAGATATAAACCCAGTGTATAATTAATTGGTTGTATCCTTCAAACTTTCTTAGATACTGTCACACAGCTTAAGCTAATGTTTAGACAAATAATTAAATAATATAATTAGAAAAAAATAATATATACGCTGATCGAACCGTTCAAGTTAATGAGGACAGTAAATGATAATTTAAGGTATCCATTTTATTTCCCCCCTGTTAGCCCCTCTTGACGTATGATGTAATAAAATAAGAGAGTATCATCAATAGAACTTCTATTTATACATCTTATGGAAAACAACCTATATAGGATAGGATAGCAGATTCTTAATCAGGAAAGGACCCCTCAATCAAGGAATAAGTCCTTCCAAAACCTTGATTTGTAGTTTATGTTTATTACTAATAGCCAAATAAATTAGATAGAGCCGTAGACAATACAGACCCGAGCTTCATTTCACCTGCCAATAGAACTCGGGCGTGTAATGTGTACTGATGACAGTTCCGCATAATGTTATGTCACTGCTATGCAAATATGCTTAAATGTCGTCTGTTCTGCTTGAGTAAAAACAACACCAACGAATGTCAGTGTTTTAACCAACAAATGACGTAAGCCGGGGTCTTGAAAAAAAAATCATGACCTTTATACAAACCGTGTCGTCTTCCATAGCACTGTGCGCCGTACTGCATACAAGTCCACAGCCAATCATATGAACGTATACATGGTTAAATGACATTTTAATTTGTAATATTACACCGGTTCACTGTATATAGCCGCGGATGGGAGCATGATTAATTTAAACTCGAGACGAGACATGATGGAAATGTCAGTACCCTATTTAACAACACATTTGTGACATTCCTCTGCAAATGTCAATGAACTAGTGAGGGTGCCACAAAATACAGAAGGAAATCTACCGTTTTCATTTTGTACGTGTATTTATTTTATTACACACTACGGCATTGTCAAAGGGGAATCCAATTATTCAATGTACTTTTTAAAGCGTTTTAAACATAAACATCTCGTATTTCATTAGTCACTGTGAATGGAATTGATTTGAAAAGGCGGGGAAGGGGAATGGCGTGTATACCTGTGTTATCAATATAGCTGTTTCATGGGATATTGTGAAAAGGACAGTAAATATGGAAACGTAAGATGCTACGCTCGAACATGTGGATGGGTAGATTTACTTAGGTATATGTAAGTGATAACCTTAGTATTGCACACGGATATTAGCACAGAAACGTATAGAGACAGGTATGAGACATGAAGTGTAACCCAAAAACGTGCGAATTACCACAGATTTCCAGTTTTGCTTCATAATTTCCAATATCGAGATTTATATGTATAAAATAATGTGTTGGGTTAGGATAACTAAGATGTTTCGGTAGGATGGCCCAATATTATGGCTACAGGAATGGTGTAGTTGAAGAGCGTATAGTGCAGAAAAAGGATTTGGATGGCTGCTACGCATTGTAATTCTGTTGGTTGGTTAGAAAGAAAGACTTCCTTCCCCATACCAGAACTGTTGAGATAACTAAAAACGTTACAGCGATAGTGTAGCTGCGATCCGCCCAACCAACACACTTCAAATTGGGAGAAAAAAATACACAGAGGGAGTAGTAGGAGTTCCGGAGCTGACTCTAGAAAAGCCTCCGGAGGTGGGCATGTGTTTTCTTCCCCGGTAACAGTATAGTCCTCTCCGAGGTAACGGGTGGTAATACTAACGAGAAACGAAGGATACATGTTACATAGATATAAATGTACGTTTATGTAGATATGTAGAGACACCCAATGTCTATTAAACTTCTTTTTTTTTTATATCCACATCATCTGGCCTATTCTCGGCTCCCTCTATGCAATGGGCTAACTTCTAGCATGATACTATATTATACGGCCATGCTGTTTCGGTTATGTTCAAATTCGCCAAGCGTAAGAAACTACATTCCAGTATTGTATAAGTTCAACTTCCACAATCGATCTCTAACGGGTAAAGTCTTAAGTCTTGTTTGGTTGCTACACATTTTCGGTTCCCAAAGTTTTGCCCGAATAGGCTAAACTGGGGAGGAACTATAGTCAGGGTTTTCATAGGCAGAGCTGCTCACTGGCTGGCAGTGAGGAAACTCCACCAGTTGGCTGACCCCGGCTGGGCCCCGGGTAATGAGCTCCAGACGGCCTAGAACTTCCCTGGAACGCCGCCCCAGATGCGATTCCTGCTGCTATGGCATCAAAGACTCCCCCTTCCTGGAAGCCCTCCTGGAAGCTGGCCGCCGCAGAGGTGGAGAAGGGGGGGGGGGGGGGGTGAAGTGGGGCTAGGATTAGATAAAGCGCGTGTGTGGTGCTGGATGGGTATCTGAACATCCAGAAGGAAGGGGTCGCATTGGGGTCTATGGCGCGGCCTTCTATCCTACAAGTGGATATTTGGACTGAGTGAAGTAAGATGTAAACAAAAGATTGGAAATACTGCGGGTGCCTTGTAAACAGGCGCAGTAGGCTTTAGAACAGATATAACATGCTTGGTGGCTTCACAATCAAAGAATGGATAAGACTTGGTTGAAAAGATGCTTCCAATGAACGTGCATAGTTACAACGCGTTCACGGCCCAACCGTGAACACAGGGCGAGTCTTCCCCATGCCGGAGAGCTAACGGCGGCCGACCGTCGCCTAAAACCCGGCCGTGCTTCACCAGTTGTACCCATTAGGCAGGGTCGCGTGCTGGCAACGCTAACCTCTGACGACTGATGACTTAGCAAACAGCGTCCTCAACGTATACAACACTCAGAGCTGCTGCTCAGACAGACGCTGGGTGGCGGCGCGTTGCCATAGCAACGGACACTGCGTCTCCCACGAGATGGCGCCGCAGTCGGTGCGCGCAGCCGTGGCTGCTGGCGACTTCTGTGTTATGTTCGCCTGTTTGTTAGGGTGGCAGGGGATTGCTGTGTGTCCTGGCAAGGGTACCACCCTAAGCTAAGGTTGTCGAAGAAACGGGAGTCTGGCGAACCTTTCAATCCCAGGAGGAAATGTATAACATGCTTTGTTTATGTAAGTAGGCAGATGTGTGTTTGGGACATCTAGGAGTCCCTAGATATGGAAGAAAAGTTTACAGTGGCTGTGTTATGGGGTTCAGATTCCATATATATGTAGCATATATTATACTACAGCTGCCTTTGTGGTGTTTTTATCAATATAGTGTACGAATGATGGGGTGAATCTTGTCTTAGAGAAAGATTACGCCTCCCGGTTACATTTATGGGACATCGGGTTCATAGATACTGACTTGTCAGCCGACTACGTCCATGACAGGTGGTACTCAACATCATTTTTCAGTAGGCTGTCTTTGAATATTTATTAATGGTTTGGAGAAAAACTGCAGCCACCTTTCTCCGTCAACAACTAAGGCCAGTCGTTCTCATACCATTCCATCATATATTATGACTCAAAATCATGTCTTCAAAGTATCCTCCAATACTCTCCGATAAACCCTTTGATAGAGGAGTTCGAGAGAGGATTACCATTTTGAAGAAAAGAAAGAAGGACTTGCTGGCTGCCAAGCCACATAGGAATTGACAGAAATAGACGCAGAGACAGAGCAGCAAAGGAAACTTTGAAGTTGCATCCCAGTACAGTGAAAATTCCACATTTGGATTTGACAGCTCCAAGAAGAGAATTGACAATGGACAACTACCAATCTGACTGGAACGTGCAAATAAGAAACAAACTGTATACCATTTATTCAACTGTCAATGGGAAGAGAAACTTTGGAGTATTAAGTCGTAGTGAACCGATGAAGTTGACTTGTCTGAAAATAGGTCACTCGAGACTTACACACAAATACCTCCCAAAAGGGGAAGATCGCCCATTATGCTAAGTGTGCAATGTACCTATTACTGTTCAGCATGTACTATGGAACTGTCAAAGGGTACAAGAAAATAGAAGAAAGTACTTGAAAAACAGTAACAACATAAAGATGTTGTTTGAAACTTCCAAAGAAAGATATCATCATGTTTTTGAAAGAGCCAAATCTCTTTGATTGCATATAAAATATTTGAAAACATTGAATAAAATTGAATAGAATAAGTCTACGAAAGTGAAAAATTTAAATCATTGATGGTCCCTATATACCCTCAGGGTCCCCTGGGACGTTAAACCACAACCAAACAAACCTCAGGATATAGGATTGGGTCATAGTCCACTCCATGTACCGTCATATATCTTTGGGGACAAGGGGAAGGGCTTATAAGGTGATGAGCAGGTAGAAAGTGGGGCAGACCACGGTCATTACATCAAAAGCCACGAATACCTGATTAAGTAGGCCAGGCTCAGGGCGTATAGATTGCACGTGATAAGGTGTCAAGTGCCACATGCAGAACGGCACACAGCATGTACGTTTGGTATGAACATGAATAACGTGCTAAATTGATATACTGACCTATAACTCAGAGATGTCAGTTTTCCACTTTTCCGTGGAAATCCACTTTTCTATATTCGGTATATGTAATTACTTTTCCTTACGACAAACAAAGATAATATTGATTTAGCCTCATTTACGCCAAGAAAACAGTGGTATAAAACTCCCGACAGACCCTCAGCCCAATGCCATGGCCGACAAGGGCATATTATCCAAGTTTTCCCGTTCTCTCTATGGCAGAACAATCCACATCTAAAATATTTCCATTTTTTCCATGACTCCATCTGACATCCCTGATAACTATAACAATATATAAACCAAGTGCAATTTTAGTCCCTTCACTTTGCATGTGTGTTTCCCCGCATTTGAAAAAACCCATAAGAGGTAAGCAGGGATTTGGAAGCAGATTCGTGCCATATCTGCGTTGGTCTCCTTAGTTCCCACAAATAGGAGAGCTACTCTGTTCAAGAAAAATATGATGGAAATCACGTTGTTTCTCTCAAACACCCCACCTAAAATGATGAAATCTCTTGTTGAAGCCTACTATGGTTTATTGAACTAGTGGCGCACCCAAGGCTATATTTAGTAAATCCTGGTACAACTGTTCATAAGATTAGAAAAAAGATCTAGAAAGGGATTAGAAAGAGAAGCCAAGCACCTCAGACTGTGCTTTCGTCAAATAGATTAGGAGACTTGTTTTCTTTTATATGGTTGTTCTTTCCTTGTTTGGGGGCTAATTGTGTGGCGGTGTCGCGTGGTTGGAGCCTGCTGGTCGCCGCGAGGTGGCAGGTAGAGAGCAGAGACGTGGAGGCGGCAGAGGTGCTAATTGCCGACAATAGTTGGGGCGAGACGCGCCGCCTGCATATCGTCACGGCAGCGCTGCCTGGCGGGCTTTGCTGCTCCTGCTGCTGGTGCTGGAAGTGGAATGTCGTCTGCTTGGCTTCCCGCCCCGCCGGTGTTGGCGTCGGCATTGGTGTCTGCCCCTGATGGCTGAGGTGTAGGCGAGGCTTTGCACGCTACCACCCCCCGTGGGATGTTCATCTCCAGGCCACCCTGATTGACGTTCCACCCTCAGCCTCCGGGTGCCCAGACACCTCAGAGCGAGCTTACCTCCTATCTGATGTATGTAGAAGACAAGAGATATACGGAAGAACATCGTCCTAGTGCCAACAAAACCTTATCTATTTTACTTTGCAATGAATAGTGAAATTAAGATCCGAGTGTAATTTATAAAAAAAAAAGCATGGGTATAATTTTCCGTTCACACGTGTATAGTTAAGCAAATATATGATTAAAGATAAATAAATGTATAAACCGTGTGTCGATGGTGTTTATGGAAAAAAAGGTTTGGATAGGTAACTTGTTGGGGCATTTTCGATTTTGTGAAAGTTTTTGTGTATGAAGTTGAAACATCACAAAATCTCTCTTTCTTTGCATTTCTCGTCATGGAAAATATTATAGTGTATGGGCAATTCATCCATATTTTGATATTACCAGTTCTTACTCGCCGTAGGGACTACTTTCCTATTACCCTAGGACACTCAGACGTGTCCCTAGGCTTGCAAGAACCTCAATTCTCCTTCATACTTTTACCAAGGTAAGTAATCGGATAATTACCTATCAAACTGTGAAGCAATGGCCCAGTTCATACATGTATATGCATTTTACACCCCATTTCACAAGCTCTGCCTATCCACCCACTCTTAAACCTACCCTCCAACCAGAAGTTCCCCCAAGCTCCACCTGCTGTCCGACCCTGTTCAGTTCACTGCGCCTTGAGCTGCTCTTCATGAAGTAAGGCTGCCGTAATATCCCCGCTATCCCTCCCCCTTCCCCGTGCTGCTGAGCCCCCACCCACAAACTGGCATACTTCTTACTGCCAGCTGCTCAGCAGGAGACGGAGCGGCTCGGTGCTATGAGTCTACGGGAGCATGTGAGCAGCTCTATACAGTGGTGTGTAGGGGAGGTCAGGGCATCTGGTCGGGAGTGGCTGAGGCGGAATGCACAGCCTAGGTCAGGAATGCCGCCACGGAATGTCCCCCAGGCCAAGATCCCCCGGAAAATAGGATGGCGGCGGAATCCACTTTGATAACAGTGCGGTGGGAGGCGGCGGAGGTAGGATTGAGCCACAGGTGGGTCGGATCAAATGCACCCACAGGTGAATGATAAAGGAGACGCCTTTAGGAACAAGGCTGTCAGGAGTAATGGCTGGGGTGTCAGTGGGTTCTAATGGTAGCTTGCCCTGTGTGTAAAACACATTGCGGACTGACCATTTAGGAACTGCGGTAGTGTGGCATAGGAAAAGGGAAAGCCTTTTAAGAAGGGGAATTAACGTCAGGCAGAAATATGGTACATTTAAGAAATGAAGGCATGTTGAATACAGAAAGAAGCTGACATAGATTTGTGTTAACTTGTGATGCAGTGCGCTCTATCTGGAATGAAGAATATTACAGTTGTATTCGTGTCTTGCCTGCTACGCTCTTCTACATTGCCTTCATAAATTCGAGAGCTCACTGGTATGTATGATATGTATATGAACCTGACATCTGAAAGGGATATCAAAAAAAGATACGAAATATCACTTTTCACAGATGGAAAAAGGTCCAATATAGAGTGGTGCGGGGCTCAGTCAATGCAATAACTGAAGTCATGTCAGGAAGGGATCAATCAGAGCAGACTGTGTGAAAGCAGTTCGCTGACTTAGGAAGACAACGCAATAACCAAAGACAATAGAGGCATGTGCCGGGGGCTTGGCGTTCAGCTGAGATACCGTACAATCACCCCCCCCCCCCCCCCCCCCTACCCTGAGCCCCTCCACGTCCTCGAGGCGGCAGTGAACCTAACCTGTCAGTGCGCATGCCCCTCGGAGAATGTCAACGCGTCTCTGCTCGCTGGATGTCACTGGCGACAGGCGGCAACAGGCACCCACGCTGGAAATCCTCGCCTTTGTTCACGGGCGGATATACGCGGTGATCCCATCCCCCATGACTGTACCTTATAACAGAAGTCACGGATGGTTTAATGGGATGGGTCTTCCTGAAAAGGAGGACAATGATAAGTGCTGACTGATCAATCCACGCAACAGTGAGCTTAAGAAAAGACGCCTTGATATATATTACTTTGAAAAGATGTAGTGACCTGCGACCCTGCCTCCCCAACTTCTCAGCCTAGCCCAACTCTTATTTGTTGTTGGCAGGGCGACATTTACGGCCGCGCTGATCTATAGAAATAGCATTAGGATTGACCGAGGCAGGCAGTAGACGTTGTGTCGGGGCGGCGGCGCACCGTGCCATTCATCATGCACGCCCCGCCCTGCTGTGCAAGTGTACCCGCCCGGCGCTGTGTGTTCGGCGTGCT
This sequence comes from Alentia gelatinosa, assembly GCA_950022655.1. Classification (NCBI taxonomy): domain Eukaryota; kingdom Metazoa; phylum Annelida; class Polychaeta; order Phyllodocida; family Polynoidae; genus Alentia; species Alentia gelatinosa. The sequence continues at coordinate 57,663,535 of OX465579.1, forward strand.
TATGATATCTGTGGGCAAGCTGGGCAAATGTTTGTCGACGAGACAAATAAGCTGATGGGCATGTTGAGTGAAGACTCGAGCCATTAGCGGGCGCTGACCCTCCCGGCCGGGTCCCCGCCGGCCCACGTCCAGGGCGGCAGGCTCACCGGACAAGCCGGAGGCTCGAGCTGCTCGGAGCAGCTCAGGAGGGCTGGTCGGGAGCAGCTCGTGGGGCAGATGGGAGGCCCTGCAGATGACATGCAATCTGCTAAATGAAGATTGATCTCATAAACGTGGGGCTGGCGTGCGGCATGGAACTCACGGGGGCAGGCGGACAATTTGGACGGGCCGCTCGTGCTAAGTTCAAATATTGGGTTAACCCAGGTTGAGAGAAGAGTCATGTAGACGGACAGGTTTCGGCCGGCTTTTAAGGCAGCTCCCAACTCCCCGCCAGCCCTACCCCGGTCCATGCCACACCCTAATCAGATACACGTAACGCAGATGGCGAGTGGTAACAGGTGAACTACAATAGCTCCCATGACCGAGAAAGAGCCCCCTCCCCCAAAAATAAACCGAAAGCAAACCATAATTTACTTTCGCCCAGGGGGTATTGAATAACGCGGTATTGCACTGTTTCAAAATTCAACTTGATAGGAATAACTGATAAGCCATCCGCAGGTGTTCCACTTAATTGTGGTGCACGTCGTGAGAGACTTGATTGAGCGTTCCCCCAACCCTTTTCACGCAAAATCAGAAATATAAGGGATATTTTGAAAATGGAAAATACAAAGCGAGATAAAATGACTAAATCCTCTATAAGCAGTCCTTAGTCAAATTCATACGTGTACTATTTATTGATTATCAGCCTTTAACATTTACATTGAATCAGATCCTATTTGTTTGGTCGCTACACAGTCCATGATAAATGTCATGCAACTTTAAAGGTTTCCGTAATTACCTGTTATTCGAAGATATATTTTTAGATACAAACACAGGAATTGCATTTTAGCCATGTGAAAACCCATATGCATTAAAAAAGAGAAGAAAGCGTTGCTTCCCATTCACGACCGCCAGGTCTTTAGAAATCCTACATATATATAATAAACTGTCGCCATTCTTCTGTCGCCAATGGGCAAATAACTTACTGACCTACATCTTGAATCCGAGGAGACTTTGTCTTAGGTAAGTTAATGCGATGGTGTCAGGCGGCCTGTAGGTAGGCAGCATCCTTGATTGGATTGGATTTGATGTCTAATAGGCCCTCAAATTGAATTACCGTTACAAGTTTCTGCTTTTAATGTACCCTCCGTGTGCACACGTCGTTGTAGGTAGAGAGTGGATGCAGTGCAGGAAACGCATTACTTACACAAAGGGAGGACATATGATGTGCGGGTCAGTAGATTAGAATTAAAGAATGTGATTATGGGTTATATGTAAGTCATTATGGGAACCAATAGATATTTATATATCAGTTACTTACATGTTGATACGAGGAATGTCCCATATGGACTGTACGTTCAATATATCCACATGTTATTTAGTTAAATGTATTATCTCACATCCAGTACATGTATATGCTTGCCATCCTGTATGATTGCGACTGCTTCAATGAAGAAGAGACAGTTTTAAGTTTTTATTGTGTTTTTCTTTTCATTTGTATGACAGAACTCCAAACTTCATATATCGGTCATCAATAGCATATCAAATTTGTATCATTCTGTATCACAGTGGAAACACAAAGCCTCTTGCCCTGAGCCTCTCAGCTATCAACTGTCACAGTCATGTATCGGAAGAAGGTGAAGGCTTCGTATTCTCCTGGGAAGTTGGTATTGGCCTTCATCGCTGACATTTTGGCGATTATATTCGTCACCGACCCGCGTGTCAGGTGAAATACAATCCTTGAAGTTTATAGCTACACAACGAACAGCTAAATTCCCACGTACAATAACTTTAATCCATTGAGATACACGTAGCTTTTCTCATTGTCAGTACCTAATGGTGTTTCTACGGATAGGGGTATGTGTGGACACTCGTGGGATCTGCCCATGGTGTACATTCACATGTTTGCGTGTCATCATATCATTGTCCGAGAGAGTGACTACCTTAAGGACATGGAGAATTGGCGGAGTGGAAATTGGGAGTGATGATAAATGAAGTGATAATAAGGTAATCCAGTCGGATCAGAAAGGTGCAACTTCAAGACTCCTTAGCAGGACCTTATATAACATAGTTTTGACACTTTATTCTGGGGGTAAATGGAATTAAGTAATTTAAAAGAAATAGAAAAATAAAAAACAACTAGTATCAACAGATTGGGTGGCTCGATCTACTAAAGAAGGGTCTTCGAGCAGAAGTTACAGAGGGTTCGTACAGAAACCTGGAAAAGCTGGGAATTATGCTTTTGTGTTTTCCAGGCCTGGAAAAGCCTGGAATTCTTAAAGAGAGCTTGGAAAAACCTGGGAAGAGCCTGGGAAATCTAGTTTTGCATAAAAACATTTTTTAGTCTATGAAATTCTGGACATTATTAGCTTTTCAGAAATACGGTACCTGACTGCATATGAAATTTCCGTGACTTGGATTAGATACTTCCAAAAATCCTTTTTGCTAATAATATAGCTGTTTTGTTTTTTTGTCTTCATATTTGTTTCACTAGCAAGATTGTATTGATTAACATTGTTATGTGCCTGGAAAAGAAATATTAGGGCCTGGAAAAGCCTGGAAAAAGCCTGGAATTTTAGTGGGCTGGTTATACACTAGGTACCCGATTCCAAATGTGGCATGGCACAGTGCAAGAGAGATGCCAGAGTGTAATGTTCTGTCTAGACTGAAAACCACTTAAAATTCGTATAAAGTTAAGTATCGTCATTAACGGTAATGAATGCATTATGATATATATACTCATGCACCTGAGGTTGAAATAGAATAATTTTTTTCTATATCAGGCTTCAGATAGACCGCATGTATGTAGACATCAAACTAGATGTAGGTCATGGTGACAGGTAATACTGTATGGCAAAAGATAGATTTGGTAAGTAAAATACATTCTGAAGTTCACAGTATAAAGTAATAAGGATGTCCTGCAGAAATCCTATCAGTTCTCGTCTAGGATTTCTTCATGCAATTTCATAGGAGAGAATAGTAGAACGGGAAGAAGAAAACAGATCATCACTCCGTTAATGTATTCAGCCTGTGTCATCCCACGTTTATCGTAAATTGATACAGTCAAAATATAATGTGTATACTGAACTCATATCATGTAAGTCAGTCTTATCATATGTAACGCGATAGTTTGTATTTCGTGATATAAAATTTAAACATGTAAATTCTGGTACTCTAGTTTTAGGAAAGCATTATCTACAATCTCGATACGTAAGTTTGAGAGTTTCAATCGTGGCAGGTAAATCGACCTAGTATCGACCAGGCCGTTACATATTAAGAAAGAAACTGATGAGTGTTTGGTCTGTGTCCTCGTTCGCCATCGAGTTTGGAGTGCGCAGTAATATGAACGAGACGATAGCCGAGTGAATATTCTGAAGCACTCCAAACGAGATGGTGAACAGGGACTCCGACCTAGCACGAATATGTTTCTGATTTTATCTTGGCCTGGAAATATTCATCTCTTTATCACCCGTTGAGAACGAGTTGCCGTTCTCGCAAGCCTGTTGAGAACGAGTTCGTAATGCTAAACCTATGGACGTGTAGCCAGGCTAAGATAAATTGTAGAGTGTGTTCTATGTAAGGGTAATTCGTATTCTTATTAAAGCGGATTCTCAACACGTGCTGCTCCGTACATGTGTGACTAAGTAGCTCGGAGCTGCTCATAGCAGCAGGTGGAGAGAGATGGCTAACTGAGTGTGAAATAACGACCCTAGCTACGCCTTTATCTCAGTCTTACTCGGGGCCTTATACGAGAAGACGAGACAAGACAGTTAGTAATGCGTGTTCATAGTGGGATAGACCCTGTAGCAACACGTACTGCATAGGCTAATAAAATGAGATTGCACTGTATGGCGGGCTGATACCTGTCTTCAGCGTAGGGCACATAGAAAGAACATACTAATACGAAAGGTGCACATGTATGTCATGTAAGAGTTGTATCAGAAGTCTAACTTAAATATCAGGGTGAGACAGGCCACATCAGCTTGCTGTTTAGTACCACTAGCCGTCTACACCAGACATAGACTGTTTTTCTCTGTCAGACAGACACACACTAAAAGATGAGTCCATGGAGACAGAATGCCAGTAGCCCGCGTTAATATCTTCATAGATTTGGAAGCAGACATCTGAACAATCCAGATCCAGATAGAAATGTGAAAAGAAAATGAATGCTTCAAATCTCAGGATGACGCTAAGGGGTGCCGTATCAAGGTTTATGTGGCACTACATGTCGGGAAGGTCGCATTCATGTAGTGTGAGATTCATGGTACCCGCACTGAATAAAAGCGACCTGGTGCATTGTGGACGATAACGGGAAGTACGGTTGGGGGGACCGAAGATGTGTGCGAATGCCGGGGAAATGGAAGGAATGTCACATGTAGTACAACAGCTACAGTACACCTGCTGTTTTGAGGCAGGCGACAAAGGACAGTTCTGAAACTGCAGACGAATAATGAATATCATGCCCGAGACGCACACAACGCATTATGTCCGGCCCTGGCCATGCCCCGGGTCGGTAAGAAGACGCCCGCATAACACATCAAAGAGCACCTCGCTCACCATAAGTGAAGCTGCCCCGCCCTCTCGGATTGTTTGTTGGCTTATTTGATTGTTGTTGTGATCGAGGATTATCAGCTCCCCGTGTATGAATAATTTTAGTCCAATTCATTCGGCGTTCCTCCAAAGCAAAGCTGGCAGGATTATCTCAGTGGTTCAATTCTTTAAGGGAAACTATTCTGAAGTAGTGGTTCAAAGCAAATTAGGAGCCTCTGTGAGCAAGATGGTAAGGTGGCACCATTTGAATGCAAGTTTGTATAAAGGCTGACTTATTCATTAAAGATGTGCTTAGGATTATCGTCCTATCGCACAGTGTAAGTAATCCCAGACATCTTCGCCTCAACCCCGGCAGTGTTTGGGAAACGGGATTGTACGAGAAAGGGGACTTGCTTTTGCAGGCTGTGTTAACTTCTGTCCGACAGATTTAACAGATTGAAGGGGAGTCTCGTGTGTCAGATTGTAGTGTGTGGTATTTGATTCAGGTGTAAATATACTAAACGCCGCTCACGAGGATTATTGCTCAAAGTCTCCTAGCACACGTCACTACGGACACAGCGTACGCCAAGTATCGCATGCCACAATCCCCTAAGGATATGATATACACCGTGTATCAGGTAGCATAGCGCCACTCAGGATGTGACATATGCTGTGGATCGCTAGGCACACGCTACTAAGGACATAGCGAAGACTATGTATCAATTGGCGTACTTCCCATACATCACAGAGTGTGTGTGCAACCTTTGACATGGCAAAAATTAACTGTGAAATAATGTTTCTCTTATCATGACACACGCCTCATATATGACATAGCGCAGCGCTTTTTCGCCCTTGAAAAAGCATTCGAGGGAGGTAAATAGAAGCTGAACTTCATAAGTACATGTAGATAGTGTGGAAACAGGCGTTCATTAAAACCTTTATCCTACCCCTAATATAAAATCCCATAGACTTAACATTGAGTTTCCATATGCCACGCTGACTGGCATACAGAGTTTTATATGCCACTTGTGGCATAAGGAATTATTATCATGTAATATTACAAAACTGAGGAGACAGGGTAGGATAAAATCAAAACCTGATTCGTTTTAATCTTGGCCATCGCATTCCACTCCTGGAGTTTTGGCTCCGGACTTCACTCGGCTTCGCCTTGTGATATCACTATGCCAAACCCCAGTCGTGGCATACGGCGGCCAAGATTAAAACTCATCCAGTTTTACGATAGTGCACATTGCTGTGGTGCGATGAACCCATGGCACCAGTGTGACTAACCCAATTGGTGTAATATATGTCACAAATGCGAGCACATAGAATATGGGACACCTTAGTCGCTTCACAGTTATTTATAACAATTTTCAAACGAAATAATCTTATAAGATGCAATAATGAATACTGAAGAAATGCGAAAAACATCCCTAAATTTAAAGTATGCATTGATGACGAAGATTATTCTTGACCAGAGACTTGTTTATTACTCACCATACTTTGGGCCATTACATTATGAGCTCTGTTTCGAGTTCCTTGTTTTGTTTTGTTTCCTCATATCTGTTTCTTTTGCTAAATGTATCACATGTTGATTTAAGAAAATTGTTGCCCTATGGAACGGCCGATAGAGAAGAGAGTTCCTGTTCGAATTCTACCCTCTAACGTGTCATTCTTTGAGTGACATTTTAGGCTATGATTCTCCCATATTTTTTGATATCATCACATTACAGTTATCTTGAAAAGCCATTTTAACATTTGACACCGATCGTATTCAGCTAATTGAAGATCTGACAAGGGTCACATCTTTTCACCGTGTATCGCACTTCCACTGACCGTGGACATCTTTACTGTACCAGCGAGTGGACCGTACCACCCTGCGTGTGCACACTTTGCAGTGGCCTATAAATCCATTTGTAATATGTATGTTTATGTTATGTATACATGCATGCATATCTGTGTATGTGTGTCTTTGTATGTGTATATACATTTATCTCACCCCGGTATTTTTCTCCATAGGCTTAACATTAGGAACTCGTACTCCACGGCCGTGAGGTTCGTGTAACCAATACTCAATGGCTAATCTTGTGATTCATTTCATCAATAAACAATGTTATAGGGGTGAGATAAAATCAGAAACCCACTCGATGAGAATAACTTGGTCTGCACTCCACCTCGTTTGACCACAGAGTAATTCACTCAGCTTCGCTTCGTGAATTACTCTGCAGTCAAACTCGGTGGAGTATGGACCAAGCTATTTTCAGCTCGTGGGTTTCCTTCTAAGTATATGTACAGTATGTAAGATAAGTTTTCCTTTCGTAAAATTATACATAACTGTTGCCAGGTTATCCAAGTCAAAGACACAGCACAAATGCACCACAAGTCTAGAACACAGCCCTCGATTCCACCACTGACTGAACTTCTTCACAGATACTGAGCCCTACAAGTTGGCTGACATCAGCATCTTTTCCAGGGTTTCCCAGTGTCCCAGGAGCAACAAATCATTGAAGAGCCATGGAAGGAAGCCAGACCATGGCTGCGATTCGTCAAAATCCTGTACTAAATCTCATGGAATGGAAGGCTGAAAACAGCTCTACTTTCTGTGCAAAATATAGGGACAGATTGTAATAGATACACCATTCACTGTTTTATGAAATAAAGGGTTGAAACACAAGTCAGCTTGGTGATCAAAATTTGATCGATTTGCTGGTGCCACCAATCCACATGCGTTTGGTGTGTATGCCGCCATATTGGATTACCAGATGAGACAAAACAACTCACTTCGTTTTCGTATATGGTCACAGCTTCATCCATACTAATATCAGCACTGGGTCTTGGGTTTGCCATTTCGGTGGCCTGAGCGATGAAAGGGGCCACTCCCACTTTACAGACAGTTTTAGCATTAGATTCGTACCAACTAAAGATTACATTTTTTTCCGAAATTTAACTGACATACCTGTTATTAGTATAAAACTAGAGGCTGTATATACACAGTACCAATCAACAGAAAACTTTGGTCGAGATACCCACAAACCTAGAATAACAACTGATTACCTTATGGAAGGTAAGGTAATCACCGACTTTGCCTGATTCCACTTTTGCCCAACAGATCCGACGAATCAGTGAGAATCAGCGTCATTCGGGTCGATATACGCACTTCACCGACCCGATTTTATTGCCTTTCCTGATGCGTCGGGCATTACAAACATGTCAGATATGACTGACTCTCACCCACCTACAATTGTTGATGCATCTACTTTCATCGACTGTTCCCGGTTCTGTGTAGGCCGCTTGAATAGCAAATGAGTGTATCCCCCCAGTTCTACATAAAAGTATTTTTACCGCTTTGTAGGGGCAACAGGGGCGGTTATAGGTCTGAAACCCATTTTCCGATATCTTGAATATAACAGAAGTTATTAAACGTTGCAGTATTGCCTATAGAGGTCTATTACCCGGCCCTGGGCCCAACTGGGCCCTGCACCCTGTCTCTCTCTTTGATCTCAATGGGGTTGCTTTACAAGGTTATAGAAGGAAGGAAGTATCATCGGGGAGAGTCGGCATGTTGATGTCATCCCGGGTCATTCACGAGGTTAAAGAACAGAAGAGGTGTGATCAGGAAGAATCGGCATGTCAATGTCTGAAGCCCATAAGACATTGACATTTGTTCCCGATTCATCCTAACCATTGGCTCGGTGAAAGTCGGGAAAAGAATGTTGATGTCTTATACCTATAAGACACCGACAGGCAGACTCATCCCGATCACACCTCCTCTTTTATAACCACGTAAATGACCCAGGAAGATATCAATAAGAGTGGCCGGGAACCGGGCCCTGCTGGGCCCCGGACGGGATGATAGGTCTATATAGGCAATAATGCAAAGTTTGATAACTTCTGTTATCTTTAAGACATCGAAAAACGGGTTTCAGATTTATAACCGCCCCTGTTTCCCCTATGATACGGTATGGAATACATGTAATTGTATGTAGAACCAGGGGATACAAATCTTCGCTATTTATTCGGCCTATACAGAATCGGGAACGATCTGTGAAGTACATACATTGAAATCTTATGGTCAGGGAGAGTCGGTCATATCTAACAGGGTAATAATGACCAACACGTTCGGAAAAATTATAAATTCGGGTCGGTGAATTGTGTACATCGGCCCGATTAATGCAGATTGTCACAGAGCCGACGGAGCCATCAGGCAAAGGTAGAATTGGGCACAGTTGGCGCTTCGTCACTTTATAGGTTTAAGACACCGACATTTTATTTCCGACTCTCACCAAGCCGATGGTCCGGATGAATCGTGAACAAATATCGATGTCTTATGGCCCAACTCTTTCATTCTGTATGTCTTTGTTCAAACTTTGTCCAGACACCATTATAATTTGATTTTTCTTTTTTCAGGTTGGGGTTCACAGCAAGACAAGTCCTGAGGGACTCTACATATAAGGTATGTGATACTTTTGTTGTCAAGGCCGAACGGTATCCTTGACATATTGTGATCAGTGTAACTACTAGTACGATTAGGATAGTCAAGTACAACTCGACAACTTCCCAAATTTGGCTTTGGTGATTGGCTTTATTTGATGCAGCAGGTTACAACTTTTAGGCATTGAGTCGCCTTTGTCAAGTATAGATTTCATCAATGGTTTTATCAAGTATAAATGTAAGTTAATAATATGACCAGTCGTATTTTATTGGTAATGATTTTGATGATTTGTTCCGCAGATTAGTATAGGTGTTCATAGAATCAATGATAGAATTTATTGAGTTCGTTTTGAATATGTTATCATTACTCAGGTTAACATGTAACTTGGTGATGAGAAAAGTTCAAGCGTCCATTTCACCGTATGAGGCTATACAATAGCCCTCATGTTGATATGATTTGTCGTGATCTTTATATAGGGTTCCCTCATTTATCAGGATTCTTTCAAGATTGTTATTCTAATTGATGTTGCGTATAACGTGATAGAGGTCGATCAGAACTTCAGAAGATGGGATACGGTTGTTGTGATGTGATGTATAAAGTTTGTGTTTACTCTCTGGGAACATCTCCCGTAGCGAATTTTGATAGAGAACCGGACAGGCCAGGTGCACCATGTTCTGTGATATATTTCTGTATGTATCAAATACGAATGACAAATTTATTCAAATGATATCATTTGATGACATTATTAGAGTTAAACGGGTTTTTTTATACGTGCTAGGACTCATTAAGACGTCAACATTTCAATTTGGGAAATACATTACTTTTATTACCCACCTAATACGGAGTATCCATACTAAACATATGCAGCCTACAGATCGCTACTGAGTAGAATACATAAATTTATATTGTACTGGGTAGAATATGGCTTTTTCTGCCACCTCACGGGTACTTAAGGAACTATTTTCTATAAATAATGCACGATGCTAACGTCGAATTTCTAACTATTCACAAGATGATATTCTGATATTTAGTAAGAAATACAACATTTCCGTGTTTTTGATCTGTTTGCCCATACTTTTCTTGTAGTTGACACTACACAATACTCCTCGCCATCGCTTTGAGTTTTTTCTACGTGTGAACTATGCGGAGAATACGTCCACTCAGATCAAAATCATAGTAAATTGTGTATTTATACGACTGTGTATACGGATTGAAAGGACCGTGTTGTTATACCCAAGATGAGAAAGGATAACGAAACCTTTAAGGACTTCCTTTAAAAGTGTCATTCCGTTCAAACCATTATCCTGTTGCGTTAGTTGAACAAAATGTAGTATCCTGAAAAGATACAATTTTGTAAAGGTTGAAACTACGTAAAGTAGGGGCTAACTGACGAGGAAAGTACAAAGGTGCAATAATGTACATGAAAACAGGCAACACTTGCCATGCTATAGGGCCATAACAATAGAGATTAAGCGCCTCATTTCTTACCTTGCATTACCTGAGACAGCGTTCAGCTGTCGGCTTTTTCCCATGAACCCTCCGGAGCCATTATAACGGGATTTTTAGTTAAGATATAAAAGCGTGTGGCCTTCATAAAGCTGTATGTATACGTGCCGGCAAATCCAGAGGTGACTCAGCGAAGGAAAGCCCATGGGCAAGCATTATCGGATCATGTATCATAGTAGGTGGCTTCCTTTTGTTTGATGCTTTACAAGCTTTGACGCTGTACCATCAGCCAATGTCATATCATGGCGAAATCCATTCAGATTCTGTGTAATATGAAGATACAAACAAAACAATCAATATTCAGGATTTGCTGAATATCCTGCAGCCTGTTCATTCCCGAGAATATTTTTCTCACTCACACTCGAGAAAATGAGTCTATAAATGTTTCCAGGTGTAGCCTGCATTTAATTTTGTTTGAAAACTCGAGTGCCTTATCTCTATCCCAGTGACACGATTTGACACAACACAACGAATGGATACCTTGGAGGCAAATTGCGTTGCAGCATGTTACCAAGAAGGTTTCCCTGTCACATTGGCATACCAGTATTGTCACCATTGTGAATGAAGGTCCAGTTCCAGGTGTTCGGACGAGATGTATGAAGACATTGTACCCACATGGTATTGTTTTGACTGTAGACGAGCTACTCTGAGCGACTCGCCCCGCTTCTTCCCCATTTTCCGTCAGGTCCATCTTTATTTTACCAAACGTGAAGGTGTCGCGCGTTGTTTGCCGCTGGCGGCGTACTCGGTACAGCGGGCCTCGCGGCGGGCGGTAAACGTCCAGTGTAATCCAACTTTATCGTTCATGGCTCACGTGTAATCATATGAAGCCATTTAGCCGGGCGGACACAGGGGCAATCCCCCACGCGCATCCCACCACGGGGAGGGGTACCCCCCTCTCCCCAATCACCCTTTTCCCGCTGCCAGAGACACAAAGTCGGGGGGACTCACCGATTCCCCTCAGTGGGCTATGCCAAGGCTTCCCCCTGAACGGCCAAATCGGATTGACTTTTATCCATTCCGTGGAAACCCAAATGGGCCATAAAATGGAACAATACACCCGATAGCATCAAAAGTAAAGTTGATTTGGGACTGGTGACTCCACTCAGGGCACATGGTGTCCTCTTCTCTTCTTTTTTTTTGCCGTTTTAGCATTGTCGGAATCAGGTTAGGTCAAGCCACGTCTTATGAACAAACCCATCTTCATCGACCCTGTCAGAATAATGCACGTTTGAAGTGACTGGTCAGTGGCCGTTTCGGACACCCACTTTACTCGGGATCTCTGGAGGTGGACATTTAATCCAGCAATTTATTCTCGGACTTGGCGGAATCAGCCAAAAGGAAGGAGCATGGAGGCTCCAAAATCCGTTGTTGATTTTAACACCGACCCACTGGAGAAAAGGGGCAGATGAAGAAGCTATGCGCAACTGGCCACCATAATGCCCGGGCATTAAGCAAGCTCAGGCTTGGTCTTGCATGTGGGAAAATGTGAAGAAGCCGCCCTTCAAAAGCAATCTTTTTTGAAGACCCAATCGAAATTTTCTTTTAAAAAGACAAAGGAAAACACCAAAAGCCATCAGCAGCCTCAGGTAATAGTCCGAAGCGAGCAGAAGTAGGGCGAAGCAAGAAGAAAAACAAGTTTTTCGGGGAAACCAGAAAAAGATAGACAGAAAAAAATAGATAAAAAATTATTTTACCGATTCTTGACAACTAAAAATATCTCCAGCGTCGCACTGACCTAGATTACCCCTCAGGCACCAATGACGTCATTCTGAAGACCGCACGCGGTTGTTGCTTTTGCTTCCGGTCACATGGAGAGTCTCATAATCCGGATGTGTAGTCACGTGACACGGTGAGCAGTTCCCGATAAATAGGGAGCCGGCTGGGCAGCTAGCAGATCTTATTAATGTGTCACCGATGGGTCATTAGCGGTGATCAAGTGGGGCCGTTTTTATGACGTTTACATAGCTCTCAGACCCCCATTATAAGACCCTGTCTCACTCTGGCCGGAATGCAGAGAGCCCCTCCGAGCAACTCCGATCTGCTCTTGTTTGCTCGGCCGCCGGCTCCCTATACGACTGGCTGTGCACACGGAATTGAACATAAGCACGCCCGGCTACCGTGCTTTGGTAAGGGCTGAACAGGTCCGCCGAGGACGAGATTAAATATAATCAGAAAATCGTCGCGGACGCTCCTTCATCATCCAGATTAAAACGGGATCAGTTGTGACGTTGTACTACTGGTCGCTATATCTTTTGCCCTGTTGTGTTGTGTGCGACAAATACAACCGACCGAATATGTAGGCTGCAGATTAGGTAGAACGTAATCTATATCTAAATCCCATATGTATCTGTGCGCTCATATGTACCATATCCCTGATAGACAGACCTTTCATGAGGTGAAAGAAATAGACAATGATCGATAATTTTGTTTGGACGGGCGGCCGTAATCCACGAGAGGTTGACGCGAGCTACAGCGAGTGGATTACGTCGTCAACCTCGAGTGGTTTACATAGCCGACTGTACAAAAATCATTGATTGTCGTATTTATTGCCCATGTTCATTAATGATACGTTCTATTCTTAGAAGTTCGATAATAGGTTTTGAAAAGCTGTAAACCATTGGTGTGATTTGCAGCGACTAATAAACAATGGGTTGTGGTTTACTGTTGCCCCATATATTTTCAGTTGGTATTTGGTAACCCATTCGTAAGAAATCCCTTGCCTTTTTTGTTGACATTCGAGGCAGTCAATCAAATTTTCTGGCCGTTGTAACGACTGAACTGGGGTCAATTTATAGAACATTTAAGGTAGCTGTCGTGTAATATTTTCCTCCGTATTCCCATAATCATTGCTCGTAATATGAACAAATTTTCCCATACAGCATTCAATATCCCTGACGGGCAGGAGATAAAATTTTGTTTCAAGAAGTTGTTCATTTCGTCCACCGAAGTTTAATATCGTCCTGTCTCTGCTCTTCATTTTCCATGAAAATTGTATAAGGATCAACCCCTTTTGATTGATAATCATAGAAAGGTTGTTTCTAGCGGTAGCTGCCATCGAAGAAACACCAAATCGGTAGAAGGTAGCACATGTGTACACACATCCATTTCCTCCTTCGGTTTACTTCCGAAAACAGGGAGTGTGTGCGAACACTCGTTAAACTATTGACCCTGTCCAAGGCCTTTCAATTTATGGACCATACAGATCTACTTACTACTGCCAGACGAGTTTGTGCTTGAAGTGTATTAGAATTGATTTAGATATTTTACAAGTGAGTGTCAGAACACATCTCGAAAGGTACAAGGTCTACACAGAGTTTAATTGATAAGTCCCGAGCGTTTATCCGCCCAGTCTCGTATAATGTCTCCCACAGAAAATGAATGTTTTATATATATATATATATATATATATATATAAGCGCATGCCGTTTTTTATTAGGGGTAGGATAAATATATATGTGTGTGTGTGTATATATATACATACAGACTGCATGGCAGGTCTGCCACCGGGCTTGGTCTGGTTATTGTAGAAAGGGGTGAGGGGTGGGCTGGGCAGTTGGTAGGTGTTGCGATGCGGACAGGGCGTCAGCGATGGCGTTTAATTCGCAGAAATTTGGTCTGCAGATGGGGCATGGTGCAGGCGTCTCTGATGGATGAGTGTATTGACTCGTGAGAAAATGGAAATCCTGCATCTTGGCCTGACAGGGCCAGGTCAGGTTGTGAGAGGAGCAGCTCGCTGCGTTACCAAGTGGCCGGGACCAAGCACGAGGCTGTACCGGGCGGGGACCGGGTGTGCCGGTGGAAAAGGGCGGGACGAAGGGCGGAGCGAACAGCACACAGTGGTGGGCAAAGGGCAGAGTGAACGAGATGGTGCAGGGGGTACCCAGCAGAGTGGACAGGCTGAGGGGAGCCCAGTTTACTGGGCAGTATATGGGGGCATCCAGTTGTGTGGTAAGAGTGTGGAACGGAGCGTAGCTCCCCACTTGGTGTAATACAGCGTGTCTATTATGTACAATTCCGAAGATGGAGGTCCCATGGACTGTAGAGTAGGCGGGGGTGGTGTGGAGTTTACTTGAATGAAACGAGATAGTGCTGGTTGTTGGGTGGGGGGGGGGGGGGGGTCGTTGCCTATGACCTCGCGTTGGGGGCGTGATGAAACCCAACAATAGTGATAAGTTACGTGCGTGGTATGCTGAAGCATGGACCTGGTATACAGTACAGGGTTGTAGAGCAGGGGTAGAGTATTGCCACGTGGGAGGGCGGGCGGTACTTCACGCAGCAGGGTGGGGCACGGTAGGGGGAGATTGTCTGCCGTCTGGCACGATTTGTACACCCACACAACAGTGCCGGCGCTCCAACCAGTTTACCAGCCTACCAGCCAAAAAGTAAAGCCGCAGATGATGAGAATCGATCCTCTACCCGCGTCGTGCTGCCCCCTTACCCCGACAACCGCATCTAACCATATACATGATCATACACTTTGTCTGGTACTGTCTTATCGATAACTAGGCCCTTATCAAGTCTGTCTCTCAGACGCTGAAGGGAAGTAATGCTGTTTGTGCAGCCAACAAGAAACGTAGAGAATCGCAGTTTTTTTTTCTAGATAAGCTTATGGTATATACGAGGACAGTTGTATCATCTATAAAAGATAAATTTATGGAAATTCGTAATTGTGATATGTCATCATACTGAGATTCCTATAGACTAATCTATAGTAACTTACAGAAATCTTTTAAACATATATACATATAAAGCCTAAATCTGTTCAAAGGAATGGTTCCGATATGAATTTCGGAAGCCTATTATAGCATAGGGAACATTTACAAAAGCAGTCCAGTTTTTAAATCAATCCATCCTGCCGTAGTTTGCCTCTTTCTTGACCATCAAGTCCATCCTCTAGACCGTAGAAGAGTCTTTGAGTTAAGAGTAGGAGTGGATGGTCCGCATGAAGTGTCCGTTGAGTTAGGAGTGGGAACTACTGGTAGACAGACTGCCTGGAGTGGCCGGGGAATGGCTTATGTCGTTGTGTTCGCATTGCGGTGTATGATGAATGAAGGGAGCGTGCAGGAGCCGTCCTTCCCCCCTCCTCCCGCCTCCTCCCGCCTCCCTGCCTTCACCCCCGGGCTGAAACATGTCTGACTGTCGCTGCTTGTAAGTGGTCACAGAAATGAAACGGGGAAGGAAGCGCTGTCAAAGCTGTTTCCATGCGTCATCCGCACTTCTCTCATCCTCCCCAACCTCGCTTATTCCGTCTAACGTCGCTATGCTATGTGTCTTCCACATCTTGCCTTCTTCTACACTCTTCTCTTTGTTCTACATCTTTTTCATATTTCCCTTCCCCTCGTTCTATACCCCTCACATTCGTTCCTTTGACCCCTCTCCATCCACCCATTCATCTTCCCCCAATCCCTAGCCATTATCTACATTGCTTTTCCACATATTTCTCTTTGTTCATTATACCGTACTCAGTATGCACACCCTTCCCCCCGTCTATCCTACACTTCTTCTCCTTTTCTTATTCTATCATCTTTACCTTTCTCTGTGTCTCTTCCTTCCTGTCTCTAGCATGACCCTCTCGGGCTAAACTCGGCAACAAAAGGCCTCTAATTGTCCTCCTTCTTTCTTGATTTTCCTCTTTTCTTTTAGGACCTCCACCTCTTACACTCTACATCTGAGGATTATCCCTCCTTCGACCTGCAGCCCCCTCCCTGCTTCCTCCCGAGGTCTCATCACTCATACCCACGCTCGATATTGTTTCCTTTAGACTGCTCCAGTTGTCCTACCATGTCCAACATGGCATGCTAAACCAATTTTGCAAGCCCGTCTCAGATTAAGCCAATTCGGCTACCTATCATTTTTAAATTGATCTTGTCTTTCAAATGTTGGAACTATTTGTACTGCAAAAGAAAGGCGCACTCCTTTTTGATGAGGTAGCGAGATGTAAATTGCAAATTGCGTGAGGGGGATGGATGGGATGGTGGGTGGGTGCCTGTATCTATGTGTATGATTGCTTAGAATAAATAGCCTCGCGGAAGCGGATATGGTAATTGCATGGAATACACATTGGCTGCGTAATCTGCTTGCGAGTGGAGCTGTGAATGGCGCATCTGTGGGTGAGCTACACGTGGTTTTATGTGTGACATCGCTGCACGCTCACGGCATAAAAAAGGCACCCTCTAAAAAAAGGATTTACCAAAATAGACCTGGCTAATAAATCTTTGTTCTCACCTGGTACATCTGGTAGACTTCATGGCGTCAATCGTTCTCTTGTTCCTTTTTTTTCTTCTCTGCGTGTATTTGTGGGATACTTTTTGCAGACACATAATTGAAAGTCAATCGAAGGTCTTTTGCCTAAAAATCACTGTTCATTCAGATCGCAAGAATTGCAGGAAGATTCCTCATTTTCCCAGATATCATTCT
This sequence comes from Alentia gelatinosa, assembly GCA_950022655.1. NCBI lineage: Eukaryota > Metazoa > Annelida > Polychaeta > Phyllodocida > Polynoidae > Alentia > Alentia gelatinosa. Next base: position 57,680,561 of record OX465579.1, read on the forward strand.
TTATTACAGATGTAGGTCAAGTCTTTAGTTATACATTTGTTAATCAGAGGTAGTGTAAATCTGAGATCCAATAATAATGGTCAACTGAACGTTAAATGAAAACAACCAACCAACCAACAATAAATTCATTTCCACAATAGAAAGCATAGTGGCGGCCTATTTCCTGAAAAATAGATATGCGTCGTTAAATTAACGTGATTTCCACGTTGAATGTTTGCTTCATTCTCATGGACATAACTTATCTGGAAATGGAAACAGTGGTGAAACTGCAAGCTGCAATGCTGGCCCCCCCTTTGGACCCATGTGAGTGAGAAAACAACATACCAAGGGTAACGACTGTCTAGAGCGGGAGATATACGGCCACTCCACACCGTTAGCGCCACCTAGACAATATTGTCTGAACGTATACTGTATGCTGAGTGACTCAGTCTATTGATACAATAATATAATAATATTCTCCGCTAATTTAGCATTGAATTGTTCAATCCACTAAAATGTAGCCATAGTTTATGCCAAGGCATTGATCGACGCATAAGATAACTTTAAACCGTCAAAGACAACCATAAATTCATCAGGTAACGGAAGATGGAAGACTTCATCATATTCTTCACGAAGAACCAGTGGCGGAGCAGTAGAGATTGTGATTAACGTTACCGTTGCTTTGGTTAGCAGGTGTTCGGTGGAGAGACAAATGTGCTGCAATCCATTCCGCGTACAGGGTGGCAAGGCCCCATTATGGAAGAATGTGAAATATTGATGAATTGTATATGGGGGATTATTTAATAGCAAAGTGTCTTTTCTCAAACAAACTTGGTATCTTATTTGACTGTGGAAATATAACAGAAAAACATCATACTATGTAGTGCAGAGATTCGCATAAATTCATATTCAAGTAATACATTAATATTCTAACATCATTATTCCCTTCAATTATGTAGGATGCATAATATTGTTCAAAGTGTTACTGTTTCTTAGGATTGGCTTAATCTTAGGTGGTGTCTTACACTGTTCGACTTTCGAAGAAGGGAGCAAAATGCTTTTACGGCGAGCTTTCCGACATCTACTCTTAATGTTTATAATAGCGCTGCACTTGAGTAGATGCACATGGCTTCTACGAAAGAAGGCTCTGCAGCCATATTGCTGTACCACATCGCCTGTAGATCGGTTTGTCTGCTGCTGTGGGGCCTGGTAAGTCGTTCTCACCTCGCTCCTGATTACGCCATCTGAGAAGGGATGTATCGTGTTATTTATTAACCAAGTGACCGATGGTATCTATGAGCGTGTTTAAAACCACTCAGCGATATTTCATCTACGGATGTCTGGGCCCGAGACAGTTCCATTTGCGTATAGATTCTTTTGGGGTATGGCCCAGATGATCCTCATCTTGAATTAAGAATAAAGCATGAAACAAATAGAGTAGTGTCGTGGAACCTACGTCTGTGTTAGCCATGCCAGGGTGCAACTTAGTAGATATTCTTACTCTAAGCAACTGCGTTATTTCCCTCAGCACCATATAGATAAGGTAGTTATGATTCTCATTGGCTGCACTACTATCATGGGAATGGTCTATACATCACTTAAGATTTACATCTCTGAAGATGTTTCAGCCTGGACCCTCTAGCAGTCATCTATGACGTCCTTTACATGCTAAAAATTGCTCTGATTCATTCTAGTGTCTATCCTAACCATGGACATTATCTTTAGGATGAAATATCCTGTATATCATTTAATTTTTACGTACATCAGAGCTGGTTGAAACCTATATGTACAGCCAGTTTTATATGAAAGGTGATAAATGAGAAGATAACAACTAGTAACCTTTATGTGTATGTTTATTATTTATAAGAACAAGTGTGCACATGCGTGCATATATAAGTGCATATCTACATGTACAACTACATACATACATTATAAGTTGGGCGTGTCATGAACTACCCTAGAAACGTTTATGTCTTCATAAAACGTAGACCTTACCACTTGCCGTAATAGGAATATAAAAAAATATTATCACATGATCCATCACAATATAATGATTGTGATCATGTTGAACCATACATATGTGTGGATCTTCTTACTACATGCTTAGGGATGTGACAGAAGGGTTCTCCTTTCGAAACGAGATAGAGTGTAACCTGTATCATAGAGGCAGCAAGACAGAGAGATACCTGTCTGGTGCGGCAAGCCAGAGGTCAGATAGCGATATTTAAGCCAGCCTGGGTGCAAAGAGTGTAAAAAGCCGCGTTATTGGAGGGGCCGGCAGTTAGGCATGTGAGCCACTCAACCCGGCTGGGCAGAGCGGCTCAGAGGGTAATACGCCGGGTGGGACGAGTTACACCGACAAGGGAGGTGTGCCTGGCAGACTTGAGCTATGCCTACCATCATCCACCACCACCCACCACCACTCTAACAGCACCACCACCCGCCAGCTAGACACGTTTTACTTGTAGGAGTAGACACGCGGGTCTTGACGTGCCTGCCCCGGTACAGCAAAGTATGAGCAGCTCACGGCAGTGAGGGTCTAGGTACTGCTTGTCAGTGGATCGCGGTGGGTATACCACCAGTGCGGCGTGGTGGGCGACACCCACCCTCTTATCCTGTACCACCAGCACCACCTGTGGACGCGGAGTGACCAGCGAGATGAGGATCGGTCAGCCGGCCTACCTGTTACTGCTACCTGGGCGGCCCCGTCACACCTGTGGAGCAGCTCTCCTGAGGGGCGCAGCGAGCTGGCAGGTGGCATTGCCTCCTCAAGGTGAGAGACACCCGCGCGCTACGCTCTTGCAGAGATCGACTTACATTCCTCACATTCCCGACAAGGTCGCTCCACGAACAGGAGATCCTTCTCCCTCTCATTAGATCTATGACTCCTGTTAGGCACGCACATTCTTGTTTTTACTTGGTGTATTTCGTTATCTTTTTCGATGTTTGTACAATCTAAAGCCGTTAAGATGCCGCCTAAATCTGCTTCACTTGTGTTTGAGAATGTATCATGGAGACTCGTCTTGCTAGTGCTCTCACTCCTATTCAGAAAGGTAGGTCTGGTAAAATAAGTAGCAACTGAGGAGTTGTCATCGGAGGATTGCTTTTGTCCCTTGCAAATTGGCGACATTGTGGTGTGGGCGGCGGTGGCGCTTTCTGGCACTGAGGTGCGAGGTAATATTCCGTAAATTGTTTTCAGCATTGATGTGTGTCTGTCATGCTTTGCCGGACATGCAAACCCAGCAGCTATTCTGGTCGCAATTCATACTGCCTGCGGTCCATACACTGACGATCGAAAGGCGCTGGGATCGCTGTGCCAGCTTGCGGCAGTGACCGGCATGGCAGGGTCAGCTAAATCGGGGGCATGCATGAGAAAGACGGGAGGGTGTGTTAAGGGGAGGGGGTAACTGGGTGGGACGGGTTGGAGGTGAAGTGCAGACCCATGTAGAGAGGCCAAGTTTTGGGTTCGCTCCTGATGAGGCGGGTATTAGGAGGTTGGGAGCTGGGTGCTGGGCCTGGTAAGCGGTGCCCGTTAGGCGTGCCTTAAATCACCGGCGTAACACTGGCAGCCACTTAGCGCTACTAACCGCCGAGAATGACGAAACACAGCAGCTCTCTCCTTCCCCTCTCAGCCTTACTGCACCCGCTGCCGCCCTTACCCTTCCCACCCCAACCTCCACCACCCCTCACTCGCTTTCCCCACGCGCCCCGCTACCGTGCCCGCCACCAGTCTCTCCAGGCTTCCCGCTGGACTTTGCGATGGCTCCAGTTCGTCTCGAGATGAAAGCCTTTGCAATATCTCAGGAAAACCTTCCGCCATCAAGCCAGCTGACCTGAAAAGCGGGTCAGCACGACGCCGCCGCCCCCGGGCCCCACTTCCGCCTCTTCCGGCTCCGCCTCTACCGCCGACGACCCGCCCCAGTATAGGATGGACGGTTTTCTCTATTTTTTTTCTATGTATTTGTTTTTTGGGGCTGTGCTCGATGCCTCGCCTATGGAAAAAATGGCCATGTCAGACAGTGTTCGGCGTATTATAGATCCACATTGTGGCCTGGCATCAGCATTCATGTCGGGCTAAAGATGGTCTTTGTGGACAAACGATTGGATTTCAACCGACCGCTTCGCGGTTTGAAAAGGGGAAGCCTCAAAGCGATGGATTCGCGAGGTCTGAATTTGGCCCCCAGAGTGGCTCCTATCGACTACACATGGGGAATTTGTTCATGGGGATAAAAGGCGCAGCACCCATTCCTACTTTCTGGTCCTTTTGAAAGCCCATTAGAAATGAGTGAAACTCCGTAATTGTCTTTACTTCACACAGACTGGTAGACCAATGTGAACAGGATTTCGTAATTGTTTCACTCCTATACTAACTAACAGTATGTAAACCGCAAAGCTGTAACTGCCGGAGGGATACAGATGAAAGTGGTGCAAAGTAGTAGAGTTGTGACACCTTTTTTCCCCATGCCAATATTCTTTATAGTTACTGACTTACTCATTGACTTGCAGAACTCAAGACACCTGATCCCCACATAACCAGTCTAGTGAGTGTTGGGCAGGACTAGGTTGAACTGAAAACACGGAGCTACATAGTAAAAACCAAGCTTCGAGCATGGTTTATCTATGAAATGAAATCCACGGACATTCTTTATTTGGAGGCAGTATGGGGTCAGACAATCTCTTGTGATTCAAATGACTAAGAAATCATTCTCAATGCCATCCAACCTCACCTTCTTCCCAACCGTTTACTCTCTCATCATTTTACTTACCCTCCTGTTCGGCAATCTTCCCACCATCCCTATTCCATATTAGCCCTCCTTGGTGCCCCTCATATTTCCATCCAGCATCACATCCTCATCCCTACTAATATAGCCCTTCTATACGTTAAACAAAGTAACGTACCAACCAATCAACAGCCTTAATCTCTACATACATTTTCACTCCACCATACCTATCTTTTCCTGTCTCCCCCATTTTCCCTCCCATTTTCAACCCATGTTGCCCACTCCCCCTTGCCTTTGGGCACATCCCATTGATATATTGAGATCGATATGGCTGAATGGCCTTATCCTTTCACTGAGTCATCCTCGCCAGTGGTATCTGGTTTGAGATCCCTGTCAGAAATAGCTTCCGCTGCCCCTTCCCGTCTCCCCTTCACAGTCACGGTCCTATAACCCTGCCGAGCGCCAGCCACGGAATGCAAACACAGCCAACTGCAATTGTCCTTCACGTCTCTGCGAGGCGTGGGGACTTTTGCCCCAAGTGTCATTTCGGTGCACTTGTAGGCATGGATTAAAAAGCCAAAATGTTCTGACTGATGAAGGACACAATATCAGGACGGTTTAGAACATTAACATATTATAGTGAATTGTAATGTAAAGTGTAAAGACACAGTAGTACAGCCATGCTGCTACTTGTTGTAACACTTGTTACATGACACGAATAACTGTGTATTATCTTGCCTTCTAAACATGTCTGACTGCTATTCGGAACCTGGTGGCAATGAGGGCAGGTTGTCTTCTGTGTGTTCCACACCTTTATCATGTTCGTGATGTTAACAGTCCACGCTTACAATGTTATCTTATGATTGACAACCAGGACCCCTCTTTATCCTTCTCCAAACAGCTCCACGAGGCCCTCTTCTCGATAAAAATAAAATGGATAATTTCTCAGAGCCTGGCTCCCCCAGCTGAGAGCTGGGCAACTAGTCAAGTCCTGACTACCTTTGCAATTAATTAGTACACATTATCGCCTTTATACACACTGTGTTGAACGGAAACGTTCTGACATAATCATTGTGAATTAAGGTGATATTCATTTACGTTAATATTTACTGTTTCTTCTTTTTCAGGCATGTGTCTCTAAATATGGACAGTTTATGATATCTAGAGAGACATCATTGGCGCCAATCTAGCTGGATTAAATATTATCCCCCGTCTGTCTGAATCCCTCTACCAGGTAAAAACTATAAGGTAAATGTGAATTCAATATTGAAGACCAAATCGAACATTATATCGGAGACTTGATGTAATATGGAGCTAAACTCAAGATATTTGTCACGTAGAAATTTTGTTAAACAGCAACTCAAGCTGAGTGTATTGACATTGCAAGGTCGTCAAGTGAGAGTGCATTGAGACCTCGTGCTCCTTGTCTATTTTAATTTTACTGAAGGCCCTCCGTTAGTCAAACAAGGCCTTATTTTACCCCTGTCGGGGGCTGGAATCGATCATGCTCCTCAAACCTCGGTGCATGCTGCACTCTTTTCATTAACACACTGCAGGCTCTGGTGAGTGATATGCGCAGTTTTCTGACACAGCCAGAGAGTGACAGGGTGAGGGATTAGGTCAGTGACTGAGCAATATTTAATGTTTCAAGGGGTTGGGGTTATGTAGGGTAAAACTAGATCGTTTCTATGTGGTAGGATGCAACTGCGTCGTAAAGGAACAAACGGGAAATAAAACCCCATCATGCGTTACATAGTAATATGCTTCCATCACTTGTCTACTTATTCTTTATCTCTTATTAAAGGGATATAGATAGGCACCAGAAGCAGAAGGATAGGAAGGCGAATAGATAGGCCATAAAAGCCATAAAAACAGCCAGAATCACATACCACGGTCAAGAAGCAAGTTTAGATAACAAAACGGAGCTGAAGCAGAAGTCATAACCCTGCAGTCCGCATTTTACTATTACCTTATTGCGCCAACCCTGCTGGACCTGACAGTGGAGAGAATCCTACAGTAGGTCGAGACTCATCGGAATGATTATGGTACGGATTCATGAGTGAGAAATACATAAAGACAGACAGACATGAAGACAGATAGTGATAGATAAAGGCGCGAGGGATGTGGTAAAGCGGGCAGGATGGAGGTGGGAGCAGTGGCAGATGCTTCACCATAAAGCCCGATTCAAAGTGACAGAGGCAGACGGGGTGTTACACACCTGGTTGGCCAGGTGACGGCACACCGACGTAACTTATCTTTCTGTGCGCCTACCACTCTCCCTTAACAAGGATTTATTCCTCACATGGACCTCAGCACATAAACCGTTCCAGGTCGGCATCACAAACTGTGAAACATACTGCCCTAAGAGGCCGCCTGGTCTTTTTCGCAGGAACCCAAACACTTTTTGCTGCCTGTCTCGGACACGCTGTAAGTGGTTAACGTTTGATAACCCATTCAGAATGTTAGCATCTAATGGTACCCAATCAAGGTCCATTTATCTACCGTAGCTACCACTTTTTGTCGTTCAACGATAATGTTTTTTTATAATCGAGACAAATATCCGTGTGCATGTAATGTCCGTATTTTGCTCTTTTTTTCAAAAACTATTGTTCGTATAATTTGGTAGCGAATAACTTCGTGAGCACTGAGCAATCATAACATGCCTGTTGAGTCTGGTCGTTCACTGGTCATTCTACAAGGAATAAGTTTACTTCTAAACCAAGGCTCTTTAAGCAGAATCCGTGATACGAAGCGATCTATATGGAGTTACACAAAGGGGTACGGAATTTCAGTCCTTTAAAGAAAAAGATCGCAAAATGCTTGTGGGGGCAGTGAGTGTAATGAACACATGAACATTAGGGGTCAGTTAATTGTAAATAGATACTGCATCGCGAATAGAGCAGGTCACCGAGGGAGAAGGGAAAACGGCGAGGTGGTGGCCGAGACACAGAAGGGAACGTGTTATGAAATATGAAAAGATGACGACAGTGAAAGGGACTCCCTCTTGTCTCGTTCGGTGTGACGGTAAATGACATTTGAGAACTGCTCACCCTCCATCCTCCTCTCCTTCTGCATCAAGGCATATCCAACGGATGGCTCGATGTGGAAATACCATCAGGGTTTCGTGCGTTGTATTGGATGTGCTGCCTGTCAGTTTGTGTTATCAGGAGTGAAATATTATCCCCTGTTTTATCAGCATCTCTCATAAGTCGATGTGTGTGCATTATTGAAATCCCCCCACCGTACCAATCGATTGAGGGGGAAATGTATTTATATTGTGGGATTAGTATTTTGAGTTGGCCTTGGTGGTTTGCTAGACAGTTTGACTCATAGTTTTGTTGCATCTGTATAGATATGGAAAAGAGAACGGACAGGGTCGGGCAGAGGTGTGGTATGGAATAAGAGTAGGGCCTCGTTATAGTGACAACCAGATAGGAAGCCAGGTTGAAAGTCTGTGAGCGCGGCTGACTGCCTGGCTACAGCAGCCTGAAAAGTAAAGGCCCTAAACTGAGGTCCCTTGCCCCTTGTTCTGCCATCATCAGTCCGGCTGCCCTGACTACAACCGTCCCTACCCGTGGCCCTCTACCCTATCCGACCCAAACCCCCCACCCCCACTCATATCCTCACACCCCGCACTCACGCTTGCCATATGCTGGGCCTCCCAGACAAAATAATGCCACCGAAACCCCCGGCATCATTATCACTCGAGTAATGAAATTAATGCTGTCACTGTCAACAAACTCTGGTTTAATGGAAAAAATGCAATTTCCTGGAGCATATTGAGTGCTGAGCCAACACGTGGTGCGGGCTGTGCTGATGGTGAGGGTGGGGTTGGCGGGTGGGCGGGCGGGGCAGACTGGCTGGCTCCTGGTGCTGGGGACGGTGGTAGTGCCAGTGCCTGATGGGAGTGGAGACAGGCGGGTCATCCACACACAGGGAGCCCCCAGCCCATCGGGTCCCACCCTTACACACTCATGTCTGATAGACCTTTCCCACACCCACACGCTGGCTGGTCAACATCTGCGTGGTGCGACAGCCGTCCCCACCACTTCCGCTGCCACCATTGCCACCATTGCCGCCCTCCCATTGCAATGCTTAAAACCCTCCACTGAAAGGTTTAAATCAACAATGTCAACCCGGCTACCCCATCGTCATAACCACCATCATTGGCGTCGCTATCACGCATAACCATGGTATTCAACATTTCCGATATCACCAACACTTCCGGTATCATGACCACCAACTGACTACCCGTAGTGCATTTACTGCCACCAGTGAGGCGAGGTACAGTTGATTTCCTCAGAGATGGAAATAAAAGAGGTTTTTTTCAGATTTAGCTCTCTGTGATGGAAGTACTTAATTCGTCTGTGATTGTGTTTGCACTTTATGCTAGTCGATCTTCTCTGCCCGACCCTTTTGTACTACACTGGCTCGTCTCCTGGTCTCCTGGACAAATTAAATTCCGCTTGAGTCTCTAGATTGCTCTCGCGTCGGCGGCGGAAAGGTCATTTGTACTCAGCCCACTGTATAATTTATCAAACAGCTAGGGTATTGCATTCCCAACAGCCGCTACCCTTATTGTAATCATAATTCCTTCTCATACTGTTTTTACTATCCCACAACCTCAGTAGAATGAATCGTTGGAGGATTTTGTATTCCACAATTGACCAGCAGTTCCACTTCGGGATTCCTGAGTGAGTTGGAGGGAGAAGAGATTCCTCGCCTGGGTAACTTCTCCCTTTTCGCTCAACTGACCGGTAGGGGGAGTGGCCACTGATAGGACTGACCTTTGTAGCATGCGGCCAGCACCAGGCTTTTTGTGTGTGGGATCCATGCCAAAGATGTAGAGAGGGGCGGACTTAGGGGAGGAGAGGGGGTTGGGGGTTGACTGAGCGCGTAGTTCGCCGTCAGTAGTTTGCATTAGGTTCTCCCTGTTGGGCACCACCCGATAGCCACAGTCACCGATGACCGGCTTACTCGCCGCCAAAGCGGTGGGCAATAGCTCCATCGGCCTCTGGCCCCCAGCCGGCTTGCCTGGCATCGGCCAACAGGCACAGGCTGGGGCTTAACCGGCTGGACCTTTTGTTGCACAAGTTGTGGCCTGGAAGGGCGATAAGGCCCCCGGTGCTGAAGAGAGGGTGGGGGTGCGGCCGGCTCCCGCCGACTGATAAGCAGAGCCGCTGTCCGACAAAATAGTTACATAAATGGATCAGAGGCTGCTGCTTGCCGGACACACTCACATGATGGTGACCGACTAGGCTTTGGCATTGGCTCTGGCTCTGGATGGGGAGTATCTACATCCACCCCGCGGCCCCTTTTCACTCCCGTACACCACTAGGGGGCCGTCGCACACCGGCAAGGGGCTGCTGCAGGCTGATAGTGGGGTGTCTTCACACCCCCAGACAAGCTTTGTGTCAATATATGGTGGTTGGACGTTTGTATGGCCTTTTATGGCCACCCCCAGCCTTCCCCATCTCTTTCTATCGTCCCATCATCAGTACCACTTTTAACGAGACACAAGTTAAGTATACCTTGTAGCTCACAGGGTGGGAGATGGCAATAAGAAAAATATGTCCTTTAATCAGAACACAACTATCTTTTCGTCTAGCAAAGTTTCCCTGCCTTCAGCATTTGGCATTCACTTTCCCTCATAAAGGATCATCGGTGCTAAAGCGCATGTCGCATGTTAATTGATGTCCCTGTAGATGTGCGGATACCTGATATGCATATACTCTGACTTAATTTTTTTCGATTTTTCTCGAAATATGAGCATTATCCTGTATCTCTATTGATTTGGACAAACAAATTTCATTACCCAACCCTTACACTTCTCAACCATATAAAGTTCATCGCCATCGTAAACTCAGGTTATGGAAGAACGCACATATAACGTTTGACCACCGATACTCACAACCACCCTCCATCCACCCCACCTTCCATTCTACTACAACCAAAGAGTGTGTAGATCGACACAGGAAAATGCTCGAGTAGCTAACCGGGACCAGTGCAGGGAACGTACCATCGCCATTTTGTCAGTGGCTTATGTAGGAATGTGAGGAAAGGATGGGTGGGGGAGAGTGATGGCTTAGTTTGAACCTCAAGGAAACACTCATGTACCTTGGATACTTTTAGTGCGGTACAGGGAGCAGCTGTTTCTCGGTGTGGTTGCCGCTTACATCTGACGTGAAATGCGGGCTTCTTACGAAAGGCGAAGGTGGCGCTATCTACAAGTGGAATACGTCATGGGTGGGTGAAGGGAAGGGTGCGGGTGTACTGTGGAGTAAAAGAAGCCATGATAAGAAAGCTGGGGCAAAGTTGAGATACGGGCTTAGGAAATTTCAGTTGGTGCTGGTTGGTTAGTGAAAGTCTAATCAAGGCACATGGTGCGTGCCTGGTTGGAGGGAATTGAGATGTTCTGCTTTTAATGTAGTGATTGAGTACTTGCGTAAGACAATTAACTAAGCACATACCAAAGTGTAGTTGGGTGGTGGACTTGAAATAACTAAACGAATGGAAACTTCAGTATTGTACGGGAGTTTGGGTCGAGCTAAACGTAATAAAGGATGAAGCACAGCCAGTTGAGAGATAATCCAGGGTAGGTCGGTCAGAGAGACGCTCAGTCCAAAAAAGTAGGTCAGAGTGACTGTGCTTCAAGGGCAGCAAGGACAAGTCGGGGATGGTGAAGAGGGAATAAGTGAACTACTATCTATGTAAGGGTTTCTCTTTCAGGTAGGTCAGTGGCAATCCGTCAAATCCAAGTGAACTTATAGATATTCATCAAGGAAGACTGGTTCTATAGGGCCAGTCAGTGAAAGGAAGGCTAGCTCGGTCGGTGAAGAGTAGCAGGTTGAATGGCTCACTGTTCAGCTAATAGAGGGAGAGCAGGGGTTGTCTGAGGCACCATGAAGTAAAAACGAAAATATAACCTGAGCGGTTCAGCTTCTAAATGTGTCAGGGATGAGAGATGAAGTGCGGGGCGCGCGTCCGGGTGACGCAGGTCATGCTTTTACGGCGCCCGACTTTGACGTAACGCCGGTAAACGCCAGGCTAAAAAAGCCGCCCGTAATGTAATGAAGAAGCGGGCGTGTCTTCCGGCCGCCCGCCTCGCTTGTCCGAACGTGATATTTTCTTGAGAGCAGAGGGCTAACTTCTTGCTGTGAGCAAAGGTTTACATTCCAGGCTTCAGTTAAGGCCTGCCATTAGCAGATATCAGCGAAATCTACCCCAGTCAGGGTATGCTTAGATAATTCACTCTCCCAAATAAACACAATTACTTTTCCTGATCTACTGAATTAGTCCAAGTTGCTCCAAGTTGCTTTGCACACAGCTAAGAATTGTCCCAAGCAGATATGACTAGTTCGAAGCAACCTATTGAAACTACTTTGTATTTCTGACCCCCATGTTGGGTGTACAGTATTTTTCGGCCTGCCGTTACTTTGTTGATCCTTCTGGCTCGGAGTAGCTCTGTCTAAGTCGATATATCCACGTTCTTTCTTCCATACTTGTACTAGACAATTTGGGGCCGAATTGTATAACTTATCCGAAACAGGTGATGACAATTGATAACGTGCTATTGGACCTGCAACAGGACATATACGGTTCCACCACAAGTAAGGAGATTTCATGTGCTTCATATGAGGCAACGTACTTGCCTCACGCATACACATGTATTATATTTATGTCCAAGAAAGCAAACGAAGTCACATAGACCTTGATATAACACACCGAATTCTGAAAACCATATATTGTGGGCATTATACATTGACCCCTAGAGCCATTGAAAATCCCCTATACTTTTGCTATGATCACAACTAGGTCCAAGCATTTGTGAGCAGCTCATGAGTTCTGTACCAGTTCTGCTGACCAGGAGATACGTGAAGCAGCTCCACTTCTCTAGACGAGATGCGTGTGTGTAGCGTAGTGAACCTACCCTCGCACGTGCCAATACAGTCCATCCTACCCCCCCCCCCCTCCACTCCTTACGCTCACCCCAGCTCGCTGCATCCCAATTCAGCACCAGCTACTGCAGACGACCCGTGGGGTGAGGTTTAGGTATCACTCCAGATACTATAGTCTGCTGACCTAGGTGAGCTGGAGGGATGAAGAGCATTGGGAATAGGGACGGCCAGATCTGGAAGTGGAGGAAGGTAGGCCCGGGCTGAACTCTATCTTCAGCCCCCCTGCTGTCTCAGACATGGGTCCCGTTCCAGGAACCCCGCCAGGATGGTAGGGCCCTCACGGTGAGCCCGGCGGGTGAAGCAATTAGGCCAGGCCTCACCTGTAGACCTGCCGATAAAGCGTGATTAATCAGGTGAGGGGTGGCTACCGTCAGCAATGTGCTGTAGGCCTGAAGCGGCGGGCAGCAGGTAGCAAGCAGAAGTAAGCACGCAGGCGAGTTGCGGGCGGTGGGTGCCCAGGAGATGCCCCTTAAAGAGTCTCAGAAGGCTTAATTCGGCGGTGGTTAGCGAGGCAGTAGAGGGCAGTTACCGGCTTAGGGAGCCCAGCTGAAGGACAAGTAGCAGGGGTTATCATCATGAAACTTCAGCATAGAATTCTTATTCTGTAGTTTCCGAGTCCCGCAGCAGCCACCGTTCTCCTTCATCCCCTATCTGTGGTAGATTTAGTGTTATATCAAAGGACAGTCATCCTCATACCAAGCCTATGTTGTGTGTGAACTAAAACAACTCTCACCTCAGTAAATGTGTAGGGGTGAGATTTCTAACTAAATTCATCTCATAGATTCGATCAACACCTCTGTGTTGTAAACCATCCAGATAAGTTGAACCTTGAGTAAGTCCCTATATACCCTCAGTGTCCCCTGGGACGTTAAATAAACAGACAAACCAAAGCCATCTTATACTGTATGCAACCAGGACGCACTGGGAAACAGAGTCACTTACAACATTAAACGGGGGCCACAGTTTGTTTGTTTGTTTGCTTGTTTGGGTAGTTTAACGTCCAATGTCTGCCAAAATGAGCGTTGGAGCTGACATAAAATAGTCATGTGTCAAATTGGTCGTCATCGGTAGCTCAATTCACTTAATGTATATACAAGAGCGTTTATTGGGTGTAATTTTTGGTTATTTATTCAGGATTTATGAGTATGGAGGAATGTTAATGTTCCCCAGTTACTTTAGCGTTCAGATTAAAAACAAAGGTTGATTCATGTACATGTATTAGAATGAACATTAATACCGGACTGAATATGGTTGTGTTTTGTCTTTTGTCGCATAACTTGACACCGCATTGACACACAAATATTCATATTGAACCTCGGCCTTACTGGACTAACTGCCTGTAGCAAATGGGTCACTAGTTTGTATTCTCTTGCTTTCCCAACATTAGTTCATCAATATTGATTACATTGAATATTTCCTATTTATAGTCGATTATGCATATATGCATGTATAATGGTTTCCTTTGGTTAAATGACAACCCCGGATCGTTATATGGTTGCGAAATATTCAATACCAAATATGAAACTCCGCAAGTTGATACACAGTGAATGAGATTTGAGAAACAATGCTAAACTATATCTCAGACACATGAACGACTCACCCGGAGAATGATAGAAGCAGTCGGGTGTCGGCTGCTTGTCTCCATTCATTTTTTATAGAACCTCCATTAAAGTCCAACCTTGTAACATAATAGTAGAATGGCGGCGCCAAAAGGCAAACGGCTACAGGTGGAGCTAGCTTTTATCGAGTCTCAGTTATCTGTATAATTCAGGCTGCAATCTTAATCGGCGATTATTATTATTTTTACCCACGAGGACGGAGAACACTACCGGCTTCTGGCGGCAGTCAATGAGTCAGTCTAACGAACCTGCATGCTCCCACCAACCACTCAGCCATGCCTGGATATGATGCATCAGGTGCCTCCCAATACCACCTGTCATAATTACACCGTTCCCACTGGCCCACAAAATATTGCTCCCTCGGTTATGATGTATTGGCCTACCATTCAACACGTCCTTCTTAATGGGGCGGCAAATAATGCCCGATTGTACGCTTTTCACCGCGCTTTGGATACGCCTTTGTTTGACTATTAATAGGTCTCACTGATTTCTATTCAATAATGTAGGCCCCCGGCGGGTGCAGCGACCACACGGCGCGCATAAAATTGTAGTGTTATCCCCCGACCGCGAGGACTTTTGTGAGACTAAATTGGATGGACTCGGGTTCGTTATCTGACCGTGCTGGTTGTGATGGATCGCAAAGTCCAAAAGAACCAGGCTGCTGCTACACCCTCCCACCCTCCCACCCTCCCACCCAACCCTGGAGAGACACACCGACATTGAACAGGTGACTGTGTTTCTATTCGCCTGCTTTATCAGGTACCTACTCTAGGTGAAACGGATTTCCTTTCAATCCTAGTTCCTGCGTATTGCAGTTCACGTCCGATAAACATGCACTCATGCAAGATCCTCCCAAAAATATTGCTGTGAAGGCCTTTTAGATTGAAAATTAGATTGTAGAGATCAGAATTATTTGTATGAGATGTGATAAATACAATCACAATGTCTTGTTCAACCATGACGGAAGAGGATTGACCATAACATATTTGATCGTGTATACTTTCCATTCCTCGTCAGTTCAGTCGCAAAGGACACCCTTATACGGCATGCTCCTCCCCAAGAATACACGTTTGCTGCGAGGTCAGCACTAAGGTGTACTGCTTGGCCTGGCTCCAGTAGCACGAATCAGATAACTCAGTACCTAGCCCTCGTCCCCTACCCGACACCCCACCGAAATATTTGGTCATTATGAGCAAGTAGAATCGATCTATCGGAGGAGCCCCAGCTCAAGGTGGGGGCTTAGGGGTATGGGTAATTAGGGCAACATTGGGTACTGAGCTCTGGCATGCTTTGGCGGGCACGAGTAGGGTACAGGAGGGTTGGCTGGTAGGAGGTAGGGAAGGGATATGGGGAGGGGGATGGATGGGGGTGCCTGGCGGGAGGATGAGGCTGGGGGCACGCCGTCGGCGTGCTCTTATTTAGCCCTGCATATAACATGGGGGCCTTCCCCCCGATATTGGCAGCGCTCAGTGATGGATGAACAGCTTCTGGCCCAAGTCCTCTGGGAAATTTTCACAGAAAATTGGATGCGATTTGACCAACATTCAGCTAACAAAATTAGATGTGGCCGATTGTGATGGGCGCGGTGGTGGACTACACAGATGGACATGGACCGAAGCGTGTCTCACATCAAGCACGGCTTTAGGGCCACCCGGGTCAAAGCCTGGTTAATTTTGCATTTCTATATATGGCACTCACGCGTGGAAGATGTATTTTCCCCAGTCCATGACGTAAGTCTTTTATAAACAAAAAATGTATTCGTATTTTGGAGAAAGGAAAAGACCGAATGACCGTGTCGTCTTGAAGGAAAGAAAGAAAGGATAAATACGCGAATTGTAAGAAAATCTGTGATTTAATGTCATGCTCTGGATTCGCCTCCCCCCCCCCTCCCCGCCCCCTATTACCGGGTGGCCTTCAAGGATGCCTGTTTTCTTGGTTTGTGCTTCAGGCGTCCTCAATAACTCATATGTGTTACCGCCGCACAGAAGCCTCAGGTACAGGATGCTTCGAGATCTGAAAGCGCTGAAAATGTCTATACATTAAAGGCTGTGCAATTAAAAATTCATCATTAAATGAGCGGTGGCTCAAAAGACATCAGGCGATGTATTACTGAAATGCATTTGATACACATATAACATCAGATCAAAGAACTATATATCATAATAACTCCCTACCCCGAAACAGCAAATGATATGACAAGAGAGGTAATGATGACGCAAAGCTACACTGCAAATTACATGAGAGTGGGTAACATGATACACCATAAACACAAAAAAACATGTTAATGGATATATTCGGAGAAGTTGTGTGTGTGTTGACTCACAAACCTGTTTCTGTAAGTCGTATGCTACACTTTATCAAAAATATATCCAGTCTCAGTCAGTGTAGATTGGCAGGGATTATTGATTATGATATTAGTACTTAAGAGGGAAGGAGGGCAACTGCCTTGTTTACTTTTTGTACTGCATTGATAATCGTATGTGTGTCTGAAATAGCAAGACGTTGATCTGCCCTAATTAGGCAGACAGAAGCAGGTCGGTAGTAAGCTGAGTGTCTCTATAGGGTGCTGAATGACCTCGGGTCTTCCTTTCACCAGACACCAGCCTGTACCGCACTCCGAGACACGCGTCATTGAGATGGACAGTGTCTGACCTTCAGTCGTCTGTATCACCGTCCGGATGAGACTGTCGCGCCCCCTGGCCGCAGTGGTCAATGACGTGTCGCGGACGTCATCAGGCCACGTCGTCAGGCCAATGGCCGGCGTCTGGTGGGCACCAGGTCCGGGAAAAGAAGGTGGCGGAAGCCGGTACCAGTAAACGAGTGCTTACGATTCAGTTGTCAGTGCCTAAAGCTGCGCCTTCGGAAGGCGACCAGTAAAAGAAAACAGAGCAGGTAAGAATGGATGAATCAGACTTAGAGTCAGGATGCAAAAGTTATAATCACGAAAGATATGTGTATAAATATGACAAGATCCAAAATGTCAGCCGCAACCCTATCAGAGCTGGATTACTTGTACTCAATAATAGTAACTGGAAACAATTTAACTGCAAAAGTAAATGTTTACAGCTCAGATGTAAGGTTAGAGGATACATCAAGGATGAACTGTTACAATCTAACATAGTTACAATCTAGAGCGGCTGGAAGATAGTGATTTTTCTATCCCTGAGCCATACTCAAGGATAAATATAAACTTTAGAAAAACATAATATAAAAGCTGCTATAACAAAACCAGCAGCTTCAGTGAAGCCCTAATGAGAATGTGAGGTGATTTGTGCTCATGGGTATGAAAATGAACAGTCATAGTTGCAAATATTTGTCATCCAAATAGTGAACACCTTGCATTTGCACAGAAGGATTGGTGTGATGCCACTATCGCCAGCACTTTATCACCCCGGTATGTTCGCGCTGTAACAGAGTGGTTTTAACACGCTGAGCAGAGTGGCTGGGCTTGAGATGTGTAGTATCGTATCACCAGACGAGAAACCAAATAATTATGCTAGGTTTATACCATCACCCCCGACCGTCCTGACAATGAATTTTCCTCGTGGCCGTACTCCATTGTGGCTGCCGTGGTCCGCCTTAAGTCTTAGGGCTAGCGAAACGTTAGTCAACTTGGCTGTCAGGGAAGTATCGGGAAAAGTTTCGGTCTGTCAAAAAATCCAGCACGACAGTCCTGACGATTCCTGGCACCCCCCCCCCCCCCTCCCCATGGCTAATGAGAATAAGGACTGCCATAAGTCGCTTTAAATCAACGGGCTGGGAGATGGGGGATTCTGGATAGCACTAGGCCTATGGGACCGTAGTCCACCGGGATATTCATTCAACTGCCAACAGTGAGAGAATTTGTTGAATTTACATGCATACATACATGTAAACCACCAGAGAAGGTGAACAACTCTAAACGGTTGTGAACATGTAAGTTTGATGAGTGTTTTTATCATTTTTGATTTTTTGTTGTGATCCCTATTCCCTTCTGTTTTGCAACAGTGGATTACGGGAAGGTGTATAACAGGAAACTTCCGTAGTCTACTGGGCTCACAACGTAAGTCGTCGGGCCCGTGACGTACGGCGGAATCCACGGCGACCTGCGGCAACCTTAAGTCGCTCTTATGATTTAGGCCGAGCGGAGCAAAGGTCATAAAAAGTCCACATCGACTTACGGCTTTTGTACCATCGCTTTATCAAGTTTATGAGGATTAGGAATTGGGTCAGAAGTCATTACTGTCTAGACATAGAGAGGCCATGATTACATGTGGGCTATCTCTAATTACATACATACACGAGAAGAAAATGTGTTTGCTTCTGGCTTAACTGGTACCCTTTCTAACGTCTTCAGAGTGGGAAGCTATTTTGATATATGAGGAGAGATTTTATGGATTCCGCTTTTGACTAAAATAAAACTACATAATGAAAACTTGGAAACATGGTCATTAAAGCTACTATAAAATGCATTTCTATCACTTCAACGGATGAGAAGCGCTAGAGACAACTTGACCTTCAACAAATTGAGTTGTGATAAGGTGATGGGTACTCCTCTAATTGATCTTCACACCGCTCATTGTTTTTCCAGTGTGCTGGTCTTGAAGTACCCTATGTCCTCCATGCATGCAGAAAAAGAATGGAATGAGTATGAATGAGCAATTTGTAGATCATTGGTCACTGTTTAGCAAATCCTCCGGGCTTGGTAGAAAGAGTTCAGCAATGAGAGGCACATAAAGAATACCACCTAGGCTGGGGTCACTAATCCTAATGTGGAAGCCGCCCGGGAAATCATGATGTGTGATTTGTTGCTGGGGGAAATGGCTTGTATGTTAGAGGGACACATACATGCATGGGGACCGACTTGGGATAATTCTCAGCTAGACTAGCGTCCAGGCAAGACACACCTGTTAACACGGCAAAGGAATTGCCGAGGAGCGATGATCACGCGATGGTTGTTTCCGGGATTTGACGCCGTAGCAACAGCCAAGGCGAAATGGAATTTGTAAGATGGGGCGATAGGCAGTGGCAGAATAAGAGGGAAAGACTTTACCGTCTGACCAATAAACCAAAGGCTCACTTATCTCACCTCATGAAGCAGAGCGGGATTGGTGTCAAACGCCTCCTGCCACTGATGCCCGTGAGGCATGGCGAGAGGCAAGGTGAATACGGCCATTGTAAAGCAGAAGCAATTAGAGGATTTCAGCGACACGCGACGTACTTGACCATCTGACCGCACGCGCAACTACGGCAACCGCCGGGAGTCGGTCAGGGACCCCTTTATCACTCGCCTTGACGCTCAAGCTACTGGATCTTATTGTCTACCCGTCTCCCCACTATTTGACCTCAGGTTGAGAAACTTTAGAACAGTAAGAATTGCTGAGTTTGCCTTGAAATATCAGCACTGCTATGTTCTGGGTTGGTGCTTCAGATTTCTACCTGAATTCATCTCGTAGATTCGGTGAAATGGTATACAACGCTTGTAATGATGAGATCTAGGCAAATTGTTCGTCAAACGGTGAAATATAAATGCTTTCAGTCATGATTCCTGGAAACGGAGCTATGTGCAGTTGACATTACGCAGAGACGACAGTTTTACACTTTTCCAAGGAAATCCTACAAAATACAATAAACTGAGCCTAATTCACGGTAATAACATTGTTTTTTTATCTCCCACCTACTGATGTGGTCACCGTATATCTCTCTGATGTAGTAAATTCCACATGAAAAATATTTCCACTTTTTTGCCTGACCCAAACTGGCATCCTTGATTACAATACATTTAATCTCTTAAGGTCTTGAGTGGAATATCCAATTCCAACAAGTCGGCTGCCAATCATAGGTGGAATGAAAGGCAATATTTAATATTGGGTAACTTGAAACCCGCCCTATCTATTGACATCCTGTGCGACATCAAGAATGATGACTGGAAATCTTTGAGAAATTGCGATTTCTTTTTTATTACTTTTTGCCATCTTTAGATGGGTCAGATCTTTTTTACTATGAGTGGCAATATGTTGTGTAAAGAAACCTGTACAGCGCCTGTATGATCCGTTTTATGTCAAACGCCATAGATTACTGCTCACCACGAGAATAAATCCGTACTCTCTCGCTAGAAAGGCAAGCAGCTCAGAAAATTCCCGTCATATTTTTTTCTTTCACTGCATAAATAAGCGTACAAGAATAAACAATACGTCTTGTGTGAGAGGGTCATCTCATGTACTTTCATATTGCCAACAACAGTGCAAGTGTAGGTATGGTCAAAACAATTGTTTGTCATTTTCCGGCGAAGATGGTAGATTTTTGGCATTCTATCAAGAAATCTGGAGGTTTTTATTATGTACCTGACCTAGAAGGCCACAATGAAGTGTGCTTGACCTCACCGACATCACTGATTATTAACGTCAATAGTACTGCAGTCTGTAGTGAGTGTGTTATGGCTAGTAACATAAGTATCTGTGGTGTACTTGTAACTTGTGTTTCTGGTTACATGACCCAAAAACCTAGGTAGGGAGGTGGGGATTTTTTTCCATTCGTCAGTCAGGAACAACATTGAAGACATAATAACGTAATATAGTCTTAGTTCCTAAATTCTGCTCAAATAATCTTTTTTTAGTTTCTTCCTTGTCAACCATTGAGTGTATTCATTCCTTTTTGAGCTCAGGTGCACTTTCAATGAGCTTTGGGATAACTGTCATTGAGTTGCACCTTTTCAGTGTAACATCTGTCTCAGAACTTACAGAGTCCTCAGGCAACATCATGAAGGATGAGGTTTAGATTTGACATGACCCTTCTGGTTGATTACAAAAGTTCTGTACTGGCATACATTCTGATGCTATGCATAGATCAATGTCAAGCTCCTCAATAATGTAGATCATCAATAGTTAATGATTCATCACCTCAATAGAGACTTCATACGATTCTGAGATTTTACACCACAAAACACCAATGTGATGCTTTCATGGCTCTCATATAATCTTCAGATTTAGCACAGCCTATTTACAGTGCATATTTTGCTGTATATTTGACCAAATGTGTGTTTTTTTTTCATATTTTCCATCAGAAATCGCAAGTCGCAAACTCTGTAGAGGCAAACAAAATTCTCGGTAGGTAAGGTTTTGCTAGGTAGGGGGGTAACCAGAAACACCTTTTTTGGGCCTAAGAGAAGGATCAAAATAAGGTAGGCTTGGCTCATAGATCTTTATGTAACAAAACGGCTAGGCGACTGATACATTGAACAAATAACACAACGGTTTTTCCTTCTGTAGCCAGTATGTTGTGGTCAGTAATGTATAAGTGCAGGCATGAATACTATGTCTATGGAGGATGAGGGAAGGGACATGTCAAATGAGCTGCAGCTGGGTGACCTACGAATCTTGTGCTGGTACATGTTAGGTAGTGCTTTGTAGGAGTATTGATCAAGTGAATCTGTGTAAGCAGAACCCTGAAAAGGATAAAATTCTGTTTGAGCAGGATACTGAAAGGGTTAAAAAATAAAAATAATTCTGAGAGTAGACGTTGATGACTGATGCTCACGACCGGAGTGAACCGAACTGGAAATGGCTCTGGCTAGACGCACTTGTGGGGATGCCCTTCATTCCGTGGATAAACCGAATTTGGCTATTACTGGGATTGGAGAGACGTGGATGACATGATGTGGGGTTGGGGGAAGGGGTTGGGGGTAGTGATCGCATTATGAGACTGACGTTCATTCACCGGCCTGCTTTCATAGGCCTGATTGTTATGGGATTATTGCGTTATGACATAACGATCGTCAATGACGGGAATTCATCACTGCGTGCCACCACTTGAAAAGGAGGTCCTGGCGTCGGCGACGTTTTATTGGCCGAAACCGGTCAATCTGGATTTCTACATTTACACAAATAGACACCACCCGCCTCCCTCAAAGGCGCCATCATGCCCTGCTCGCCGGCCCTGCCTCCGCTCGTCCCGTTCGCTCCACTTGAAACAACCGACGTTTACGGTAATAATGAATGTCAATTGTGTTTAGATAGCGGCATAGATCACATCGCTGGGTGAACCCCAGCCCCGCGGCTGCCGACGCTCATGAGACAAAGGCTGTTTACATATGGCGGGCATTACGGGGTGGACGCCATTGATGCATGGTCCCTCTCCGTCCTATACCCAACCTCACTGACGTCCCAGAGGGAAATAAAAATTCCAATGGGATCTTCAGGCGATACAGGCCATATACTATTAGGGGAAGGGCAAAGCTCACTTGCGCATAGCTGGCTCGATATATGCAGTACACCTTCCGTAGCTCGTGCTCACTACGAGGAGCGTGCTTTTATTTAAGTTTTCCCGCCTAAAGTCCGGGTCTATGCTGCTCGCTCGGGAGAAATATTGTCTGCTGCAGTCCGTATTTAGCAAGACGCGCTGGGATGCCTGCGCATCGGCCTAGCAGGGAGTTTCATATATAATGGGGAGTGTGCCACGCCTGACCTTTCCGTGTCGGGCGGGAGTATTCACAGCACGCTGCGACGGGATGGCAATTACCGCGTCACCCAAAGACAAGAACCTACGCCAGGCCCGCTGCATGTGGCACCGGCGACCTTAGCGCCCAGGCCGAAGGCGGCCATTAACCTTCGCGACGGGGCGCAAGTGGACGTGGTGTGTGAGCAGGGGGATGAGGTGAACGTAGAGCGCTGGGAGGTACGGGGAAGAGAAGCGGCTTCTGGGCAACGGGCGACAGGAAGAGGGGATGGGAGTTGAGAAAGTAAATAAAGCATGAATAAAAGGACGAAGGTATACAAATGGGAGGGAGTGGGACGGGAGAAAAAGAGAGGACGGATGTGTAAGTATATCAGGCAGATGAAGAGAAGATAGGGGAAAAGAAAGCAACGCTTGGAGAAAAAGAGAAACCGGTGTGGAAAAGAGAATATAAATAGCAGAGGGATTGAAGGAAATCCTGAAAGGTGGAGGACAATGATGGGGATGGTATAGCCCGATGCGAGGGATGCATAATGAATACTCTAACATAGAGAATTGCAGAAGGGGAGCACAAGAACGGAAGGGAAGTAAAAGGCGACCGGGTTGGGTGCTCATCTGGCTAGCTCGATTTCAGTATGCGGTTATGTGAGATCTCAATGTTACACTAATTCAGCAGCGATCATCGCGGGTCCTGGAATGAAACAGTATCTATTCATCCCTCTTTGTGGCCTGAACAGTGCCACCAGTCTGCGCTGATTGCGAGGTGAATCCATGTCACACGAGAAGCACGCTATGCCCTGAAGCCACCTGCCACAGTGTAACTTCCAAATTGCGCCGCAGACATTGTTCCGCACAGTATGTGCTATGTTAACCGTTGTCAACGGTTTCTATGGCATCTTCGCAAGGACAATACTGCCAGCACCTAGGTGCTTAGTTTGCTAAACTGAATAGAAAACGAATATGTCTTAAGTTCATCTTCCGCAGTTATTAAATTTCGTTTGAGAGCAAAGTAAGGATGAATGTGAGCCATGCATGCTGCATAATATTTTGTAATTCTGAACTAGGTAAGACGAAAATCTCATGCCTTCCTAGCCTTCAGCCAGTATCGTATTGACATTTGTGATGAGATGTTTTATGTTTAGAATCATGATTGGTCAATTTGCATATGCTGGCATTTCCGGCCCACGCGTTATAAGCCAAGTTGGATAACCATGAATGATACATTTAATATATATATATATATATATATATATATACATATTAAACTTCATTTCTCTCATAACCACTATGTACACGTATCTATATTGTAGATGAAATTGTTTGTGTCAACGGAACTCCTTGTTGTTAAAGAAAATTGGTCTGAAAATCTGCTATGCAGAGGGCATTTCTAGGTACCTCTTTACAGTGCAAATGATAATATATAAAATATGGCATTTATGTTTAGGAAATGAGATTGTATTTACGTATTGCCTTGAAGATCGTGGAGGCTATAGATGCCCCCTGGCTCTCGCAGTCCGTGCGTTACTCTTTGTTCAATAGCCTGCGTTTTGACGTCGGGGCAGGCGGCACCTTAAGTGAGCGTCCCAAATAGATTCTGCAACACTAACTAAACCTCTCATACAGACAGACAAACACAGGAGACATTCCCACGGGGTTGTCGACTTGACAATACAACCTTGCATTGGGTTCTTGCAGAACAGGAACAGAGTGCATCCATAGTACTCGTAGGTGGAACGGGGGTCGCAGAGAGGGGTGCACAGCAGTGTTTGATGTGGAAGGAGAGGGGCTTACTCTGATTGGATGGCTATTGTTTCCAATGAAAACGGGCGCCATAGTAACTTGTAAGCCGGGGAGGTCATTGATCGTGCTTTGATTTTCGCGCGTCACTGTAGGGGGCGGGTGTCGCCGGGCGTTAGGCGCCTTCTGCCTGCCCTTCTTACCTCTCCTCCCCTCGCGGCCCTCCTCGGCCGGCAGCCCCCACAGGGCCCCAGCTCCGGCCCGGCCCGGACGGCATGCGTAATCTAAGGGAAGTGGCAAACTCTGTCTGGCATCAGACAGCAGCATCGGAATGGACGCGCCAGCACGTGTCACAGTTCAGAGGTGGCCACATTTCCGTCGGCTCGCCCATCGAGAACAATTTGTTAGCGTGCCAACTGGATCACCTTGGTCGGCCCAGGCAGGCGTCGGGACCGTAGGGTGGAGGGGGAGGGGGGTGGCGGTGGGGAGGGGGCGGAGAACGACAACGAGGGTGAGTAGGAGCAGGAGGAGGGTGTACCATCATAACCGTCGCCGCTGCCCGAAGTCTGCAACTGATCTTATTTTCTGCTTTCAAAGGAAACCGAATAACAAATGTTGTATTCAGCCTAATGGGACTACAATGTTAATCCTGTTTGGGATCTTCCATGGGCCACTGATAGGCAGCACATATACCGCCGCTTAGTGGACTTTTCTTTCATCCCCATAAATGATGGGAGGTATATTTTCGCTCAGCGGTCTGACTGACTGCATTATCATCATGATCTTCAACTCGTCATCGTCGTCAGCCTGGTTGAGAGTCAATTTGAAACCACCATTATGCTGCCTCATCTCCCACACCCACCACTAATATAACAGAAGGCAAAGTCCGCATGTTTGTCTTGATCTGCGAATTAAACTGACTTAAGAGTAGGTTCAGATGTCTGTTCTCAGCATCCATGTGGGCGGCAATTTTCATTTGTTTTTGACCCTTGCAATATCCTAGCATTGGTCTCCTGTGAAGTCACTGTTTCTCGATAAGCGCCGATCAAACAAATCGTCATCTGCGCATTTAGACCCGACAACACCTTCACCTGTTGCGTCCATTAGCGCGCAGATTGCTGTAGTACATTGTAGGGCTGGCTGCCATTGCTGATAGCTTTTCATTGCGAAGAAACGCAGGCGTTAACCTTCAGGCAGGAAGTGCATGCTGC
Organism: Alentia gelatinosa; assembly: GCA_950022655.1. NCBI lineage: Eukaryota > Metazoa > Annelida > Polychaeta > Phyllodocida > Polynoidae > Alentia > Alentia gelatinosa. The sequence continues at coordinate 57,706,216 of OX465579.1, forward strand.
GAGAAAGGATCTATGTGAGGGGTTGGCGGCAGACGTTCCAATAAGACTTTCTAGCACAGTTGGAAGTGACAGGGAGAAAACGGCACACATTAACTCAACCGGAATATGATCGCATGACTTTTGATCGCTCGAATCGTAGGGAATATACTCTCTTTATTTCTGATTTTGTTGTGACAGAAAGGTCCTTATACGAGGCTGAGGTATGTTTACGAGTTTATAAAGAAGAGAATAGGTATTGGGGATATGAAGATTTAGACACTGTGATGTACATCTGTCTGTATTAGTATGCCAGGCTGGCGTACCCTGCTGTGGACCCCAAGACACCCTGCGAGGTAATGGCTGGACGTTGGTGGGTGTCCTTGTTGGGATAAAGCGAGAACTGGCTATTCGCAGGCAACGTTTTATGGGTAGTGTAGGATGGTTGTTGGGTGGTGATGCTAATGATTGCATGATACTAATTGGCTGGATGGTAGAATATGCAACAGGTTGCATCATGTTAAACGGACAGCTCGAGGCATTAGTCAAGGTAAAAGTTACACATATTGAATGCTTCTGTCAGAAAGATGGTAGATTCTAGATCATCGTCACCACCGGATTGTTACTAAGGCGTGGCGTCCACTGAGCTCCCGAAACACTACGATGGGTATTACGATGCACATCCCGATACAAAATCATATCGCGTTAGAAAGTCAGAATTAATCGTATGCGGTGCACCTGAGGAAGCACACCGACGCACGCATCCTAATGCCTCTGGTAGTGCACCCGGAGCTCAGTGGACGCAAGGCCTAAATGTGTGGCAGATGGTTTGGGTTTTCAATGGATTCCCTGATAGCTATGCTGTGGTTTGCTGGCAGTATTTCATAGTAAGTAGCAATGGTCTAATAGGTAGCAAGGGTTCGATGGTTTGCAGCTCCCAGATGAAGGGTTATAGCAGAAACGGATCATAGAGGTTCCCTGTAGACTACCACAGAGGTAGTCGCGAGTGATGGGTGCCAAGGCACGAGGAGGTAGTCAGGTCCGGTCGCATAGTAGCTGGGCGAGTATGGTTGGACAGCGGGAACCTGCTGTCTCTAAGCGACGCCACGAGCGTTTTTATGCCTTTTATGGACGGCCACTTCCGTTTGCTCCCACATCTCCGCAGACAATGCCCAGGACGTCAGCGATTGGCTGGCTCGGCGCTGCTGGCTTTCTATTGGTTTGTGTCTATCGATTTTAGTTGAGTTTTAGGGTGTGTTGTAAGGGAGGGGGTTCCGAGTTCAGCGCACTATTTGATGCATGGGGAGACAGCAGGCCACGTCAATTAGAGAATTGCTCTGAGCCATTGCTTCTAATGGGCACCACCAGTCGGGGTCCATGCATATGAGAAGCAATTAGCATATTGGCGCGCTACCCTACCGCTTCCTGGGCCGCGTGGTGCCGCCACTAGTCCACAACAAAACATGATTTCCTGACTTAGGAATTGGTCCTGCGCCTTAAGCCAACTTAAGGTATGAACTGTTCCAATTACAATCAGCAATGTCTATATTCTTGTCCTTGTTGAATCTATTTACATTCACAGCGTGGGACAATGCCCTCTATAGATTTTATACCATCGTCGTAAAGGCAGATGAAGTCTCCATTACCGAATAGACTAATTGTCACTTAAGTAGCAGTCACTGAGGGACAATCATTTCCCACCTCGCCTCCTCCATCGACGCCCCGTTCATATTCGTGAAAGCCCTCCCCTGCAAGGGTCGGTGGCTTCACATCTGGTACACACGGGCATATGCCTCCGAGGCCATTCCCCCCTCCAAGGACGGGTAGAGCCATTCTGGGGCCGGCGCTGGGCGATAAATCAGCAGATAGATCAGAATACAAGTGTGGTTAAGCCTTTTTGGCTATAAATCAGCGCCTCCAAGTGGCAGTTAGCATGCGCAGAGGTCAGCCGCCGGGTGACGGGCGGACAGCGCGCCCTGACGGCCAGTACAGTCGGACAGGGACGAGGACGGATATGCGGGCGGTTGGGTAGTTAGACAGAGTGTTATTGTTCACATTTATTCAAGCGAGAATCTAGCCCCCTATAAAATCATGGCACACTGAACAGATTCTCACAAGCCTGGCCCCGTCAACCATTTACCCTTTCTTATTCTTGTCGCTTGAGCTACGTACATGTTGCAATCCGCAAAGATAAACATGACGTACCTCTGCTAAAGCGGCAGTTTAAGAATACAGCATGTTAAAACAGAGAGGCTATATCAGACGTTGCGGTGCCTGAAACGATTGGGCATAAATATTTTCCTTGAGATTGCTAGTAAAGGTCCTTGGACCGGAAGCTGCAGTATTAAATGGTGCCAGATCATACCCAGCCAGCCTCTCACTCAAAAGCACACCCTCCTCCAGATACATGTATATACAGATCCTCTTCCCCGACCCTAATCCAGCCTATCCAGATTCAGGCATATGTGGTGCTGAGGGCCTGGAAGAAGGGACCTGCCAATTTGAATCCAAAATACCCCTGAATGTCATCACCCAAACCTCCAGGTCGGACTTGTAGTCAATATCCTTAGCTGTCGCCTTACATTGGCCAGCTTACGTCAGGGATTAGATTGCCATTCACACTGTTTGACTTGTGTGGTGTTGGATTTATGCAATAGTCTCACCTAGAGCGACACACTTCATTACTGGAGGAAGGTTGAACAGCCATTGACTCTGAACTGGAGTGATAAAATAGCATACATACGCTTCACAACTAGCTCCACCCTGCATTGTGCCATTATATGACAATTGGTAATAACCTAGCTGCCGGTGGCCATAATAACCCCCCAACCAGGGACATCGCCCTTGCTCATTATACCCCGTCCCCACCTCATACCAGTATCCCCACCTAACAACAGCATGCCCAGTCCACTTCCAACCCCAACTCACCAGGCGCTGTATGCTAATATTGCCGTGTGAACTGACGTCTGTGTATGCATAATTACCAAAAGTCATCAATTTACCACAACCCTGAATCGTACGGACGCAAGGGGTGGGTGCGAGGGAGGGAGGTGCAATGAGAGTAACAGGAGCTGGATTGGTAGTTGGGGGAGGTGGAGCTCGGTGAACATGCTGAGTCTGGATTTATCGAGCCATCGTCAATGAAGTATCAGAAGCCTAGCAGTTACTAGGTAATACACTTTAGCATTTATTCATCCATGATGAACTGGTATGCAAATGGCGAATCAGTCACTGGCGGAGAGCACGTCACGGGATGCCAGTGTAGCACGCGGCCGCTAACTTCGAATTATGCAGAGTGTAGTTCGTGCGCGACCAGCAGAACTCGGAGACTATATCCTACTTGCGATATGCACGTAACTGACCTTCTGCTTGAATGAAGTATGCCTTGACAAAGCTACATGTGTACAAGTCATGTTGGGACATTTAAAAGGGTTTTAAATGAGTACAGACTAAACATTGGAAAAGCCCACTGTTAGTCTTATATTTATTATGCCGTCGCTAAGTGAAATTATTGAATTAGATATGGCTGGTGTATTATAAATCCTACATGACAGTAATTAACTATATCCCATTATGTTAGTCATCAGCAAGATTTGTGTTATTGTTCAATGACCTGAATTTTTGTTTTTCACATTATCACTATATTGTTAGTATTTGTATAATTTACACCACCCCGTACCATTTTTGTAATGTTCTCGCTGACAGGATCAAGAAAAATGTAAAACCGTCGGCATTGGCGAATTTTGTTCAATAAATAACACAGAAGAAAAGAATTTTCAGGAATTCGTTTAGGGGGATAAGAAGAACACCCTGATGTTTGTGGTGTCTGTGTGACGTTCTTGCGAATATTTTAGAGATTGTTGCTATTCTAGTCTGGAGCAAATCAACGCCCACTGAACCAGGTCAGACAGGTTGTATTTCGTGTGGAGTAGCTTTTGCCCAGCAACTTACGGCTTCTAAACCCGCCCACAACCTCCAGTCCGCCGACCCTTCTTAGGTGGCCATTCGTGCCAAGTATCAGGTGCGAAGCAATAAAAATTAGTTGAATCCGAGAGCACTGGCCTTGAGATTTGTTTGCTAACAAAACGTGTCATTATGAATCAAGCGATACATTTATCCCATCAATTTTCACCGATTTCTACATCAAAACCCAACACTATGGATGTTTATTTAAGACAGCTGCCTTCTTATGTGACATGAGTTTAGCCTACGTTTGCAAATAACTTTGTTTCCGAATTTATGAAAATTTGGAAACGATTTTTCAGAGAATGGACATTTACCTGACGGACAGAGGGCTTCAATCATATGGAACAGTGATCAATGTGATGGGAGGTTCAACCTTTTTGGATGAGTTCGGCTTAACACGGGCTATTTTTCAGCAATATCTTGTCCTATTGCCATTTATAATGCAAAGGGCAAAGGTAATCTTTGCGTCTAGAATATACTGGAACCTTCCCTCTCGACTATGTTGGGCCACCGTGTTATGATTTGAGAGGAGGACTTGATGTTCCTTTTTTTCTATCATCTATAAAGATGGTTTGCTAGTAGGGAGGAACCTTTTCCAGAAAAAGCATTCATTGAATTTAGTAAGTTGTATATGAGCCCAGTTATTTATAAGTTGATACTTGCATTGCGAAGACTGGGTGGCAGTTGATCTTGTAAAGTGGATTTGATTGCAAGGCATGAAGGAACTCAGCAAATGATGAATCTGGTGAAAGTCTTTTAAAAAGTGACGGGGCGGGAGTTGCATATTGCAATGGTCTGGGGAAATTGAATTAGTATATTAAAGGGTAACTCTAACTGTATCAATTGAAATACATGCATTGCTGCACTGTACGAAGAGTGCTACCCACTGTCTGGAAGAATAAGGACGAAAGACCAGGTCTGGCTTTTCACTCGGAAAGGTCAATAGGACTATCAGCGACGTTTGATGGGGATTTGGAATAGCAGAGGGAGACCAGATGGACAGGTAAGCTGGCTTGGGATATAATTTGTAAAACCTGGTCAATAAGCTACAGAGGTTTGACAGGGCATAGGTAAAGCAAGATGAAGGATTCACCAGATGTCTAGGTGGAAAGAACTTCCAGTGAACTGATAAGAAGAGGGTCCAACTTGTCATGCCATGGACCGTGTCTTGCTTACAGTTAGGCGGGTTGGGAGTTGGACAGGGTCAAGGGCATATTATATGAGTTCAGTCATCATGTTTACCTAACGGACAGGTGGGCTAACAGACAGACAGGGTTGAGGTCAGGGTTTCAGTAAAGGTTTTGGTTCGGTTGAATTCTTGACGGCCTGATGGACAGGCAGACGAGCGGGGTGAACAGCGGCCGGGCGGGTCACGGTGTCACCCCTCCATCCGTCCTCTGACACGAGTGATCGGGCGATCGGGCGCGGCGTAGCATGCTCCATCGATCCCACAGCGGCGCGCCGCCGGGCTGCGGGGCGCACCCACATGGATTCATTTGCCGCGTTTGGCGGCAGACACGGCCTTCATTTATCATTGCACAACAGCCGTACGATGCCGACCTCCGGGGGCCAGTGGACGGGTCGCCCATGAAAGGGCCCCGCGTAGACGCCGCTGGCACGCCGCTCCATAACACAACCCGTGCCCTGCTCAGAGGCCCAGGGGAACCTCGCCCGTCCCCTTCCCGCCAACCCCACCCACCCCGCAGCCTGGCATTTCGGATTATAATTCCGTTGATGTGGCTGGCATGATCAAGGATCACCAAGCGCTGGGTCTACTGGGTCTGCGATCCCGGCCTTGGCCCCCGTCTGTTCATTGGGACAGGACTGGTGCTGTGTGGTGGATCAAAAGATGGCGGGTTCCGCCGTCCAGGCGCCGGGGGAGGCCGGATCGGCAAGGGACCGGAGGGTGGGCGCTGGACGGCTTGTAGTGTGTCGGGGTAGTGTTGGCTCGGGGATTATGTTGTGCAGACTTGCTAGCATATGGCACCCTCTCATAGGAATGCAGATCTCCAGATCTCCTTTATGTTCCAAACCAACAGGGCTGCGTGACCTGCGACGTCATAGTGTCCGCCTGCAAATAGTCAAGAAAGCATACTTCTTGTAAAGGTTAGCTTAAATGAAGGCCTTTTGTTTTGCCGAAAACATCACTGGCATTTGATAATTGCAAATTTGAGGAAATGTAAATGTAAAACAAACATGGAGAGAGAAATAAATGATGATGGGCGAGATTCGCTGTGGCGTAGTAAATAAATGAGGGAGAATGAACAGCAGGCCCTGAGATTTATCATGGTTCACTCTGTACATTACTGGATCTCCCTCTTTGCGACGATGAATTAAACTAAACACGATATGACACTGTTAGTTGTTGTCTGACCAGCAGGGTAAAGTAAGCGCTGTATAATTAGATGTCTCACACTGCTGAGAGGGTGCCATACAACCACGCCTCCTAGCGTATTCCTGTGGAATGAGTCCCGGGTATCCTTAGTGTAGCCTGTTGTTGGCAAGGTCTGCTACACTCATTTAGGGCTGATTGGTGAAGGAGCGGGGGTATGTTCGATGAAATGACATTTTGCCCCCGCCAACAAGGCTTTTCTAAGGCGGTTCCTGTTTATTATGTTGTCTTATTTTAATTTTTCGTTGTTTATCCTGCAAGGACATTGGCTAATCAGGCGGTATGATCTGCCCTTACAGTAATTCCACACAAAAACCGCCAACTTTTCTCACAATATTCGACAAATACACACATTTCCTCAGAAACTATCTAAATTGAAACATCGAGCGGAAGCCAGTAAACACAAAATACAGTAGATTTGCTGTGTGTCGTAGTTGTCTGCTGGGGCCAATGTACCTGTGGCTTCTGTTTGTCAACTTCTTGGATAGGATTCTGACTCCACGTCAGTATTCTCTCCGCTGTTCGATACCACACACTAGCACCTGTAGGTAATTATTCACCCAATCATCAGAGTTGAACATTAACTATCTCCAGCTCAGACTTCTATACTCCATATGTGCTAATTAGTACACGCAGGTAATGTAATTCCTGAATATATTTGATTGCTTGAAAGTTGTGCTTATTAGTTCTCTATGCATATAGATAGGTTGAATTAACCATCCTCTGTATTTATAACGAATACGCTTATCTTATCTATGATATAATGGTGCTACAGCTTCTCGGCCCAGGTTATCTAGATACAGTGACGGGATGGACCAGGTGGGGCTGCTCTGAAGACGAGCTACTCGGTGGTGAACACCTGCATGTGTTTTCCCAATGAAAGACAGGGGGCGGGTCCCTGTTTGCGGTCTGTCTCTGTGTGACAGTGGGACTCGATCCCGCGTGATATACTGTAGTCAAGGTGATAAACTGAAAATAGTCTTTCACGATATGGCAACTAGTGTAAAGGCCAGTTGGTTTTTCCATGGGGTAGGTATGTAGTTGTGATTAAGAAGATACAGGAAAGAGAGAAATCGTCCCCGGGATAGATTTGACCAGGTTAATACTCACCATTGGTGCAAGAACAGCTCGCAGGGAATGGCTTCAGATTACCCCTGCCCACTTTGCTGATAAGAGCTGCTCGCTACGGTCACACCCAATATGAGCCGAGGTCCACAGCCCGCTCCCACGGGTCGACACTCGGGGTCTAATTCCATTTGTGTTGCCCCGCCAAGAGCCGGCGGAGTCGGAGAATGGATGGGCGGTCGGCCCATCGGAGCATTGTTTCCCACAATAAGTGGGGCCCTTGTCTTGCTCGCAGCCATCTTTATTAGATCAGCGTATTTACGGGCATGTCCCGCTGCCTCTCAATGCACAATTTATGCACTGCCTGCTGACTCTGATGTCACAATTTAGCATCGTAGAGGCAGCTCAGACGCAATAGTAAAAATTCCCTCCGCACACCCATGAGTACACCTATGATGACGGTGAATATCCGTCATCCAAGACCCTTCGATGAGTCTTGCTCGTACGTGGATAACCTCTCACTCACGCGGATTATAGTGACCCATAGAAAAACGCATAGAACTCAAGATATGATATTTTTACAAACGAGCCCTTAATACACTTCTCTTCAACTGATACTGCATTATCTATGGAGCCATGTGTAGTATCCGTCAGAAGCTGCTGGACGGGTCGTAGGAGTGGCTCAGAGCTGCTCCTCTTTTATGATATGTTAGCAGGCTGGCACTGACGAGATCACAGTCACGTGATGCACAGCATACAATCGAGCCGCTTAGTGTATAAAACAGGGTGCAAAGCGGGTAATCCAATAACGGGCCGTTGACTGACTAGGGCCAATGGAATTAGGACCACATATGGAACGACGAACCCAATGAAGAGTTTTTGTTTTTCACTCACCAGGCCCATACTGAAGCCACATTATCAACATGTGACTGATTGACGGCTAGCGTGGTGAGGTAGGCTGGTTGAAGGGCTGTTTTCATGTGTGTTTGGGAGGGGGCGGTATATCGAAAGAGGAGGTGCTGGGATGGTTTATCTTCGTAGCGAACGAATAGGATAGGGTGGATAATGAGAAGCAATAAGAGGCTAAGGTGGGGCAGGCGGTGAATGCATATGTGTGATATGGGTGGGTGTACAGTTGGTGCAAGAGAATGGGATCAGAAAACGGTATGGTTTGGGCAGAGACAGTGCGATGAGTGGGTAAGACTGAGTCCACATACATGTATAGACGGCGGTGTCGGGTGTTCTTTGAGAGGGACATCAGTCCACTGTTTGCATGGTGCAGCGTAAAGGGCTTTATGACCATTGGTCAGACATTTTGGACGTGTTTTCCCTTCTGGTGGGCCCGACCCTGTCTCTCCCACATCTGAACGGAGTGAGGGGCACACGTTTCCGAGATGCCAAATGTCTAATCAGAAGGAACAGAAATTCCCGTCCATTGCTAAATCTTATCTTGCGTATCTAGTCGCTACTAAAACCTGAACGAAGCCACGTAAACCCACAGTCAGGCGGCCATGTCTTGGTGCGATATAGTAACATGGATGGGATTAACATAGCGCAACCATTCATAGGGTAACATTGCATCATGCGGGATATATGGGGATGAAACGATATGGTCAGATAAATGTACATGTATATAATGTTGGCACAAGGTAACATGCATATGGCTCCAACAGATGTGGTGTATTTATCATTGTTTTGGTACATAGATTAAGGTAGGAGCCCTCATGTAACATCACACAGTAGATATGGAGCAAGCATACACTGTACTGATGTAATATGACGGTTGATGTATCGTAGGACAGATAGGTTGTAGAGTGTGATGTGGTGTATGTGTACCTGTCTAGGCCTTTGAATGTATTTGTAACGTAAGGTGTCAGAGATTTGCTTTCTTAGTGCAATAACGTTTCCTACCTAGTTGCGTCATCAATGTATTCATGCAGAATTACACGCATGCCAATAACGATAAGAAGCACATACCGTGGTCTAGATGAATCCATTTTTTTTCATTTGATCCCCGAACTTCATTTTCCAGAAAGTTCTGTTTGAAAATGTTTGCGGTCGTGATGCCGCAGGATTAAGATGATAGTTGTCACGTTTTCCCAGCCTACATATGAAGGTCTACACCCAGTACATGCTTCCTACAACACGACCCGCGCCGTTCCCCTTCCGGCGCACGCCACATGCTACCGGCGCACGCCACATGCCACTCAACATGCGTCAGATACAACTCGTAGCACGCCAATAAATATCCCTATCCTTGGTGGCGGAGGAGAAGGTCCTTATACCGTCTTTATACTGTCTGCTGGCTGTCGCCACATGCCCGCAGTTGCATGCGCCACTGGCGGCAGTTTGCCAAGATGTTCTCTGAAGACTCCCGCCAACACGGTGTTGGTTCCCAGGGATGGCGGCCAAGAGGGAAACCGATGAGCCGACACCCCTAAACAGGGATAAATGGTAATAAAATACGGTGACGACCATATACTCGTCCTGGATACCCGTACATAGAATGCCAGGTGAGGTCCGAAATAAAAAGGAAGATTTGAATAATCAGGTTCTTCCTCTTTGCTGATAAGTAAACAGAGCTGAAAATAGACGTATTTTGAACAAGAATATGTATTGGTGTAATTATATCATGATTTATTAAAATGTCAATAGTTTACCATCTTGGAATAGGGATATTTCACCCATGGTATGCCAGGTTAAGAAATTGCATACTCTCTTCTTTGTGTTTTGGCCTATATAACAGTGATGGTGATTAGGTTGGATAAACATGTAGAGCTCGCGGAAGTAAACTATTTGACCAAATATCCTATGACCGTGTGAGCCGTACGGGCAGGGGTACAATTAAGTGGAACAATTCTAGGTATACACATAACGCTTTCCCTGGTCGCTATTCCAGAATGGCGGTTAGAGCTGTTGGTGCATATTGTATTGAAGCGAATGTGGTTTCGCTTTTGAAGTAGTATTCGTCTAGTGGCTGTGGGTGGCAGGAGTAGAGACTTTGATTGGAACCAGGCCTATTGACTTACTGTCCGTTTTGCATGGGGTCCTTTACCGCCTTGATCGGCCGGCGGTGCACTGCAGCGTTACATTGGTAAAGCATTGGTACATCGGAATCAAAGGGAAGGCGAGCAGTGGAGCCTGTAATGTCTGGTTTGTCTATTGATCCCATAATAGGACAGTATCAATGTCCTAGGGGGTACCTTGTGCGCTGATCAGCCGAGTCAGCGTTTGCACGCCCCGCCGGAGCCGGGTATTTGTTGCGTTTAGCTCGGGAGAGCTGGGGTGTGAGCTACAAATAGTAGGGGTGCAGCCAGGGGAAGAGCCTTTGGCTCGATTCCACTTGCAGGAGTTAACATGCAAAGCCAGGCACCATCGTTCCCCCCACCAGGCCCTATGATCCGTGCCAGAACGCTGCACGCAATGCACCGTTAAAGGAACCTCCGTTCTCCCGCTTACGCCACGGCCATGCACAAGTCAATCAAATCTGAAAAGAGGGGAACCCCAACTCCTCCTCTTCCCCACCTTCTGTGTGTCGAAGGAAGAGAGTTGGACGCCAGAAAGAAAGGGACGGAGAAGGAAATGACTAGTAAGGCCCTTGATTGTAAACGAATCCATGTTATAATTCATTTCCTGTTTGCCTTTTTGAAGGGATCTGCCCTATAGGCGAGGTAATTGCGTTAGTAAATACAAATTCAGCTCCCCATCTGCAGTTGGATAGATAGACAGCGATGGGGCTATTCTCTTTCTTTGAAGGCTATGGCCACGTAACCTGTAATGATAGCAGCATATCTGTTGAAGTAGGGGTTGTCGTTCGAGCTATATACTGATCGTTTATATGAAAATCGAGTGGGGTGTACCATGGGGTTTGTAGTAGGGGTTTAGTAGAGTGTACATGTTTTATCACCATATTTCAAAAAGACATTTAAACTAACTTTATTGCCTCTCATACTGAATTTGGTGAAGTCTTGATCAGTAATTCCATGTCAACACATTTCACATTAGTTGGATAGTTTTTAAATCCGTCCAGACCTTCTTAGGTCACGCCATTTTATTCGTGCGAATAATAGATTTAAAGCTGAATCCTAGATCTGCAGACATACCATAAACGTGTAATGTAAAATGCAAAATAACAGCTGCAGCTCTACCAAATGTACTACTACAGGGGACAAATAGAGATACGATCTTAGGGATGTCTTCCTTTATTGGTTGAAGAGGTTGCTGGATTACTTAAAGTAGCTTCCTCCTGGTACCCCAGCCATTCGTAACGTGGCATCAGTCTGGCACTCTGTGCTATCAGGTTGGTCTCCCTCTCCATCACTTACTAGGCACTTGGAGCAGTAGGGCTATTCAGTTAGGTCCATAACCTGCCTAGAGCTCCATATATACTCTCTCATCGCCTTATCGCTACCACCATGTCTCCCACGTGATATAGGGTATAGTGTCATGAGTACACAACGCTCATTGGCTATATAAGAGTAAAACGTGGCTGTCATACGTGGGCGTTAATGTATGTGTGAAATATGATGTGAGCAGGTAGTAGACTATCCATATTGTATATTGTGTATATTCAACTAAGTCTACACTACAATTATTCATAACATTTACAAGTATATAAACGTATACGATAGACTGCCTCTGTTGACCGCTACCGTCACAAGGTGGTGGCGAGGACTTGGTCAGTGATGGCCGTTGCGGGGGATTGAGACAGAGGGTCAAGGAGAATCTCACGGGCCAATCCTTTGATGACGGCTTCCCTGTCAGACCCACCCACCCCAGCCTCCATTGGGTGAACGGGGATGCGGTACGCACGACCGGCCACTAGCTAGCCAGAGGATCGATGAAGCAAAGGGGGGCAAAGGCTTCTCAACCACAAAGGTAATGATGTCCGTCCTGTATGTTTAGAGGTCAATTGATAAACTGGTAGGACCCTTTAGAGATAAATTGTGCTCTCCAAATGTGTGACTAAAACGCCTTGCTGTCTGGTCCACGTTTCCAATCTCATAGACTGTTGCGTTGTTGTGATGGGATATGAAGACAGGATATGGAAGGCATTAGGGTGGAGAGTAGTGAGTAGGGGGTGCAGTAGTGGCGCCTGGGACTTGCACTGAACCCCCTACACCCTCACACTACGGCCCCACCCTCTCTCACCAGCACCATTCCCTGTGGTCTCAATACTTTAAACCCATCCTTCACGGCACGTAGTTGGCCACGATTTACAAGTATTTAAGGCTAATATTTGCCGACTTACTGGGGCCAAGACCGTGTAAATCCTGCATGATGTGATACGCATATTGCGGCCGGTAGCGCAGGGCAGCAGGCGGCCGGCGGTCGGAAGGCCCACACATAAGCCAACCCCCCAACCCCCAACCCCCGTCCATTTATTCAGTACAGTCAGGCCTTTGAAGCTGCTTCGCGTTTTGATTTATTTACAGACACTCTGGGAACTCCTAATTGAAGACTGTTTTTTTGTAAAATCTTCATTGTATTTTCCTTTAACATCTAGAATTTTAGAAGGGATAGTAAAAAAATTAAAAGCCCACCTGAAAACACGTTTCTGTGTTTTACTTCAATAAGCAGTCCGTGAAAGAGCTCAGTAGAGGTTGCTTTGATTCCTAGCAATTTTGCCCCAGTTAATTAAGTTGTCCACAGATGGAGATTGTATTTCACTTTAAGGGGACTCTCCTCCAGGCTATTCATTCCTGTTCATGCAAAACATAGGAAGATGATATATCGGAAAACGGTTCCATTATTTGCAGAGGTGACGTAGGGTGTAACTATATACCAGGTGAGTCTGAAGTCATCAGGATCTATTCCTACATAAAAGGTTTCAGCTTCGCCAGGCACGAAGCCTGAATCCAAGCCTATCAGAGGACTATACCTTGTTGGTAATTACAAGTGGGTTGAACACGACATGACTAACAAAGAAATGGGGACATCACACGCAAAGGTTCCTCGGTCACCAAATACCATATACTCTCATACAATGGGGATACATGACCATATTGAAAACATATTAATATATCATATATTGTCAGATTCTAATATATTGCAAAGAACAGATAAAGAGAACCAGATGAAGAGATTTCATGAGACCATTCACATCCGTTTAGAATAGAGACGGTTTATTCTGACAGAAGAAAGAAGACACTTTTGATAAGTATTTGTGATGAATAACAGATGCGCTTATGTCTGATTCCTTTGATAACCTTGTCCTCAAATACAGAGGCATCTAGAACATAAGATACGCGTCAGTTAATATCGCCCAAAATAGGCGAAACGGGTCTTCCATAGAGGTCAATCAGGTACTTTTAAACAAAGCAAAGTTGTCCTGAGCTAGTCCAGAGGGGGCCCTGAGAACGACATGGGAGACATATGTCAAAACAAGAGCCTGGCTCTGACCAGGCGTAATTTATGTATGGCCACAAAAGACCCATTGGTAGACATTGATCGTGGGGCGGGGGTGAATTATATATGGTCGCATTAGTTTTATGACCGGCTATTTGGGGATCAATGCGGCGCTAAAGTCAACATTGATAAAGCAGCGGAATCAGATTAGGAACAGCTGCATCCTTCCTCGGGTCCCGTGTCCCGACACCCAACACTGAATCAATATGGCAGCAGTAAGTAGGATGGGCAAATGGCACTTTGGTGCGGGCTCTATAATATGGGCGTAAGTAGTATATGGGAATCGGCGCTTGACGCGGGGCATAAAATAAAACACGGCTGTGTGATAGGCGTCCGTGCATGTATGAATACTGAGATCTGACCCCCGGGGTCACCCATCTCGCACCGTCTCTCGCCGCCGGACCTCAGCATGCTGGCCATTTTCTCGGGTCCTAATCATCGTAGCATTTGTTTGATAACCCTGACATGTATTCACATCTTCGATGCTTGGTTAATGGGCCAGCGGCAAACAACATGCTGTTGATGTTGAGCATTTATAGGATTCTTTGATCGGAAGCCAGTTGTATCTATGAACCAATTTAAGGATAGATTACTTATTTTATACTTTATATGTATTTAGAGGAAAGGGAAAGTGGATACTAAGCGACTGATCGAGCTGAAGCAGTAAAGTAATACCTGTATACTTGATTTAATGCAGGTTTCTTTATTGGGTAGGGACCCCCCACCTAAATTCGAACAAATCAATCTTGTTAGTCATGAATCAAATTTATTTTGTGCAAACGTTCTGTATGTATAGAGGAACCTTTAGTGCCATAGATTCCCTGCCCGGGCCGACCGTGGCTTTGGATGGCAGCTATTGCCGTATCCCGGGCATTGATAGACAGTGATAGGCAGCCATTACTGTGCAATCGGGCGTGGCTTCATTTTACCAACACCGCATGCCCACTGTTCCTACAAATCGACACGCAGCCTGGGATACCCCGCCCCACACTCACACTGAGTCGGCAAACTGCTATGATAATGAATAGTTCAATATGGCAAGCCATAAAGATATAAATCAACGACCAATGAGAGGCTGTCATGTAGCCACACTGCAGAGACAATGAGGGAAACTGTGTTTCCTGAACACAATAGATAGCCTTCTGCGCTGATGTAACAGCAGCAATTAGCCGTAATGCCTGAAATGGTTGCGAAATTGCCCCCCCCCCCCCCCTTTTCGCCTCCAGCCCCCTTTTCTCCTTGCTGACTCTCTTGATCTCCCATTCTGAGCCCACTACGAAGCAATGCTCTTTGGTAAAGCAGACAACACAAGCATAAGATTTGGGAACAGGGGCACCACATGGCAACTCCTGCTCACCGCATTAACCCAGGACCACTTCGATCTACATTTATGTATCCGACTTTCTACTCAGCTGTTGACCCGAAAGTAGACATGTATGGCAGAATGTCGCATGAATTCCTCCCCCCAAGCTAGTGATAGCTCAGTCATTATATACCATGCGAAGTTGGAGTGGCCATTTCATTGCAGACTATCTTTACCTCGAAATCGCATCTATATACGTACGACTCGTACACCCAGGGGGAGAGTGGCCCCTAAAAACGGTTATTTTCATCCGTAATAACGGACTGTGTCGACTAGGTACTTGACTGATCTAAGAGAGTACAGCGACAAGAGGGAAGTGCTTACCGGATTAATGAATATCCATCCTGCTTTGGGATTACGGTGATTAAGTGCCACCCTAGGAGTGGACCTCCCAAGCACCGGATTTCCCTTTCTGGATCCGCTTGGATTTGTTGTGGCTGTAATCATGAATATACTCAAAGTGGAATTGAAGAAACAAAGGCGAACAGCTACTCTTTTCCTCGACAAGAGATGTACGTCATGCTGTTTGGATAAAGACAAGATTCCGTCACTCCATTCTTTAATGCAGTTATGATACTTGGTATGGCAGCCGCATGTATGGGATATGACAGGCTGGGGACCGACTAGCACAGGCTTCTAGTGTAACATGCGCTTGAGAAACGTTATAGCAGATGACGTGTTCCTAATGAATCAGACAATATAGATTCTTCTGAGGCGTGCACACATATGTCCTCGTCCTTTTAATTGCCATGATTACGTTTTAAAGCAAGACAGGTTCCATTGAAACGCCGTCTCCGGCAATCAGAAAATCGGGTCATGTATTGTTCTCATAAACAGAATAATCGCTTAGGTAAGAAATGCCAATTCCCTTCTTCTTTTTAGAATATTCTAGGTGCGTGGAGAGATATTAATCCTAGAGGGTCGCACATTGGTTCCCATTGGAGGGCCGTGCGGGCGGGTAAGGGGTGGTGAGGTATAAGAAAACCCCTTCATCAGTTAGACGAGGCGATTCCGGGGAGAATGTAATAGAGCTGCATGCTGCATTATTCAGGGACCTCTGGTCGAGAGTGTCTCTGGAGGCAGGCCTGGCTTACGGACTACACCATATGAACCATTCACATATCTTCGCCGCCGGCCGCCACGCGCCGGTCAGAGGATGGGAATCCCATGTGAGCGCCATTAAAATTCCGAAAGCCTTTGCAGGCATGTATGCATGTCTCCTTATCTTCACTATGGCATGTTAAGGGTGGAAGATTCAGCACTGTTGTGGGTCTCTACTATGTATGTATTAGCACCTGGCACACACTGATTCCATAGAAAATGCATTCAGATATTGGACGAAGTTAATGGAATGTATTTTTGACCAAGTCACGCTCAGCTGGAGCCTAGCTAAATCGACTTCTTGGAGTGATCGTGCAAGACAACATATTGAAATGTTCCGAGATCCTGGAAAAGTTAATCCTATGCACAAAGTAGTAGTTTCCGTATGTGACGAACTGAAAAGACAAACAGAACGGATATGTATCCGTAAATTAAACAGTAAACTAACATATATTCCGTCTGATTTCATATGATTCAGCTTTGAGCTAACAAATTTGCATATGTCTTTATGAGTATTTGTGGGACATACAGGCTATCTTAAACAGGGGTATAGCAGATGAGTTTATATCCTGCAGTACTCCACACCGTTACCCTCATCAAAGTATGCTCATACACCAGTCGGAGCTTGGATCTCTACCTAACCCTCACCCCACCCACAGTGTGGACTGTACGGACTGACACCAGCCGTGGACATTGGAGTAGGGATCGAGTGTGCTTTCTCAGCTGTTCTACGTAGTGGCGCCTGATTTGTACGAGGCCCAGCGTGAGTAGGCAGCCCCCTCCCCCTTCATCCATAAGCAGCCATGCCGTAATGGCATATGTGACGCTAAGCGGCTTTTACATGTTTTATCAGACCAAGGGATAGAAGGAAGAGTACTGAAAGCAAAGGCCCGAGCCTCCAGCGCCAAGGGAAAGGGGGCATTGAACAAGCCTGTAGGCGAAACAAGGGCCCTTTTGGTGAGGATCGAATGTTGGTTGCACCATAGGTTGTGGGTTTTACCACAGAAGAAAAGCTACAAACGCTACAAGGCCACCGACCGTGTCTTTGACATTAATTCTTAAGGGAGAATATCGAACATGAATGTTGGAGACATTAGAGAGGATATGTTTATGAATAGGTGACAGATGAATGAATCTAATCTTTATACTATATTTGTTATACCATATACCATGCCACCCTTACTCACTCACTTTGCGTTCTCTCCCCTTTTCGATCACGTTATGATCTTTATACGTTTCTATGGTGATAGATAGAATGATACTAGCTCATATCGGTGCTCTGATGTTTTTTTGACGGTAATGCAAAAGCCATCTGATTTCATCGGCCTCTCCTATATTTGTTCAAATATCAATAGTCCTGTCAAGAATTATTTGAGGTATACCGAGCACCTGAACATAGCTTCGGGCTTTGTTTGTGTCGGGGCCTGATAACTTTGAAGGTATTACCCGATACACAATGGTTGAATCCATATGGCCTGTTAGATGTAATTACAAGCGACCATCACTCTACTGACTTTAATACCCTTTAATAGATATAAAAACAATTCACCGTGTATGATACAGGATGCATGAAACAGAGCAATCTCAGATGAAAGCGAAGAGTCATATAATGAACCTCATCACATTCAGTCTCGTAATAAAGAAGAAAGCAATAAGTTCTGGTGAAGGTCGTCGTTCTCCATTAATTTGATGCGGAGTGATGTGAACGAGGTGACAGTCGAGTGAATATCGCGTTGCAGTCAAACGAGTTTGAGAACAACAACTTTGACCAAAACGAGTTGCCTTTTGTATTCATCTCACCCCTGTAAACACTAAAAGAAAGGATGGCACCTGCACAATGGACTGTTATGCTCCTAGGGGCATGGGAAACGAGTTCCCAATGTTAAGCCTATGAGACAAAAATACCAGGGTTGAGATAAAAGGTAGAAAATACACGGTATATGATTAGAATAGTGTAGTACCTTTCCGATCGCAAGAAATGATAGTGACCAACATATCCCCTCGAAGATATCTAGCCCTAAGTGACGTAGCTAGGAAACGGATTTCTACATGATTAATGACAAATGCAGAACTGAGCCTTTTCTGATCGACCTCAGCGCTACTGTACTGCTGTAGTGCTCTCTTGTGGAAGAACATTATGATCATGTGTTACTCATAGGTTAAATTGTTAATCCAGACTAGTCGAATATTAGATTAATGAATAGACAGACACAGCTAAATACGGATTTAAATCACCATCAATAATCTATCATGAAATATAACCTAGCGTACACGTTTGATGTAAAATGCTGTATAACTACTGGGCTACACTATCCCCTTACTATCACTTCGACAGAATGGATGGTATTCAGCCGTTGTATAGGTGCTCGTATTCCCTTGCATATGCTGCCCTTACCTGGGGGCCATCCATAAAGTACGTACGCAGAAATTCCAAAATTTTTGACCCCCCACCCCCCACCCCCATGCGATTATGTACGCAATAGAACAAAGTAGGAGCATACGCAAAATTTCCGATTTTTTTTACCCCACCCCCCCTCAGTGCGTACGTACTTTATGGATGGTCCCCTGTGTACGCCGAACTATCAAATGAAATTGATATCTAAACCGTGTTGAGTAGGAGCGAAATGCTCATTGAATTTCAAATATGGCCATATACCATCTTTAAATTCGACGTGCCAGCAAGGTTAACGTAGGTAATCATCTCCATTCATTCCAGTCGTCAACGCACTTGCGATTAGATCCCAATATATACGGTCTATAATGAATTATGTTCTTTAATAAGGCGCTTTAATTAATACCGTGCGTGGATTGTTTGTATGATTGTAGGTTGATACAGTGAGGGCGACGCCGTCACCATGGCGACCCTCTCCCTTAAGATCAGCGTCGTCGGCAGTAATGTCGTCAAGACGATGCAATTCGACCCGTCGACGATGATCTTCGACGCATGTCGTATCATCCGCGAGAAGATACCGGAGGCCAACACCGGAAATCGTGAGTACATCATTTTTTTAAATTCTATTTTTTATTCAAATCATTTCACGACGGTATGCACGTTCACCAATACGGGTCCTAGCGATCTTCCACGAGGATGTCACACATATACAATATCTAAAAGTACAGGACATACAATAACAATTTTCTACGTTTAAAAAGATATCACTGCCATTCTAATAAAATTCACACATCATAGACCTGCTCGTTCACACTAAAATCTGATTACAGCCAGATTCAAGAAAATTGCTTAGTCAAATAGGTTTTTCGGATTTCACAGAATGGTCAGTTCCATTGCTGAAACGCATGTAAATTGGCTCACAGTGTTATCTATTAAAATTCGTCATGCCACTGCTCTGAGAAAGCCTTTCTGGGAAGAGAGTCTAATGTTATTAAAGTCCTTCTGAAATCTAAATGGAGAAAATTCCCAAGCATGAGTTTAGAAAGTGGCCACAGGTGTTTTAGATAGAGACAAAGTTTCTTTGTTGTAAAGGAGTACCTTGAAAGCAAATACTCGTGATGCGGTAGAAGGACCTCCGCATTGTGTCATCTGGGATGACTATCATCCTGAATTAACATTCTTTATAATCGGAAGTGCATCTAAAATGATTCGTCCTATCCTAATTAGTTCACCATAGAAGAACATACGAGGTAATCAGGACCAGGCGCGTTACTAGTGCTGGAGGTTCATCCCAAAACGTCTTGCAAGGCAATTTTGCTCCCTTTCTTTAAATTCTATCGATGTAGATCTCTTTCATGTCAATGCATGGGAAATCTTGGAAACTGATAAGGCCTGTTTAGACGTACCGAAAGGAGGGTCTCATAAACCTTTGAAGGGTGGGACAAGACCTTAAGATAAACTGTTTAGGTCTCGGCTGGCCCCTGTTGGTTATTCTGCTCACATTTCTTGTGAAGCCACCTGGCTTCCGTGGATTGAACTGTGGCTGCTATGCCATCTCGTGGGAAGGAGCGCGTGTGTGGATGGAATAGGTAATAAGTGCCGCCTCCGTTTATTTAGGAACGTCTTTTGTGCTTTTTGTGTGTGTTTGTTGCATAGTATAACTCGTTTAGAATGCTGAATAGTCAATTCATAATAGGGAATATGGTAGGGTAAAGCCAGAATGACGCTGCTCATAATGCAATACGTACATGAAGCATTCCCTGATGATGCTCATATTGCGGGTGTAGTGTATTGTAGACCCTGATCTCACTCTGTCTTATTTCTATTGCGATCTGTTTATCTGATCCATAAAGTATGTACGCAGAATTTCCTAGATTATTTACCCCTCACCCCCTCCAGATCTTGTACGCAATTGAATAAAGAAAGAGCGTACGGAAGATTTCCGAAATATTTTACCCCCATCAGTGCGTACGTACTTAACAGTGGTGCCAGTTTTCAATGTTTCCATTGAAGTTCATGTTTTCATTTTCAGAATGAAAAAATAATTCCTTGTATGATATCAATATACCAACTGCTAAACTACCTAGCTCTACACAGCATATGATCCCCACTGAACCTCCCCACAAACCCATGTAAAAACTTGAGCTTTCCCTTGATCCCTCACTAGAATGCGTATGTAATGCATGAACCCTGCATTGCCCAAAACATATTTCAATGGGTTTTTTGCAACCCTGATACTTATGAATGGCGCCATACTACGGCTGGACTATCAGTTCACAAGCGAATAGAATATGCAGAAATCCCTCATTTCGGGAGGACATATTTTTCTCCTTATACGAGGTTTAAGTTACATCTGTTCCAAACAAAATACTGGTTTTACTGCCTTTCCGATATCATATTCATAACAACCGATCTTCAGAAGGCGAGTTCTCGGGAGTAACATCTTTCGAAAATGGAAAGTCCACCTAGAAAGTCCACTGTCTCTCTCCAAATGTAACAACTCACCTGCGTTTCATTATTGCTAGATAGCTATACCAACTTACCTGACGGTGTAAGTATTATAATATCGGGAATCTCTTTCGTATTTTTAATTACGCAAGTTGTTGTGGGTATTGTAGAGCGTTGTGTCTTTCTTATTACCATTTTATCCATCGAGGTCGGAAGGCGGTGCTGTAACTGAAGGGGTGGGGGCACCAGGCTAGAATAAGCATCGCGATGAAACATGGCTTTCTTGGCCAGGTGTCAGGGGACTGGCGATGCTGTCAATTACTGTATCCTCCCGGGGGAGCCTGCTGGGCCCGCTGTATTGGTCGGACAGCAGCAACAACTGAAAAAGGCGATCACAAAGGACGCGTGGGTGTCCGCTGAGACGCACGCGCGGCAACTACTGGTTTGCCTTTCCGAACCGGAAGGAACAACCCCTGGCTGGTAGCCACTACGGCTGTGAAAAGAAGAAAGGATTGACGGGTGCACAAGCCCCACCACCCCGAACCTGGTCTTCACAAGTGTGGGGTGAAGGAGAGGAAAACATGCAAATTTTTTCTTTTTGGGCCACGAGTTCAATATCATAATTTATTTATCATCCTTAGTCACATTCGATACCTTCACCACCAAATATCCCCCTCTGTCACCCAGAGAGGAAGCTAGATGTTCAAGTAGATAGCTTCGGAATTAGAAGCCAGTTGGGTGTAACTTCATTCCAACAAAGCGGTGGTTAGGCATACTGCTGCACCAGAAGCCAGCCCTCTTCCTCAAATGACGAGGTTGTGGAAAATAAAGAGCTGTTATTTAAGGAAATGTGTGAGAATTCTATTTAAATTGATCTAATAGATTTGATAACTTTCACCCTAACTAGAGATTATCTCTGTATATGAGTCATGCTGCCTTGTAAAAGATTTCGGTGTGTGGAAGACCGCGACACTTGTAAGCGAACTTGCCCTGATAAAAAGAATGAGAAAAAAACCCAAACAGCTCTGACCCATCAAACATTCTTTTTGTAATCAATGAGAAATCAAGATATATCACATAGTTCAATCACCATGGTTGGTGTTCTTCTTAGTATAAGCCAGTAAACAGGGTAAATATCTTGTTAGATACAAATGATTGATTTTCTTTACATACAAGAGAAATAATTGCGACTTATTTTGTCCTTATTTCAACTTCATTTATATCAATAGATAACAGGTCATTTAAATCTGTTCATGGTTGGATTTGTCTCTATATTGAGAGTCCATAATGTTCTTTGAAGTTGTCATTTCATGTCGCCGCTAAGTAAACCATACGTTAGTGTCATTTCGATCGTCAATTCTCAGACACTCGCTTGGGTTGAGACCATGGTGAATACACAGAATAGGACGATTACTCGCCAATACACACCCACTCACCTCTAGAACCACATGCTGCCCAAGCCTCAGCTACTCGTATACCTCTGGACCTGCTCTCAGTAACAGGTGGTTACAAGCCATTGGCTCACGACATCGCCTTTTCATTTGCACAATTTTTTAACCATTGCGTCTTATGTGTCTATCTTCTCACATAGAGCTTTTATCAAACACCCTTCTCATCTTCCTGTGCAGACCGCCAATTCGGGGCAGATCTGGCATGGCCGCGAGGCATCGGCTCACATTTACCCTCATTTGCTCAGAGTGCACACAGGAACAGAACATATCTGCAGGGAAAACCTGTCAATGACGGCAGGGACAAAGCGCCGCATTGGGATGGTTGTGCCGACCGCATGCATCATGTATGGCCACGCGTGTTACTGCATCCTCAAGCATAAAAATAGAACGCGACGTTACAATAGAGATGCATCCATGTAAGGCTGTGCACTGGTAGAACCTATTCAATGATTTAGTCCAAATTATTGGGTATCACCCCCGGACGCCCTCTTCAGAATCACATCATTTCAGGGTACCGTTAGCCGCATCCACAATGCTATTTAATTCACGTCCATTAGATTAATATATGGTAAAAAATTCCAGTTAGTATTTTCGACTCACTATTGATTTGACATGTGAGATGAGTAACGTCTAAGAACTTGTTTAGAACACGAGGCAGAAAGGTATGTCCCAAGTAACATTTAAGAAGTCACGTTCTTGCTTTGGAATGACCCATACCATATGGCAATTATTGGGACCTCGCTATCAGCGTTTGCTGGTGGCCAGTAATGTGTTTGGACACGTCTGGATAAAAAGGGTCGAAGTCATGATATTTGTTCTCAGGCTCCATTGGTTCTGGGTAAAGGTATAGTAATAGCTCGATTATTTTATTTAAGCATCCGTCGTGTATAACCTCAGTTCCTTCTGAGAGCATTGAGAATATTGGATACTGAATATAAGCACAAGTCTGCAGACGTGCACACAAACACATGCATAAACCATCCCCCAGCCACTTTCCAGGTACCCCCATGGCCTGAGTTGGATTGGTACAGAAATAGGTCCACCTGTTGTTAATGAGTGCCATTTTTCTCCTCCTTGAGCAGCCAATGGCTGGGTGTGTGAGGGGGGAGGTGTTCAATGAGGCATGCCCCCATCGTTCATCATATTGGGTTATCGGTAGTCCTTAGCCAGGGTGCTCAGGCGACAGCTTGATGTGGATGTATGCGTGAACACGGGACTGCAGGTTAAGGTTGGGTGCCGAGGTGAAGTGTAGGTGGATGGATGGAAATAGTGACTGGAAATAGGATAGATCAGTGAATGGGGAAGCGTTATTTGGCAGCAGAACCAAAGCGAGAACCTAAGTGTGGGGTGTTCGGTTCAATTCTGGAAAGAGTATCCGTAATTCTGTCTTTACTACGGCAAGGGGAGTGGAAATTCGGTCGCGATACCAATAGATCGACAACGCCAACATTGTGATTTTGAATAGGAAAATGACAACGATTAATTGTTAAAAGGGTCACCATTTTCAGAGATATCTCCAGTGCTCTCCTCATGGCCCTTTACCAACTATTACATTTAGGATTGGCTGATCAAGCAGATCGGATGACAACCTGTTAGTAGTTGGTTTGAACGTGGGCCTCTCCACACTCAAAGCATGACTAATTAGACCTCAAAGCTCAGGCTAAAACAGCTTCCCGTTGACAGGCTGTCAAGATCATGTATTTGAGAATGGGAGGAGAGAGGTTATGGCTGAAAGGCAGGGATAAGGTGAGTCTGGGACAGGGATGGGTAACCATTATGTGAAGATGATCCCTCCCTAGCCACCATGCAATACGACACCTCTTGTTCACATCCCATCATCATGGAAACCCCAGTGAGGAGTAAAGAGTAAAGCAATTATTTGGGCGTGTGAGGAGGGTTGCGGCTGGACAGAGGTGTGTGTGGTAACGAAGCATGGTCTTCTCCCATCATGCCTTGCGCTCGTGTTTGTCCCAGGGCTCGACGCATGCACAGAATGCCTTAATGGTGAGTAGAAGCCATGCACCACGGGTCTGAGCGAAAAAAGCGGGTCAAGTGGGAAGCTAAGTGGAAATCGTAGGCGACAAGAAGTGTTCCTTGGCGCGGAAGTCGTGATGAAAGTGGAACAAGGACTGGGAAAATGGTCGAGAGCTTGTTTGGTGTCCGGTGTATGTATTGTGTGCCTTGTAATCAGGGATCATTGTAGAACCAAGCATTGTTAGCCACGTTCGGGGAAGGTGGGTTAGGGTGAACTGTTCCTCGTCTCTCTCGCAAAGTGGGGCGTATAAGTGTGGCTTTGTATGCGTTCTTTGCCTGTCAGGCTATAATTCTGTTGAGTTCATAATGAGTTGACTTTGGCTGTCAGGTCTATTGGCAGTACCTTATGGTTATATTAAAATGAGTTCATAGTTGACGGTTCCCGACAGGTATACTAACATCAGCATATGGTTATGTCATCACAATAATATAGGTCTACCCATATGGTTCCAAAAGGTAGGTCAATAACAGTACGGCAGGATCAGCCTCACTGTATTTCGACGTCTACCCCGCGTTATGGTTCTCACCATGTATGGCCTTGCATTTCTAAAACTCTACATAATTCTCCCATTACCCACGTTGAATGTGAGGCCTTTTGTCCCCATCATTTCAGTATTTCAGTTGATTAGCATTAATTATGTATTCCACAGCCATTAGTAAATGTTTGCCATTCCTAAATACTCTGCTATTCATACACATTCTGAATATGGCTTCACCAATATGCTGACGATAATGATATGTTTGCTACCATCTGTATCCCAACATATTATATATCCTTTAGAAATATACCTTTTTTAATTGCAGTAAGTTATTTAGGCAAACCCGACCTAGGATTCATCCTCATGTAATATTTATTTATTTATTTATTTATTTTTTTTTTTTTTTTTACCGAATCCGACCCTTCTAATAACTCCTCTGTTGTTAACCTTTCGGACCATTACCTCAGTCCAACGGAACTGTCACTGTTGGAAAGGGGCCTCAACTTCTGCCCTACCCCTGGTGAGCCACATCTGGCTGACCTCCGTAGGGATCTAGATTCCTTCCATCGCCGACTCAAAATCAGGACCTACTTTGATCCTGAAAACCGTCAAACCCACCAACCCCATGTTGACAGTTCGACATCGAGTTCCGATGAAGACTCAGACACAGACCCGATGACCAACAGTGACAATCCCGTTTTGACTGCCATTGTAAAATCGAAAGTCATTAAGAGAAACAGTAATTGGCAACCCAATATTGTCCCTCTCCCTCTGAGAGCCTTTATCCTAGCTAATGAAACCGACCTTAACAAAACTTTTGTTAAAGCACCTCATTATCAAAACCTAGATAAAGACGAAAAAAGCAGCCTCAAGGCCCTCACAAAGAACCGCTCTATTGTCATTAAACCAGCCGATAAAGGTGGCAAATTGGTAATCCAAAACCGTGCAGACTATGTCAAGGAGGGCCTTCGACAACTCTCTGACCCAGCCTTTTATAAGGAGGTCTCCACAGACCTCACTACTCAGCACAACGAAGAGATAACCTTATATCTCCATAAACTACAACAAAGAGGTGAGGTAAGTAGCACACTCCTCAAGAAACTCATTACTGAGAACCCCAAGACAGCTGAACTCTACCTCCTACCCAAGATCCATAAAGGTAAGACACCACCCCCGGGACGACCCATAGTCTCGGCCAACAGCTGTCCAACCGAGAAAATCTCGGCCCTTGTGGACATCTACCTCAGACCCTTTCTGACCAGTACCAAGTCCTATTTGAAGGACACGGGAGACCTCCTTAACAAACTAGCAGCTTTAGGCACCCTTCAGCCTAACTGCATCCTGGGAACTTTGGATGTAACCTCTCTTTACACCAACATACCCAACCAAGAGGGGTGTTATTCCATCTATAGACTCCTCGCCAAGAATCGCACACAGACTGGGAGAGACCTCAGTAACACCAGTCTTTGTCGCCTTCTTTGGTTTGTCCTCACGAAAAACAATTTCGATTTCAACGGACAGCATTACCTCCAGGTCGGTGGTACCGCCATGGGTACCAGAGTCGCCCCGACGTACGCCAACCTCTTTATGGCGGACCTTGAGGAGCGACATATCTACACCTACCCGGACCAACCTATGGTCTGGTACAGGTTCATTGATGATATCTTCTTCATCTGGCCCCACGGCCCAGAAAAACTCAAAGATTTCATCACACATGTGAATTCGATACACACGACTATCAAATTCACGGAGGAAACCTCCACTGAAAGTGTGAACTTCCTAGACACCACTGTACGCCTTCGGGATGGTGTCCTGAGCACAGACCTCTTTGTCAAACCCACTGACAGCTGCAACTACCTCAGATACGATTCGGCTCATCCGAAACACTGTATTAGAGGCATCCCGTACGGACAATTTCTACGCCTCCGTAGAATCTGTACGGATGAGAGTGACTTCGTCCGCAACTGCATCACGAAGGGTCGTCACTTTATCAGACGGGGCTATCCAGAGACCCTCCTCAGGGAGGCTTTCGCCAAAGCCCTGAACAAACCACGTGAAAGTCTGCTGAAACCGAACAAACACACCACAGACGAACCCCAGAAAAATATTGTAGTAACGACCTACAACCCCGGCTTCAATGGTCTACTCCGAGTGGTCAATGCCAACTGGGGACTCCTAGGAAAATCATGCGCCACACGTATGATACACCAACAAAAACCGATAGGAGCGTACAGGCGACCAAAAAACCTGCGCAACCTCCTAGTCAGGGCAAAACTGAAACTGGAATCTACACCTTTGACGATCCCAGTCAACAACTGCTGTCTCCGACCGAACAGTTGCAGATATTGCCCAAAGCTCAACACCGATGGTCGAATCCGTTGTTCGGCCTCTGGACGGGTTTACATGAGCAGATACAATGTGAGCTGTTGCAGCTCCAACCTTGTGTACTGCATCACATGCAAACGCTGCGGCATACAATATGTTGGGCAGACAAAACAGGAACTGAAATCGCGCTTCGTAGCACATTTCAGTAACATCACCAAAAACAATGTGCGAGAGAGCGAAGTGGCCCGACACTTCAACTCCATCCACCACATGGGCCTCGAAGACCTAACTATACATATAGTTGACTTCGTCTATGCTGCACCCGATACAGCAAAGGCCAAATACCTACGAGACCTGCTGGAATTCAACTGGATCCAGCGCCTTCACACTAATGCCCCGGTAGGCCTGAACGTGATGGACCCACTCAAGCATTAGTTTAAGTCTGGCTTACACCCACTTGGACCAAAACCTAGCCACGTCAAAAAATTTTTTCAATTCAATTTTGGTCGAAAAGTGGGTTTAATAAACCTTTTATAGCTGGTATGCATTGCCCTAATGCCAACCTGACCACTCTTTCCAGCCACACTGGCTGTTGCTACCACTTAAAACTGTGTCCTTACCCCAAGTACACAGCCCTTGACAGTAAAACCTTTTTACTGCCAGTAAAAATAGAATGGGAAGCCCATGTTCAACCTTGCAACATCATTTCCCACTTTATTTATCTCCCACTACAAGTGGGAGAACCGCTTAGGAAGCGTAGGGAACTCCTGCCACTTGTCAGGAGACTAAAACTCCCCCCCTTCCCCCCCTAAAATCGAGCCTGAAGAGCACCTAGCGAAACCGCTTGGAAAGATCGGGTCCTCCCGTTTTTTCACCCCTCACGCATCACACCATATATGGGAAAACCTCTCCCAATCCGGTGATGTCACAGTATCAACAATCCGAACGTTACTATACAAACGACTCGGTTGTTAAGGTCGCCAAGGTAGCGAGTGGTCTGACTATAAATACTGGGAGCAAACGATCTGCTCCTCACTCTTATGCGGTAGCTCGTTCTGTACGCTTTGCCACGTTTTCAGAAAATGTAATATTTATTTACTACAATATGAATTCACATTTTATTGCCTGGAAAATGATGCACTAACGCTGAAAGCAATAAAGACTATAAACGAAAGTCGCCCCTGTAAAACGTAAAACGTTCATACTAAACGGTCCATCTAGATGGAAAAAGTGCTGAAGAATATATAACAAAATTTCACAGCTTTCTCTGAGAATTGCTGACAGAGCATTGCTAAGGGAGGGTCCCATAAATATCACTAAGTCTAACTGGGAAAAGAGACATCCACCCCACTCTTACGAAAATAAAAAAACTATTGAAAAACCTAGAGGACTGTGCATGTATATACATATATGTAAATAGCATATATGCTTGTGATAATATGTATAGGTTTTATTTATATGTGGCACTGAGGCCGAAAGTACCGACAGATATCACCCATGGGAATCTCTTAAATGCATGAGAGCGCCCGGAGCCCGTGTGAGGCCGAGACATGGCGGCTCTCGACGCATTCCGTGCAAGTATTACCTTACACGCCACCCGGGCTGCGCATGTGCCTGAAAAAAAGCCGGCGTATTTGCCGCTAATTTCCTGTGAGAAATTGCCTGCTCTCTACCATCTCGATCCCCACACTCTTGGGCTCCGTGGTTTTCTTGGGACGGTCACCCCTTCGTCGTTGAGGGGCAAAAAAAGTTTCTTCTCCCCAAAAAGATTTAAAAGGGGAAAAAAACCAAGAAATTCCTGTCATGGTCGTGCTTCAGACCACGACCGTCAGTCATACCTGTTTCGCTGTTGGTGCTAGTAGCAATTGTATTGTTGGAAGAAGAGGGGTGATATGGTGAGGGAGTGTTGCTGGACGTGAAGGAACGAAGTTGAATAAGCACCGCTTTGTCTTTGGGCAGTCGCATTAGCAGTTGGTTTCTCGTGTGGATTCCGGTCATGGTTAGGGAAATGGGAAACAGCATCCCTGGTTTTCATATTCATGGTCAGTGCGAACTCAAGCCAACGCCAGTGTCCGAGCATGTTAATAGTGCATGGATATTACGAGATCCCAGAAGTTCTGCAGTCCCTGCCGAGTGTTTTCACCCCAGTTCCGCACCGTATCCCTCGACCTACCCACCACATTCCTCCAACCAGCACCCTGGGTCTTATTGAAGCAGACATGGAAATCAAGAAATCAAATTACGCGCGCACAGCCGGCCCCGCATTGGTTGTGTGCCGCGGCCGGTAACGCAATCAGGAAAAATGACAATTTTATTTGAGCTGTCAAAAATGGGGTCCTGGGTCATTTATGCGTCGCCGCCACCGCCGCCGCCCAATTTTACTGGATAATGTTTTTTTTTTGGACCCGGCCCGTAGAAGAAGTTGATTTTCTCGAGTACCCAGCGTGATGTGGATCTGAGTGATTGCCAGCAGTTGGCTGGAGAGCCCCGTGTGTGCACAGAGGGTAATCTACTAGGTTTAGTTCGAGGGGGTGGAGTTTTGGGATGGGGTGGAGTTAACTAAGGGTTTTGTGTATCATTGTAAGGTGTCTCTGGCCTGTTTCGGCCTAGGCTGATGGGTGGGACTGGTGGGGAGATGATACGTGCCTCGCGGACTTCTGTAGGGGCATAGACTGGAAACCCCGGCTAAGTTCCATTGAGGTGTTAGTTTTTGGTGCAACTGGAGACTATGATGACTGAGACTGAGTAGAGCTCGGCTTGCCTTCAATGACCTTGGGATACATTGTGTTCAAGGTGCTTGTGCTCAGGCCGAGGCCCAATGGGACTAGGCCCTTGTAACCTGGGGGCACGGGCTTAGGCCAAGCATGGGGTCTGACGTTGAATCTGGCAGGTTGGGGAGGAAGGGATCGGGGAGGTGGGGTGGATAGGGGTGAATGCCAGAAGCTGATCACACCAGGGTCAGGCCATGGGGTTGGGGAAAGGGAAAGGGCATTGGGGGCCCTGCCTAGAACTGGGGCTAGGATGTTGGAATGGGTGTGGTTATTCAATGCGCTGCAGGAGGAGGATGGGTAAAGTGCGGGGGCAGGTCTAAGATGGGAGTGATATAGACAGGCAGGGCGTGATTAGATCAGCCCCGGCGGTCCGCCTACCAACAACAGACTGGACACCAGACAGCGCCAGCCCGACGCCATCTGATAAGTGGACCAGCCGCCAACAATGTGATCAGCGGGCGGCAGGGGGCGCACCAAGCGGGGATTAGACGTGGCCGATGCGCGCCCCGTCACATTCATTATACAAACTGTTTACCCCGAGCCTCAAATAGCTTTAGTCAGTCGGGGAATATGCACTGTTGGGGTAAGAACCATGTAGTTCGTGACCGCCCCGAACCGTGATTATATACAGTATATATTGCTAGACGTAGCTGTTGTTTTTATTATTTGTTTAAGCCGTTTATAAAGATCTTTTGAGTGAAAGAAACAAGTTTTTCATCTCGGCATGTTTCTTTTTCATAGCGCGAATGAAGTAACACAGTGTATACATGTAAATGTACATGTAGTTAGTAACGGACTTGCATGACTACCTATGCAAAGTCGTAACCAAACTTCCATATTCAGTAGCGCCAATACATCAGCCTGTCTTTTTCCAAGAGGATGGAAGTGAATAGTATTTATACGTATTTTTGCCCGTTACTTTAAAGTAGTCTCTGACATTCATCACAAGGCCTATTCAATGTGGACACCTCAATGTTAGTTATTTGAGGGATATTAAATCTAAACCTACCACCAAACATAATGACTTCCCCACCGACCGCTGTAAATATACGAAAGGATTCCCTTCTGTGTAGAGATTCGTTGTGGACCTTCTTGAAGGTAAGGTTACAAGAGTCTATAGACAGTGATAGTGAAAGATGTTTTTCCCTAGAGAGTCAAGACAGCATCACAGAAGTCCAGGCCAGACAATGCAGAGGATGGTGTTTGTTCTACATAGAAGCCAGTTCTTGGTTAGAAACAGGGACTTGCCTGAAGATGGCAAAGTTTTGATACGATATACCACAGCCTCCTTAGCAATATTCCTAAGCACGGGAGATAAAAAATCAAATATTTTCATATGCTAATCCGGATATCGTATAACCACTTAAACCATTGAGATCTAAACAATACTTGTATTTTTTTTATGACAGTGGAAGGCACTCTAATACTGCAGTGATTATGATTACGTAGGGGCAAACGTATTTTAGCCCTATGTATGACCACTTGGCATGCCTTCAGCTGTTCAAAACAGCGTTACTCATTGATTGGTTGCACCACAGGAGTCAACTTACCATGATTAATTTGTGAAATAATTAGGACACCTTTCACTGCGTTTGAGTGCTAGTAAAATGAATAGTTGGGTGAGGGGATAATCCATGATAGTCAATTTAATTTTTTTTCATGAATAGAAAATATTATCACCAATATGGATTTTTACCTTATTTTTGTAAGTCGACCCCTTCAAAAAATACAATTAAGAAATGTCCATTTACTAATTTTAAAACGAGGTGGTTGTGTGCGATCTGAACTGCAAGACCTGTGGTAAAATTCAGAAATTCATTATAGACCTTCATATATAATAATAGAATAATACAAGCGACTAGCGTGGTCTTGTTTCCGACGTATTGTCGGAACTTAACAAAACAATAACAACTGTGCAGGAAAGACAGGCGACACCAATTATTTATCACCTAGAGGATAAAATGTTGAAATTATGCTATCCATTTTCCACTAGTGACGCATGGACCTCACTAATATCCACTTTACAGGACGTAATATGAGTTCTGTGATGAAATCGACGATAGCAATGCTTGCTTCAGCTTTTCACCTCCGAGGCAAAGGTTAGGTCTTAGAATTTCCAAACCACCCTTCTATTGAAATACTTTATCCTATTTTCTATTGAATGGAATGTTTCTCCTAATTTATAATTGTACTCAGACAATTAGAATTACATCCAGGCCAAACCTCCATCCCATCCATCGAGTAACCTTAAGCTAGAAGTTTTCCAGGAACTTGTATACCTCCGCGTCATCTCTCCCAAGGTGATGGCTAGGAATAGCAACGCCCATGACACTATTTGCATCATTAATGTACAGGTTGGCTTAACCTTGGTGCCTGGGCCAGTGCCGGGGACGTAGTGGGTGGCAGTGGTGGGTGTCTGAGCAACATAAGGACAGAGGTGAAGTGCACCCCACCACCCCACCCAACCCTATCATAATTCCGTCCTTCAGTGTCACTTTCCATTGGCCTATTAGTGGTGTATGGTCGCTCTGGGTATCTGTGAGCGAGGCGGTAGATTGGGGCTGTGACAGTGAATAGAAAGCAGCGGGCCGGCTAGACGACCTGAGGGACAGCTATGAGGGACGGCTGTGGAAAGGTACGCCGGCAATATGGAAATGACCAGTTTGTTAACTGCAACAGGTGGTCGTCCACGTGACGGTGTGGAGGTGTCCCCTGACAGGGACTAGTGTACCCACCCCTCCACCCCGCACCCCCCCTCCACACAAACACACACCCATAGATGCTTGTCTGCTGCCGCCTCGCTCTATCATATGCTCACTCGGTACATTATTTGCGTCATGTCTACCCCTTCCCACCCTTCTCGTGGTGCCATTTCCCTTTCCCATCTCACCTGAATCCGCTCTCCCCTCCCATCTCTCCCCCACTCGTACTATCGTGCGCTCCTATAGTTTATCCTCATCCATCGTTCCCTTATTCTCTCAATCCCTCCATGCCATCAGTTTTTCTATCTCTCGTGATTTTTCGTGCCTCTCTTTCCTCCAGCTCGTCCGCGCCTCGATCCCCTCTGTCGCACCGTTCGGAGAAGGCATAATAAAAGAAGCAGGCTATAGAGGGAACTCACTAAATAAACCACAATAGTGTCCTCCATGTTTTATACTTGGCGCACGCTCTGTGGTCGCGAAGGAGGTCACCCCGTCAGTCTCTGTCTGACCCGACGTTAAGTACGGCTCAAGGGTTGGCGCTGTTTTTTATATGCATCTGTCGTCCCGTATGAGGACGGCGACTGATTCGCTCTCCGCTTCCTGACCCGACCTTGTGCTGCTACTCATGTATTGCTCGTGTATTGCTCACCGTGCTATTTGGTCAGCGGGAAAAGCGGACAGGCGACGCTAATCAAACTATCAGCATAGACCGTTGATATTGGCCTGCATGGTACACTGACGCTTGTGTATGCTCACTGTGGAACATCAGCAGCTAGGTCTTCATGTATTGCATGCGCCGCGAGTGAGTGGTACAGAACTGCGTAGAGGAGTAGAATAAATCTAAAGTATTATTTACATGTATACACTCCAAAGGTCACTTATAGCGAATGGGGCTGGACTTTGGGTAAGTGGAGAATAGGTCATTGTTGTGTATTGACTAAATAGTAGGTCAACAGCAGCATCGAATAAGGTCATGGTATGATTGTATCACAAACGTAGGAACACACTATCACCAGCACACGCCAGCTGTACCACGAAATACCCCTCCACAACCCCTCTCTCCACCCGAACACTCTTCCACCGTCGGAGCAGGCGTGAGATTTTTATCAATCATTTTCGCATAACTTGTGTGTGCAGTGACGGGCGTAAAATACGGCATGGTCCTCTTTTTCGCTTTTTAGCCCGGTGTGTTCTGAAATATTTCGACTTTTGAAATTGGATTATTTGGGCCATTGAGTTGTCGCGCGTCCGGCATCGTATTAAATCAGAGCGTGGTGACGTGTAATATTTCACATCAGAGCGATGCGAGGGTCCCCTACCCCCACCACCCTTCCCTTCCACCCAATCTCTCTCTGTTTCCGAGGCCTGGTTAAACAGAGAAGTGAAGAAGTGCACAGTGTCAGATATGTTATGTTATGGCTGTATGGGCATTTTGAATTTTGGATTCGCCTCTCCAAGAGCTGATATGGTAGCATGTACCATAGCTTTCCATTAACTTAATTTTCTTAATCACAATATATCGCGACTACCATCTCCCATCATGTCTTGTATGTTACTCTCTTTCTGCCTTCTTTTTCTTTTGATTTCGCAGGACCATACCATACCTCAGGGCAAATCTGCCCTTTCACATAATTTGTTTCTTTTATTACTGTGAGCCCTCCTACTTTTTCTCATCTATAGCCTTACTCTCCTGTTTCATACAAATCTCACTCCGTACTATCACTCTCTCCTAACCTATTCCTCCTCTTACTTTCATTTTCTCTCCTGTCCCTCAGCTCCACACTCTCTTTTCTCATCATCTCTCCCCCCCCCCCTCCCAATCGACCCGGGCGCACCATTTACGCTGCGTTTTGCCGCCAGTGTCGGTCAACACACTGAGCAACTCAGCCAATGAGCACAAGGCACGCGACGCCAGCATTTGTGGTTATAGGAGGCGGCGGAAGCTGTGAGTCGGTGCCGCCGTCACTGGCCCCGGGCCTGGTTCTCGAACACCCCACGGCACGGTTCCACGCCACCCTACCCCGCCGACCACGCGACACCCGAACTCCCCATAACTTAGGGTCGGACAAGGTGAGCAGGTCCTGCTATCAACAGTGTCATAACTGCTCGAGTCGACGACGAGGCGAGCTATTGTCCCAGCCAGGACAATGCTTTGTGACACATGGTAGGGAGCTGGGGTGAGAGAGGCACTAAATAATGCATCAAAGCTGGGCTGAGCAATGTGCGGAACCTCACTCGTCATTAAGCTTACCCATCGCACCACAGCAGGGTGTTACACCCCCAACTCCTCAATATCTACCACAACACACGCTTTCCCCTCTGTCCCTGACCTCGCCCTCCCCGAAACCCCATTCCCGCGACCCACCAACAACTCACGCACATGCAACCCGGTAATTGATAATTTGTATCAATTTCTCCGTTTACAATATTGCCACCCGACTCGGCCCCTAGTGGTACATGCCAGCAATATCAACGTCAGCAATATTTCTGATCGCGGCTGAGATTGAATTTTTATATTGGTTTGGCGTGGCGGCCTCGGTCATGCTCGTGCCATCGCCTCATATCGCGCGCGGTCACATCGATCAGCCTTGAGCGCTGCATTCATTCCATGTTCCCGTGCCTTTCGCGGCCTGAAAGGTAAGGGCAACTTATAAAACACACATGTAGAACCCATCTGTTGTCATTCCTCAATCATTCACTTCAATAGAACACCTCTACCGGGCCCCCGAATCATGTTTGAAGGTGAGGATAGATGAAGGTGGCCATAATCTATACACACCGTCCTCTGATTTGAGCAGGAGGCATGGGGAGGAGAGAAAATGCCCCTCGGGAATGGGAGTGTAGTGAGTGTATTTGTACTTGTCTGCTTGGGTTAGAGCGGACATTACAAGTGGTGCTTACTGCGGTGAGACACGCAGAGGGAAAGGTCATAGTGACGATATGGGTTAAGGTCAAAAGGAGAATACTCGACATCCTATCACTGTAGACTAGCTCGCTATCACTGCTCTCTGCCATTACTTTAAGAAAGCATTTTCGCCTGTATAGTGTAGAAGTTGGTTTTGGATCTATCTCATCTATTGCAATATTACTCAAGTTAACATCCCCAAATCATATATTGAATTCTATTATCTTCAATAGCTTATGGAATATCTCCGCCCACTTTTCGGGGGAGCCAATTAACCATATCTCTTCCTGATGCTAAGACTTATCTGAGACATGATTATACATACATTGTACATGTACTATCATACTTAGTATCCTCCTGATTACCGGGTTGTACACGCCAAAGGACCCTCCAGTGCTATTGTTGCTCTGGTTATCTCTTCAGTTGTCCTAGATTGCCGATACATCTAATAACGCTGAAATTGAAGTATACGTTTTGTAGCTATTACTCTAACAGATGTTAAATAATACTTTTGGTCATGAATCATTAATGTTTATACAATGTTTCAATAATGCGTATTGTGACTTCTAGTGCAGGAACTGCCTTAAGTGCCTGAGATATAGGAAATAACATTGACTATTAATAATAATAATGATAACTTTACCCACAAGTATATCAGGGTGACTCAGATTAAGTATATCAGGGTGATTCAGATTATGCTTTAGGATCAAGAGGTGGGACTCAGGGCCTACTCATGTTCCCCGTACCGGAGAAACGAGGCTCTCAAAGCTACAATCATGGTTATTCTAAGTCTTCACATCTAAAGATCTGAGCTAATCTCGGTGCGAGCATAGATTTCTCAGTGAATTCGCTAAAATGTGTTTGACATGAGCTTGCAGGGCTTCGACCCATGGCGAGGTCCTGAAGCCGGACCTGGCGAGAAACGCAGCGATTTCCAGAATCACCAATACAAAATGGCTTGTCTTTGAGCAATCATTTCATATTTCATCTGATTATTGCTTCTGATACGTTAAATCATCGGTGGGAGATATTACTATGAAATAATATCTCACGTACATGCTATTCTGTGTTGGCGATTCCGGAGATCGCTGCCTTGACTTTACAATATTTCCCCGCTTCTGATCGTTCTCATGTATTCTCTCTTAACTGCCAACCCTTATCTCCTTCTTTGTATTCATAAGGTCCGTATATCATCACTCCTTCTGAAATACTACTCTTCAAGAAGAATATCGAAATCGCCAATAGGTGTTGCTCATGTTGGGGGGATCAAATAATAGCTCCTCGTTTAAAGAACTGATTCCTTGAATATAGCCTCATATACAAAGAGGCTGGACCAGTATTATTCTAAGATGGGCACAAGTTACAGGGTAAGAAGGGGTGAATTAAGCACGTTACTGTATTTTCCTCAGTTCAAGTAAAGTCGAGTTTAATAAATCTAGTCCGTCTTTATTAATTTTTCTAGAAAAAGGAAAACCTTTGATTGTCGTATTTCCTCAGGACATGGTACGCCTCCAGATTGCAAACATTTTCTTTTGAATTCTAAACATGACATTTGTCGGATCCAAAATTGCGAAATCCAAATTGTTGCGTTACTCACGTTTTCATTGTGGGAAAGGCAATAAGCAACCCAGGTTGTCGCTCCACTCAGTGCCGACATAAAGGTCATACCCGTTGTCTTTGTGATACGATAAAGGCTCATACAGTAAAAGCCAGCGCGGGCCGCAGGCATCCCAGAAGGCCAAGGCAGCGACGGTAAATGGAAACCAGCGTTATTTGGTTGTCCAGTCAGCCCTGGTTATTGATGTTCAGGTCGACAAGAGGTCGGCACGCTAAGCTTATTCACCCTGGAGGAGTGGCTCAGGAGCAGCTCCCGCCTCCCCTCCCGGCCCCGTCAGGTATGGCTACATGCCCTCTCTCTCCTTTCCAGCACACAGAGGGCGGGTGGCGCCTTCGTGCAGACACTAACGGATCCACAAACTAGGCGCTATGCTGACAACATTTGTCCTTAGTCAGCGATGAAAAGGCTTTTAGTTTGGAAAGTGGGGACAGAAAGGTTGCTATGTCCAAATAACATTTCCACAAAGGGCCCGGCAAGACAAAAGCCCTAGATGTCACGAGTCTCAAAATGGGATTGGAATTGTTGGAAGTGCAAGCTAGTCTAGTCTGTCTTTATTCATTTCCGAGAAAAAGGAGTTTCCAGATAAAGGGGAGGTTATAATTGTAATTTTGTGTTTCTGTACACTAAGTTGGTAAACAAAAAAGCTTGCCAACAGGAGGGAATATCGCTGCAAACTAGAGGACCTTTATGCAAGGAGGAAATACATGATGTGTTAGAGGTACTGTCTGAAACTAATTCTTAAATCCTCTTTGGATACTTCCTTTCTGACCTAAGAAAATCTATTATGTTTAGTTTAGCCAATATCTTATCGCATAGCAATTCGAGCAAACAGTACGTCACATAAACTGCACGTGATTTCGTCGAGGCAAATTAATCTTTTATGAAATTTAGGGATTTTCCTGATAGGAGAAGGCAAATGAGTAGTTCAGCTTTCACAGACAATTCCTGTTTTACAAGGTTCTCCCTGTTTTAAACTAGATCTCCCTGTTTTAAACTAGCCTGTTTTAAACTTGATCCTCTCATTGTCTTTGGATAGGAAAATATTCATTGTAATTAATTTGTAATACAAGCCGATGTACCTCTAGCCAGAACAAAAAGATTCGCGTCATGAGAGCCTTCACAGGAGATGTTCATAGGGATGGCACAACTCAGAAGCTTTTGTTTACAATTGGGATTAAAAAATTCTTTATAAAGAAATCCCATGGAATATGGAACTTTGCTTTCAAGCGTATTTCGCAAACGCTATGCATATCAGAGAGATTAGGGGAGCTGCCCCATGAAGCTCCTTATACTGAGTGAGGAAACACTCATTAATGTTTGGTAAAGGTTAAAGCCGTCTACTTTTATTGAAGGTAATCGCAGCCACTCAGATTTATGTAGAGAGAAGCATCACTACCTGCACCGTAATGAAAGTACCACTAGAAAGCTGTTCTTGTTTCCTCAAACCTTTGTAGCTGCAGCGATCCTCGCATAAACCCGTATAACCACGTGTACATATTTTATTTCGTCCTGGAGAGCTTTAACCCACAGCCCCACCCGCAGCGTAGAACCCCCAACGTGAGGTGTTCTCATCGGGCCGGTAGCTGTTATATCCTAGAGGAACTACGTTGTAGCATTTGGAACTCAGGCGCGAGGCTGCTCGAAAATGCTCGTTGATGCTTCTGGCAGGGGTGTGTTCAACATGGAGAGTGATTGACTGGGGTGTGTGTGCTGGTTATTGAAAAAGACCAGTTGATGTATTATGTCCTACTCCTTCTCCCACCCCCTCCTCTCATCCACCCACCACCATTCGCTGTGCCCCGACATCAGTTCCTGGTGCCTCAATACCACTTTCCAATGAAGCCACCGCCCGTATACATTAATTCAGGACTGGGGCGCTGCAGTCAGCGGCGATTGAAGCTACTACCGGACTGGCTTCATTGTACGCCAGGCTCACCTGGCTCCCGGTATTGTCTGTCTGATGGGCCGTTAAAACAACACCCCTTTGTCCGGCCCCTGCTCTATCGGGACGCGACACGCAAACCCCCAATCCCGCACTGGACTCGCCCTCGGTCCGCACCAACAGGTGCTCTTAGCGGCAAAGAATTGCCAAGGTGCAAAGCCTGTTGTTCCCCTGGAGTGCCACAGGTAGAATTCATTTTTATGCCAGTTGGTACGTGGAATTCTTTTTAAGCCGCGGAAAGGTTATTGTTTCCAGTTCATAAAGCAATTAGAAGGGCGAATTTCGCCGTAATGTCGGGAGTGATGAACGGGCTTGTGAAGCAGGCGGAACAGGGAAGAATTGTCGAAAATATTTTGGTGGATATTACGTTTAATGAGGGAAGAAGTTTCTTGCTCGTAAATCTCGCCTCTTGTATCTAAAGCCTACAGTGGAGTATTTGGACTAACAGTTCACTCTCATTCACAGGCAAAAAGCTGTTATTATTCAGGCTAATGTTCAGGTAATGTGGGGCAAATTGTTTTTCATATACCAAGAGCCATAAGCTTAATTTTTAGAGTTGAAGTAATATGTCTCTTTATACGGTAGTATGGATAGCGCGATAGCATTTAGTATCCTATTCGCACTTACAGATTTTAGAACACAGGACGAAAAACAAAGGACACTTTCAACCAGCCATAGCTGACACGTTTTTCCCTGCACCGAACGGACTGGCAAGCTAAAACTCGTGAAAAGCAACTTACAGGAGGCAACGACAGATTTTAATCTATTATTCTAATGAATTGAAAACCACAGGGAAAAACTGGGCGACAGATTCTGTAATGGACTGACAGTACTAAACACTAACAGGGAAGGAAGAAATGACGCTAATGGTTTCCCCATTCGACTCATTTGTTCAATGCACTATCACACATGGATTCTGGTTTTAATTCCGCGACGTATTTATAGGTTGAGTTTGGTATACATAACAGGTTTCACGCACAAAACAGAGACACGGTGTGTTTGGTGCCTGTAGCAAATACGTTAAACATTGTACTTCAGTTACTCCAGGTTCTTGCCTTGCGACATAATTTCGGGCCAAAGAATGATGCTCGCATGTTGTAGTGAATTTATCACTGCCAGGTAATTTATTATCGGCAATTATTAGAGGATGGACTTTGCACATTATGTCAGAGTGTTTCCATAGCGAACCCAGGGACACAAAACCGATGCCGATATTCACACGCAAAATCATCATAAGTTCCAAAATGCGCGGCCCCAGCGCTAACCCTGGGAATGAGCCGTGCCAATGTTTGGTACCAGACGTGACCTACACAGGAGGAAGTGACCCAGGGATACGGGGGGCAGCCCACCAAAGACAGGTGGTAAAAAGGGAGTCACACCAGCGCGGCATCCTGGCGTGTAAGAATCATTAACTCGGAGCAGGAAGGAAGTGAACTTTTTCTCTCGCCGCCTGCTGCCCAAGAAACGGAGGAAAGAAAGGAGAGAAAGAAGTCAAGCATGCTTTGATACCTATTGATGGTCGTCTCCTGACGCCAATCCTCAATGTGGAATTTCCTCTTGACTTGCGATTAATCTTTCAGATTTGAACCAATCATACAATGCTTCCCACCTTACCTCTCACATACATAGTCAAGTATTTCTGTTCTCATTGGTTAGATAAAAAACTGCAACCCTTTTTATAAACTTTCAAAAAATAGGGCAAAAAGGTGAAAAGGCGGCTGCTATTGAACAGGCAATTGTTTGCCTAATCCACAGCATGCACTTGCTTTCTGCTAGAAGTGGAGTTGTGTGTAGTGCCGTCCATGCCTGCTGTGAAGATGTCTTTCGACTTGTAAGCTATTAACGGGCGTTATCCCGGTATATACACACTGCCAATCAGTTACCAACCCAAAGGGGAGGCCTGGTGGGTCTTAGTATGTGTTGTAGCATAGTATGTTCTTCCATAGTGATTCGCACCCGTTGAGAACACGACAGTTAATTAGGCGATGCGGTTGGTCGCCACCCCTACCCCGCCAGCATCTCTGCATCTCCCCTGTTATCTCCATGATGATATCTCTGCCATCCTCATATCTCCATCCCTCTACATGTCCTGGGTCCCCTCCCTCTATCCTTTCTACCCCCGTCCTCATCACACCCTCTTCCCTTGCTAATTATCACCCGCCCGTTTCTTAATCCCTCGTAATTCTTTGGTATGCGATATTCGCCGACATATCCGTGTCCTCTCGCAAGGTATCGTTTCCCTATTCCAGTAATTCTTCCCCACTCCACCCCTCTGATTTCATTTACTTTCTATTAACCAGACTTATTCAACTCACAGTCCTTATTTCCATATCTGTTCACTTTTACAAATATTCTACTCTTTCTCCTCCGGCAACTCTCTTTCATTCCGGAACATTGTTCCATTCCCTGCTTGTGCTCTTTGTGTCGTTTATTCTTTTCATATTGCCCTCCACTCTCTCACACTGAAAAGCACAAACAGCTATTTTCACTGTCTCCAATCTACCCAGAAACACGCCCACTTGCCTATATCCCTTCTCACGTAGGCGCACTGACATCACGCAGAACGGCATTTACATACCCCATAAACACATTCGCTTTGTCACGTGCACACGCTCATGCGCAGAGGTATACAGGCGCAAAAACACGCCAACCGTACCGTTACACCGACTCACAAACATGTTCACAACCAGCAGCATGAGGCGGGGGGGGGGGGGGGGGCGTGAAATCTGGTCGAGATATCGGGCCCAGATGGAGAGCGATTATAACCATGCAACAAGCCTGCGCGTCGTCTGGAGTGATTACGGTCTGCTCCCATGGGGGACCCCTCACGAGCGGTTCCGAGCAACTCACCAGCGACTAACTGGTCGTCTGTTAGCAGCTCCGACTCAAGAAAAGCCCTTGCTGAGCCAGCCAGTGAGCGACCATCCTTGGTGATATCATCTTTGTTCATTCCGCCGAGGCGAAGTGATAAGCGGTTTAAAGGACGCGCTTGTAAAAGGGCGGACCGATCGCGATGCCACAATGTGATGATACTCAGCCATCTACACACAAAGTTCCCCCAGCAACCAGCCTGCAATCTAGCGGAAAGTGAAAAGAAAGGGCAGCCTCCCAAAGGAAAGCCAGTCGTGCCACCAAATTACCACCATGCTCTCCACACGACACTCACTCACTCACGCACACGCACGCACACCCTCAAATCATTCGTCAGCATGGCAGGTATTCCCGAGTCCTTCCTTAGATAAAGGGTGGTGTTTACAATCTTTTAATTCAGCTGCTGACCTTTTGTTGCAGAGGATCTCTGTCTCAGCGTATTCATTCTTGAGAATTTGTATCAGTAGCTCCCCATATGGCCATCAAACATAACATAGTTGTAAATGTATTGCCTGGTAACTGGATGCATAGCCAAGTGCCAGCTTGCCTGCAAGGACATGGCTCTTAGCCGATTGTCTCACATCTACCCATCTTTTACCCACTTTTTGTTCAGTATATCGCCTTTCTAGTAATAGCCACTCCTCCGAAAGGCTGTCACTCAATGTGAATTGCCCAATGCATAAGAGTATGATTAGTCATAAAGATGAATACATGCTAATTGACTTTAGATTTAGTTATCTATTTTTGAATGTTGTCAACGCACAATGCAGAAAGTCTAATTGAATAAATTGGACATAAACTACCCAAAGAAGCATAATACAGATAGATGATTATGATGCACAGTATGCCTATTTTTTGTTCGATAAAAGGGCAATTGTATTACTACATGCAGCATACGCAGCATAAAAAAAGGAGCATCGATGTTTAGTTGACGTTTTCTTCACACATAATGACGATTTATATAAGGATTGTTAAGAGAATAGACATCGTTCTCTACAGTGTGCGATATAAGAGCTCAAATCGTCAGATAATCACCATTAACCAGAGAGTTAACGTTACGAACTTACATCATGCTCATATTAGCGCTGCCTTGGAATCGACTCGACCTCGCTCTAGATTACCCGTCTGATTTATTGGGAGAAATTAAATGGACGCAAACAGGAGTGGGATTAAAACGTGTGATTTAATCATATCGGCGTAAATTAGCACGAGGTTCTGAGGCTAGGCGTATGGCGAACGAAGTGAGGGTTCGTAGGCGGGCACTCTCTCTTATCGGGAATGATCACCGTTTGCTCACGATAATGCTTGGGATCTTTTTGGGGAGGTAGCTTAACTATCTAACCGTTGCAGGGCATACTTGCTTTATTCCGGTAATAAGATAATTATATTACTACCTCCATCCTGCTCACCTTTGTGAGTGGTATTTGCCTTTAGGCAAAACTACGAATTACATATGTATATTTCATTTCTTATGTAGGTGATAGATCTGAGTCTCATCTCTATGTCTCTATCACTTTCCGTCCATGTGTTTCTTATCTCTGCCGCGCCGACACCCAGCAATTCTCTCCTTTCTGCTATGCTTTTCACCTCCTTTCTGTCCTGTTCACCTTCTCCCTTCCATCCTCCCTTCCTTCTCTCACCTCTTATCTTTCGGTTCTAATTTAATTAAATCAGATTACGTACAACATCTGTGGCATACGTCCACACATTTAAAATCCCCCTCCCGATATCTAAATATGCGCCCTGCCCCCAGTTATGTCGGCAATGTCAGTTGACGGCGTCGCTTCCCTTCCATCTACCGGTCGAGCGTCCACCGGTCCTTGGCCGACTGCGGCCGGCACCGACAATCTCATTATGGAGCCGAATGACTGTCTTGTCGGCTGATTAGCGCGGCTTGTAGGCGGCCCGGTCCTAATTTGACGGGGTGACTGTCGGGTTAGCCCATGAGCGTCGCCTGACACATCCCGCTGGGTTCACGGCCTGGCCCGCCGACAGGCCTGTGCCCTGGAGCTTGGCAGTGACGTTAGGTTGGAGATAGTGGAAGTCGGAGGGAAAGGTATGTAGAACAGGCACCTGTGTGCACAATAGCACATTCATGAGTGACCTCATTGGAGTGATGTAAGATAGAAGACCTAGGACATAAACTTACAGGTTTCAGGCTGCACTATGATATGCAGCCCTGGAA
This sequence comes from Alentia gelatinosa, assembly GCA_950022655.1. Taxonomy (NCBI): domain Eukaryota; kingdom Metazoa; phylum Annelida; class Polychaeta; order Phyllodocida; family Polynoidae; genus Alentia; species Alentia gelatinosa. The sequence continues at coordinate 57,750,610 of OX465579.1, forward strand.
CAATGATTCAGTAATTTGTCATATGTTTCAGTAATTTGACCCGGATATTGAGTAGACCCAAGACATCTCGTATCATATTTCCCAATTAGAGATGCACATTCTACGAGCTCGGCAGATATCGTTTTGGTATGAGCCATTTTTACTTAACCCTTATAATTCATACATGCACACTGATCCCATTCACAACTCTTCCCGACCAATTCATCGCGTCGGTCATCACTAATGACTGAGCCGATACGGAGTGGAGATAAAGTCTATTATAGTTCATTTTCTGTGTCCAATATCATAATCAGAACAAAAGGTATTTTTGGAATCATTGTCTGTTAAGGCTTATCACCCGGACCGGGGTCCAGCTGGGTATGGCCCCTGGCGGATGACACTCTTTGACCTCAATCGGGTCACTGTTAGCGGTTTGGTGAGATTCAGCGCAATATGATGGGCTTTAGATGCTGAAAGGTAGAACAGCTTCAGTCCCTGCGTCCTATGGCTATCCCTGCTCGCGCGGATACATTTGATTCCTGTCCGTGTCAGGCGTCAGGAGAAGTCCACACATTGCAAAGTAGTTTTAATTCTTAATAATGTCCATAATGAAAGACTTGAGCAAGTCTAGGTGAACGGCAGTGTGTGTTTACACAGTAGAACCTGACTAAACGGACACATCCAATCACTCTATCCGTTCTCGGGGGACCTGTAATGTAGAATTTGCTGGTACTGTTTTTTGCGGTCACATCCCTTTGGCGTTAATTATATACATCGAAGCACGTCCAGACCTTGCGTGGTTAGGTGTCTAAGAACCTAACGACACTCGGTCTTGACTTAGATTACGGATGGGTGTCATAACGCGTTTGGTGAACACTACAATGGCATATCTAGCAGTTAGCCGGAACGTTCCATGAAGTAGTCCAAATGTTCTGTCTATCCATTTTTACCTGGCTCATGGCTTCATCCATTCGTTCGGTCCTTGTGTACCTTAAGGGTCCCCTGGGACGTCAAACTATAAACAAACACTCATCCCGACATTACTTCTTTTAACCTGACTTCCATCTGCTCCCTTCTTTTATCCATTCTCCTTTTCCATCCCTATCGGGTTCTTTGCCATTCGTCCTCCTTGCAATTGCTGCATCCCCTTTCTCCCCAACTATCCACTCTTCCTCCGTTGTCGGTGTGCCTCACTGCAACCCGGAAGTGCTTGCTATCTCGTCTGCGTCGACGATCATTAAAGCCGACAGGCTGGCCGACAGGCTACGGCTTAATGCCTGCAGGTGGGAGGAAGCTAGTGTGGGTGGGTTGGAGGTGCCGAGGTCGCGACCCCACTCGACTCCACCCGTCCAACCGCCGTATAGCAGGGACTAGGCTTATCAGTGCACACCAACGAAGCTCCTACCAGCCCCTCACCCCTTTTTCTTCAGGTTCCCCTCAGCACCCGCTTCCTTGCTCCCGCCGCCTAACCGCCTTCCTCGAGCAACTCCCCCAGCCTTCGCGAGCTGCTCGGTGGCCGTCAGTCAGCCTCAGTCTCAGATCCGACCGGGCGAGCGGGTGAGCACAAAGGGAATGCCTTGCCGCTGCGTCCTCTGTGAAAAGAAACAAAACGGAGAGAGAGTACATGCGACTTGTTTTATTGCATCAAGAAGATTCCTGGGTGGCGTTGCTCGTGTCTCGGGCGCGTGGCGCGTGTTTCACCCCCACCCTCTTCCTCTCACAGACGCTCATCTCTGAAGGTTATCGATTGCTATCAGACCTTCTTCTTATCCATCATCGGCCCCCGCCCCGGTTGGAGATTGGTGATCGCTCGAGATTGCGAGTGAAATCCTGTAAATTAAATGTCATCATTGATTTAGACTGGGGCGTGTTCTCTGCAGCGAGGAACGAGACGGCAGACTTTGCAGCAAGGAAAAGGGCGGGAGAAATGTGAAGGACGGTCGGAAAAAAGATGTCGTCTGCATGGCCATACGTGCGCTCGATAGTGCATTGCAGACTACTGTGCTGTTACTGTCAGACAAGCCGAACGGTTTGGTGCGGGGTTCTGGATATTTACCATGTCAGAATGTATGTGGGAGGTTTCTGTCGCCATGTAATGTGTGCTTGTGGGGGTGGTGGAATGTTCAGGAAGAGTTCTGCAGGTGAAGCCTTAAATCAGAATCGTTGTTGACTGTCTGATGAAGTGTCTCAATTAACAAAGATGTCAATACCGGTTGAACAGCATGTGATATAGCATATAGTAAAGTTAGAAAAAGAGGGTGAAGCGTCATGAGGAACTATATATGTTTTTTTTTATCTAAAATTGCTGTACGCCAGCCGAGTTCAGCCTTTGACATTTCTTCCCCTCGGTACCTTTTCACTAAATAAGTGTTGAATCGCGAACGGCTGTTATATATGAACAGACTAGAAAAACAACTAAAGTGGCACAGTACACTTATATATGATTTGTAATGTATGAAAATAGTATCGAAATTAACATTCACCTGTTGGCATCCTGATGTGTATCACGTCGTTAGATACTCGTACTTCTGTGGCTTGGATGTCGACATAAGTCTTCAATATACGTTCAATCAGCTGGCATGGTTCGTTTTTCAGTCTATTTATCCACTTTAAGTTCAGCTAAATGAAGCGACATATAGTCTAGACGGTCGGTGCCTGAAAAGATCTGATGCATTAATAAGGCTTTAATTACGGGAACATTTGGGTAACTACATCATATATGAGTAGTTTAAATCAAACGGCAGCGTTAAGTTCTATAAAATCATAGTAAAGGATGTGATGTGCATGTATAACACTATAAGAAAGGTTTCAACAGTGAATCCCATGCGTTCACCATAAAACAGCACGCCCACCACCCCGCGTACACATTAAACATTTAATCAAGCTGTACCTGTAACGTGGCCGCTCCTAAAACATTCAGCCATTAGTGTCATTTCCATTTACCCGCTCTCCTCTCCACCAGACGGCGGCCGCGGCACGTTCCCAGTGGTCACCGCGCTCCTCCAGACAGCCGACATCAGCCGCCTACCGAGCAAACTGCCGCTCACAGCTCAAAGCCCGCTCGTGACCCCTGCCTATATTACCTGTCAACCGACCTGGATGCTCACTTAATACCACCTATGCCATTAACTGTAGTCATGTTTCTCCTACTATTGACCAAAGATACACGCACAACAACTGCAAGATCTGCATGAATCACCCACCCCCTACCGCCACCCGCTCCTCCATTAGTTACTGTAATCTAATCACCACCTGCCACCTACTTTTCCTGTGTATCGTCATCTAATAGTTGTTATCACCTCACCTTACTCCTCCCATGTTCATCATCACTATCATCCATTGTCTGCTAGCTTGCATTCAAACCGCACATTCTACTCACTACCTATCCCACCCCTTGTCACATTCAGTAACCTTCAACTTGCCCACCAGCCTTTGACTGTTGCTATCTAATGACCACACAACATATCCTGTCTGGCAGTACGTCCTGCATGGCTCAACTCATCACCCATCACAACCTGATCATTTGATAATAACCTATAACCATACGACAAACTTGGCCACCGCCAGACCTCGTTCACATGCCATGTCTATGTGATGTGGGAACTAAAAGAACTTTCACTTCGGTAAATGTGTAGGGTGAGATTTCTACCTAAATTCATTACAATAGATTCGATCACCACCCTTGTTGTGTAAGAAAACCTTGAGAAAGTCTGATAAGAACCTGTAATAGTTAACTGGACGTTAAATCAAACCAACCAGCCACCAGACCTTGGTCCTCTTCTGCCACCACACAGCGTACAACAACGTCCCCAATTCTTAAGCTCACAGACCTCAGGCAACTACCACCACGACCACCACAGGAGCCAGCTGCCCGTCCGGCTCCTACCATTACCCATCAACGCCTCGTCAGAGTTCTCCAGCCTCCCATACCGCACCACCTTTTACCCACCTCCTCTTCCCACCCTCCCTCTTCCCCTCTTCCCCGTCTACTCGACGCTCCCCTCTCTCAGGCTGAATAAAAGCTGGCCGGCAATATTCCGTGATGGGCGCCCGTCTGCCTGGCCGGGCGCTGGGCGGCCCACGCCTCTAAGCAGACCGCCGTGTTCTAAGTGGGAATTGACTTTTGGAAGTGGCTTCAGCATTAGACTTTATGATGTGCAGCCGGCGGTGTCATCTGCGGGCGTTATCTGCTGCGGGTGGGGAGCAATAGGCGGAGTCCGGTGCTGTGGGGTGAGGGGTGGCGCTGCAGTGGTTGGGAGGGGGGCAACCAGACGCCCAGTCGGCGCCCAGTCAAGCCGAGGACGCTTATCGGTGTGCCATGATCTTGGGCACCCCCAGACAGTCTGGAACCGAACCCTAGCGCCTTTACGTCCCCTACAACCACCCCCCCCCCCCCCCTGCCATCCTATACCAATCCGCGGCCTCTCTGTGCCTCAGTCTATCCCCGCGATGCGGGCCTTTTATTGTGACATCCATCGCCTTCAAACACCGTATCTGCCGCACTGCTGGGCTTCGTTACACATCGTTTTACTTCATTACATCTGGCCTTGGATCGGGATGGGGAGTTTCAAGCACTGGACTAGTTCTCACAAGGCTGTTGGTTCGAGGCCCCTGCAGTCACCTATCTCCGTTATCTCCAGCAGTGGTAGATTTACTGCTATATCAAAGACCAGTTCTTATCTTAACATGTTTATGTAGTGTGGGAAGTAAAAGAACTCTCATGTTGTGGTGTAAAAGCAGTGAGAAAAGCTAAACCTTAGCTTAGTCGCTATATACCTTCAGAATCCCCTGGGACGTTAAAAAACAAACCGAACGATTTTGGTTTGCTCTACCTGTTCTGCTTTATAATCATTGAAGTCCCGTACTCATACAGCCTGTGGTAACCTTGTAAACGCATCCCACCCAGAGGCGTCATACTATCGTAAAACTGGATGAGGTTTAATCTTGGCCACCGTATTCCTAGACTGGAGTTTGGCAAAGTGACTTCATGAGGCGAAGCCGAGTGAATTCCGGAGCCAAAACTTCAGGAAACCCAATGTTAAGCCTATGGGATTTTATATTAGGGGTAGGATAAAACGCTATAACGTGCAGTGCGATCTGCCCAAGGGAGCAGGGTTATGGGGCTAGGATTTGTGCGTTTTCCTGATGATCAGAAACAGTGTCAAGGTCCCGTTACACGTTTTTCTGACACTTTGTGCCCCACTGCCTCCCTCCCTTACACAGAACAGCATGTCTACCTCTGATATCACACTGTGCTTGAATGCGAATAGCAGACCTATCAGCATATAGATGCCACCTTCACTTGATATGATCTTGGCTGTTGATACCGCGTAAACCATGTACAGCACCAGCAGTCCATCTTCACACACAATGCACCAACAGCATACGACGCCCCTTCCCCACCTGGCGCCAGTGTCTAATTAAGACCGCGTCTGATTGGTGCGCCGTGCCTGGAATCTCATCAGCTGGTCCATCAGCTAGCGCCACCCCCACACACGTACCTGTTGATCTGAAACAACTGGAACACTCAAATGGATAAGCTGCTGTCCGATGTGATATATGAATTCATTATAGTTGAGCCAACTTCTGAGAGAGCCCATCGAGTAACCAAATTGTGTTTTCTTTTACTTTCAGCGACTGATTATGGACTCTTCTTGGCTGATGAAGATCCAAAGAAAGGAGTATGGCTGGAATCAGGACGAAGTATCGAGTACTATCTAATGAGGAATGGGGTGAGTTGTTCATGATATTGATATATTGACGAACGTTTGTTGTCCCGAATCTCTTCAAAAATACAAGATGAAAGGGCCTTAAAACAATTGTTAGACAATAATTAATATTAATTGAAATAATGTTTTTTCACATAAGGAAATATAATGATTGAGAAACCATAGACTTATAACGATGCCTGTGCTATAGGCAACACGACACGCAGCCGACCCTTAGCGATTGAAATGGCGTCTCCTGAGGACATCATTCGAGTTACAAACTAAAATTGGGTTATGACCGTAGTGTGCTACATGTTTTATCGTTTCTCACACTGGCGTATATTTCCCCATGTTCCTAGTGTAAAACCAGCGTAGGTGTCAAAACAAAGGTAAAGAAATCACTCCGACAAACTGAGAGGGAAAAGAATATAAAAGTAATTGCTCCCATTACAATCCAGTGTTCGCACACGTCCCACTGTAGGTAGACACGCAAAAAACGTGGCGTTGGTGTTGAACGTGAAGGGGGGATTAGTAGTATGTAAAAACTGGAAACAGCCGCGGGTAACTCCTGTCAGAAGTATAGGCAATGGCGGTCCCTAGCGGGCAGTCGGCAGCTCGGGTCGTTCCCGCCCCCACCACTAGGGGGCGCCCACCTCGTGGCGTCATGGCGACGTCGGCGCGACACGTTTATGGCGACTACAGGGTAATAAGCGGGATGGGAAATGCCCGCACGCGCACACCAACTACACGCCCACCTAACCGTCGGGGCGCTGGGAATGGGGAGCGAGCCCCACCACACGCGGCGCTGTCCCACGGCGAGGACGCGCATATGTACATAAAAAGGAAGCTGTGGAATCAATTCGAAGGCATGGGACTTCATGTCCCCTGGCACGAGAGATGTGGAGGAGGGAGGGGGAAGAGGGACATCAGCGAGAAAAAACGTCCTTGTGTGTATGCACGTTAGTGTCCTTGTGCCACACCAGGTTCATCGCTTTATCATCGCCTGTCAGTTTGGTTCATTCAGGATATGGCGGCTGTAGCCTTGTCCCTCTCAGGCCGCAATTTTGTTTCCACCAGTCGCGCCCCATAAACAGGTGTGTCCTTGACCTGCCTCGCCTTGTACTTGACTCATCCTACAGAAGGCCCTGTCCTTCACCGGCCCCACCCTTGGTTGGCCTCACCCTTGGACAGCCCCGCCCTTGGTTAGCCCCGCTCGTGACCTGCCCCACCCTCGACCAGCCCCGCCTGTCGGGGCGACGGGCTGTCGGTGATGCGGCGGCCGGGCGGCCCGGCGTGATTGGTGTGCACGACCACGGATAGATAGCAGACCGCGGGGAGCCGGCGGCCGCCAGGGGCGTTAACTCGCGGGCATCAGGGTGGAAACAACAGATATGGAGCTTTAGGCCGCGGCCCCGACGCCCACCCTGCCAGATTGTGGGGTGCGGTTTGAGAGGTGGTTGCGGCGCCGCTCTCCCGCCCGCCTATCTGGTCGTGTACGGATGTTGCCCTCTCTTTATTCTGCATTGACGGAATCGGTAAAAACCAATGAGAAGACAGGGAAGCTCGTGCGAGAGAGCTCCCGTAACGAGAAACAATGTTCAACTGAGCGGGTAGTAAGGTGGAAGTCAATTCAAACTGCTTGTTCAGCATCACCCCTCGAACCTCCTAACCGATGAAAAGTTCTTCACTCGCAATCTGCTGGTCGTTTAGTATTTCGAATAAGGAGAGGAGGTTTCTCTTGAACCGGTGCTAACACTAAAGCACGTCTTGGAAAGGCGACTGTCCACCTCAGAGGGTGGGTGTTAGAGAAGCCTGTGAAGCCACCGTGTTGTGTTTTTTCTCACGACCTTGCCGGCATCTGTGGCCTTGACTCGGCACCCTACCCGACGCCAGCCAGTCTCTCCCGCCCGCCCGCCCGCCCGCCCGCCCGCCCATCCTGCCCGCCCATCCTGCCCGCCCATACCACAACGCCCGCCTCGCGGTATTAGGCGCACTTTATCTAAGGGCATTATCTCTTTAAGGAAGATTCACCGTCGGAAAGGTAATGTTTCCGGCGAGCCGCTGCCGTCCCCATCGGCATCCGCCCAGGCCGCGGCGATAAGTGAATTATCCGCCTGGTATGGATAGCGCACCGGCCAGGGTAATGCCACACAATGGGGTGATCAAATCGCCGTCTGGGCCGGTCTTCGGACCAGCACCTACTTTACCTTGGACACAGCTGTGATTTTATACCTCCAAATGACGGGCCTTCAGTAATAAGGCTTGCAGCTGAGAAGAAGCCACAACGATAGGTGGGAAGAGCCACACGCCCGCCAGGGATGTGGTTGATTATCAGTGGGACCAACATAGAAGTTCACGTCTCGTGTACACTCATGTATATATGCTCCTCCCCGAGTATTGCTAATGTAGGCAGGGACAAAGGGCTCCCAAAAAGAGATAAAAAACCTCTCCTGTCGAGAATACAGATTTTATATTTGTTGGACACCTTTAAAATATATATCATTGGCCTCCTCTTCAAATTCCTAAATTCAACCCCGTCTTACGTAGACCCTTGCACGTGGATTTTCATAGAGCTAACATAATGTGAATATGATAAAGGCACAGCACAGCAGTTGTGCAACCATTGTCTATTTTTACTAGCAGAGCAATGTAGGCCACAGTCAAGCATTATTTGTACTAGTCTATATAGAATTCTGTAAAGAGTTGCCATCGTATTCATATATCCGAGACGGTGAACACATATCTTGTATAATGCACAAAATGTTTTCCCAAATAACACGCTATGTGCAGCTTTTGTGTATTTATGCTTTCGATATAGACGGCAGTGGTTTAGTCCAACAGAAAAAGGGAATCACTCAAACAAGGCTAAATTTGATGGAGCCTTTGACGTTAAGTTTCACCCATAAGCAATGGCGTCGTGCACACACACATAGGGTAACATCAAAGCAGTGTGTGGCATATATGGAGGTATATTTTATCAGAGAAACCACTGAATGACAATGATTTTCACCTGTCCCGAAATAGAGCAGTCTCGAGTATTGGACCTTTTTTCCACAGAAGCATGATTACTTTGATCGCTCAAGACCTTTCTATAAAAGGTCCACTCATCTGCGAAAGCCATTTTCCTGCAGGCTGCGCCTCAATTGGAAAAAGGAGAAAGGAAAAAAAGGGTTGTACAATACCAACATCAGAGATGGTTTTTGTGGGGGGAAATAATCGATTTGGAGGCTAACCCAATGGCTGTTTCTCTCCTTAACTCCTGTCTCAGTATAAGGGCTATATGTCAACACGTATGAAACAAAAGGTGAAGAGTAACAGCTGATATACCATGGGAGGACAGATGATAGGAATGAGGGAGATAGAGAGGAACAAGAGAAAGGGCGAGAATATGGATAGAGAGGAAAAGAGAAATGATAAAACCGCTGAGCAGGAGAGGAAAAAATCGATGGTGGAAAAAAGATAGATTAGATAGAGCCAGCAGTAGGTGATTCACCCACTCCGCTACCTTATTGGGAAGCAGTTGGTGGCTGATCCTAATCCACTGTATCTTATCACTCATGTAATGTAGCATGATCAGCATTTCCTTAGCACGCCAAGATAAAGGTGGCATAAACCAACAACACTGGGCCCCACTTGGACACCTCCGATTGTTTGTCCTAACAAGGGAGCGGCTCTCCCCCTGGGGCATAGCTTTACGAACGCCGCGTCGGAAGTATGTGTGTGTGTGTGTGTGGGGGGGGGGGGGGGAGTGTCTAGCGGTGGGGATGGGAAGGAGGGCTAAAGCCTCCGCCTGGAGCAAGATCTGCAGCATCCTCCAGGCCGCCCAACAGAGGTGTTGCCCCGAGTGTTACCAACAAAAGGAGCGACATGGGGCTTGAGACCCTTCCTTTCCGTGCACAGATCCGGTTTAAAATATACCACAGTATATTTGATATCAATTCTTTTTCATGCCCTATCGAGCGTGTTAAAATAGAGCAAACGATCCGAGTAAATGTTAGGTAAAAAGGCCTCAGAAGAATACCTGCCGAAGCTTTATTGAGCACGCGCCAGAAATCCAATATATGTATACGCCATCTGTCCTTTTGATATCAAATCGTTTTCTCTAAAATTGGTCTAAAGATATACCTGTAAGAGTAAATTGACTAACTTTTAAGTCATAGGTTTGTTTGAGGACAGGCTCAGACGAGAGATTAGATTGTATCCAGAGAAAATTACTTTAATGGAAAGAAAGTAGTCGCAGTTGCGGTGGGAGCAGTGCGAGTGTGGAGGACGGGGCGAAGCAATAGGAGGTCAATTGATGGCATATATTAGATATCAAAGACGTTGACAAATTGGTGACTGGTCAGGGTACTGCGCCGAGACTGAGATGTACCATTAGGCCAAGCTCACTTAGCTCTGCAGAGAGGGCGCCACATAAAAGGAACCCTCCCTTGGGGGGCAGGCGAGTAGTGGGGTTGTGTACGGGGCCGGGCAGGAGGGAATCCCTGTCCGGGCGTCTGAGGGGTTGGAGAACGGGTAGTGGGTCAGAGCCCATCGCTGCCCTCACAGGTGAGGGGCCTCTCCCCTTCAAGCATTCTCTACCCCGCCTTGCCTAAGTTGTTTACTGCCTGGCTACTCCCGGGTCACCACTAGATTAAGCGGAGGCGTTTTCATGAAAGCACTCCTCCTTCATGTGCCAAAAGAGGAACTCCTTTCTCTGCTGTACATTATTTTGATAGAATCAGTGTTACACTAAACTGTGTCCGTTATCATACACTTAATCTTTAGCATAGTCCCCTTGATACAGGTTTGAAGATCTTGGGTTCAATTTTGTGGTCTTTACCGACTTTACTATTTGAAATTTCGCTATTTTAAAACCTGTCAATGACTACAAAAGAAATTAACTTTTTTTTTCTTTTTTTTTTGAAAACTTTTATTAGGGTTCTGACGAGTTTACAAGTCTCCAGGTTCGGCCTAGGCCGCTCTGCCACCTGGTCCCTCTAATAGGGTCACAATAGCCAGGTTGTGGTAAGCCTATGGGTAGTCAGCTGCGTAACACAGTCTGAATATAGTAATCAAAGTACAAGGAAAATACGAGAACTAACAAGACGGTAATTCACAGAGGGGTCCAAAAACAAAAAAATACAATTATAGTATGATGATGGACGATGATCAAATGTGGATAAGTACAGTCAAGTGATCTGTGTGACCTTAATAAAATACATACATAGAGATAGGAAAAACCTTGAAAAAAGGTATTTACTAGTACAAGTTGTCAACCAAAGACACAATAGGCTTAAGTACGATGGGCTAAGGTTACTTACAGATCCGTCGTCAGACACCGTTGCAAACACAAGCTGGTGGTGGGTCAGGATAATGTGTAAGATAAGAGTAGCTGGTATTTTACCAGAACCGTATAACAATCTAGGTGGTTTCCATTTTATAGTTAAGTTTGAGTACAGACTTATCCAATGTGGGAATCAATTACCCATGAGAAAAAAAAACAAAATACAGCAACGACAACATGTGGTTTTTTACAGGTCCATCGTCAAAACACCGTTGTAGACACAAACTGGTGAGAGTCGGGAGGCAAAACAGTTTAAGGGTCGTAGAGACATTATTCAAATCATGTAACATTCTGAGTGGGTTAGTTTTACGGTTAATTTAAATTTGTTTTTGTCTTTAATGATGGTGTAAACCTCCTTAAGGGAATTCCATTTTTCAATAGCTCTAACATAAAAGCTTTTATTAAAGACCGGGTTCTTTAAAGGGGGTTGAATTAGGCGAATACCTTGTTTAGCACGAGTGGGAATAGGACGATTGTCGATTAAATCAGGAAATTGTTGTAGGGTTAATGCGTAGTAAAGTAAATGAATGTCTCTACGATCGGACAAAAAGCGGATACCAGAAAGGGTATGCAGCTGGATGGTGGAGTACAAAGGCCCCGCCTCTAGTCTAACACCATAGGCGATTCTGAGAATTTTATTTTGCAATTTTTGGAGTTAGTGAGATAATGAGTCGCTCTAACCACGGATAAGGTATGCCCATAAAGCTCCTGTCAGCGCGATAGGGAGCAGTATATGAAAACCAATTGGAGTGTGATTTAGTATGGAGTAGTTAGTGATATGGTATTAATGCAGGACTCTTATGCTTCGTGGCGGTATTGTTAGAACATATCTCAACCATAAATAGAGAAGAAAGAGTAGGTACTTGCTACACCCTGAATCTAACCTCCAACACCACCTCATCGAGCTCACGCTGTCGGTCCGCAGATAACCATACTACCCTGCCAGTTCCCAATTGCCGAACGCCTCTTTCGCTCTTTTTTCATTCTCTTCATCGTGTCGCCTTGGCGCATGCTCAAAGACCGCCGGATGTCGCTGATTGCGGTCCTAGTGACCTTGACCTTCCCTTCTCAAGGAGACGCAGGGACGGACGCGGGTGATCAGGGGTTTGGCCTCTGCAGATCCCCCCTCACCTCCCTGGAATCCCTCTCACCCTCACCACCCCTCGCACACCCACATAGACAGTCGTCCCTCTCCTCCCCACACTCTGCCGTCACTTGCTCATGAGAATGTAATTAGATGTAATTCTTAAAGGATGACTCCTTAAGACAAAAGCTCATCAGGGACGTGAAGAGGGGAGGATGCTAGCTGGCCGGCCACACCCGAACCCCATCGTTCTATCGTCCACCGAATTCAATTTCAAAGGATTGACGGCTAGATCTGCAGGATGGAACGGAACCCTAAAATAGCTTAGAAAGAAAAGGCGCTGGGGGGGGGGGGGGGGGGGAGACTATAAGGGTCTGCCACGGGGGGAATTCTTAATGAAGCGCTAAAAGGATTTCACCACGGAATCGTATTGAGAAAGGCTTGACGTGGTGGGAGTTGTACATAGAGAAGGGGCGGTGTCTGTATGTGGTATGGGGGAGGGTGTCGAACTTAGTGCCCATAAAGTGAAGAGAAAGATAGGATGGTGTTATGCGTTATGGCATGATTATCCTACTTGGACCCCTTCCTGATATGTGGTTTCATGTTAAATAACTACAATATTGTCGGAGAGTAGGTATGATGTATAAAATGGTGGAGTGGGGCTGTGATACGTGAGGGAGACTTGAGTTCTCAGTAGCAACATATCTTTTTAGTTTGTAGGAGATCCGTCCACCCTCATAATAGGCCTTTTTCCACAGGGCGGTGTCGCACGTTATCTGGTTGGTTACGCATTGCCTGCAGCCAAACCATCACATAGCAACGTATTCTTTAGCATTGGATCTATCAGTATATGAGCGTAATACGTTCATAAGAACCATGTATCTCATTTTCAGAGAAATAATAATGATTTCATCTTATTCTATGGTATTCCAGCTCCAATTCGATGTATCATACATGCATATCACTTTAATGATACTTCAGATATACCTTAGATAACCCAGGGACACCGAAATTGCATACACACTAATACATTGGCAGGCCTAGCTATAATGTGCTTATCTTTTTCCCAGTTAAAACCAAGATAATTATCAACTATGGAGTTTAGACAGCACAGACCTGTTGTTACAATACCCTAGTTTGTTCCAGCAATTTAATCTGTCAAAAAAACAACACTCCTGCAATCACACCCACCGTTCACACTTTAGGTGTGATTGCTGTATATCTCTATATGAATACCGCTGGACTCGCGGTGTTTGTCCGAGCGGCCGCGTTACTAGACAGTGGGCCGTTAGGCGGCGCTGAACGGCAACACCTGTATTGTATGCCATGTCTAATTGCCTATTCGAAATCTATTGGATTTTCAGTGGGGGGAGTAGCTGGGGATACATTTAGACGGTAGTCTTATTAATCCCCAGTTACTGACGGTTCATATTTACACGAATAAAACAGTGCATGACAAGTTGGAGCATATGATATTCGGAGTTAAAGCACAGTAACAGCAGGATTACCCAGGGGGTATGTTTAAGTGCTATCTGCCTAATAACCGGGAAGACACAAGATAGTGCTTCGTAGTAATCTCAGATGAAGTACAGGAAAGAAGATGTCAAGTAGCCACAGTACTAAACCCCACGTGGTCTGTCCTCTCCAACGTGACCTGCTCCCGCCAGAGGGCGTGGTGGAGAGCTGCTCCCCCTAGCGGCCATTCTGATAAAGATGGATCTTTTGCCCAACACAGAAAGGTTTCTTTTATCTGGATTGTTTGGCCCCATTACACATTTCCCTGGGTATATTCCAATTACACACGGGGACGTTCAACTTCAGAAGTAAGTGGTTCTTTTAAGTGAGTGGCTCGGCTTCATTCCCTCTCCCCCCCTCCCCTTTTTACTTCTCTTTTTAACGGACGGATAGATTTACCAGTGCTTGAAATGCTGGTTGGGGAGTCGTGAGCGAGGCGCACTTTATTACTTGTAGTGGCTTGGGTGGGTGATGGGAAGGCGGCGGGCTGCTTCTTGTTGCTGTAGGAGAGACTCGTGTATTTATCGTGGAAAAAGCGGGCGAGACTAGGGATATCCACCCGATCCTCCCTTAACCACGTGAGGGGGTGATGTAGAGCTACTCCCGGGGAACGTACCCCCGGCCCGCGTTATATGGCAGGTGATTTTGTCCGTCGAGTGCCACCCGTCACGAGAAGCAAGGCAGCAAAGATGTTGCCGCACCTGATGGTGGATGGGTTGGGAGGGGGTGAGGCTGTGTAGGGTGGCTGGGTAAGGTGGCGGGTGGGGAACGGGATGGGCCAGGTGTTTGAGGGAGGGATCTGGCATGGGAGCAGCACACGTGAGTAATAGGAAGGGGTGCTGGCCATCACAAGACAGAAATCTTGCTGTAATTTGTCTATGGTCTCCTTCATTGCTTGCCTGCCTTGCCTGTCTCACTTGCCTCTTAGCCTGCTTAGCTGCTTCACTTGTTTCGCTCCGTCCTTGCCTGTGTTCATAATACACCTTGCCGTGCCACCTGCCTGCATGTTCAGCTGTCTCTTCGCCTGTTAATTTAGTCCTTATCCACTGACGCCTTCACCTCTCCATATACATTCCGCAGTCTACCTTCTGCAAGTCCGTTCTCAACGCCCCCTAACTGTTCCCCTCCATTCCTCTTCTCTCCTCTCCCTTCCCCAACATTCCTTCTAGCTATGCGTTCCCCCCATCAGTAGTACTTTAATTGTACCTTCCTTACTCTTGTCCTCCTAGCTTAGATTATTGGTTATTAGTAACTATATTGTACCGATGAGCTGTGCCGTAGGATACTCTTTATGCCCGTGTCAGTACATCCACTCTCCGGCATAGTTGCGGGCATTATAAACCCTAGAGTCATGCGTCATAGGGTCAGCATTGGAATGTGTAGATGAGGTTTAACTGTATGGGTTTTTTCGATGGTTACAGAAAACACTTTCCCAGGCATCCGTCGTGCAGTTGTGCCGTAAATGTGTCGTTTTCCCGCCATGGCTAGAATGAAAAACCCGTGGAATACGGAACCAGTATCATTTCAGGCTGTCATGTAACTGAAAGTAGATGGTGGCATATGATGTCGGAGCAGGGAATCTCTTTTTTGTAAACTACGATCGATTTCTGAATAAGTGGTACTTTTTAATGGGCTTATAACGGGTTCCTAGCAGCGGGAACATTAAATGATGTGAAAAGTAGGCAGTAAACATGTTGCCCTCTTCTCATCGCATTTTTTCCCCTCTTCCTCATGAGTTGCCTATCCCAGCATATCTTGTGTAGAGAAAGAGAGCAGTGCGTACTAACAGGTGGTGCTGTAGAGAACCTATATGGTATCGTAACTGCATTTCCTGTGTCGCTCGGGACGAGGTGGACAACGACGCGGTCCAACAATACGGGCGTTTGTGAGCACAGAGAGAGAGAGAGAGAGAGACGACATGGAAGTCGGCGTTCGATAACGGAAAAAAAACGGGGAAAAAAGTCGGTGAAGATGAGTTTTCTGATCCATGGCAATGAAAATCAAATATTTGGACACCTTTGTGACATGGCCTGGGCACTGGCAGGGCGGGAGAAATTGTGAGGAGAGAAAGAGGCTGGCAAGAAACGTTCTTTACTCGACCCACCCAGCCTCGTGCCGCCGCACCCCACCTCACCCCATCCCACTCTGTCTCGCCCTACCCCACCGTACCCCGCCCAGACCCACTCTGCACTACTCTGCCTTATCACTCGTTCACTTTACCCTGCAACTCCTCGCCCCTTATTGGCCCTCAGTTCCCTCGTCTCTGGTGGCTCCACATTGCTATACTTCGGCAAGCCTTGTCTAGGCCTGGCCAACCATGAATCGTATACTTTCTTCTGCATGTGATCCTGCGGTCGCCCCCTACTTAAACCCTCCCCGCTCTCAGCCACATTCCCTCAGCCTAATTCCTCTTTTTCCTGCAATTTTCTGAATGTACTGCCTTACTGTGCCCTTTTCTCTTTATCTTAATTCCCGATCACCTTGTCTTGTCCTCTCCTTGTTTCGTCCTCCATATAACACCATCACGTCACGCCCTGTCATACCCTCTCCACCTCAACCTATGCTGTACACAACCCCACCTTCCCCAACAGATTTGGTATTACAATGGACTTGAGCAGTAGAATGTTCACGTCCGGCCTAAGCCGAAGCATCCTGGCCCCTCCCTACCCGGCATTAACGTCTCTCCAGGGTGGGTGAGGTCGGCCCGCTACCCGCTCATAGATCTCCGAGTTCCGGACACTACGGAGGTGACGCTGGTCGGTGATGGCTGACACCCCGGGTCTGGTAGAGCCATCAGAAGGGGACCACGTAGTTGATGGAACTACATATTGGCCCCAACGCCCAGACGCTCGCCTACCCCTCCGACCGGAATAGCAAGAGGAAAGCCTCAGGACAACCAACGATTTCCAGATATCAAAATCATTCCGTGGCCACGTCCACCTTATATAAATCATATATAAGGTTTATTTTGTTTTTTACATTTTTTCTCCTAGCGTGCTTACAGAATATTTCAAAGACAGTGGGGTGGGGCGTTAGCTAAGTTTTTAAGGCACTGGACTTGTAATCCCAAGGTTGTAGGACTTTGTGGGTCCCACTGCAGCCATTCGTCTCCTTCATTCCCTGCAGTGGTAGATTTACTGCTATATCAAAGGCCAATCCTTCTCATACCATGTCTTTGAGATGTGGGAACTAAAAGAACTCTCACCTCGGTAAATGTGTAGGGTTGAGATTTTCTACCTAAATGTATTATATAGATTCGATCACCACCCTTGGGGTGTAAAACAACCCTGAGAAAGTCCAGTGAGATCCTCTATGGTTAATTGGACGTTAAATCAAACCAACAAACACACAATCAAGGACAGTCACGCTAAAAGTGTTGTAGATTTAGTTCTTATTGATGGGTTGAGCACCCTGGAGACACCTGCTGGGAGAAGAGTGGAGAACCGCGATGCCATCTCTCCCTGCACCCTCTCTCCCTGCACCCTCAACCTCCCACGCTATATCTCGCTGGGGCAGGTGGATGGCAGGAACTGGGTCCAAAGGTGCTTAAGATACATCTGTGGACAAGTAAGTCACTTAGGGAGATGTGGTGGGGCGCCCTTGGCCACCGGTGCCGGGCCTAATGATTCCACTTTGACAAACATGAGGTCGTAATGGGGTCAGGCTGCCTTTGAAGCACTCTGGTACCACCAGGACTAACAAGGCTTCGGTATTATGGCGTTGGCGTTCACTGTGGCTCTCTGTCCGTCTCGGACACTCCCTGCCACTCAGTTTCCCTGGGCATTATGTCGTCACGGAAAGTGGTCATTTTCACTTGCGCAGTGTCTGTCAGTGCTCCTGACCAGTGCCTTTTTCCTTTTATTTCTCAATTGATACTAATGATAACGTCTCCATATCCTATCCCAGTGGCAGCATCGAGAGCAGATGAAAGTTAATTCTACTCTCCTCGGTCATTTTGTTATGGTAGATCATTTGTACAATGCTTACGATATGCATCATGGTGCAGGGTTTTCGTAGAGCGGAGATTAGTATTGTCAGTATAGATATATGTTTTTGGAAAGGTATTTTATTGAGTTTGCTCATAAGATTTGTGACACCTATATATGAAAAACACCGTAAGATTCTTAACTACAATATGCATAATGTGGAGTTTATTTTTATAGGGGATCGATATCTAACTAAAAGTATGACATTTCTGAGTGGCATAGGTGACGCCACATGACCTTGATGTAGGGGTATAGCGGTGATGGCAAGGCGAGTTGGGGGGTTCTTGACATCAAGGACGCGAGTAATTCTTTTTTTCTGCCCGCACGCGAAACCCAGCCGATAGACGAAGTGCAGCGGGCTTTGGACACCCGCGTGGGAAATTAAAGTAGACAGTGTCCGGTGGTGGTCACTTGGCCCCGTGACCAACGCCCGGAAGGTGACGACGGAAGCTCCCTTACAGGCGAAAGTGACCGCCACTCCCATGCCACCAACCCCCCACCCCAGCCACCACCCCAAGGCTCCACCCTCCCACCTCCAGGGCTGACTCCTAACCCCGTGACCTGGCTGATCTCAGATGACCTTGTCGGTGGGCCGGCAGTGAACTCACTGGGTCTTGGGTCTAAGTCTAAGAAGGGGGCTGGTTAGTGAAAACAGGAGAAGACGCCTTGAGACAAGCGAGTCGCTCCATGGAGCAGCTCAACATTGTTAGTATTGAAGACCGGACAAGGAAAAGTGGGTGGGGGCTGCCGAGCAGCAGCTGGGGGTCGCTGCCCGCAATGGCTCTGATATGTCCCCTAAGGATGCGGATTTACTAAAAGACGGAGGGGTTTAAGGCGGGGTCCTTAGTAATTGTCCCTGTTATGCACATCTATATACTTCGATATTGATTTCGATCTTCATTGTTCGGGAGTAATCATGTATGCTTTTATAAGCCATGACAGGATGGGGTCTGGCTGTGCTGTAATTATGTGACTTTTCTGTGTAATATATCATCATTGAAGCATAGATACACGTAAGTGGGGGGGGGGGGGGGGTTGTCTTGGATAGGGATTTTTGTTGTGTTTAATAGTAGGATGTAGCACCGTTTACTTGGTTAGACCTGCAATACAGTGCAGTGGGTGCAAATTCAGATTGCTTCTATTAACAAGGGAATTTTATATTTCATCAGATTGTGGAGTAAAATTGGATGCTGGTACGTTGGGGTTGTGTAGGAATCTGGCTGACCAGTCGATGACGTCCTTCGACGGAGGTCATATTATACCCCAACCAACGGAAGTAGAAAGATGATCGCAACCTCTGACAAGAGTGGCATCAAACCATGTTCACCACCCGAGACCTCACTCAGAAGCACATCCACACACACCCAGCCGGAATAAATGCGCCGCCGCCCGCACCAGATATACAGCCTCATTCATAATCAACAGACAAGCAAAATATTTGCATTCTGATAAAATTCTTTGACAGGTTTGATGGATGAAGCCCCATGCTGAATTCATTTTAGGCCACAGCAGGCGCACGGTAATTGAGGATTTTGGATAAAAATGCTAACACCATCACCTGATTGGATGGGGAGCAAGCGACGCGATCAGTGGCAGTGCCGCGAACTGGTGAACTGGCCCTTTGGGTGGGTGAGTGGGTGTGTGGGTGAGAGGGGAGCTACTGTTTCTGACAAGAGTCAAAGGCAGTTACCAGGTGTTTAAACAGTGCTCGCTATCGTAGAATCCTCTCTTTTAGAAAGATTACAGCATCACCAGCGACAATCAAAGCCCTCTTTTATTACACTTATATGGCACATGTACTTAACGTTATCAAGATTTAATCATGTAGTAACTTATTTTCATAAGAAAATGACGCGTTTCATCTTGCAAGTTAGAAATGTCGGTTAACATTCTTTATAAATTGACCAAGATTACACTAATCGTGATAGCTTTGAAAACAAGACATCCGGAAAAGGTACCAGTGGCGTTATGAGACTTAGACTTGTTAAACCCAAATCACTCCCCAGTGATGACTATGAGGCGATTCCGTTCCCCATTGCATTGATATTTACTGATCGTTGGTAATTAAAGATTACCCAATTTTTCATTTTAGGAAGCCACGTGGCAGAAACTAATTTCCATATCAGTTACTAAGCTGGCATCGACAGGCTCAATGCAAATGAGCCTATATCAGATGTTGATTTAGGCAGCTCATTATTGCAACAGAGCTGGCTTCATAAGATGTTGAGGGTACTATGAATGCAAGACGTTTAGTAGCTGATCTCGAAAAGGCAACAATATTAGTACCCACAAGGTGTAGAATTCAAGATACACGTTCTATTTCTAATAGCAGCGAGAAAAGAGACTTTGGTGGTATCCATAGTGATGATTTCCCGATGATCAGCCGTACGTATACTAGATTAGAAAACCGATCTTTGTAGCAAGCAGCTCTGTACAACAGTGTATCCATCCTGTGAGCTGCTTAACAATTATCATGTGGGCGCGACGTGCATGCTGTATCTGATAATTACCATAAATCCTATACATTGGGACGCAGAGGAAATGTCTCGGAAGAGAATCTTTGAAATGAATATCTTTTCATATGAATTGAGCTTCAGCAAATGACGAAACTATAATGGTGCTATATATATGCACTTCAGAATTCTAGCCAGCAGTAGGGGATGGGGAGTTAGCTCACTGTTTAAAGCACCGGACTTGTTACCCCAAGGTTGTAGGACTTTGCGAATTCGTCTCCCACCCCCTGCAATGGTAGATTTACTGCTATATCAAAGGCCAATCCTTCTCATACCATGTCTATGTGGTGTGGGAAGTAAAAGAACTCTCACCTCGGTAAATGTGTAGGGGTGAAATTTCTACCTGAATTCATCACATAGATTCGATCACCACCCTCATGGTGTAGAAGAACCTTGAGAAAGTCTGGTAAGGACCTATAATGGTTGAATGGATGTTAAATCAAACCAAACCAAACCTAAACCAAATCTAGCCAGCATATAACAGCTTACAAGTGGGATAGCAAAACAGAGCAGTTATACAGTATAAGACATAACCAATGCAGGTCATCGTTTGCAAATATTAATAGAAGAAACCTAGCTGCTGCCATATTGATGAAATAACACAGTTTTAACCCAAAGACAGTAATGGCCATCAACAGTCATATGATGGATAGATCTATGACGGGTAATTGGCCACTGGGGAACTTGCAGGGTTTCCCCGCAGCGGCGCTACCTGTATGGAGCCTCCTCAGTCACAGGCCGCAGGTGAACCTTCCTCTGTCGGCTGCATTTAATTTTGTTGGCCTACTGGTCGGAAGGGGATTAGTAGTATAAAGAATTAAAGAAACACTTTTTTTCTTCATGGCTACTTTTTCATCTCTTCACAATCTTGAGTAGTATGAAATTGGTAATTTATATCGATCACTGCTCACTAGTATTAAGGTTGGTTATTTACTACCAGCACCGCTCATATATGAAATGCTAGAATTGGCATGGTAATATGCCTTATTTGTAGCAATATCCTGAGTATTGAGATTACGACTTTTTAAATCTGTGTGGATGGCCATTGGAAGCCTTGTGAATTCTAATTGTAAAATTCATGGAACGGGAAAGTATTATTAGGACTTCGGATATGAACACGCTGTTTAGTTTCTTAACTTGACCTCAGCCAAGCCAGATATAACATTGAGCATCATGGGTGGATGGGCTCGCTGCTAATTTCAGTTCGAGCCTGTTCTCCATTGATTCCTACTCCGAGACAGAATCAAAGAAGTCAGTTAGGACGAAAAAGAAGATAAAACGACCAGTACAGCCTAAGCCCGTTATCAGTCAACAGCTCAATGATTGTCTTTCACAGACAACGGTTTGGTTTCAATTTCAATTCGGCTCTCCGAGAATTAAGTTTTCTACTCTGCCACCTCCTCTGTTGCAGATCGCATGAATAAAAGAAACCCATCGCCATGGCAGTCTTGGATTTCAGGCAACAAGAGAAAATGGCGGCCAGTTACCTCCCTCCTGCCACCCACCTCCCCTTTCCCAGCAATCACACACCAACCGGCAAGCGCTGGAATCTCGTGACATTTACTCTAGGAATCTCGATTGGTGCGGGTTCCTGAGCTCCCGCCTCCAAATGTGGACTCATGCTGGCTGGAAATTGGCCGGGCTGCAATATTGTAGTTAGCTCGGCGTTTAATCGACATAGACACCCCATTCCCGGCACCCGAAATGAGGTCAAGGCTTTGCTTTGCTTCTTAAATGCCGCAGGCTTAGTTGACGGCCTGGAGGGAAGGGCTTGAGGTATGGGAAAGTATTGTTCCGTGTGGAGTTGCAATGGGGAAGGTGTGGAGAAATCAGGACCAGAAGGTCGGGCGGACGGGTTACTAATACACCAACTGCAACGACTCATTCGGCGACCTGTCAGCCCCCTTCCCACCCACCCGCCACCTCCCTCCCACTGTGAATTATACCCCGCCTTGGGTCTTAAATCCACCTCCTAAGGAAAGCGAGCACCAAAGGAGTCTCAGTCTACCTGGTAAGAGCTGAAGATCGTTAGTAAATAGATTCGCCGACTGAGCGCGGCCTCAAGCAGCCACCCTTCCTGTCCGCCATGCTCCCAGGGACGCAGCAGGGGGAGGCTTTGCTTTTTGACCCGTCGGCTAAATGACCACCAGGCATAAAATAGGAGTTTTACACTCGAGGTGTTCGCAGCAATTACGGCGAGTGTCGCATGGCTGCCGTCCGATTAGAATTGCAACCGGATCGTTTATATCAATATCCGTTAACGTGTGAGAGGAACATGTTAATCAGCCCTAGCCGATGTGCTAGGCTTTTATTTCTTTTTTCCGGTTTTGTTCATACCGGGAGTAGGCCATGTACGGATTTGTGATTTTAATCAATACACCTGATTACCACTTCGTAAGTTCCCTATTTCTTACGCCTCAGGGAAAAGGCAACGGCCGCAAAATATTAATCCATTTTCAATATTCCGGAAATCCTTTAATTGAATGGACGGTGGAAACGAAAACAGATTAGTGGTGCGGAAGCGAAGAAATGACCTATCACGAAAAGCTACTGGCTTGAGGTTAATCAATTCGAAAGATTCAGACTGGGTCGACAAACTGTGAAGAGCCTCTTCATCCTCACCTCATGTAGCTTCACCAGTTTGATAGACTGAACCAAGGATAGCGTGCTGACAGCCACACCTTTGACAGTTTTCACCTCTGCTGCTATCCCTTTCCGTCCATACATGTATACATCTGTCCTAGGATCCTTCCAACTCATCTATCCATCCAGCTCTCCGTCCCGTTATCTCGCACATCCAAACCATTGAATGAGAGCACTGTTTTATCTGCCTGCCTGCCTGCCTGCCTGCCTGCCTGCCTGCCTGCCTGCCTGCCTCCCTGCCTCCCTGCCTCCCTGCCTCCCTGCCTCCCTGCCTCCCTGCCTCCCTGCCTCCCTGCCTCCCTGCCTCCCTCCCCAAGTCTCTAGGTTCTTGGATGCCAGTTGATGAACCATCATCTTTAAACGTGTCCTTGTGTGTCGAAATTCTAAGCATATACCCTGCAGTATAGGATTGGCGAGCAGATCCAACAGCTTTTGGGATATGGGGAAGACTATAGGACTGCCTTACATTATAAATAGATAGATGCCGCGCTGGTGGGAAGGTTGAGATTGGAGGAAGATAGGGAGGAGACGGAGAGGGGATGCAGGATGGGCAGGCGATTGGCTCGTAACTAGGCGACCCTCCGCGGCCCGCCCCCTGCCGCCCCCTGCTTCTCCTCGAGGGATCACGCCAATTAGACATCATAGGCAGCAAACGATCTAATCACTTCCCATCGCCTCCTCCAGCACCATTAATCACCATGCTCAAGCCCCCGCCGGCTAATCGTAGCCCCCGGGTTAATTCGCACGCCGACGCCGCCCCGTGTTCGCCGGCCGACTCGGCCTTTTTATCACCGCGCCACTGTTGCCTTGTATAGACATGATGGTAATGACTCCGGATTATCACTCAGCGTTAGACGTTAGATATCAATAATGGGACACGGGGCGCTGGCCACAGGTAGACTAGGGGAGATGTTGGGGGAATTTCCCCCTGATGTCATTTAGATGCAACTACAACTTAACTAAATCTGCAAGCTATGGTAGGGATCGCCTACTATCGTCCACGCTCCTTGGTTTCATATACGGCAGAGCTTTTGGGGGATGTATAACTATTCATACTTGCTGAGAGGACCATTTTACTGATGTGATCGATGCCTTCCTTGGTATGGCGAGGGGCCTAATGCAGTTAGTATGGTCTTAGTGTAAAGGTTTCCGAAAGGAGTATGCTGCCTATCCATCAATGTTAGTCTAACCACCTATCATGTGTACAGGCCAGAATCTGGGAACTCCATTGACTCGACATACCATGTAAAACGTAGACTTACGGTTTTAGGTTATACACCTCACGATAATAACTCTTCACGTAAATGTATTTACGATACGCTAGACCTGAATCGCATCATGTTGCATTGTTTAACTGTGACCTTTCTGCCCCATTTCGATAGCCCAATTGAAAGGTCTGTCAAATTTTGACACCCAACTACATATACCATTGACATAATATTAACTGAATTAGTGTAAGAATTGACCATTCCTTTATAAGAAGTCCAAACTATCCCGATCGGAAGCTAAATCTGATTCTTTTATGTTTGTCAGGATCTGCTGGAGTACAGGAAGAAGCAGCGGATTCTCCGGGTTCGGATGCTGGATGGCAGCGTGAAGACTCTCCAGGTGGACGACAGTCATACTGTGGCCCAACTCATGATCACCATCTGCTTCAGAATAGGTCAGTTCCTCCAGGATAACTAACCGCACAGTGATCTTTACCCCATGTTGAGTGAAATCTAAATCCCTCAATTAGATTAGAAAAAAAGTTGCACCATGTTGAGTGAATTGTAAATACTTCAATCTGATTAGAAAATAAATGTATAGCTTACCATAAGGAAAATACACCACCACTGCCAATACGTATTACCGATATAGCTGTGATACATAAAGATGTTACACTGGCCCATTTGAGATGATTTATATAATTTAATCTAAATTTTATCTAACCTCTAAATTATATATTTATCTATTCATTCATTTATTACCGAGGTGATTTTCTACAGAAAATAATAAAACTTTGATATTGGACTTTAGTCTCTGTTACTCTTATTTGCATCATATTATGTATTGGCTGTGCAGTAAACTACCAATCATATAAGAATAGATGATCACTGGCATTGTGATTGGAATTCAGTATTCAGATCAGTGGGATCTCTGCACAACTTTATCTCATCTCACAACCCTTGTGGTATAAAAACTGTGAGAAAGCTGATCCTCGAGAAATTCTGGAAAGAATCTGTAATGGTGACCAGAAGTAAAATTGAAAAAAAGGAAATAAACAAAGACAATTTACCTTTGTCCTAGTTGGAGCCATGCTAATGCCTTACAAAAATTGGTTGAAGGTATTTTCTATTTCTAATCCTACCCGGGGTGCCTAAATCCAATCTCTAACATGTCCCATGGCTTCAACCAGAATGCTAAAAGCCATCAACCTTCCCGCGGAGAGGGGACTTTCACCACACAGCAGGATGTGTAGGAATATGTCCCCCGTGTCCTGGAGCGATAGCTACAGGTAGTAATGTGCCTCACATTTAGTCAAAAAAGGTAAAGAGCCACGTCTTAATGTCAAGGACGTCATAGGAATGAGGACCTAGTGCTGGGGTAGATTGGAGCCTCAAGTATCTGTATCTTCTACATTCTCTTCACAGACCAATAGACGTGTCTATTTAGAGCTTATTTAGATCTACGGCTCAATACAAAGCAAGTTTTCAGTCCCAACACAAATGTATTAAGTACCTAGAAATGTTATTTTAGTGTCTAAATGCACAAGGCAGAGCATAACGGCTGCTAATATATGTCTGTCACGAGGACTTATATCAGATGCGATATATATTTCGTTGCGCAGTTCAGGTGATTTCTCTACCAAACATTGCACCTGAGGCTCTCTGTAGTGGGCTCGATACTATGAAACTGATCAGTTGGTAGCAGAGGGAGCAACTCGCCACCCTTAAGACATGGTACAGGCTGTGACTAAGCCCCCCATTCCCCCCTCCCCCACCTCAAGTCTCCTATTTACGAGACAAAGTCTCAGGTTTCACGACCCTGGCCGAGGTCGATCAGGGCTCCAATGCCTAGCTCCTCCCTCCTGGAACAGGGGCTTCGGCCTCGTCCACCCTGGCAAGAAGCTGTTGACACTGAACATCGCTGGAAACCCTAACGGACCAGACGGCTTCCAGGGAGGCTAGGGTTCGCTCCGCAAATGAGCAGCTCGCTGCAGACATGGCGCCTCAGGGCAGAAGGTGAGAGGCAGCCTCTCTCTCTCTTTTACCTCCCCCTCCCACATATACTCACCTTACCTACTCCGCGTGGGTCTTGTGGATGACCTGTGGTCATTGGGTTGGAGAACCCGAGGTAGCCAGAAGTCAAGTGATATGTTATTCTGCCCCTATTCTCAATTCTGACATCAGGAAGGGTGACCCATGTGTTATTAAGGAAAACATCTGTGAGTAACATGAATAGTCCAGTTCCTTGGGTTTCTGATAGTATACTCATTGTATGCCTGCTTGACTCTTCATCTCTTTTCTTAACCTCTCTTGTCTCTGTGCCTCTCTTGAAAGGAAATGTCACCGTATTTTCTCATTGATGTTAGTACTTGAACATTGAAATTTGAGCTGGCACTAGTTAGGCCTTGCGGCCCTTACAGGGGTAGCCTGAGCCCGTCTTGCTTCCACGACAAACCTGTAGGTCCGTATTAGGTGTTCCCGGCAGCACTATACTCATGAATATATCATACGGCAGGTGAAAGGTAGCTACTTCAACCAAACTGCCAGCTCTGGCCAGAACCTTTTTTCTGCTCTGCTCGCATCTCACGTACTACAAAAGGCCTTTGAGAATCAATACTGGAGGATTAGCCCAAAGAGTCGGCGAACATAATACTATTTTTTATTCAAGAAACAAGACAAAACAGTGGCTTTTTTTTTAGGTCTGCCTTGAGTTATTCCATCAAAGGAAAGGCTTCAACTCGGAAAGGCAGTTATTTTGTTGCTAAAACGAAAGGCAGATGCAACTTGATAAAGCCCGTGAAGATATATTTCTGTATTCACCACGAATCACATGATTGATTAGCTAATGCCTGTAATTACGCCCCAGAAGACAAATCATTTTAATCCAAAAGAAGCCTGAATGTGGTGTTACAGACATATACCTGTCCGGATGGGGAGTTGGCTCAGTGATTAAAGCACTGGACTCGTAGTCCAAAGGTTTTGGGCCCGAGACCCACTGCAACCACCTTTCTCCTTCATCCCCAGCAGTGATAGATTTACTGCTATGCCCTATCTATGTGGTGTCGGCAGTTAATTAACTCTCACATTAGGAAATATGTTGGGGTGAGATTTCTACCTGACTCACCCTTATAGATTTGATCACCATGCATGTGGTGTAAAACCATTGAGAAAAAGCTTAACCTTGAGTTAGTCCCTATATACCCTCAGTGTCCCCTGACACGTTTAACAACAGACAAAACAAACGCAGTTCCGCATACAGCCTTAGGAAAATGTCTGTGATACTCAACCTGACCTCAAATCAAATAAACATATACCTACCTACTTCTACAAAGTCTCGTTCATATTTCCCTAGCCATAAGCATCTTTTAGCTCTGCTATGAATTCTTATGTTGTCTGTCAGGATGGAGAGGGCGAAGCCCAACACTTTGTCAGGCGGCTCATGATGTCGATGTGCTTGATACTACCTTAAGTCCCATGTCGTGTCTTCTATGAAACTAGTTTCAGTCGTTTATCATTCCCTCCCTAAACAGGTATGGGCTTTCTTTCAATGCGTTTCTAGTGAATAATGCCTAAATGAGACATTTATGGGGCAGAAATAGGAAACGTTCTACAGGCGATTTATTGAAGATTCTGGCAAGTACTGTTTGAGGCAGTACATGGACTACATACTACCACTGAATATACCTGGATAATGTATCGGGTCGTGAATTGTACCCTTGTCGTTAAGAGTTGCAACAGATCAGTTTTTAAACACTTAAGTTTATTCATCAGGGTTGTGTACAGTAAAACCCCTCTTAAGGGGACACCCTCCGTTCCGGGCCAAGTGTCCCCTTAAGCGGGGTGTCCCCTTAAGCGGGGTTTTCCGGATGCTAGTGGTTATAAAGTAGAGAATACAGGTCTACATAAATGAAGGAAATGATGGTTATTAGGTGAAAAGGTTTATTAATAAATAAGCAAATAAATATAAATTATACAATATAAATGAATAAAAATGAATATAAATGTACAAACAATTAAAGATAAATAGATAAGAGAGGTTGAAGATGAATATGCATTCCTTGTGAAATTTGCTCCTTTTTACACCCCGGTTCGATGTCACCCCTCCCCCCCCCCCCCCCCCACCCCCCGAAGTCAGCAGCCCTATGACCGTGAGCCGCCGTGAGCCGCCGAGAGCCGCGACGGCTCACTGAATACCGCACCTTCAAAGCCCCCCGCCCTCCCTGTGTTGCCCACCGCTAACCTGTAAGCGGGCCTCTAACCCCCTACCTTCAAGGGTGCGAAAGTCGCTCATACTAATATCCACTCACTGTGGCCCGCCCAGACCCGCTAGAGATGTGGTTATTACCTTGAAAAAACACACTCCGGCCGCCCGGGCCCGCCCGGGAATGCTCAGTTTATTGTTCTGGTTGCGACACCTGTCTGTCCTGTACAAACGGGCACCATAAACTTGGATTTTCATTGTTTTTAATATGATGTCCCTCCAAACTGTCCCCTTAAGCGGGGTTTTTAGGCATTTCTGTACCGAAAAACTGTCCCCTAAAGCGGGGTGTCCCCTTAAGCGGGGTGTCCCCTTAAGCGGGGTGTCCCCTTAAGCGGGGTTAAAATAAACTCTTAATAGAGGGAAAAATTTCCGTTCCGAGCAAATTGTCCCCTAAAGCGGGGTGTCCCCTTAAGCGGGGTGTCCCGGAAGAGGGGTTTTACTGTATTGCCATTAACGAGTAGTCCGGTCGTAGACGATCGTATCGGGATGTAAAAAAATGAGGGTTTGCAGATAATCGCAGTGTCTCGAGATGTAGTATGTAGCCAACGCTGCTCCACTAGTTTTTCTTACCTGTTTTGCTGATGTTGTCTCGTCACCCCTCCAGGCATCACACACCACGAGGAGTACTCTCTGGTGCAGGAACTACCAGAGGAGGAGAAACAGAAGACGCTCACCCTCAAGAGAGATAAGTCTATCGCCAAAGACCAGAAGAAACTCGATGAACTGAAGCGCAAGCTTCACACTGACGATGAGCGTGAGTAAAAGGTTTCATGTTGCTCAGGTTTGTTTGCCACAATCAAGAATAACTTCCAAAGTGTTTGTATCACTAGCGATATGATAAATGATTTTTAAAAATTAGTTCTCAGCTTTTGTACTCCTTACGGTGACATTTATTTAGGTTCTCACTGGTCTTACTTATTGGCATGTGATATATGGCCTTAAGGCTATTAACCCTGGTGAATGATGCTGGCTGGCTATCTGTGTATTATGTACAATGTATTTTTAGGAGACTTGAAATTTTTGCCCGCGATAGGGGTTCCAAGTTCATGTAAAAGGCATATCCAAATGGTTCTTCGAGAAAGCTCACTTCTATTGGTATCAATTAACATATAAAGATCCTGAATTTCTCATCAGATTTTCAATACATATGAAAATATTTAAGAAATCAGAAACGTTAAGTGGATGTTAAGTGAACGTTGGCAATATATGGAATTGCCCCACCATAAATATAAGGACGAGGCCAGTCTTTCTCATATCATGTCTATATATGATGTGGAAAGTGGTGTAAAAGCAGGGAGAAAATCTTAACCTTGTGGAATTCTGGAAGGGACATATAATGGTTGACCGGACGTAAAATCCAACAAACAAACGACTAAACAGTAATCACTTAGAATTAGGAGTCATCATTAGGAATAAATCCCATTCTGGAAGGCTAGACTGAGACCTGACTCTTCACTCACTGAGAAGCCAGTTTATTTTTTCAATGATTTTTTTAAATTGAAAATTTGAAAATCAAATTGAAACAACCTCACCACACGAACTGGTCACTCTAAAAGGTAGCTCTTTATAACCATTGTACATGCAATTGATTTTCTTAAATGGCAGCTTTAAATTCCTTTTTAACCACATTTCGTCTTTTCGTGGGCCTTCCGTAAGTCTCATTATTATGATGTCGGCTCTCACAACAGCCTTTTCCTGATTACCTGTTAAATAGAAAACATAGTCTGGAGTCCAGTGTGAGACATTTTCCTGTACCATAAACGTGTGTGATTATGTTATTGGATTATAGTCATCCGTATTTATAAATAGGAATATGTAAACACATGAAAAGAATGTACTTCATCACAAGCTTGTCGGACAAGAGCATAAACAGAAGGTAAACCCTTTGTTCGCTGCAGATAGAACATAATAACGACCTTTGTTATGTAATCAGAGATGTTTCACACCTGTCTATGATAATGTAACTGTCAGTGTAACTAGCGGCGCACTGGGGCGAAGCGTTGCTCAGAACCTTCTTATCTAGGAATATAAACGGTAGAGGCTATGTCCTCTTTCAGCTATTCTTATCTTGCGGGAAAATAACAGCGACTCTAATGTTTGACACACTCTCCGGCATAACCAGGACTGGTGTCATTTGGCTGGTCACTGTACGGGGTAATATTGTTATGCCGACCTGGCTCTTAATTGCATGGGCTTTGTTCACGTCAATATGGGCGGGGACGGAGGAGACAGGCGCACAATGGATAGTAGGCCATCAAGATAGGCCTTTACATAACACGGCTGGTTTAACTTAATGACCAGGGACAATGAATATTGTACTGTTCACCTCCATGGGGAATATTTAATTTGACTCGGGGGATAATTTGACTAACCCAATCGCGGTGGCTCTGGTCTCCATCGGTCAGTACCGATTAACACCACAGAAACGTGAAAAGTACGGGTGATCGCTTCACTGAGGATCAGACAGAATGGGAGGGCGGGCCTTAATAAAAGGCTAAGTGGGTCAGTGACATTGCACCTACCACAAGGGAGCATCTCTATAGTCTTTTGGAGACGTAGTACATTTCCACGTTACATCACCCATGTGATCTTACGTCACGGGCCTCCCGCTGACGCCATTTCCAATGTCTCTGCGCATGCGTCAGCGGGGTTATTAGCGTGACGTCACGTTGACGGAGGACATAGTGGCGGGGACGCGGTGGTAGATTGGGTGCGTGATGGTCAGTGGCGCCACCTCGTGGCACGCTCCCTGGTGGCGATGGTCTATACGAAGTCGTAGTCGTCGTCGCATCCTAATGAGGGCTGATCAGTGGGTGATCGCGCACACTGATGACATGCAAATCTCATGACATGCCTATATCGGGGAGGCACGATGGTGTGTATGTAGGGGGAGGGGGGGGGCTTGACATCCCCATAACAGCCGGTGACAGACTCTACAGTTCCCCCATCCCCACCCCTTCCTCTTCCCCAGTGGTCCGCCCGGGTGGGGCTCATTAGGACGCATGTTTCATTAATTAGGACAAAGCGGAGCGCCTCATTAATGCCGTCGTACATATCTGCCTTTATTCTGCTCGCCCTCCCGTGGGATTAGTGCCCATGGCGTGAGAGAACGGGTCGCCATGATGAGACCAGTGAGCCCTCCCAGTACAGCGTGTCCACCTCCCTCTCTCTGCACGTGTGCGCACATACACCAGTCTTTATGCATTAGTCCACTGAGGTCGAGGTGGCCACTGGATCCTGGTGCCCTGATATATTCAAGGTGAAATGATATGAATGGCAAATGCTGTATTTGTCTATTAAGATATCAGAATTTTGTATACACATCAATTGTGTCACGCAGTACCCGTCAATTTGATGTCATGCGTTACTGATAATGTGCATTTACATACACAGATTCTTGACCATCGACATTGCCTACAGAAGTCTAGTTCGGACGTATAATCAACCAGACCAGACCAAACGCGAATTATGTTAGGGCTCAGCGTCGTATCTAGACTAACGTGCTATCTCAGCTAAGCTTCTTAAAGAGTGTTCTCGTTAGTCTGATATATCAGCATACGCCGCACGGCATACGCCAAAATATGCCACAAGAGCGGCGTGCGCCTACAAACAAAGTAGAATACGAGAGCAGCTTCGCACGGTTAATTTAGATAAGACTACGGCGCACCCCAGAATGGTGTGGAATGGAGAGGGACGTACGCCGGATATGGCCATTGGCGCCATACGTTGAACTGACTGATGTGGTAGTCGGCTAGTGGACTACGGGGAGCAGTGAGCGTGCGGCCAGTTGGTTGGGGGCAGTGTGTACGCCTGTGTTTTGACCCCAAACAGTCGATGTTTCAGCAGTGTCAAAGTAGCAGTGTCCTTATTCCCGGCGGCAGGCCGATTCCCGGGCTAAATGGCCGCCATAGGGTGGATGAATGGCCGGCTAATGTCGCCCGGGCGCGCCGCCGGCCCGCCGGCGCCACCCGCCAAAATATTGTGATTACCCGGGCGGAGGGCGCAGGTCCGCCCGGGGTCGTCGCCCCGGCCCCTGCACCGCCCATCTCGGGCGCACTTGCATTAATTGGATCTCGTCGTTCACCCATCTTTGGTGGGGCTTGTCTCTGATGTCAGTGTGGGGGTGGGGATGCCAACGAGCCTGCAGTAGGGCCGTGGGCGCATCGGTCCTACCCGCCCTCGTGCCCGCCCCACCACGCCCAGCAGCGCCCGACCCGCCCCCTGCGCCCTGCCCACCATCCATCAGTCGCCGCTCGCCCCAATGCAAATCGAAGCCGTCAGTTGCGTGTCATCAAAAGTCAATATATACATATTGGATCGGGCTGCTCCATCACGGGCTGGAGCTGGGGCTGGGGTTGGGGCTGACTACACCACTGAACGTGTGACCAGTCCTCTACCGCCGCCCCACCACCACCACATGCCGACCCCTCCACCGCCCCAGCCACCAGCTAACCCCAACCCCGTATGTGCCTCTATGAACGGGGGAATTTGTTTTTGGTAGTAGTTTATCGGCGTTGTAGGCTGCCCGGTACTGATGGCATTCATCAAACCTATTCCAGTCCAACTCATGCAGGATAACTCCCCCTACAGACCGTCCACCCTGCTGATCCCCGCATGTACCTGTCTCTATGCCTTGGGTTGTTCCCTAGAGATCCTTTGTTGGCAGGATATGTATAGGATGACGTATACTGTATTTTTATACTTGAAGGATTACGTATACATTTTAATCAAATGAAACATCCACAAATAAAAGTATTTATTAGTTGACCTACTCCCTTTGAAAGTGATACTAGGCATTGTTAGAGACCATCATGAAATACGAATTCAGTTAACAGACTCAAATGAAAACCATCTAGATTTGAGTAGTTTAGTCATATTTTTAGATCACTTTGAAAATATGTTATATTTTACTCTAATGCAATTGTATTGCCTGTATTACTACTAATAGGTAATAATACAGGTGATAAAATTGTCTCATACCATGGTGAACGCATAAGTGTTCACTTATTATGAAGTTAGGTATTGTTACACTAAAGGACTGGATTCAGATATGCGTCGGTTGTGGTGACCTACATTTACGGCGCCGGGTGTGTGTTTCTCGCAGGTGTGTTACTATAACAGCTGTGAATATGTATTTGTACAAGCGGACCAGACACATACAGAAACGTGCATGGATTCCGTCACAGATAATTAGAACTGCACTACACTGATCACCAGGGCAGATGTATGTTTATCTATATGTGTATATATGTATTTATTTATCTGAGTGTTTGTGGTAGAGATTCACTAATAAGGGTATTGATAATATACCCTTGTATATACTCATGGGTGTAGCCAGTAGACTCTCCCAACATACGGTCATCTGGAGTAATCTCCCTCCCTCCCTGCCTCCCTCCCTGCCTCCCTCCCTGCCTCCCTCCCTGCCTCCCTCCCTGCCTCCCTCCCTCCCTCCCTGCCTCCCTCCCTGCCTCCCTCCCTCCCTGCCTCCCTCCCTCCCTGCCTCCCTGCCTCCCTCCCTCCCTCCCTCCCTCCCTCCCTCCCTCCCTCCCTCCCTCCCTCCCTCCCTCCCTCCCTCCCTCCCTCCCTCCCTCCCTCCCTCACTCACTCACTCCCACCTACTCCTCTCCTCTCTAGCTAAAGTACCACGAGCTAAGTGCCGGGTAGTACCAATCCATCACAGTTAGAAAGCTCTTTCAGCCCAATTAGGTGTTTTCCAAGGAATACTGAGAATAGGGTCAGAATCTTTGACCCCGGATATGTTCAAATGCTTAAGAATCCGCTCAATATCTACAGCCTACCTTTATACATAAGACCGAAGGGAATGTGTGGATTTAAAACTTAAATATCACTCAGATGTTTTGCGCTGATACATATGCCACGTCAGCTCACTCACGAGATTTGATAGGGTAGGGTCGCATTCGCTGGTACATGAACTTTCGGCAAGCCGAAACAAAACCCCGTTTGAAAATACAATGGTTTGAATTTTTGAATTTGAAAGTCGATATGATACAGGGGGCAAATCGAAAGCATTGATGTGTATGTATACGGGTCCGCTGTAAGTAGTACATAGAAATGGGTGTTTTTGACTGGAGTAGCTAATAGCTGTACCTAGAAGAGAACGTCTCCTGTTAAACAATAAAATGGGAGGAGAAGCCACTTAACAAAGGAAGCTATTGGCTCTGGAATAATGTTGGTTATATCCGTCTCTACACAAAAAAATTCGATTATAGCAAACAAACAAATGCCGGTTAGTTTTGCACCAAATATTACCTTTGAATGAATCGGCAATGTTTCCGTAATCGCACTGATTATGGCTGAATGTATAATGACATGAAGGCTGAGCAAAATCTGCTGCGTCATGGCATATAAACTTGGTAAGACCCATGTTATTCACCCGCTACCTCTCCTCATCCTCTGATAAAAATGACCAGGCTCATGATGTGTTTCCAACACCAATAATGTTTACACTGTGTAGTTTGCATCCTGTGCTAGACCACACCAGGACTATAAGTTTCGAAAGTCAGAGAGTGAGACGTATTCTACAGTGAAGGTTTGCCTTCCATATTGGCAAAATCACTTTGACAAGATAACATCACCTCTTCCTACCCCTTCCTACCGTTCCCCACAGTCCCAAGCTTCATAGTTATGCATCTTCTCACATTCATTTATGTAATGGGCCGCGTCAGAATCAGCGCCATGGCCTTGGTCGTTTTCTCCATAACCAACCCACAGCATGCTACGGAGTTTGAAAAATAATCTATACAAGATACTCCTTTCAGATTTTAAAGTTGGATCCAATTTAATCAGTTTAACGCACCCATTGCATAATCTGAACTTGAAGATTATAATGCAATCAACCACTTCGTCTCGAATAATGCTATGGCGCTACCTACAAATGGGAAGCCACTCCTTGTTTGAAATGAAATCCAAGAACCACACAGTGTGAGAACGGACTTTTGCGTACCCGTCTACCCGAAGTCGCTAACCAAAATCTGCATTTAAACATCTGAATAGTTATACAAATGTATAGACATTACAATACCCTTATACTATTTCGAAAAAGAAGACGAAATGGCTCCGCGAGCCCATTCATGTTTTGGATTTGAAAGTAAAATCATTGCGGCAGCCCTCTGTGATAGCAGCGTGCCGTGCGGCGGGTATAATTATGTTTCTACTTTTCCTGCTAGCCTCCAGAGGCGCCATGTAAGCCCTGGAGCAGGGCGCGGGGTCATTTATCATCCCGCCTCGTCCGGTTATCACCGTTGGCCCGGCCCCGGAGCTGGTGGCCAGCGTGGGTCCGGTCGGCCGACATCAGCGGTCATAGCCCGGCCAGTTCACTTGGCCGCAGAGTCTAATGGATGAGGTGGGAAGAACAGGGGAGCGTCGGTCGACGGTGGGTAGCGGGAGGTGTGAGAGTGGGGAATGGGTTGTGGGCGGCCTTTGGAGAGTAGTATTTACAGTGGAAGACTACAGAAAGGCGAGAGGTAAAGGGCAGTAGAATAAGGGCCTTGGATGGTAGGGAAAAAGCAGCGGTCATATATGTACATACACGTTTGAAGATTATGACAATAGTATTTAGTCTTGCCATAAAGATCACAACGAGCATATTTGTTTAAATTCAAGAGACTTAAGAGGCAGGGAGCATCGTCCCCCACCCCCACAAATTTAAGTGGTTGATTTGGAGATGTCCCATTCTGGATTATATTTGATGTCATGAATGAATTGATATGATATTTTCATGGAAACCTTTCATATGTACTTGTATATGCCTATTTATAGATCCTGAGTAATGTCATACACGCTTGATATGACGCCGTTACAGTATACCATTAACTCATGTTACCAACATAACAAGAACTGATTCATGAAAGCGGAATTCATCGGGCAACGTGGCGGTTTCACCTACACCCATAGTCAGATAGTCGATGCCTATATTCGTTGTCCTCAGAACAAACGTTATTCATTCATTTATCAGTCTAAATCAGTACCATGACCAAATGTGTTAACATTGCTAGGATAGCTATACTAGCTTCACGTTATCCAATGTTCTGAGTGAGGCAATAGTTCAGTGTTCCTAGTTACGCTCTCGGCTTCAATTCAGACTGTGCGCCGCAAGTATGTAATGCATTGCTAGGACCTCAGTAAATCGGGGATCAATGGGCAATCATTCTATTCTATATACCAAGCAAAAATTCTTATACTTCGAGACAGGTCACAAAAGTGCTTTGGAGGAAGTTTCTCAGACTGTTTGTGTTATCTGAACGTTTGAAATTTAGCAGGGGATGATTTAATCTCACCCAGCACCTTGCTTCCGGCGACTGGTTTCATATATTGGATTCAGGCAACTAGCTTGAGACAACTAGCCGATACGTTGATGTCTGGCATATAGTTAATTGGATCTAAGGTCTGGCGGCTGGATTATGGCTTCTGTGTCTGACCCCCCTGTATCTGGCACTCGTGTACAGCCATCAAGACCCCGAAGCACAAGACGGATATTTTGTAACAGACGTCTAGCATGTAACCAACGTGTTTCACAAATATATAGTAGTGTCTTGCATTTGAGCATCCACCCAGCGACTTTCAGACGCCACACGACTAATAATTAACCAGTAGTGTCTGCTAGTACCTCGGGGTTTGGCGTGTGCATTATCTAGTGACAGGTAGTGCTGATAAATGTAACCAGCATCTTTGACCTTCAATTGCAGGGATGATTGAGCGTCAATTGCAGGGATGGGTCCAGGTTGGCCGAATGGGCACCAACCACATGCTATCCTGCATTCCCATACACCGCCGTTCCCTGCTAATCCATAATCAAATCGGCGTGCACACAAGGATATGGTCCCGCCCGCTGCATCAAGCTCAACGAAGGGCAAACCAGAACCCCCGGTTCCTGCCGGACGTTCTGGTCTCCCTCTATGGTCAATGTCCATCCTCTCTCTCTAAGCGGAACCACTCCCTGGTATTGAGATACACTGCCACCTAACAAGGTGAAAGCAGGCAGTTGCGAAGCACGTATCTTCTTGTTTTAGCCCCTTTTGGCCAATTGCTTGCGTTTGCGAAGCGAGCAATTCTGATGAGCATCCCGCGCGTAACGCAGGTGAACGTTGATCATGAAAGTGGACTGCGAGAAAACTGGTTAACTTAAGAATTTTCTTTGCCATTTTCTTGGTTGGAGGAGTAAGTGGTAGCTTTATTTTGTTGATGCATTTTGGGTCAGATGGACAGGTGCTCGCAATGCTTTGTTTTTCAAATGTATATCTTTAACAATATTTTACTTCAAGTGACAGAAATTTAGGGTGTTGTGCTAGTGACCATACTACTGTCTGAAGTCTCAGTAACAACTTGTGATAGAAATGTCTTATATATTAAACTGGTTGTAGAGAGATAATATAAATAGAATAGAAATACATGTACAGCTAGTTATTTTATCGGCAATATAGTTGTAGGCTGTTGATATTTTCGAGGTCCATTTAAACAAGCATCAAGGGATCGGCACCGTATCTTTGCAGACATCCTTACTATAACATAAAATGTACTTCCTCTCTTACATCGTCATTCCATCATCTCTAGGATACATAGGAACTTGGAACTGAATGATATTCTTTTGAATTGTATCTTTTGAGTGAATTGAGATCTAAAAAAAAAAGACCTACCGTGTGTTTCCCATCATTAGTGGCCTGAGGGACTGAGCAGCCTATTTTACCGCTAAACCCTTAACCCACTCACGCATTTCTAAAGGGTTAGTGCTGGGTAATGGAAAGGAGGAGCGCAGTTGACCAGTGAATATGACAATTTGCCAGAGCCAAGCCAAGCTGTGCAGCGTGGCTGTCATTAGACTGCTGACTTCCTTTCTTAGCGCGGGAAGGTCACACACGAAACCCTCAGAAAGGTCACATCGTAATGTGTTTATCTAGTCAGAACCATCGGAGAACGTTGGGTAGCCTCCGCCAGCTTTGGCTAGCCTCCGGTTTATACCGAATCTGACACTACAGTATTTTCCATGTGACATTTACCCAGTCCCGACCGGGGCAAGTGTCTAGGACACGTCTCTGTGGCGTTCTGCTGATGTCGGACGAAAGTGTTTTTTGTGTACCCCTCTCAATGTGCGGATATGTGTGTGAGGGTGAGTTTACGTCCGTGAGGTTCGCTGCGGCTGCTGACATGGGCGGAATTTTCTCTGACGCCGTCGGGAAGGACCCCCTCCGGCCCCGCCCTGCGCGCATTTAATCCCTTGCGGGGAATTCGAAAGGGTTAATTCGACTTGGTTGACCGTGTTTGGACAAGGCCTCCTGCCCCGGAAGAGAGAAGGCACTCCCGACTGATTACAAAACGACCCGCTGTGAATGGCTAACACGGCTGAGTGTGTACCCAAGCAGAGGTTCCTACACGGAGCCTGCACCGGACTCCCCGCCTTTTGTTGCAACAACATCGAATACCGAAGGTCCTGTGAAAAATAGGCTTCCCCAACCTCCC
The DNA here is from genome assembly GCA_950022655.1 of Alentia gelatinosa. Taxonomy (NCBI): domain Eukaryota; kingdom Metazoa; phylum Annelida; class Polychaeta; order Phyllodocida; family Polynoidae; genus Alentia; species Alentia gelatinosa. The sequence continues at coordinate 57,789,306 of OX465579.1, forward strand.
ACAACCCCAGCCCTCTCTTCCGCCACTAGATCATTACAGCCAACCCCCATCCCCACCCCAATCCCCCCGACTTCCCTCACGCTCTCATCGCTAAACCAGTGCCTTGAACTAGAAGTAACTGTTTCACTCCATCCAGCACTCTAAAGGATGTCTGCGAAACCTACTCAATTATGCCCCTAAGTTCAGTCTCGTTTCCTTTATGCCACCATAATTACTGCTATTTTGCATGTCTGACTCAGGGATGCCAGTTTGTAGGATTTTGCCTGCATATCGGATTTTCATTTTAATCTCAAAGAGATGAAAATGTCAAGAAATTGAATGTTTTGAAAACAACATTGACTCCAGGTTCCCTAAAATCTAAAACTTAGATAAACTTGTTCTGTAATCTTTTAAAATTTTGAATTCAGCTACCCGCAGCACACTCAGTTAGAGGGCCTATGGATCCCAGTGCGCCAACCTACGGCTGTAGGCTGTAGGATGGGAGGAAATGCTCCTATGGATAAGGGCAACTTGAATACTGAAATCTGATTGGCTTAAAATGTGTCATGTGAGAATAGACTTATTAAAGCATAACCAAATCTAAAAGAAAATATCAGAGGAATGCCTAATGAACTTGTAAAGATATTCTGCAGAATATAGACCTGATAGAGTGTGGTAACCTTTCTTAAATGATTTTCTTTAAAGAGTACCCCATTTAGTGCAGAACTACATATATACCCACTCTCATAGCAGATATCTAGCTATCCTATACTACCAGTCCATGTTCAAGGATCTGCTAGGAGAGTGATGTGGATTCCCTATACACCATGTGCGTTTTAGGTGATACATAGACTGGCCTCAGTCCCCATGTAGGAATTTTTCCTGACCCCAACTGGCATCCCTGCTGACTGCTGGCGTCAAACCGGCCTAGAAGCTGTTGCCCCCAGTTTCAGGTTCTATTTTGTAGGCCGGGTTATGGCTAAATCTCCCCTGGTATATTAGTGTTCCGACAAAGAAAAGGGTAATGGGATTATTGAATTGTTAAGATTGCTTCAATTCATATAGCTTTGGGACAAAGTTCAGTCCCGATGATGAATGAAGAGAATGGCTAACGCGGTCGGGTGAGTAGAAGCAGGAAGACAAGGTGGATGAGGAGAAACAGGAGGAAAGGCGGTGTTAGCACGCACTCTATGAATCAAAACCCGCTACACACAACCAGCAAGATCAATTAGAAACATCAAATAAAAATATGCTTGATGGAGTGTTTTAGCATGTCTATGCAGTATCCTCCTTGGACTCCATGCTTACGATGCGCCTGTTCGCTGATCCTCAGTTCTCACCACCCCGAACATCTTCCGATTTCAACCAGCCAAGCCATACCAAGCCCGACCACCAAGCCCCAGCCAATCCGCTCCAGTGGGCGACGGGGCGTTTTTAAAAGGCAGTTGTCCAAATATGCTTAGTAGCAAAGTCATTTGCTAGCCGCGCGGGTGTTGACTAAGGCAGGCGCTGCTGCTTCATTGAGCGTAATTGCGAAGACATGTTTAGCCCGGTTTCGACTGACTGATGTGGCCGGGAAGTGCGGAAGGGGTCCACTTACTGCCTTCTCCGTGTTAAAGCAGGGACCTGAGGCAATGGTGACGGCGAAAGCGGCACTGTGATGCCCCTCCTCACCGGAAGGACTACCCATATGCCGCCTGGTGGGCCATGTCGGCGATTATTACCCTGCACGCTTATTAAACGCAGGTAGGAGCGCTACCGGTACTTGGCTCAGATGGATGTATAAGCAGACCCCCAGCCCACCCCTGCGCGTCAGTATGTCACCACCCTTATTTTAGCATGCTTGTGGGTGCTCTTGTATAGAGAGCTATTTTTAAACCGTAGTTGCTTTTGCATCAGCTCCAGTGAAAGGCAGCTATATAGGTGATAAATGAGAAATATGTTTGGGGAGGAGGTCCTTGATGGTCCTGGTGGTGGTGGGAAAGGGTGATTGGAAACTATAGAGCTCACCCTCGGGCTGTGCATGACGTCTCTTTAGACAGGATACATACGGTATTTGATGAATGTATTAAAATAAATGGTGGTGGGGGTCTGTAATGCATGTTCATTCTGTTCATTAATGAAAAGCCCTGGCCGGTATGTGAATATAGAAGCAGGGTGGGTGGGTGTGGGTCCGGAACATTGGCCGTAGCTAGAAATTGGCTTTGACAGGCTTCGTGGATGGGAACATTAAATCAGGGCGTGATGAATTAATAATCCGGCGTCGTGCGGCCCTGCTGATGCTAAAATCTGCTGCATGTGTGAGCTGGGAGCGTGCTGGTCCCACCGCCGTCCTCTCTATTGCCTGCTCTAAGAGTATGCACAACAAACCTGGCCCTGTAAACCTTGATAGAATAGCGTGGCGGTATAGTGTTTGCATAGAGAAGTCCGGATTCTATCACTGACGTGCACCTGTATATATGCAAATGTATATATTTAACCCTGCAATGGCAGGGGATCAACATAACGTAGTACTATTTATGTCTGTTGACAAATGAATGCCTTGCTCAGCATATGATGCTGCATGCTGACTTTTTTTATGATGATATTTCGTTGATAGATAAACGGATAAAAGGTTTTTCCTTTTCTGGGAGTATTCTTTTACTATTCAACAGCCTTCGGTGACCATGTTGGTAACATTAGGAACAGAAAACCTGGAGGGATATGTGTTTTTGTATTGTATTATAAAGAGTTAAGTTACCAATCATTATAAGTGATATTCCACAACATAATACTGTCCGGCATTAGGCTCATCTTCATATCAGTGTCATGTTACATTCATCTAATCTATTGATCTACTGTCTACGTCGATATCCCTCTACTATCCTCGCCTCAATTTTCGTAGAAGTATATGTCCCTATCTCTTAATATCTTTTGTTTATCTCAGATTCTACGATTTAGCAATGCCCATATGAATCTATATTTCCGATCATCTCGAAGATAGTATAATAGAACCTAACTTTCTCGTCTGTTTTTCGTCGAATGGATTAGTATATTTCGTATGTACACTGTTTATCCTATCATATACTCTCGATCTTCAAAAAAGGAAACATTCTAGTCTTATTCCCTCTCACCGAATTCCCACGGATATGTACATCGATTATTCTTTGTTTGTAGTAGAGTCTATTTACTTGTCCTGGACTAAATAATGTAAACGCACACATCGTGGCAGATATGCATAGGATAGTGAAACTTAACAACATCGCTGTTCAAATAATAATCATTGCACACTTGTGAATGACACCATTGAAAAGTTGTATTCACTTTCATTCAGATGGTATAAGTTTCAATAAGCTATGGTCAAATAGGTAAAACTCGATTACTGGAAAAGGCAGATGAAACGTGAATTAAAGATATATACTTAACATATTTTAAAAATCCAACAGGTAATGCATTGTGATACATCTTTCTTTCCACAAACCATTATCTAATGATTCAAAGTACAATAATCTACAGCAAAATACTAATTAGCTGCCATATCTAAGTGTATGCACATCACCCGCCGCACAATTGTAAGTACATTTAGGTCTAGTCTGTAATTCGATCCGCGTCTGCTTAGACCACGTGACAGCCGAGCGACCTTTTGAGACGCAGGATGTCTGCCTTCGGTGTAAGGAGCGGTTCCGTCCCACACTGGTCAGGCAGATATATAAACCCATCTAGGTTAGCGCCTGGGACGAAACGTGTTTCTGTAACAACAAAACACAAAAGGGCGAACCCTAGTACACATCGATATTGAATGAAATTTGAGGGTATGAAAAGTGCATGTCCTGTTTTCATCACTACTTATAGCTATGCTACAAAAGCCAGCCAATATTCCCGTGTAAATCTACAACAGATGCCTAAGGGCAATTATCAGTAGACACTTACTTTCAATTGCGAAAGCCGGTTCTCGTTGGCTACCGACGGATTGTCAGCTTTTTTGTGGATTTTGTGATATCCGATAATTGTTAACAAATATGATGAACTATATAGATGGAATGTTATGTTTACTAATATATTTGGATAAAGGTGCATTATAAAAAAAGAGAACTTTGCATAACTCCAAAGATACACATCTGCTGTCATTCAAAGTAACCCCAAGGTTGTAAGACTTTGTGGGTACGAGTCCCACCCCCAGCAGTGGTAGATTTACTGCTATAACAAAGGCCATCCTTCTCATACCATGTCTATGTGGTGTGGGAAGTAAAAGAACTCTCACCTCGGTAAATGTGTAGGGGTGAGATTTCTACCTGAATTCATCACATAGATTTGATCACCACCCTAGTGGTGTAAAAGAACCTTGAGAAAGTCTGGAAAGGACCTATAATGGTTGACTGGATGTAAAATCAAACCAAACAAACAAACAACTTAGTTGGCTTCCAAGTGATAGACTACCCATATTCCCTGAAAGGTTTCTGGAAATAGTAGAAGGATGAGGCGCAGGAGGGCCAGTATAGATAATGAGAACCTCCTTGTACTTATTTGCTTAACGTGCAATGCCTCCACCTGACCGTGGCCCGCCGGTGGGGAGGTGGTAAGGTGTGCTAAACCATAGGTGTTGTCACCCGAATACCAGCCTCTAATCAACCAACATGTCAGGTACTCAGTGAGTGATATAGGGATATCGTGATCGTAGGGGAATGAGGCGATGGGAATCACGAGTTAGAATTATGCCATGGTGAGCTGTATTGTGCGTCAATTGGGGTTTCTGGGGAGTTTGCGGGAGGATGGTGTTACCTTAAGTTGGTTGACAGAAAAGGGATCAAGGGAGGCATCTACACAGACACAACTCAGTAGACATCTGACGAAAAAATCAAAACGCGACAAGTTGTTCAACAGGTAGTGGCGGTATGTTACAGTAAATGTCATATCTTCTTTGATTTCTGTCAGAGGCTCTTACAGCCGATAGGTATTTCGACTTTGTCATAGATTTGACTAAATAAGAGTGTGAGAGTTGTTAATTTCTGAAATAGATGGGTGATAATAACAACACACTGATTTGAACCGGAAGAAATACCACCCTGACCCCTTGTGATTCAGTATTGTCACTCCTATATAGAGTTGGACATATCTCATCATCCAAATCAAACTACGTATTTGTATATATATATTGTTTTTTATGTGTGTGTCTGTGTGTGTATATATGTATACATATACGTATATATTCATATGTGTGTGTATATTTAACAAAAACAGCAGACCAAACAAGTACATAGGACCCAGGAGACATGTTCGCGTTAATGTACAATGATTTCCCACAGTGAATTCTGCGTGCTGGAAGGACGCGGGAGCAGTGGCCGGGAATGGAGAGGCAGGTATGGGGTGTTTACCTGGAGACAGGTGTGAGAATGATTGCACGCGCAGGTGTCACCTGAAAGGCTTGGCCACAGGTAAACCTCACGTTGATGGTGTAGGTAGGGGATGGGGGTCAGCAGGGAGGTGGTTGCGGGTGGGGTAGGGAATCCCCCTCGCGGTTAAGGAATAGATGGGCAGCTGACACTGGGTCTGATCGTTGAGAGATCTATCCTGTTCTACCTCCCTCCATCCTACCTCATCCTTTGTGGGGGAGGGCGGGTAGGGGTTTTTGGGCCCATAGCAACCTGCTCTTGTGTTGTGCATCATACGACTATTCCTATACCATTATGGCAATTATGATAATCTTAGAGAAAGTCTTAAGTTCATTACAGTCTCATTGACGGGTATGTATTATAAATGCAAGTTTAGAGTGGGGTTGAAAAGAGTCCCGAAGCACAACTTATCCTCGGTAAAAGATGAAGCTTGTGTCCGTGTATACGCATGTTCGATCATGTGCGTGTGTGTATACATGTACATGTATATTCATATGTTTATACAGGTACATGTATCAAATAGCAAACTTCCACCAGAAGGGACAATGTGTGCGTTACAAGGACTCTTGTTTTTATGGATGCTAGGTCGCTATTCATGCGGTTAAAGAAGGGAGATGGTGTATGGATAGAGGAGATTGATCGTTATAGACAAAGTCTCTGTTTGAAATTTAGATGGACTTAGCTATAATATTGACCCTGTGAGCCAACCTTCTAACCCTTAGACGGAAGGGACGTTCATGATTGATACACCAATTTCGACATGAGCAGCGAGATCCGCAAATGGTCACTGATGATCCCATCTGGTCTACAGATGTAAACCAGCAAACCGGGTTTTCTTTTCCTTTTCTTTCTGGATACGGGAGGGAGGGGGGTGACTTCCTACACCCGCAACTCTTCACTGAATGATAGGGAAAAAAGCGGGGAACTGGGGCTTGGGTTGTGTTAGGGATCGATCATGAGAACAGTTGTCAGAGATGGAGTAGAGGATGGCTAGCGATCCCCGTCGCCTGGAGGAGGTGACCTCGCCCAAACGGCGGGCATTGACGCGAGGCGCTCCCGACGGGCGGCCCGGCTGAATATGTGATCAGCGTCTTGAATGAGTAAGCAGTCGTGTAGAGATTGATCATGGTGCCAAGGGGACCCCCGCCCACTGTCCTCTCACTCCAAACCCCCTCACATTTCGTCTCCCTCAGGTGTGCTGAGTCTAAGGGAAGAACTGGTCTGTCAACACAGAGACACACTTGAGAAGTGGACAACCCCTACCACTAATCCTTAACCCCAACTTCATTCCTCTCCCCCCTCTTTTGGTACCCGATCTGTTCACGATACTTCTCTGTAGCGGTTTTCAAACGGCCCTAATTGGTCCTTGGGAAGAGGTTGAAAGCCCACATATGCTCTTCCCTAGGTTAGGAAAAGGTCGTCGGCGGTACTTTGCTTGTGAGTTGCTCAACACTGTGCTCAATGAGATGAGTGACTAGGACAATAATAGGTCTATATACGGGATAAATATATGGGACTTTCGCTAGGACGCTTGGGACATTCTCTTTGCGCTTGCTATCCTTATCATAGCATCCATTACCGTGTAGCTCTCCTCCCTTGGAGAGGCGGCTGTTCTCCTATTTTCCAAGGAAATCCTAGTTCCTATTTTCGCTTTATGAAATTTGTGTGTGTGTGTGTGTGTGTAGAGCAAAGATAATAAGTTGGCCCAGTGGTGCAAACCTACCCACACACCTCAGCCTCATTCCATAGCCAACAATCATGTATTTTCCATGTTATCTGAATGTCCCTAAGGCAATACCAAGAAAAATATGTCCTCTTTTTTCCATGACCTCAACTGACATCCCTGAGCATGTTTCGGTGTCATTAGGGCTTTGCTTCCTAAAGTGCTCTTCATGCCCTTTTTACGACGCCCACAACAGACTTTCAATTACGAGATATGTCAGGCAACTGGTGACGTCAGCACACCTTACGGAAATACTGCATATATAGTGTTATATACATATATGTATAGTTCATGTATTTCCCGAAGACGCGCCACCTGTACACTTGAAACAGTCAAAAATAGGCAGCACGAGACTGAAAACGATGTTTAAAAATAAAGGGCGGTGGACGGAGGGGTGGTGGCGACGCCTGCGGGCGGATCTGGGCGGTACTGCTCGTTGTGCATTCAGTGTGCACGACGGCGTCTTTGTTGTCGGACCCGAGCTGCTCAGCAAGAAAACTGACACGGGAAATGCCAAGCAAACACACGGGTAATGAGAGGGAAAATAGGACCGACCCGCTAATGCTATACACCAAATTAGGAATTAGTGTGGCGGGGGCCTGTCTCCAGGCGTAAGACTGTGAATGAGTATACTGAGCCATAGACCGAAGCACCTAACTCCCCCTACAAGTTTTGTTGGCAATAAGAAAGCGCAGCGGTGTCCTCTGTACCTTTGTAGTTCGTACTAACTATGCTGTGCGTTGCGCCGAGATGCTGTCAATTAAAGCCCATCTCTTCGTGAAGATTTTACACAAACGAAAAACATCACGTGTTAATATGAAAACCTTTGGTTGGGGAATTACAGTTCGTTTGTAATGATAATTATTGATGATGAAGTTATTATCCAGTAATAACCCTTTGTCTTGAAGATTAGTACGTAATGATGATGCTTTGTGACGAGGATCAGTATGTCATGATGACCGTGTTCAACCTAAAACGAAGTAAACTTTTTTATATTTTTAAGCTAGCCACATTTGTAAAGTATAAGTATGGCTCACATATGATATATTCAAACGGCACTTTGCAATATGTATTATTCAAACGACACATTGTAGAAGAGGTTAAAGAAACCCAATGTTTTAACCTTCCTCTGTCAGCAAAACTGGAGTTAATGAACTACCATAGATGAATTACAGCTCCTCTCATAAATTCTGAATCGCTGGGATATGACCCTGGTAAGTTGCTAGAGTATCGACACTGCCATTAAAAAAGACTAAACCAAAACCACAGACGAATGCCTATGCTAACATACAACATGGTGAATGATGCGTCATGGATTATTGGACATATGTCGCGATCATCACACCCTAGCGTTGCGATTATAGGCAGAATCTTGATGGAGAAGTGCCTCGAGGGGTGGGGATGCTTCCCTTCCCTTCTATACCTTCCTTCCAGGCCTTCTCTTGGCAATCGTATCCGTGTAACTAGCCATACTTATCGACGCCCGGCTTGTGTTGCAATTTTCCCTGGCCGCCCTCAGATCCTGACTCGGCCTCTCCTGGGCGTGCCCCGGAGGAGTGGCGCGGCGCCCTGAACGCACTCCTAGTAGGGGCGTCCCTTGGCAGGGCGGTGTTCGGGGGGGACGCGCCCGCCACACACGGATACTTGTGTAGCCCCTCCGGGAATGAAACTTGAACGGCCGCGGCGCCGCACACTCCAAGTAGGCGTATTGACGACCAAGGCAGAGAGATGGGGGGAGAGCTGGTAGGATGGTGGTAAGGTGGGTTATGTATGTGGGGAGTTGGGGTTTTGGGATTGGGTTTGCGCACCGTCAGTGGAGGATAGAAAGTCCGTCTGTACAGGTACACATCTTGTATAAGGGATTTGGAGGTTTGGTGCTGTGTATAACTGGTTAAGTTAAGCATGGGAGAATGGACGCTTATGGCTATGTTTTAGGTTTAATGGAGTCAAAATGGACAGGAATGGTTATGTAAAATGTTTTTCTTCCTGTGTATGCTACTGAATACATAGGGAGCGAGTTGTTCCCGATGGAGCTGATAGTTTAGATGTAGGGACATCATGGTAATGTTAAATGAGGCCTAATAAGATACGGCGTTTCTGAAGTTTGCGAATTGAATGTAAGATGAAGCCAGGTAAGTTAGGGTTGCTTTGTTAGGGGATGGAGTGCGTTTATGATATAGATTGGTTTGATTCATGACTGTATTATGTAGATTTTGCCTAACTCGCGGAGAATATTGGAGATTAAATGGGATGTACGGGAGAGGGGATTGGTAAGTAGCAGGTAGGTGGTGAGCTGTGGGAAATGTTGATGTGACGGGGATATGGTGAGTGGTGGGTTGTGGTGGAGGGAAGGTAATGGCAGTGCAGGGGTTTGGCCGGTCGGTCGTGAGAGGATCTCTTACCAGAAGTAGGTGTTACCGATCCACCGCCCTCTCTGTGCCCATGGGTGGCTCACCTGTCGTGCCAAACGTGTCTATCCTCCATCTACCTCCAAGTTGGTCACCTAGCAAATTTCTGCGTCGCCCTGATTTACTCCCATATCCAATTGATACACACCAACATTGAATTACAAGTGTTATTGTAATTGCTATGGGAAATATGAATCCATTATAGAACATTGAGAAATCGGCAGACTACAATTCTTCTTATGTGCCTTCACCATTCTTTAATGCTCATGGGGATATCACCTAAACAGTAGCGAGTCAGTAATATTGTGCAATTGAGTTAAATTAGGGATTTAAGATGCGCCTAATATCAACTCCACATATCACGCCATGTCTATGTGGTGTGTGAAGTAAAAGAATTCTCACCTCGATAAATATATAGGGGTGAGATTTCTACCTGAATTCATCATATCACCCTTGCGGTGCAAAAGGACGTTGACAAGGCCTGGAAAGGACCTGTAATGGTTGACTGGAAAATCAAACCAACTAACCAAAAGGACCAACTCCCCAAGGGGTTCCAAAATTGTCCTGAAAGACCAGACACTTCCTATAATCAAAGGAACAGTAGATGGGGTGTGGACTCAATAAGGCGCACTGCTGATTTTAGTTTTTGATTTCTTCGTTGCATTATACCAATCTCCCGTTATCTCATTCCAATAGATGTTATACTGCCATTTTATGTTGCCTCATTGGTTATACATTCACGATCATACGATCATATTATTTTATTATTGTTAGAGCTACTTTTCACGTATGTTGTATGCCATTGGTTAACGTAAAACAAGGTTTATGTGGTTAACACTGTCGCCTTAACCAAGGACCACCTGCTGCATGAGCAGCTCCTGATATTACCTACAACCATATGGCTTCTATCTCTGTCCTCTCAGCTCGTCCTGGGAATTCGCCTCGATTCCTACCGGTTATTATGATGTATTGCCCGTCAGAACCTATTCTGAAATGCCCCTTACCCGCCTGCCGGACAAAAGAGTCCCCTTTGCCCCCTGGTTTGTATCGCTCACGCACTGGCCTTGCGGCCTGGTGAGCAGCTGGAGCAACTCAGGCGGGACAGGCAGCGTTTCCTGACCTTGCCCACTACTCGTTTGTCAGCAATCTATTAATGCGATCAGGCGTCGGTGCCCCCTGCTAACTGCCCCCTACCCCTGCCTTCCCCTTCTATCAAAATGGGACTATTTTCGGCTTGCGGTCGCTTGCCGGCCAACGGACCCATGTCACACTGAGTCAGGATTCAATGTTGTGACCTCAACCATCGAGGTCACCGCTAGCGTTCGATGGTGTGACCCTAACCCGTGGGGTCTGGGAGGTCAAGGAAACGGAGGATGGCATGGTCTGACCTCGCGTAGCACTACGCACGCAATGTAACGATGAGATGGGCCTGAAAGGCGCGTGCGCGGCGCAGTCACTGTCCCTGACATACGATAGCGCATACTCTGTGTTCGAGACCCACTAGTCACCGAGTAAGAAGGCGTAAGGTCTATTTATATCGCGCTGTGTAAGGCAATATCTAGGTCTCTTAGGAAATAGTTCACGTTCAATTGCACCTCCTTTTGAAGCACACCTATTAAAGTTATTGTCTTACTGGAACTTTTCTTAGAAGTATGTTTGGGTCGTTTATATTGGGAGCGGCCTTGGTAAAGATAGACTATTGTGTAGGCAGTTGCCATGCAACATTGCTCTAGAAATAGACATATTCTAAACTAAAGATTGCTATTTCTAGATATTTACTGTCATGAAATTGCTTTGGATATTAGACAGGTCTGCTTTGGCATTATAACTTTTCCCTGATCTCTTTTGTACGAGAAAGCAGTGTTCTATTCATAGTAACATATACACATCAGGAATGAAGATGTTCGGACGGAATTAGGTATATATCACCCCCCTCCCCCGAGAACGTCACACAAATTCAGGATAGAGCCGGACTGCTTTTATGCTAGGTCATATTGCGACGATCTAGACAAGCGATTTAAAACATGATACATGTTCAAAGAGACATCCAGCCCCAGATGCCTTATGTTGCAGCCGCACAAGTCACTTAAAGCCTAATCACCGAAAAGCCCGTGAAAAAGACTTGGGGTATCGGTGACCCACCTGCTTCATGCTTTCTATGCAGGTCAACGTGCCATTGGTAAGTATATATGAATAGTCGAGTAACACGAAACCTACAATAACTAACTGGAAGACTGGCATTGGTTTGTCAGAAGTATGAATAAGTAGTTTATATATAGTAACACCATACCAAGAACAACTCGTGGGTCGGCGGATATTGGAAAGACGGTCTTTAAGGGCGCACTGAATTTTTGTTCGCCATGGCAGTCGACCACGTTCCTATGAAATTGTACCAGTCTACATTTCTGAATAATAAATAGCGATAATATAGCAAGATATAATAGTAATAATGAAAAAGGGTGGTTCGCGTCTACTGTTTGAAAGAAGCCCGTAACTACGCCGTTTTGAACGGATATGTTTGGGCTGCAAGATAAGACCACAGAACAATAAAAGGGAGATAAAACTATAATGTGCTGTAGGTTGGCCGGGTTGTCATAGGAGGTATTGGGTGTGGGAGAAAAGGGTTGCATGGCGGGGTTTGGCATGAACAGCAGCATGGCTCAAGCGTTGAGCGGCAGCACAGAGCCGCACTGCCTAGATAGCAGCAGCAAGGGGTTTGTGGGTGGGGCTGCAGGGGGTTGCATTCTAGCCCCAGCTGATGAGACTTTAGATGAATGGCGGGTGGCAAGTGGGCAGATAGGAGAGCAGGGAGGGCGGGACGAACGGGGCACGACCCGGCCAGCCGAGGTGTGGCGACCAGAGATCGGGCCGGCCTTTGTGGGACTGGCCACCGCCTGATGGAATAAAGCCACCGGCCTGCGGAGGTTTCACGCTGGCCAATATGCCTGCCCGATAAGGCGGGAGGGTCGCCGAACCCGGCCACCCGCTGCTATTGGAAAGGGCCGCCCAGTGCAATAAGGCAAATTAGACATTATTGAACCCCGCCTTGTGGGCACTCACTACGTCAGCATGAAGCCTCTCTTTTATACCGCTGTTTTAGGATGCGGGGATCGTGCTGACCAGGGATTCTAATCCACACTTCCATCCCTCTGAAATATATTCAAAGCAAAGATATACTTTTTGATATCATGAGTGGATTAGCAAGGGGACTTCCGCATATTTTTAATCTATATGCCGAACCACCAGGTTATGTGGGAATATTCAATCCTCAATATCGGTAAGAATATAAAAGTATCAAGCAAATATGCATTATACATGGTTTTTATTTGGTTTTTTTAATTCAGATTTTTTAATTCTATCTGCTGTCGAGATAGGTAAGTAGGAAACTCGATAAATCCTTGAATGTGGTTGTTTTAGTTTAGGTATTTTAACGAGAATGGAAAGGGTAGTAGTGCAGTATTTGAAGAAAAAAAAATTCAATGTCAAATTTTTTTTAAGAGTGGGTATGAAAAAGGCTCCACAAAATTGCTCTTGTTCGTGTTCGCACTTCTTTTTGGAATAAATGAAAAACTCCAAGAAGCCAAAGCCCGTCACATGGACCACATGTCAATGGGTTTGGTTGTAAAGAATGGGGTTACAGTCAGTTTCCATAAAGAATGCAGATAACGCTATGCACATCACAGGGTACTGGGGAAGTCATTATCCTGGATTTATGGAAGGAGATCTTGTTTTTTATTTGTGTTCTGGGCCACAACAAGGCGCGAGTTTGCTGTGGTCAATTTTCCAGTCTATCAGCCATTCTTTGTTTCCGTAGTGGTAACTTTGCCAATTTGGGAATTCCGACATTCCATATACACCGGCAACACTAGAATACATATTGATTCAAATCGCCGATATTTTTCTAAGTCCCAACTTTCATCCCTGGTAACAAGAGGTTGAAACTTTTAACATCTAAAGAAATAGATCAGCGTAAAATAAATGGTATTCGAGGATAGATAAAAAGGGAGATGTAAATAGTCTAAACTACGCTAGCTTTTTGGAAGGTCGACAAAAAACCGCATGTAAAACAGTATCCAACAATATAAGCCTCTTAGTATAATGGATAAGACAAGGGAATCAGATGAGCTTTGAGGATTGGCACAAGGGTGACGTGTATTCCAGGAGTGGAACTTAGCTAGGGATGATTAGTGTAATACCCCAACTCAGATTCTGTGCATCATAGATTCGCCACCTCGTCATCTGAACAGGGCTCTGTTGATTCCGTTCAGGTTACGTGGAATATTACTGCACATAATAGATGCTGAAGGAAGTATCACATATTGGTGAGATTGAATCGGAAGGAAATGAGTATTTGAATCAAGACACTTTCATTACAGTGAGAGAAATGCCTTTAATTATGTAGGACAACATGGGGGTATTCGTTGAGGACACAATTAGTATGCGCTAATGTTTAGAGGCACGACTGGCAACACGTGGTTCATGATCGGATCCTGAACTCATAACCTACAAACCTACACCGACTACTCGGCCACAACTATCACCATCACTCTTGAAAAAGTGGAAGACGGAGGAGAGGTCATTCAGAGTGATACCAGTTAAAGAGCGGTGGTCACCATGGGCAGTCTAACTGCTGTGTAGTGGGACGGGTGGACGTCGGGAAGGGTTATAGGGAACCAGGCAGGCGATGCCGCGAGCTATGCTAATTAGCGAGAGGCGGTGGAAAAGCAGTATTAGGGCGGGCCAGTGCGAAATCACCTGAAATGGACCCAGGTATGTGGCGGTGAGCACGAACTGCTGCGCGTAATGGGGTCAGACCTGTTGGGATCGCCGTCGAGCGAGCCACGGGCTTTTCCAGATTTCCTTTGATCACCAATAACAGCGGCGCCAGCCGCCAAGAAAATCTCCACCACTGCGGGCAGTGAAGGTATCTGGTCCAAAGCCCAGAAATAAGCACGGCTGGTATGCGTTAGGCGGGGCCGTCCACTAACTGTCTATGGCTTCCGCAACGTCTGTGAATCGATCTGCTTCGAGAAATGGTGTCGCTGCAGCGTCCATATAAAAGATTATACGTGCTTCAGCCAGGCAGTTATCGCAGTAGACAGGATATAGAGGTGGTCGGCTACGATGACCCTCCACCCACACACCCACACACACCAGTATTCCTGACTTCTTTTTGATTAGCCGACGCCGCTGGGATTTTTTTTCTTTTCTCCCATGTCTTTTTTCGTCTTCTCCTTTCATTTTTGTGCTTTCAAGAGAGGCTTCTCGTGTGGCTTCCGGCCTCAGAGGATCGGGAGGGGTGGGCAGGCGGTCATGTTTTGATGTTGACGGCGGTGGTGCAGGGTCCTGGCACAAGCCATGTAAGAGCGCACCGATCTCTGCGGGTCGAAACTAGTCCTGGCACGGACCACGGACCCTGATAAGATTGTGGTCTTTGTTTGCCAGGCACAACCATCACCCCTCCCCCAACCCCTTCTGTCCCACCCTTGTGTATCCCTTCTCTAGCGAAGAGTTCACAGTCCGACCCAGTTCTGTCGTCCACCGAAATCTGTGCAGTGGGTGTGACAAAGGTCGATCTACTGTACCATGGGGACTCACAGTCTGACAGGCGGAGTCGAGATGGGCTGCTGGACTTTTGTTAGGCCTAGTGTGGGGCTGTTGTTAGGCCTGGTATAGGGCTGTTGGACAGGGCGCGACGAGTCGTTGTATTCCAGTGGTGTTGGTGTTGGTTGGAAAGGACGGGGTTGAATTGGGTGGATGGGGCGGGATATGATATCAAAGGTGGTTTAAAGTATCGCCTGGTGGGACTGGTTGGGGCCTTGCATGGTGCAGAATATGACGTAAAGGGGGGGGGGGGGGGGTAGCTCAGCGGTTAGGGCACTAGACTTGTAACCCCAAGGTTCTATGACTTTGGGGGTTCGAGTCCCCCTGCAGCAACGATCCTTCTCATACCATGTAGACCCATGTGGTGTGGGAAGTAAAAGAACTCTCACCTCAATGAATGTGTAGGGGTGAGATTTCTACCTGAATTCATCACATAGATTCGATCACCACCCTCGTGCTGTAAAAGAACCTTGAGAAAGTCTGGTTGACCTGACGTTAAATAAAACCAAAGAAACCAAACCAAACAAACAGACATAACAAGGCAGCGGGTAGGACAGGGTGTTACTTGTAAGGGAAGGACAATTTTAAGGGGTAACACAGGACGGGACAAGGACATTGTCATTTTGAAGGGCAGTGGTGAGTCGGACGGTCTAGGTGAAGTTTCAAGGGAGGGGTGATACAATGTGGGACATTGATGGTTGGGACAGGATGGGGTATGTGGAAGGTGGGGTGCAGACGGCGAATAAGGATGGCCCCTTACTTACCCCGGCGAATGATTGCGGGATTATGGGCCATGGGGGGCGGCTGGCCGGCCGGCCGGTCGGTGACCACATCAGATTGATGTGGCTTCATTAGTAGTGGGCGTCGGTGGGCGCGACGCGGCGCCCTGTGTACACCATTCTGGGCAAATAGCCACGGCCAGTGATGGCCAAACAGTAGACGCGTCCAGCCACAGACACCCACAAGTGTGTTGGCAAACGTCGACCAGACCGCAAATAGGCACGCCAGCTGTCGTCTATCCCAAACCTCCAGTGGCCGCATGACATCACCGTCCAGTCTCCCTTTAACTACCACAACCCCCCATGTCCATCTTGTTAAGTAACCCTTTATTGATGGGTACTTCTCCAGAGGCATTTAAGACCATATGTCACAAATCGAAAGAAGAATCACTTACTACTACCCGTTGCTAAATAATGTTAAAAACATCCCAGATTCCATTGGGTTAATTCGTTTTTTTTTTTTCTGAATTCTAGTTACATCAAGATGGACAGCGATGGGTGGATATTCGCGTTCTCTTGTCTAGGTTTCCATACTAAGCCATAGTCACATTATATCTAATGATATTTACAATCAAATTTGAGCGTGACTCTGTGAAAAATAATTGCGACTTGTCCCTGCGTCTTATCATGTTAATAATTTAAAACCTTCCACACTCCGATATACACCGTCACCTAATCGCCCACAATATCTTCTTACTGTTAACCTCATGCCGCCAGTAAGTTTGTCTTTTTCCGTGGGATCCCAACGCACGCTTCAAGAAAAATGTTAAAATAAGAAAGTAAACGAAACTATGCGGCCCACTCCACCCGCCCTTACTGACAGAAACCACACAGGGCTTGCCCTGATTGAGAAACACGAGAAAACAATAGCCCTTTTCTTCGCTCTTTCTTGATGAGCTGCATCACCCGCGTTTTAGCAGAATGGATTTTTCTATTCCGTGCGAATCAGTAGAAATGGCCGGCTGGTGTCGCGGCTTTCACCAGGCCCGTCACCCACCGCCACAGCTGCCGTCACTGCCTACCCTCTCAACCACCCCCTCCCTCCTACACCACTCCACTCTACCCAGCACTCGTAGCTCCTCCTGGGGAGAGGCTTCCAGGGAAAGAAGGAGGAGATGGAGAGTGGGGATGGGGAGGAGGGAGGGGTAGGGGACAGTGCAGACTCCTCAGGCACAACCCTTTTTGCGTGCAGCTTGGCTACAGCATCATGATGGAATCTCTCCACGATACTCGCTATCATTTGATCAGGATATGACGATAACGATGATGAACACGATGACGATAACTGTAAGGAAGGCTTCTATTGATATGGAAACCTATACATGAAAGCCTTTGTGACATTAGGTGATGTTACACCTGTTGCATACACAATTCTAATGATACCTTTAAGCTAGCCTTCTGAAAGCAATGCTGCTCGAGTGAACATGGCTCCTGTAAATGGATTAGAAGTCCATTTAATAAATGTCAATATTTCAAGACATTGTAACGCAGATTCACTTAGTCCAATAATAGACGAATATGAGATAAGCATAAGGAGAAGTCATATCAAAAACTTGAATCTCGTTCGTGATCATTTCTGACTTACTCATTCTGTTAATTAGGCGGGTGGATACTAGTCAAAGTCGGAGAGGGACAGCGTGTGGTGGCTTATTGTTAGTGTTGTTCGTGCGGTGTCTTATATTTCTGGCCCTGATAAGGTCTCCGAGTGGGAAAAGGTGTCTGATTTATTGATTTGACGCTGAGACTCGCTCCGGGGCACGGCTATCGAATAATAGCCGTCATCGCAAAACAGACTATGATCGCGCAGATACACAGACATGTCGTCTGCCGATCCCAATTAATGCTGACGCTAGCGCAAAAGACAACTA
Source organism: Alentia gelatinosa (assembly GCA_950022655.1). Lineage (NCBI taxonomy): Eukaryota > Metazoa > Annelida > Polychaeta > Phyllodocida > Polynoidae > Alentia > Alentia gelatinosa. Next base: position 57,807,036 of record OX465579.1, read on the forward strand.
TTGCCACGGAGGGAGCAGGGAATTCAACCCTGATTTCTGCCACTGCTGATTTATCGTTATACATGGGCTTATAGAGACAAATGTATTGATGTAGGGTGTTATGAGGAAATCTTTGGGGTGTGTTCCTGTCATAGTGAACACGAAATCCCAAACCGAATACTCCCTAGTTTTCTGTTATTCATCATAAGTTTAAAATCATGATTACATAGCATACTTATATGTGGGGGTATTGATGTTCACAAGTAATGGATATTTTGTCAGAAATGCTGTGGCATATCATAAAGGAATTAAAAAGGCACATTAAAATGCAATCTTCATATTTTTCAATTTTGGAGATAATTTATTCCAACTGCGCGTGATTGGTTGTCCTTGGGTCTCCATGGCTCCTTAGCGAGGTTTATTAGTTCTGATTCCTTCCCACTCCTTCCACCTCCTTCACCCCAACCCATCCGTCACTTCCTCTAGCCATCCAACCCGTCCTGCTACGAATCACTTCTCCCACCTTCTTTCTACTCAAGACTTTTCTTGAGCTGCTCACGGGGCGTTACCCTCTAAGAGCTGCCTGACCTTTTGAGCAGCTCTCAACCCGGGTTCCCCAGACAGCAGTGGGAACAGGTGGACCGGTGCCTCCGTGATCGAGGTGTTGCAGGGATGGTCATGGTGTGAAGGTGATGACCTTGGTAGCAGTGGACAGCGGCAGTCCAGGTTGTTCCAATTTCATTTATGTCCAGAGCTAGATCAATTACCATGCGAGGCAGAAGATTGTTGGTGCACATAATGCGAATATAATCAATTTCTATATGGCCTATTGGAGCGCACACGGGATAATTGTGTCGCGCCAAATAGCAGGGTCAGTGTTTACAGCCTATCCAATAATGCCTACGGTTATTGTTATGGGTTCCTTATTACACATGAATATTTAATTCCAGCGTGAATATTCATTACATGCAACAAGCTTCTCCCCGACTCGAACAGTGTAATAGATGTGTATCACCGAGTACAACGTTAGAGTGATCTAAGGATGAATTTAGAGGGACGCGTAGACAAACAGACGGACAGGAAAGGGTGAATGCGGAAAATAAAAAGGAGTTGATGTGAAAGGGTTAGAAGGGTGGGTGGCCAGTAAGCAAGACGAGCGGAAGCAAGACGTGCGAAAGAAACGGGTCAGATCACTATGCATATCCTGTCGTATACAGGGCTGCCAAGTATTATATCCTTTCTCAATTTTACGAATTTCGACAATCTTCATTGCCAGAATACGGATTACGGCAAGACGCATCCGTTATACGCATTTTCGATTTGAATGCTAATTCTGGCCTTAAACAGGGAATATCAGTACGATAGTGATGTTTCCCTTTGAAGATACTGTGTTACATTTTCTTATATTACCAACAGGTATCAACAGGAGCATAAGATGTACTGCAGTGTGTAAGGAGAACGAAGATAGGCGGGTGGGCGGACAGGTTGGCTAGCAACAGGAAGTCGAGGCTGACGGTGGGTGAAGCCTGATGTTAGGGGGCCAGTCCGATGGCGTTTAGGACGCGTGTGGATAATGACCGCTGCTGGCTGGACGTCGCCTGACCCGCGGCCATTTTGAACAGGTTGTTGTCGAGTGTCACCGAGTGGACCACTTGGGTGTCGGGCGCAGACGCCAAGTAACCTAGGCAACGGAAGATTGCCATGACAAGGCGACCAGAGCTTGTTGACTCGTGGGGTACTGGGGCTGCTGGTGCTACGGATGCTGACCGGCCTTAATGGTAACTTTTCCCAACCCTCTGCTTGTTCTCTGACGCTCAGCCTCCCTTGTATATAATATCCTGTATGTGTCCAGTACTTATGTGGGACACAAGCGATGAGGTCAACCTCGTTTAGGGAGCAGAAAAGGAGCGAGCAGTGGGAGAGCTGGTCGGCTACCCTGCGCCACGTTATGCGTCCATGAGAGCAGCATATCCCGTCTAACCCTGTTTGGCATTGTTTTACATGCGGGGCACAGGGACCTGCTGACCCATTAGTGCCCAGTGGCCTGTCAGGGCTAGACAGGCAATTGGACCAAATGGTCGGTAATGGTAAGATCTGTGGGCGTGCAAGGTCCACCCGGCCACCATGTGAGTGACAAATTACAGAATAATTTGTCTGATTGCCGTTTTGCTTATAATGGCGCTGATGCTGCGGCTTGTGGTCGATGTTCAGTAGAGATGATTCTAGTAGTCTTTATGCTAGCCCGAACTACTTAAGAGGGTGCCTAACGTTCTACCCGACCATTCGGATGCTTTCTAGCTTGATGAAGGGATACTTTACTCTTTGTTCCTCCAAGCTGTTTCCATAAATCCATTTTGAACCTTACGCTGTTTCAATATGTCCTCGTGTACATATGAGGCTCTTTGGGTATCATCCAAAAGTATGGTTTTTTTGTGTGAGAGTGACCTATATGAACATTTTGAAGTAGATTCATCGATATTGTATAGACCTCGTCAACTAATAGATCCTCAGATACTTTATATATGTCGTTGTTAAGACTTCAAGATGTACTTCTGGTTATTGACTTACTGGTGATATCAAAAAAGCTAGACCACCTCTGCCTTCATGTTCCCTTTTATGTTTAAAAATGTTAGTGGATCTAGGAAATGCGTTTTGGGATTGAATATGTCTAATGAATGACTTACTTAGGTTGTTGAGAAAGGGTGGGAGGGGGAGAAGGAGGTGAGGAAAGGAATGCAGGAAATGTAGAAAAGATACAGGCAGATGGAAGTGTGGTATACGAAACTAGATTCTTTTAAAATACCAAATGCGTCTGGTGCAGATTTTCTAATCCAGGCTGATGGGGGAGAGGGTGGACCGAGAAACAGAGACAGAGGGAAAAGGCTGGTGGGGTAGTGTAAAGAGAACCGACAACATAAACCCAATGGAGCATCTGTGTTTATTTTCGGCGGGGCCTACTATATATAGTCAGATGGCGAGCCTTGATACGCGGGCGATGTTTCCCAGCGGCAAGGCCATTGTAATCTACCCCACCCCCTCCGCCCCCCTCTCTGTCGCGTTCTAAACAGACTGACGAGCCGCTCTCCTCGGTGAGGCGCTGTTGTGACGAGCAGCCCACCCAAGCTCTCCGCGCTGGGACGCTGCTGTTACCTTTGTGTCGGCTCCGTGGTGCCGACAAACACCTCGGCGCGTGGCGGGCGGATCGGGCGGGCAGACAGCGCCGACTGATAACGTGAAGGGACCGGCCTGTGGTGCGCGTGGCTGTATGATAGAAAGGAGGGGGGTGGGCGTTGTGTGAGCACACGGCCAGCCGACGTCACCCCCGCACACACATACACAGTGAGGGGTTTTATTGATCTACGCCCTGTATATTGTCTCTGAACCTCCTCCCGGCCTCCCAGTTTCAGCCCGTCCGTCTTAAAGCGCCCAGCACCGACAACAGGAGGCGGCGTGCAGGGTTGGGAATGGGCAGGAGGGGTTATGGTAATAACATCTCGGAAGAGGGGATGTGCGATGAGGGGAAGAAGAAAGGGCATTGGGACAGCAAGGGAATGCGGTGAATCGGTGTAAAAGGGGTGCCATACGAAGTGGAATGATGTCAGGTTTACAGGCGTCATGCAAATAAAGAGTTAAAGAGAATTGCCCAGGGAATTAAAGAGAGGGGTCTGGGGACGTGAAATGAATAGTAGACTCAGGAAACGGACAGAAGGAAGTCTAGAACTTCACATTCAGATAAGGGCACTGGTGTAAAGGGAGAGAAAAAAGGACCAAAAGAAGAGACATTTGGTGGACAGTGGATTCAGCCGAGGGAAGGAAAAGGATAGGAAATGAGAGTAAAGGGTATAGGAGAGGACCAAGGGGATTCAGTGGTCTAAAAATAGCATCACCCATTGGCTCGGCTGCTATAAAACATCAGACTGACTGAGATGCTCGCCTGTATAAGCATATCTATCGATCAGCTGAACGAGACAGTACGGGAGGAGGGCGGTGGAGCCCGGGGTGTGTGCGTTGGGGAGAGAGGTGTGGCCGTGTACGCGTCGCACGGTGTTAATCCTGTGATTGCTCACTGGGTGACGAGCACTAGGAGGGAGCAGATATAATCTGCTCATTCCCGCCTCCCTGACCTCGGAGCGAGTGCCAAAACAGCTTCCCTTCCCATCCTCATGCCATCACTTCCTGCCAGCGGCTCTTTTCCCCGGTGAGTTACTCATGGCTACAGGTGTTGGAGTAGCTCGGCAGGCCATGCGTCATAGCCGGCTTTTGTTCACAGCTGCAGCGGCCGGCGGGGGATACGCTCTCTCGGCCATCAGCCCCCCCCCCCCCCTCCCAAGCCCAGTCTTCCCGATCCTCCTCTCTGTGAGCAGCTCCCGAGCGGCTCAGCCTAAACACATACGGGTCGGGTTACCGTATGGGTGAATCCTCACCGTGCATCCAGGACTCGGTGCAGTATGTAGTTGAACGGCGTGTGTTAAGGGGAAGGTGATGGTCGGTTTGTAGAACAACGGGAAGCTAGAGTTCCTGTATATGCAGACACTCCCCAGTCATACTTATATTCCCTGTATCTGACGGTAGCGTTTGGAAACGCTGCACGGCTTCTTTATCTATGCTGTTCATATCTGCCTGTTCTCGTACGGGGAGTAGCGTAGGGCGGTGGATTAGGCGCCGCTGTCTTTGACCCCCTGTCAGCCCCTCCAAACCCCTCTGCTCGCCCCAAACTCCTAGCTCCCTAAGCCCGGTGCCATACTCCGACAGAGACGTCACACGGACCGGCAGATCTACAGATCACGGGGTCCGGGATCCCATGATGGAGGAAGGCGGGCGACGCATCCATCAACCCGTAGAGCTGAGCGTCAGAGGTGGCGGGGGCCCGGCTGGGGGATTTGCATGCGTGCGGGAGGTGGGGGGAGAAGTGTTATGATGAGCGGTCGGGGGACTAATCAGTATACGGCTCAGATGACAGGCGTGCAGGGTGCCGCTAGGGGGAGGACGTTGCTGACTGGTTGTCCTCGCATAGTGAGGCCTCGCATATCTGCCTTTGTGGCCGCTGAATGTAGCGGCTCCGGTCAACCCCGCCTGCTGAGCAAAGGTGCAGTAAGATTCTGTAGTAGTACTAGTAGTACGGGCGGCGTTCCTGGTGGTGGCGCCACCGTTCATTTACTAAGTCCGACCCGGGCGATTTGTGGCCAGATGGAGCGTGAGGGTTGCGCTGAGCTGACGGCGGCTGACGGACCACGCTGACCCCCGCTTCCGGCCGCCCGCTCGACCCTTCGCCACCGTCGCCTCCCTTTACGTAGCAGTGCTACCACTAGACTGTCCGGAAGTGCCATTCCGGAGCCCACCGACAGAGGAAAGGGGTCTCGCCCCCTAAGCTCGTGGCAGTGGTGTTGCGCACTGTGGACACACAGAGGAGACTCCTCCGGTGTAAAAATCCGTGCCCCTTACGTCTCATCCCATTGTAGTGACGGTGCCCCCAGAGTCAGGAGAGTGTGCTGACGATGTGTGCTGCTTCAGGGACGGAGAAGGCCGGGAGAAGGAGGAAGAGGAGGCGGAGGGGGGGAATTATGAAGGAAGGAGACCGCTTAAAGCGGAATATACCCTCCGGTAGCGGCGTCAGTACGTTAAGAGAGAGACCCAGGAGGAGGTGCTGGAGAAAGAGCCCAGTTTGCCTCCGGGCGTCCGACACCAACGCCGCCCAGGAGGCAGAGAATAACATTAGCGATGCCGGGAGCACGAGCCGCATCCCGGGTGTTGTCCATCATAAGCCAAGTGGCCGGCTTGGGTTCTCAGCGCGCGCGCCCCACCGTCTCGGCTCTCAGTCTGGCGATGGGCCTAATTGGTCATGTCACGGAACGGCCATGAGCTGCTTCCCCAACTGTTCCTCCTTCTCCTCCTCCTGCGCCTCCCGACGTACTGAGCTTTACTCCAGGGCAGCAGCGCGCGCCCAGACGACGCCAGGGTGACTTATGGAAGGAAGCCAAGGTAAAGCTCTTGCCCACACCGCTGCAGTAACCCGCAGCCAACTCAGGGAGTAGATTAAACCCCCACTGTGTGAATTAGTCGATTGTATTGCATGTTCACATGGAATGTTTATATCATCATCATAACACTCTGATGAGGGCTTGGGGATTTGTCCCGGAAGGTTCCCATCACAAAGTTGTGCCGCCGAGGAGAAAAGAGGGAAGATACAGGAGGACTGAGTAGTGGCCTGTTAGTGGAAGGGAGCGAAGGAGAGGGGGAGTGTGATACACTGACCACTGAGCGGTATACAGCGGGACTGGCTGCAGCAAGGATGCTGTCTGTGAACGATCGATGTCACCAGTATGTTAGCGACAATGGCGGTTTTCAGTACACGTACCAATAGTGGCCGTAACGCGCCAAGGCGCCTCTCTATCTGTGCCCATAATGAATGGTGTTTGGAGCCTGGTTTAGCGAGAAGCCCACCGAAAATGGTGGTGGTGGTGGTGGTTGTGGTGGACAGGACAAAACAGGCGCAAACGGAAGGAACGCCACGCTACCCGCGCGCCAGCGTCCTGCATACCTGCCTGCCGTTAGGGGCCGCCACTGAATGGGGAGTAGAGCGGCGCCAGCATCGGCCGGCGACTGACGCGCCGCTCACCGCACTCCCCCGCGGTGCGTCGCCGGTCCTCCTCCAGTCGTCCTCCTGCAGGCAGCGCGCTTCAGGCGAGATCACCCGACCACGACACAGTACCACCACTGCTGCCACAGCGGCGGCGGCGGCGGCAGCAGCAGCAGCAGCGGCAGCAGCAGCAGCAGCAGCAGCAGCAGCAGCAATAGCAGCAGCAGCGCCAGCAGTAATACCAGCGGCATCGGTGGCAGCGGGCCACTGCTCCTGCCCCGCACTCTTTCCGGAGGCGGCGCGTCATTCGGACCAGGACGACCAGGACCAGCAGCGGGAGGTGGATAAGTAAGCCGTCGCTACTTGGCTGTGGCTGGTTTGCCCGGTGTTTGTGACATTTGTCGAGAAGGAACCGCTCTGCTCAGAAAGCAGCTCTTTTCTTCTCGCATTTTACTCCTATTAGTTAGGCCATCTCTTCTAAACGACATCTACGCTTATACACGCGACCTGCGACCGCAATGCCTGCGGCGTATTCACCCGGCCCCAGCCCTAGAGGCAGAGGAGGCGTCGTTGCGCCCGCAGCTCCCGCCAGCTTGGAGGAACAAAGCGTCAGGAGTGGCCTAGCCTCCTACCACAGGCGGCGCGGCCGGCCCAGACGAGGCCAGGGCTGAGGGCCGCCCATAGTCCTTCCCTGCGGGATGGCGTTATGTTTACCACAGGCACTTCATCTCAACCAACTCAGAACCGCCTCTTTTAAAGTAAGTATCTCTCTATTTGTGAACTCGTAATCTACATATAGACGGGCTTTTTCCTTTGTAGACGGCTCCTGCCGCGGGCACAGCCCCACGATCTGACACCCGTCTGAATATGGGGGTTGTAAAAGGTGTTACCAGATTGGAGTGGTATCGCAGGGGTTGGACGAGATGAGAGTTTCAGACGAGTTAATTCGACTGAGAATCATCAGTATGCCGCTATCATTGCGATCATATGCCTTGGTAGACGCATCCATTAAAAGAAGCCTAGGAGATGGGGATTGTAGTCATAGTGGGTGTAGTGCCCATGTCGCGGTTAACAGAAGACCACAGGCAGCTTTATTCTGGTCTGCCCGTGGCGTTAACCATGGTCGTGCTCTGACCAAGACCACCTCTCCTGCACCATTCTCCTTGCTGGAGGTGGCTGATGCTGACTCAACATACCCCGCGGACCGCCCCTCACACTTCCCTCCTCTGAAGCACCTGCCTACCAGCCCCCTCCTTTCGACGGCTAACTCCCCTCCCTCCATTCGCCCTCCCTACATGTCCTCCACCGTCTCCTGTGGGTGCTGGCGGCCTCTACCACTTCACCCCGTATTCCTCGCGCTCGCCCGCCCTCGTCTCCTCCAGCAGTCAGTCGCTTTCTATTGTCTCCTCAGCGGGGCAAAACCCCCTCCCATCGCCTGTTCTCTACATTCCTCGAGGTTGGCCGTGGCTTGTCGTTGGCTACAGCGGCCATGACACGGGTATGTTTCTTGGGGCGGCAGTGGGGCGTAGAGGCACAATGTAGTGGAAGGCGGTCTGATTGCCTGGTATCAAGTCTTTATCAGTTAAATGTGACCATTATGGCGGTAAATTATAGTCGGCTTGACGTAATTCATTTTTGAACGAATCTTGATAAGCTGCAGGTAGTTGTGTAAGAGTAGGTTGACACAAGAGGCGTTCATCAGTGGATAATGACTTGTATAGTAATCGTTGGAATAGGTACTGTATGTTTACGAGAACGTCGGTACGGAGATGCTGAAGGAGCCCAGGAGTAGGGGTGATCGTCGGTAGGGATGGTATGGCGTTGAGGGGAAGGCAGGCGTTGATTGGCGGACGGCAGGCGGGTGGGAGGGCTGGCGGGCAGACAGCAGGCCTAGTAGCAGACAACAGGCGGCCAGGCGGACAACAGGAGGAAGGTGGGCAGTAGGGTAAGGGCGGGTGGGCAAGCAGCAGACAGGTTTAGGCGGGCAGCGGGAGTAAGATGGGCGGGTATTGGAGTTGGTGACGGGTCAGAATAAGCCGCGTGCTAAGACGCTCAGACAGCGGCTTGGAATCCTGCCATTGACCGCTGCGGAATCAGGCCAATCTACCTGTTGACTCGCCATCCTCCTCCGACAGCTTCCACCCGCCCTCCCCCACACCCCCTCCCTCCTATCGTCGTCACCCACCACCCACCACCACAGCGGAGCTGTCACCGACTGATGTCAGCTGACAGGACTCCATGTAGACGGCTACCAACAACACTCCCTCCCGCTACCAGCCCCTCCACCTCCCACCACCGCGAGATACCAAAAAGCGCCCACCTACCTCTACTGGGTGCTCGCATCTCCGCTCCATGCCCCACACTCCATCAGCGCCACCACTCTACCGCCCTTCATCCAACCAATCCTTCTTTTGTCTCCTTTCCATTTCAGCTGATTCAACTGCCATCACTATGTATTAGCCTGTCGTTATTTTGCATATGGTATATATGTAAGCAAGAATGCCGCGCGCCGATAGCGATTTGTTGATGCATGATGGTACCACCATTTCCCGTCATATGATCGTTGAACCACAACCTTTCCCCTTTCCCCTCTGCTTCCCTTTTCACCTCCGCTATCCGTTTGCCGAGAGGCACCCGCCATTTATTTTGCCTCCATCTGCCTTTCCCCGAGGTAGACCACCTTCCCGTACCAGCTACCATCTTTACAGCTTATCGACCGTGGCAGAGTAGTGTAGGAAGAGAGGGGCTATAATCAGGTACTGTATATCAGGTTACCTCTCGCCCCGAATAAGCTACCAGAGTCTCTCCCTGTTGGGGAAACGTTGGTCAATAGCTTTAAAGTCTTTTCAAAGTCGGCATCGATTTTCGTAATGTAATGCTCATTCGCTCGCCGACCGTGCGGCCTCCCCGGCCTCTCCAAACCCATCCCGCCCAAAACGCTACCTTTCTTGTCCCCTTCAGAAAACCTTCTCCCCTGCTAAGATAATCTTTTGAGTAATTTTCACAATGCTATACCATCTATAACTATAACCATCAGGGAGGTTTGTAGGTGCAGATGAGTAGGTGTTATATTAAATGAAAATGCTTCTTTATTGTGTCTCATTGAGGAGTCGAACACATCACAAGAAACTTTATTCAGCCCTGAGCAAGGTCTGTCCCCTACAACACTACGTGTTGTCCTCGGTAAAATCTCAATTTTACATCAACTTACCAGGTAAGTCTCCCAAATTCTACTATTAGACCAACACGGCCCATAAACCATCCAATAGTCGATCGGGGAGGGAAACAAGCCTTCGGTAGGGCCTTTGGTGTTTCACTGATGGCAACAAAGGCCCTTTTATATGACTCGGGTTTGCCCTCGGTAGTTTGATTTTTTTCCTGTCATAAATCTTGACGTACCGGGTAGTTGGGTAAGTTCTCCACTAGAGAGATTAGAGATGTTGTATGAAATAGAACAATTGGAACCGTGTAGGAACAAATCCTCGATATCCGAGCGGACTGTGACCATTGCGACGTCAGCCCCTTCCCATCTCCCGCTACCCTTCACTGGCAAAGTGACCTCTTCCAATCCCGATCGTAGGCCGGGGACCTTTGGACGGTCCGTAGTAATGGCCACCAGCAGATCGGATTTCGCTTGATGTGCTGTTTGTGGATGTACCCGATTACAGCTCCCTTGAAGCGCTCTATTGAACTGCTCTTCAGTGAGTATATATAGTCTGCTCTGAGTAGATGACCGTCAGGAAGACTGTTTAGCTCAGTGGGTCTGGTTGAACGGTATTGGGATAGAAGTGGTGGAAGTCGTGTTGTAATGAGTCTTGGGCCGGGGGAAGATAGAGATAGTAAAGGGTAGTATGGAACAGCGGTGTGACCGATGCTATCTGTAACACGATAGGACCATCCAGTGGTTGTCACTATGCATGCATTGGGTGGTGCTCGCTTGGTGATATTTAGGTTTAAGGGTGGGGATAAAGAGTTATCAACAGCGACCACTACCCCGCGGCCTGGCCAGGCATATCCTCTCCCCACTTCCATCCCGACCGCTGCACCGATGTGACAGGTCCCCTGGTGCCTGCAGAGGATGCAGTTGCCCCCAAAGCCCTCCTACCAGCATATCTTAGTGTGAAGTCGGGGAAAGAGGAGGTTGGGGGCGGGATCGGCGCTGTAGTCACAGCATATATGGTAAACCTATGGGCGGACCCGTGTGCAGGCAGGCGGGCATGTGGGCAGACTGGGGTGTCGATCTGACGACTGGCCGGCTGTTGCCGGGAGTGACGCCGAAGCGACACCATTGTTTGGAAGATCGATCCCAGCTAATGGGAATGGGCGGCGCAAGCATGAGTTGGGTTGGATGGAGAGGTTTACAACGCACCCACCTGCCCACTCACCAGCCCGGTCAGCCTATCCACTACCACCATTTCTAGCCAGGGGAGGGATTGGCCTCCTAAAAACCACCGCTCGTCTCATCATCATACTCGCGGCTATCCTCTCTGCTCTCATACACACCCAGCACTGACTGCTACATAGACGAGATACTCGAGTCGGTATATGTATGAGTACAGTGGTTGCACGCACTGTGTTGTGTTCATCTGCACACTGACAAACAACGTCCTCCCTCAACCTCCCCCCACCTACCATCACCTCCATATGACACACCCACCTGACTAGTAATTGAACTCAGTGTATTACTAGAGCCACCTGTTACGGCCGGCGGCGTTAGTTCCCGATTGCTGCTTATATAATGAAGTTCCAAGGGAGGTCATATCGTGTATCACTGGATTGAATGCATTACTGTTAGGGGACTCTAACAGTTTCGAGAAATAAATAATTGGAGTCAGTTTTACTTCAATGGGCGCAGCCGTCTAGTAGATATCAGGTTATATTTAGGAATATGGCGCACGTACGGTGTGTTTGTGTCTATATAACTTCCTAATGTGTTCTGTGTATTTCTCAACAAAACTATCGATAATACCGTATTTACCATAGACTAGCTATCTAAGTCTAATTGAACAAATTGGACATTAAACTACCCAAACTAACAAACAACCCACCCGTTAACATATGCAGATGTCCCGAGAAGACTTTATATCTAATTGAACGCATGATAGAATCAATAGCATTCCTAGTATAAACCAACCTATGGTATATATACTTTGCCGCGAGTGGTAAATTTGCATACACAAAATATCCCCATCCACTCCCTCTAACATTTTTTTTAGTTTTTCTTTCAGACGGATTTCACTGATAGGTGAATCGGAATCGGAAATAGTTTTGGCAGTTGATTTGTCACAAAACGCCGGCTTTGATGAATGGCACGCGCGGTTATTGATCATTTATATTTGATAACCGGTCTGTGTAGGCCCCATAATGCACCATTTGACTGGCGCTGCCACCGTGTGACGCGTGGAATGCCGTGACTGATAAAACTCCAGTGAGATACACTGTCTATGTGCATTTTTAACTAGTTATCGGCGCTGTGAATTAACGCTCGCAGGTTGCGCCTGACAAAGATCCTTTCAGAGCCACAGTCCCGGGGCCCTCTCCAATAAACCCAGGCTGTCCGCGGCATACATGACGACGACCAATTAGGTAATCAGGGCCGGTTAATTGTCAATCGGGCGCCGCCATAATGCTAAAACAGTGGCATAGAATTAGCTCGTTAAATATGCAGCGTAGAGCACGTCAGGCCTTTCACATGCTCTCAGTATCGGTTTCATGATTGATATGAGGTGGCGGTGCTGGAAAGTGGTGGCGGTGTGGTGTGCATAGCCGACTGAGTGTTGGTGATGTGTTGGTGATGTGATGGGTGAGTGATTCAGGTGGGTGATGTGCTGGGTATATCGATGATTGGCTTAGTGATGATAGGTGGGTGATGTGGCCGGCTCATGGCTAAACAAGTTGGTTGTGGAAAGGTACGAGATACATTGGTCATTTCGGTGAGTAGGTCAATGATGGTAGGTGGGTAATGTCCCAGGTGTATGGATTAGTAGGTTGGTGATGGGAGGTCGGTGATGTGATTGTGTATGGATTAGTAGGTTGGTGATGGTAGATCGATGATGTGATTGTGTATGGATGAGTAGGTTTGTGATGGTAGGTAGGTGATGTGATGGTCATATGGTTGAGTAGCTTAATGATGGTAGCTTCGTGATGTGATGGTCATATAGTTTTATGAACAAGTAGTATAGGTGGTGTTAGATTGGTGAAAGATAGATAAAGATAATAATAAGTGGTTCTTATGATGGGTAACGGCGGTGGTTGTGTATAATGGTGGGACAGCAAATATTGGTAAGAATTTCGTAGTAATAGGACAATTTCTGATAATCACTCGGGTATGGCGTTTATGATATTAAATTATGAGGAAAGGAAAAGCAATTGGGTATGATGGTGGTAGTGACTGGCGTGGTAACTATAATAGAAGTGTTTTGTAGTGGGTCGGCATTGTAGAGATGGGTAGCGTAGGCTTTTGGCGGCGGCTATATGGGATGTACATGTATGTGTTGAAGACAAGGCTCTTTGAGATGATGGAGGATGTAGATGCCACTGATACATGTGTGTATAGGATGAGGTGGCTGGAGATGTGGATAGCTGTGAAAAGTCTCTGATAGTGGTTGGCGGGGGGTACTGAGAGTAGTGGGTGTTGGTATCATTGACAATACATGCATAGGACGAGTAAATGGGTCAGTGGACAGTGATGGGTAAGGTAATAGTGATAGGTTGGCATTACCATATAGTAGTAGGTGTTGGTAGTTCTGGTGATGTGTATATTGGACGAGGCGGTGGGAGATGTGGGTGTGTAGCAGTGGTAGATGAATAGTGCCTGCTGCTCGGTCCAGTGTTGACTTTGATGGTGTGTAGAGGAGCCTGTCTATATGTATACACGGCCATTGTTGTCTCGTATCGGGATAGGATTCGTCGGCTGGTCGTCCACTGTGGACCGGCTGGGAGGCCCTCTGGTAGCTTTGATGTCTGCTGCAGTGTTTGTTCTTCTGTGAAGCCTGCCGCACCCCATCTCGCCATCGTCCCATCTCCACCCCGACCCCCTCAGTCAGCACACCGCCAGTCCTATTCGCTATCCTATCAAAGCCATTCGTCTCGCCCAATACCCCGTTCATACAGATCTCGGTCTGCCCACCACTCACCCTGCCTCCCACGATCTCAGTCATCCGGACGCCAGGCTGCGACACACTAGGCCTTGAGGAATGTTCATTCAGTGAGGAACTGTTAATTATACTCGGCTTTTAGTAGTTAGCCCGCTGTCAGTGCCGGAACCATCTCGTTCTGACGCTATTACTTGGGTTTGTACTACTTCTGTAGAGGTAAAAAAGTGGTATCTGTTGCCACCACAGTCATCATTGTCCATTGTCAAACAAAGGAAATCAGGTGGAGAATATATACAAGGTGCTGTTAGGATTCGAATCAACCTAGCATATATGGAATGAACGCTTTTATCTGATATGCCAACTTCACACAGCACGTCCTTGATTCCATCATTGACATTCATAACTGCACTTAGGTCTGAACGGACATCCCCTGGAATCGCCTTCTCCTCAAACATTACCCCCTACTCTGCCTCTGGGTTTCGCAGCCCACAATCGCAGTCTGCTACTGTTTTTCTGTGTTTATCCAGTTTTTCCACGTGATTACCGCTGTCTCGGCGTTTTATACATGACCCTCCCTGTTGCTGATGTTTTATCGCCTATTATCATAGCGGTTATTAATTCATGGTCCCAAAGGCAAATGTGTCGTGAATGGGTTTGGATGGCGTGTATCCTCATTTTATCATTTTTATATTGTTATCACTTTTTTACCATCATCATGGCCCGTCCTAGTTTCCTCTACACGCGCGTGCATGTGCGTGTTGTGTGCTGGTTGTAGGCCACACACTACTAGAGGAGCATGCAATCCTGCCCTCAGACAGACACAGGCACCCCCGCTCACCATCCACCCGTCCCCACGACCAACCCTCCCTCTATACATAGCGTATCATCTCTCTCTCGCCTCCACCTGCCCAGGAGCAGGCACCCTCTCTGTGGCCTGGCTTGTCTCTGGGTGGCCATGTCTGAAGATTGGGGAGGTTTATGAGTGGGGGTTACAACTAGTCTCCCAATACGAGCTACCAGAGTGCGCCAGCCGCTCGGCCTCATTCCTATTTTTTATCTCTTCTGATTCTGCCTATTAGCGGGTCCGCGCTCCCCCACGCCAATCCTGCCCGCTATTTCCCCCCAAAGCCGCTCAGCATAGTGGCGGATGGCATCCACAGAATTGCACTCATCCCCGAATCGAACCCTCTTAACACTGCAATCGGCTACGGGAATGAGAGGAGAAAATAGAGAAGCCTGGTGGATACAACCGTGAATGTGGAATAAAGTCACCTTTGCCCGCCAAGTTATATATTCATGTATGCTATAGAGATGGTGTGAGTCCCTATATTCTGTAAGCAATCACGATGATATCATTTACGAGCAACTGGTTTCTTAATATATAGTGTGTTCCATGTTTATTGGACTATAGCGAGACTATGTAGAAATCTACTCACCGATGCGTACTCATACAATGCCCCTTCAGTTACATTTAGTTACTATTAATGTGAAATATTGTACTCTTTGTATATGATTCATATTATTTACATGTTTAAGTAAACAATGAAGAAGAACATTAGGATGAAATCAGAGTTCTTGGGAAAGAGATACATGTAGATGCAACAGAGATGATACGACGTATTGGAGAAAAGTCCATTGAAGGAATGGAACACAGCCCTAACGCCACAACAAATCAGATCATCAAGTGATTAGATAATTACCCAACAGCTTAGGACCGGAAAGAATTTGGTGGCAACATGGCTTCTTTTGTATGGGAATCAGATGAGCAGATAATGGGAGTGAAATAAGTCCCTCGCACCTCAGCATAAGGGTAAATCACCAGGAAATTGGAAAGAATCTAAGCACCTTAGCATCCAAAGGAAGCGGGATATTATAAACATGCCAAAGCGCAAGAAATCCCAATACAATAAGAGGTAATATGATGAACACCAAGGCGTGGAGGACATTGCGAATAATTCAGAGAGACAAAATCTGCCGCAAACCTATGGGGCCAATAGGCCGGTGCCAAAGCGCCAACCCCCCATCTCCGCCAGGTATGGATTCTTATCTAACCAAGTGTGCCACAGGTTACCCGCAGAGACGTGTTCATATAACTGCGCCACCAATTACATGTGGCTTCCCAGCCGGGCCTCCTGTAGGAAATTACCTGGTTGAGACCTGAGAAAATGCCGACAAGTGGCACATCTCTTCACTCCCCCTCTGCACAGGCCACGACTCCGTCCCGCCCCACGACCACACGCAGTGTTTTGGTGAATAATTCAGAGCTAATGGATGGCTGTGACCAATTAATCCCTAATGAGAGATTTTGGACAATTAATTTGAAAATGGCCTAATTACAGATCGTGGGGTGGGGGACCATCAAGAAACTGTCAGTCAAAATGCGGCGGGGTTGAAATCCCGATGGAGATGGGTGGATTGGGAGGGTGGATGCCTTGTTTAGGTAGGATGGGAAGGGAAAACCTGGGGTGAGATCATTTTGTGCTGTCCATTACTGTTAGGAGACTTTGATAACATAAGCTGCAGGCCGTTGCATTACCAGCAAATCACCTATAGGGGAACTCAGGATGGGTTAGTTACCACGTGTATGTGTTGCAATGAGAGGGCAGGGAGAAAAATCCCGTAGGTGAGCCATCTATTGTTTATTTTCTCATTGCACCAGACTACATATCAAGTCTGCTTAGCCTGGATGAGGGAGGTCTAATTATGGTTCATCGACAGTTACATGCCTAGACACTATCAATATCGAGATAAAAGAATGATACATATTACAAATATATCTTAATATTTCATGTCAGACTGTGGCCTAATCCTCACAGAGTAATTCCCATAGCATGATGACTGTATTCGGTATTACGAGAAACCTTAGTTCAACGTACCTAGGCCTCCTCACCCCCATCTCAACACATGCTCACCAAAAACCAACCAAATTCCCACGCTCCTAAATAACGGCGCTCAGCCCGGGTTTTATCTTTTTCCCTGAGAAATTGGGGATTCAAAAAAAGATATCGCCCAATTAACTTGTCAGACGTCCAGGTCTCAAAATTTCAGCAAACCTAAAGACCCTGTTGCTGACTTCCATGCCAACTCCGTATTTTCTTGCTGATCCCCTTGTATGGGAAAGTTCGGAAAATTGGTGAGGGATGCCAGTGGGTGACCTGGTAACAGCCATGGTGGTGAGGACATTCCCATCCGGCGTTCCTAGTGAGCGCGGCCTCTATCCACAGTCAGTTCTCTCCTTAAAAGCTGATAACAGACCACACAAACGCCACCTTAGAGTTACCAGTGACCACTCCACCATTGACACTTGTTAACTAGATGTCAGAGATGGCAGTTTTCCTCTTTTCTAAGGAAATCCTTGTTTTTATTTAAATTTTATCCAATTCTTTTTTTTTCTTGTGTAAAACAAAGAGAGAATAAATGGACCTCATTCAGATCAATAAGCAGTTGTTCAAACCTCCCCACATACCCCAGCCTCATACCATGGTCAATAACGATGTGTTTTCTATGTTTTGTCAGTCTCTCTGAAGCAGTAAATTCCACGTGAAAAATATTTCCTATTTTTCTATGACCGCAACTGACAGCCATGCTAATTATGTCTTTGCTCTTGCTACAAAAACGACTCTGAAAGTAATGTTGGTGACTTCAGTCCGAGTAGTGGTCCGAGAAAGTTATTTACAATTGTATCTTCCATATACATGTATTATAGAAGTAGTATGACCTTTCGGTTCTCTTCGGAACCACCCTCCCTACCTCCGCCTCTTTAACTCCGCCGAGTTGTCTAGGTTTACCAGAACTGCTTACTGACCTCACATGCTAAGTTAAGTCCAGTCAGTGTAGTGTACAGACTAGCCCTCCTCACATCTCAACTCAACTGTGATTCATCATTCTGTGCCAATATAGCTTTCTCGAGTAGGCGCCAATGATGGGTTTGTAAGGGTTAATTGGGTAGTCTGTGCGCCTGATGATAAGTTATACGGGCAGTCAGTGTAGGGCGCGTGCTGTCCGGGAACCATCAGGTGTTGGTGATAAACTGAACGGTTTCTACGCCAGGCACGTCTTTGATGAAGAGAGATTTAATGAGCCATTCAGTGGAGACTAAGTGACAATCTAGCCGATGGTGGACCGCTTGGTCCTCCTTATACCGTGGTGAGGGGTATAGGGGGTGGGTGACGACACATCAGCCGGCTTTGCTGACGCTAGCCAAAGGGACCTGCCTGGCTAACCTCATCCGCTGCCGGAAAATGGGGTTTCCGCCCACAAACCAACAGGAGCTGGCAATTGCAGTCTAGTCTTAGTCAGCACAGGAATGCTGGCGGAGCAGGGCTCTACGCTCGTCTAGTTTCCAGCTACCCGACCCTAATCTTCCTCCCCCACCCAGTCTAAAAGCCCCGAGGGACTATCCACCTACCATCGTACACCAGGCATTTATTATCGCTGATATAAGCCAATCAACCAAATATCGATACATAGCAGAACTTCAGCAAACTGGCAATGCATGGAGGTTGTATTATTTCATATCAATACTATATAATCACATGGTCTAGGCCCTGATGGACTGGAACACTCGATTGCAGTAAGAGGCCCTTGCCATAGTAGTTCCATTCATAACCTCAAGCCACAACCATTACCGCCGCATATCCTCAATTTCCATTCTGAACCCCGCATATTTGCCTCGGATTTACCCAGAACCCCAAACCCAAACTAACTGTTCAACATACCGCACCAATCCTTCAGGCCCAGCACTGAGTCCACCTTTTTATCCACCCAACCGATTGTAAAGCTAGCCTTTTGAGGGACTTGTGGCTTGTCGTTAACTGCTATGGGCTATGGGCTCGTTTTGTAAAAATAGGAATACAACCTGACCGCTTTTGCCTGAACATCAGAAAGTAGTACACAAAAGTGGGTCTGGCAGGATGGTAGCGTTGTAGGGACGCACCATGATGTAGATAGCTTGGCCTCGTTTCAATGCTGTGACTGGTTGGCCTGTTACAAAGCCAAGTGACAGGCTGGCCTGGTTGCCAGGTCCATGCTCTGGTCGGCGCTGGCAGTGGGGCGCTCTGGCGGAGGAGATAAGCAACGACCTGTGAGGCCGGAGAAAAGCGGACTGCGGGCGGGCGGCGACCATGGGCGACGGCTATATATAGCTCCTCTTTCTAGAGATCAATTATCACGGCCAAGGCGCTGGTTAGGGCAGGAGGCGACGGGCCAGTGGTGCCATTGACGCCGGATACATGGGGGTTGCAGGGCCACTCCGGGCTGAGGGCGCTGAGAGGGCATCGGGGCGGAATGACTCTACCCGCCGGGCGAATACGGATTGGGGCACGGCAGGTCGGGAGCCCTTTTGTCAGGCCGAGGTGAGGTGGGGATTGGGGGGGTTGGCAGTCTGATTAGGGAACCACCTCTCTAATACACCCATCAGGTCCTCCTCCTCCCATACACCCACACCTACTCCCCAACCGACCTCACCTGATTGCCTGAGGGTGGGGTGATGTAGAATTCGGTTTGCAGGGGTTAAACAGGCAGAGAGAGCGTGGCAAACAGGTAGGCAGCGTCTCAGGATTGGCAAAATAACACCTCAAGTTACTGGAGTTTGTTGTCTAGCAGAAAGTATAAAGCCCCTCTCTTTAGTAGTGTGTATTCGGTTTTGACCTCAAGAAACTTTACACGAAAGTTTTTTACCTGACCAATCCCTCAAGGGGAGGAAGGAAGTAGTGGTAGACAGGGAGGGTGAGAGGGCGGGAGTTACCCATCTGGTTTCTGTTCACACTTTCGGTGCCCACCATTGCCCGCTTCAGCCAATGGCATCGCTTACAAAAAGCCAGCTACAAAAGTCGCCGGATTATTCCCATGTCGCCTCACGCTCCGGATCACCCCGCCCTCCCATACACACAGAGTGGTGTTTTTCAGGATGACCGCCGCTTGTGCCATAGGGCAGGGTGCTGCCACCTATCGGGGGACTTGAGCGTGCTCAGGGGCGGTGGGCCGTTGTAGCAGGTATTGTGGGGCTTCTTTCACCCGGTGCCTACTGTCGCCGCGCGGGCCAAGACGGATGTGGCGCCCGGCGAATGGGTGGGACGCCCCCTGGGAGACGTATCCGTCATATGTCTGTCATGCGCGCCGCCCGTTGACCATTGTCTGGCCGCGCCTGCGCACTCGCCGCCGGTCGTGACACGGGTCAGAAACCCACCGTCATTGCTGCTGGTCAGCATCGCACGTAATGCCGCTGAATGGGGCGCCCACGAACAAGCTCACCAGGCCGGTTATAGGCCACGTGATTGAGGGCCTATCTAGCCAGGCACCTGTCCCACTCCTCCTCAAGTCCCCCAGCCCCTGTACACACACACCTGGCACTTGCCGTTTAAATCAAGCCAACCTTAAGGTTATGTCCCTGACTGTGATTGGACGGGTTTCTGTGCCAGCGCTCTTAGTAATTCCCACAAGTATACTCTCTGTAAACCCCACCCTAAATCCCCCATTCGCATTTCCATCTCCGCTCCCCTGCCACTCCCTTTCCTTCTTTCTTTTATGCGGAACCTGATATAGACGACTTCTTATTACTGCTTAGCAAACGACCCCCGCAGTCAATATCATTCCCAGATATAGCCTAACATTATGCTGTATAACCATATCCGCATTATGTTTACTGTTAAGTTAGAAAGCCTACTAGACTTAACCTGCATCTCACAAAGCATGTTTGTCTTATATGGAAAGATATCCATGCCTTTCCACTACGCCCACCGAACTAGAGGTTCTCTGATTGGCATCTGGTTCATCTTGTCTTATTAGCAGGCTGAAATTGACCCGATAAAACAGGAAACGCCCGAGCAGCGTCGCCCGCGGCCGCTCCATATTGAATTGAAAATATAGAGGGTGTATAGGATTACTGAGACACACAGACGTGACTAGATCGTGTTCACGGCAGTCGGCTAGTGCAGAAAGAACCTCTCACAAATACTGAGGGAGCTGTTTCCAGCCGCGCTGCTGGCGATCACCCCATTTAGATCCAATTGCCATTTTTCCGCTGCGGTAATTTAGAAGGGATAGCGTTCATGTTATTTTTAGGCACTTTCTTCCCGCCGGTCTCATCAGTCTCCTCACTGCTAGCAACAAAGCCGCCTTGCAGATTAGAACTGTTCGAATATCATCATAGCCTTATGGATTCATCATCTTCATTCCTGATTGATATTTTTTGTACCAAATTACACAAATGCATCCCTTATTGTTTATACCTTGGCGGAGGATAGAAGTAGTCATTTCCAGATAATGTGTGTGTATATATATATATATATATATATATATATATATATATTTAAGTAATGCACACAACTTGCATTATATGAAAAAATCAGTAATAAATAGCTTCTTGTTTCAAATCTTTATCAAAATGTATATGCCTGTGAAAACAGTAAAGCCATTATCATAACGGCATCATGTATACCTGGCACAAGCTATCGGACTATGCCCGAACATGAATATTTCATACTACGCAAAGGCAAGTACTATATTCCCCATGAGTACCTCCACCAACCGTGTTTTGGCACGTGGCGTCTAGCAATATGTCCTTGGAGCTCATTAGAGCTGGTTTATGACGTCAGTGGAGAGAGAGGTAATTGGCGGTTGAATAAATGGACGGTAGGACAATGCCCATCAACGGAGTACATGTACTCGAAATATAACTTCAAATATTAGTGTATTCGGTAAGGTGCGCTTAAACATGCACAATGCTTGTCACACATTCTTGTTAAAATTCTGTAGTACCTATTTTGCCATCTATGGAGCCGAGTCCCAAAACGCTGTACACCATTCTTCATCCCTGTTACGCCCATAATTTACCCCTTCCTCAGTGAAGCCTGACGCCGGTCCCGGAATACAACATAAGCTTCCTGCCACTAAATTATACTCAATACAACTGTTCTTTGGTTCTCACGTTAACACAAGATCCGATCTAAGCAGCAGCTAGGGGACGGGGATAACCAGGAGAGGAGTATGAATGAGGGCTATACGACGGAAGAGAGAGAGGAACAAGGGTGTTGGGAAAGAAAGGGAGGTATCAGAGGGGAAATGATGCCAGTGCCTCCAGACCAGTTACTGCTTGTCACCGCTCTGGCCTAGTAACGAACTAGGTGGACTATTTGTAGCTCGTCCCTCCGGTAGTTGACATACATAGTTGTCGACCCATTAGTCTTCTTGGCTAGCTCGACTTGGACGACGCCCTTACCCATCCTTCTGAAAGAATTGTGGTTAATGTTATCTTTCCGTTCCTGTGGGTCTTCCTGTTACACTAAGCGGTGTGGTATATTTTCCACCTATCCTATTTATTCAGGATCCACACTTATAGGTCTTGTTGAAACATTCTGAGGGAACGTGTTTTTTCCTGTTTCTTTCAGTGAATTGGTTGGACCACTCGAAGACGTTACGAGAACAGGGCATAGATGTGAACGAAACCCTGCTCCTCAGACGCAAATTCTTCTTCTCCGATCAAAATGTTGACGCCCGAGACCCTGTTCAGCTTAATCTGCTCTATGTACAGGTAAGAGTCTGTTTCACCCTTTCGTTGGAAACTTTCTCCTTGGTGTAAGCTTCGGTATGTCAAGGCGATAGTATTGACAAATAAAGTACACACTATCTGCCAGGCTGAACCAGCATCTTTGATCTCCACCGATAATTTACACCATTCACTGCGGATACACGCTTTTAAAACCTGGTCTATATATAGCCAGCGCCTGACTACCTATACGAACATTCCTGAGCACGCAAATCTAGATCTAATTTTAAGACGGTTACATGAGTTGGTATGTATCATACCGCCTACAATAGGTTAACCCAGTGTATTACCATTTGATACCGGTCAAAACTTCCGTCCGTTTTGGCTCACATTTTCTGTTCCCGGGAAAGACGCACTTTTCAGTATACTACTTACCTTCTTCAACTTGCTTCAGTACCTGGGTCATGCAACTAATTTTATATACTACTATCCCCATAAGGCCAATTTCCTCAGTATCTTCACGTCAGTCGTAGTCAACCCTCTAGTGTATATACATTAGGGGACCATCCATAAGTATGTACGCGACATTTTGCCCCCAATATCTACTCTCTATTTTTGTACGCATTAGATTAAAGAAGGGATGTACGCAAAATTTCTTATGTTTTACACCTCCCCCCCTCCCCAACCCCGCCTCACTGTATACATACTTTCTGGATGGCCCCTTTAGGCAAATGGATCTTCTCCATTAGTCTCTACTAGTGAGGCCACGTGACATACAGAATTATGGACAATGGCTAAGTGTCCTTGTGTCCCGTGCTTCATCGGCTTAGTTGGGCATGTTTTGAACTTTATGTATTGAGGTGCATACACAACAAACCTTTCATGCAGTTATATGGAAGTTTAACGCAGTTAAGTGGAACCGTGTCACATGGAATGTAAGGCGATGCCAAATGCTGGCATTTTGAGCGCTGCAGCCTAAAGATTAATGTCTGGTAGTTACAAGTTATAGAAACTCAGTGGAGAACAATATATGTGTGAGGTATCGTGCTATTAGAAGAGAAATGTCAGCGGCTCTCAGTACCCTTTCAAACTGTCTGTACCCCCTCCATCGTATTTAAAGCTTTTAGTCTATATTGCTCATTGTGTTCTGTTTAATGTAATTGCATTGTATTCAACATAGGAAGTATATATCCAGCCATTTATGAATGGGTTTTGTCCAAATATGACTAACGTTGTAACGGACATTTAAGGGGATTGCTAACCCGAGCAGTTTCCCATAGGCGGTCCAAAGCATTCAGATATAATACCTTCTATTGCATTTTAGCGGACACTATCTCATGACATGTGAAACGACCGTAATGTAAAATGCAGATCACATTTTCTAGCCGTCATTTCTTTGAAAGCTATCTAGAAAGAAGATCTGATATAAAACTGGTTTTAATCATATAAATTAGAAAACTGCCTCATATCCCGACCGAACACAGGATTCATTTAGCCGTAGCATAGAAATCCCCTGCAGCATAGTATTTTCAATTTATGTTTTATCGTTTAGGGATGAAAAATAATTGCCGGTCTTATCGACGTGATTAACTTCCTGCAGCTCCCATTTAGATAAGGTGGTAATTGCCTTGGCCCTGGGGTGGACCTTGTTTCGCAGCTTTGCCGGCTGGAATTGGCATGTGGTCGGGGCCAGCTGCCGGGCCTGCCCGGGATCTACTAACGTAAAGTGACTGTCCAGCCACCCCATCCACCTCGCCATCGCCACCGCCTACCCACCCACCCCCACAGCCTTCACCCGGCTCCTGGCCCAATCAAGTCTTCCTCAATTCAGGATAGCCTGGAAACAGAGCCAGATCCTACTAGACTTGGATTTTCGGCTATATGGTGTCCCAGGTACGTGTACCGATGACCCTGCTGCCTTAAGAATGCATTCGCCCATCCTCCTTCTCTTCTGGACTATAATACTCTATTGATATAACCGGAGAATATGAATTAATTCTAGAGTCAGAATGGCTGAATTTCAGAATGAATCACAATCTAAAGGGCACTTTGATTGCCCGTTTAGGGTTCCCCACTTAGATTTAAGTGGTCGCCAATCGATTTACAGGAGGATACTACTACGCACATTCAAACTGCCACATTTGAATGGTAACCATCTGGTTAGGAACTATGCCTGTTCTTCCCGGCCCAGACCTCAGTGAGGTTACTGACAAGGGGCTGAGGGAGAGCAGGCAAGACACTCAAACGCCCCTATCGTCAGCTAGTGGAATCGTAAGGTCCTTATAGTTTCGATGAAGATGGAGCAAGGAAGGCATTTTTAGCTTCTATAACTGTATGAATGGGCATAGCATGTAGCCCATATGGCTGTGGTAGAAGGACAGACCGCATCAGGGGGTGTTTATTGGTTTCCCCTGGGGTTCTCTTGGAGTGGGCATTGATGCGTCGGGCCCTCCATTGTTGTACAGAGTGGTGCTGTCTGAGTGAGTGTTTGGGTTGGGATCGATGCTGAAGGGAAGGGTAGGGGCCCCAAATCCATGCGCGGGCATTGGGCTATTTACACGGGGCTGAGGTGCACTGGGACAGTCGATGGGTCCCACGGCTATGCCTAGCCGTTCTCTAGGGGATGGGGTGGAGGGGGCCGGTTTGTGGGGTCGGTGAGAAGGAGGTGGGGACGATGGACCAGAAACCCAAGCCATCCAAATAAAGGCCGGGTTACTGATTCCGAACGACTCGTGGATACCACAAATAGGCATGACGAATGGGCTAACTCTCAGGGGCAGCTAGGGAGAAAACAAATGTTTTACGTGGCTCATGTTGCCGATAGCGTATCGATGAAATGCAGTAATCCTGGCTGCGATTTCTAAAAGCAACTCGAAGATATTCAAATAAGAAGAAAGTCTCATCCACAGGTATGCACAACGAGGGATGCAATGATATACATTAACACTATTACCTAAAGATATTATTCGGGTGTCAACCATACCATCTGTATTGGATCTAAGTGCTGATGGAAAGTGCTGAGTGAGGGGTAGAAGCGAGAAAACAAATACATGGATTCAGGAGCGCTCCAGTTTCCTAAGCCAGGCACACATCTATATCCGTTATTAAGCTAATGTTAACAACCGTATACTCAAAGCCTACAGTGAAACGTTAAGTTCAGGAGCTGGCCACTTGGGGTTTATATTACAAGTCTGTGTCGTGGGGGATGGCCTAATTAGGGATGATTGCCCCTAACAATCTCTCTGCCACTCCTCGGTCCCTTTTTGGCCCATCAGACTGACATAGTTAGGGAGTGTAAAGGCGGGGTCCGTAATAAGTGGGCCAGCTAGGCACTGTGGGGTTTTACCCCCATTCCCGCTCCACCACGCCGCAGCGCCCTCTGATGGATGACTGGAGAGCAAAGAGCGTGTCACGTGATTCGTCCACGCCACACCACGCCACCTCCATCAATAGCATATCATCACATTCCCACCCACACCGCAGCCAAAACCCCATCGCAAATACCCACAACGCGCCCGCTGACTATAGGCGACCACTCCGTTGCATATGTCACCTCTTACCTTCAAAACCCTGCCACCTACCCGCTTGCCGTTATTTTTTCATCGGTGAAGAGTTGGAGAACGGGGTGTATAAAGTCTGACCTCCCGTGGTTCAATTTGAATCGTGGTAATTGGTAATTTATCAATCTCTCCTGGCCAAATTGCAGTATGCGCTTGACATATCCATTCGGATGTGATTTCCGGACCTCCAATAGAAGGGTGTGTCATGAGATAGATTAGCACACACCGCGTTGCCGCCAACTTATGCCTTTTTTCACACAACCACCATCGAATGGTTCAATTCAAACAGCGGCTCCCGCGAAGGAAATGGCAGAGGCAGCCAACTGCAGCTTTTCATACAGGCGAATGAGTTGCTCACCCGAGCCGGTTTGGGGTGTGGGGTACCAGCTCTCAGCACGGGGCTAGTTATAGAAAGGCGCGTGGCACACCGGTGACGGAGGAGCGTACAGGCTCGGGGGGCGCTGGCAGCCCCACAATGCCCACAATAACACTGGCGTCCGAACATTTTAACCTGGGTCAGGTCAGAGCAATATTTCCCCTCCAAGCAGGGGGTGCCAACAGCTCCCGATATTGTCTGCTCACGGATCGACTCCTCCCTCAATGTGAGCTGCTCAACAGGCCATGACTCAGTGCGCTGTGAAAAATACCCAGGCGGCGCGCGCGGTCGCCGCCCATGTAAATCACGGTGGGCGCTATGGGTGTGGGTGCGTATTATTCAAGGCCAGGGATTTGTATTTTTTCCCCGTGTAAGGAAAGCATGCGGTGCTCTAACGTTGTAGAATAGAGTATCCCTGGGTGAATATATTCTTTCTGAATGATCCACACCTTGAACGAAATGAATCAAGGTTAAAGGGGAAGGGGAATAGGAATGATGCTGATATTTACATGTAGTACAAAAATCGTTTTACGGTATGACCTATAGGTAGATAAAGGAGACCAGGGTCACAGAGGAAGGTATAAATGAAAAGAGATACTATATCCAAGCTGAGAAGTTAGAGGCTTAGATATCACAGAGAGGAGCGGAAAGAGAAAGAACTTAATGATAATTGAATCTGGTAAAGTAGAAATTGACTATGGAATTGATATAGGCAAAAAATGTATACATACATCTATGTATGATAAAGATATATGGAAGGTCGAATGAAACACTAAGTGCATGGTGAGTAATACAGCTTAATCAAGTTCCAGGTAATCGGGACATAGACAAGAAAGTGATATGTATTACACCAGGGTAGGAAAACTGAGTAAGAGGAGAAGCGTCTCATGGACAGGGGCTTATGATAAGGTAGAAAGGCACAGGGTAGCATTTTTGGGGCTTCATGATTTTCGATGACAGGTCGTGGAACGGGTGGGGTGGGGGCTTGTAAGTGTGACGTTCTCGATTGCCGTTTCACTCGCAGCTCACAGGGCGATTCCCGCCTTCAATTTACATGAGGCTCGCCGCGACACGCTTTGTCCTTAGCGGTCCTGACAGTGCCGGTTTGCCGGCTTTCTTTTCCATTACGCCAGCAAAACTATGCCACATGTAAATGACAATTTCTGGGATCAGTTCCGCCAAATGACACGTGGCATTTACACGACGGTATGATTAGTATCCCAGCTCCTACCCCGCACCGGCGTTTCCACCCCAGCCCCATCCCCCGTGTATAGCCGCCCATGACGCCGGGGCCTTTCTCAGGCTGAAAGGGAGGCAAGGGTTTCCTTCTTATTGAGTTCCCGGCTGGGCCAGGCTCAGCGTCCATGCCAGACCAATGACTGCTGGCAGACAGGCAAATACCCCGGGAAGTAGGGCAAGCCATAGGCAGGCGGCAGATAGGCAATGGTGGGTGGGGGATCTGGGGTGCTTCGGTGGGTGAGGTGGGGGTATGGTAACTGCCACCAGCCAGGTAGCTGAACCAGATACGGCTGTCGGGAAGTCGGGTAGACACGCGAGACGATAAGAGACCGCACGGCCTCCGTAGCCGGCGGGCAGAATGGTACTTGGGGAAGATGGATGGACAGACGGGAGTGCAGCTAGATAGCAATTGACACGATAGACACCTTGAGAGATCTTCAGTTGGGAAACAGAAAGAAGAGCAAATGAAAAACGACACAGAAGAAATAGAGATTGAACGGACAATGTAGTCTAAGGATAAAGAAGGATAAGAGAGAAGGAAAAATAAGCAATAAAAAACAGAAAAGGTTGACCCAAAAATAACAAGTTACAGATAATGGGATGGGGACTGGGGAGACAGGCAGGCAAATGGACGGGGAGACAGGCATGCGGACAGATCTACATGGACGTATGCACACCTGATATGCCGAAATAGTTACAGGACTGCAGACCCCGTGTCTTATCGGCGAAGGAGAAGCCCTCTGAGGATTGCCAGCGGCATGATACGCTTAGAATGATAATAGCGGGTTTCCTTGAGAACACAGCGGAACGCCAGGGGAATTCGTACGCCAGTGCCGACTACCAAATAAATCTGACAAGAATTCCGCCAGTCCCCTCCGGAGCGACGGAGCTCGCCCCTCCGTCAGCACTTTTCTCTTTGCCGGGCTGCACTGCCGGTAATGTCGTAATCCCTTTGAAGTCAGAGTTTGGCCCCTGTTGAGGAGCATTAGGGGATCAAATAAAGACTGGCTTATAGATCCCTGTCTATCTGTCAGTGTAGTTGACGGGTTGGGTTTCTCTAGGGAGCAAGAGCTGGTATTTGTCGGTGAAACGAAAGCCGCCCACTATTCAGCGCATTAGGCACCACCCACTGAGCCCCTGTGCGTTTTTGTCGGCATTCGGACAGCTGGCCCGACTATTTCATCACAGGTGGTCGGTCCTGTTTCACAATCGATCCCTGATTGGTTTCTAGGTCTTTGTTAGTAGATAAAATGCCTCTACATGCTTTTCATTTTGATACTAAAACCAGAGAGTTTTGAGTGCCGGAGTTTTATGTTGAGTAATTTGATTAAATCAATGATGGAAAATAAATTATTTCCGTTTACCTGAAAATTCTTTGTCTCGATTGTTGAATTTTACATAAACATTAAATGTTTAGCCGTACACGCGTATTTTATGTCTGCTTTGTCTTGAAGTGTCGTTGTTGAAGTTACTTATCTCTTTTGTATGATTAATTTACACTTGATTTTTTTCATCCTGACAGACTCGTGACGCTATTCTGAAGGGTGCCCATCCAGTCAGCATAGAAGAAGCCTTACTATTCGCTGGCGTACAGTGTCAGATTCAGTTTGGAGACTATAATGAACGGAAGCACAAGCCAGGCTTCCTAGAGTAAGTATCCATATTAGCGACATTGAAATACAAGATGGTGCTACCTGTGTTTCACAATAAGAGAAAGCAAGACTGTGTTATGTATGGCATCATTATAAGAATGTAAATAAGTCATTAACACCTTCAGAGTTTGTGTCATAGACTAATAACTATTTCAATTTTATCTGGTTACAGACTCAAAGAATTTTTGCCGAAAGAGTATATGAAGTCAAAGGGTGTTGAAAAGAAGATCTTCGGGGTAAGTACATTTTGTCTCTCATGGGATACGTTATCCATGCTAAGCGTCTCAATGCAGGAAATTATGGAGATAATTAAAGTATATATAGGTTTAAATGGGAGAAGAGGCTCAGGTGAGAGGGGTCTCTTCCCCCCCCCCCCCCCTAGCCCCGTGGCGGGTCTAGGCAAGTGCGACCAGGTACCTCTAGGGCTCTGGCCACTCGCCCTCACCACGCGCTCTGCTTACGCTCCACCTCCCTCCTCGACCTCCTTTCTCTTCACCTATATCGGGGAGGCGGCCTTTCCTCGCCTACCCCTCTTGGACTCAGAGACTTGCGCCTCAGCATTTACATGCACTGTCTTACCTTTACCATATCTTATTATCAATGTTTATTTATCCTAGCTACCTCCCGCTTGGTGTTTATCCCTTGCATCTAGTGTTCTTTATCGATAACCGTATGACTTATTATTATCCTTGTCCTAATTAGGTTACGTAAACTTGCACAACTTGTATGACCTCATACTAGCGCACCACGCGCCCTTCTAGTAATAAACTTTTACCTCCACTCCAGTCTCCTTATTTAATGCTCCGAATATGGCATTTTCAGATCCAGGGTTTTTGCTAACCTTTTCAAAGACACAGTGAATAGAAGTAAGAGCCAGTCTTCACCATTTTAGTGACCTGATAATCATCTATTAATCAGTTAAAAGCTTCTTTCTAACGAAGAAAATGTGCCCGCTAGCGATCTAATTATGGGAGATGGTCAAGAATGTGAATGGAACACTGAAGTAGTCGGAGAGAACGAATGGGAATTTATTGAAAAAGAAACCAATGCACAGACAAGTGCGAGTGGAGTAGGAATGTGGGGAATATAGGTCAGGAGAATTCAGGGGCGCTCCGGAGAGGGTATCTGGAATGAGATTGTAGCTTGCTGGTCCTTCCTATTAACGCCGAGTCCCCTGGAGTTACCAGGCCAGGATTGAATAACAGTTATTCCTCAGAGGATGAACAAAGGGCAAGTGCAGGCGGTGAGTGGTGAGAGGGAGGCAGGTAGTAGTATAGGCGAGAAAAGGGGCGTAGGATGGTCGGCACTTAAATATATTTTGTCGAGTGTACAAGCATGTAATACACAGCTGAGGCTATACCTTTTCACAGACTACAGATAATGGGTGATTGGAAGAGCCACAGCTAGCCGGAATAGATTACTATGTATTGGTCAGTACGAGTTGACTGGTGGGTCTTAAGCAGCGAGCATCGCCGTTCGTAATACGAGGCGTGAGGCGGTGGCCATGGGTGGTAGAGTCCGACCGGTTGAGGATGGCAAAGGAGGTGAGGAAGAAACTAGTTGTGAGGGCGGGGGAGACAAGTGAGTTGCTCGGTGGCAGGCGACGGGAATAGGGTGCGGAGGCGGCGGGCAGAGGTTGTAGCAGGGCAACAGGCCGGCCGGCGGTGGATGGCATGCGGATGTTCTAGGGGCAGCGGGCAGGGCGCTGCAGGTGGCGGAACGGAGGCGCGAGGAGGCCCCTGTTACTGACAGCAGACCTGATTGCAAAGGAAATACAGCAGGAGGAGCGGGCAGGGCGAGCGACGGAAGTGGGCGGGGATACTTCGGGCCGCGCGGGTCCAGCGGACGCGGCGAACAATGCTGAGTGATCTGGTTGGGCAGGATGTAATAAAGGTGATAATGGCTGTCATTTGGACGGGCGGCATGCGGAAGCCACAAGGTGGTGCGGAAGTATGGCGGGGGAGACAGCGGGGTGACGCCAGGTCGGCGGATAATGCAATAACGGGCATGTGTGGCGCACATGCCGCCAGCCGCCAACGATATTACACGGCGAGAGGGGCGAGCAACAAGTGAGGGCACAGCACGTCGGTGCACGGCAAAGCCTGTCGCCTCGATACATCTCGGTGTAACGCGGTTAGCTTGCTGCACGGTGTAATGCCATAGAGACCTGCTCGCAGCTGACACCTTATCCCCGCCGTGAGAGCAGAGCGTGTTGGCCCATATAAGCCATCCCTCCCTTACATTGGACGGAATTCAACAGTGAGGAGTTAGTTAACAATGCCTCGCTCCTCGGGACCACCCCACGGTGCATTGCTATTCTCTAATACATACTACTGCAACACACTAAATTGCCTTTTTTTTTTACTTATTCCGACGTCTTATGTCACACTATCCTTCATTAATCCCCTCTCACGGCTTGTCTCATTGCCACATTATTGTCATATATACACCAGTCCAATGTCTGTCCCATCGCCCCACCCAATGCCACGGGCACGCTTATACCGGCACGATTCTATTAGAAAAAGTAAAAGAAAAAAATTGGTTTTCCAGAACCTTCAATGTAATCACCTCGTTCTCAACATACGCGCCTTACCCCCTACTCCTGTGCCTCAACTTGGACAGTCAATCTTTCGGATCTCCAATCTCCGAGCAGTGTGTATCCAGATCAGGCCGAGCTGCACGCTTCGGGTGCAGGAATTAGGTCGGCGAGCTAGTTCGAAGGGTCACCTTTCTCGATGACCTGCCTTGAGCTGCTCAATTTCCTTGCCTGTCCGTATGGCTGTTGCCATCGCCCCGAGGCTTACCTTCCAGCTTCCCTTTTACCCCCTCGCCCACTTCTCCGGCCCTTCTACTCGCCAAATCTTATGGCCTGCATTGCCCGGAGCCCTCCCCGACCTGGTTAGATAAATGGGGGCGACTGTCGTGTCTTTGACCACGTTTAAGCAGGTGCGTCCACAGTTGGTGAAGGCCGAGCTCCCCGGCCTCCCTCAGCCCAAGGTTGGCCCTACCCCACTCCCCCACCTCCAGGGGGCTGACTGAGCTGCTAGAGTTAATGTCTCATTTCAGCCGGACACGACGGGTCATTACCATAGGTCGGCCGATGGCGTGATCTCTGCCGCTCGTACCAGCTGATCACACGCCCCCACCGCCAACCCTGCATGCATCACATATGCCTAACGGTAATCCCACACCCCATCCCAGATCCAGCCGTGAGCGTCCCGCTACCCGTAGTCTGTCCAGATCCCCCTCCATATCCCTTCCACCTCTGCCACTCAGCGCCGCTCGATCCTCCCCCATTCACCAGCATCTACTCTGCCCTCTGGTGGTGGCCTCCATCTGAGTACCCACCCACGCATCCCACTCACTATTCCCTTTCTCCATTTGAGAATTATCTGTAATGTCCATTTACAAACTGAGCATATTGACTCTATCATATTGAGAGTTATGTTATATCACTACCACACGCAGAAAGAACATAAATGAGAAATTTTGTAATTATGGAAACCGGATAATATTTTTTTGTGTGAAAATTAATGCAGATAACATGGATAAAACTTGCATACTCGATCAAAACATTTCTAACTAGATAATATGATCAATAAGATATGTTGACTAGAAAATAACAATTAACAATATATAGGGGTATCACAATCCCGACAAGTATTATCATTGTTTCAACACTGATGACAACGAGAGCAAATACATGAACTCGATAACAGCGTTGAAAAAATAGACAGTGAATAACAATATTAGTGTTCCAAAAACGCCTATAACTGATGAGACCGGCAGGGTGGCTAGTCCACCACCCCTATGCACTACCCATTTCTGCACTTACACTGGCATTGACGTTCCGCTCAATAACGAGCAGCAAAAACAAACAGAAAGCGGACACAATGTTGAACGTGATGGCTCGGGCTGTCGCGTGGTAATGAGGAGGTGCGGGTGAGCGCGCGCCGTGTGTTGACTCGGGTCATGTGACCGCGCTGACGGCCAAGCCCGCTGATCGCTGTCCACTGGGGCCAAATGGCGCATTCCGCCGGGCAGGGCAGGCGGTCGACGGGTGGAGAGGGGGGACGTCCCCGTTATTGAGGTAAATTGTGGCCTGAAGGGAAGGCGTGTGCAGGGTATTCTAGTGGGGACCTTGCTAGAGGTGTGAAGAGTTAATGCTCAGTGTGAATATAGGGTAGGTGGTGGGTAGGTGGCGATTTTGAAACGTAGACAAGGATGATGGTTCGGCTTTGCGATTAAATTCAAAAGGAGGCTGCAGCTAAAGCAGAAGTAAAAGAAGGGTGTGTAAAGAATGAACTACTATATAACACAAACATGAAAACTGCCAGAGAAAGAGGGCAAAGGGGAGGTTATTGAGGGTGGAGAAAGTTTGGTGATCATCGCTAAAGCTATGGTGAGGCCGTAGCTACAGTTGAGGAAGATGAGGGGGAGGATTCGCAATGGAGTCTGTGTAATAGATGAATGTAGGGTGGTACAGGAGGGGTCAGACGAGATGGGCAAATGGGGGGGGGGGGGAAGTAAAGATGGGTAGGGTATCGGAGGGCATGCAGGGGCATGCGCAATTGGACCCCATAGATCTATCCAACTGGAGTCAATATCAACATGTGGGTCAACGCTTCAAGGGGTGGGGGTGGGTGGGTGTAAAGGGAATGGGGGCTGCCGATCACCAACCGTCCAATTTCCCGTGCTAGTCGTCCGGTTAGGGATGTCCCAAATAGTACGACGGTTAGCTTGCTACCCCCATCAGACGGCCCCTAAGAGCGGCTCTCGGGCCTGATAGCATGCTCTCATCATCAGCCGCTATTGTTTATATGAATAGCGGACTCCATTCCCCGAGGCATTCTCTGTGAAATTTAGTCTCTGATCGTTATTTTCGTGTCTATGGATACCAGCAAGGGGTGGGAGTTCGATGGTTGGTTTTAGTCAACTGGCAAAGAGGAGGAGAAGGGGATGGTCTCTCCCCTTTCTACTCTGCTTCTATTTGAATGAAGGCTGGTTAGATAAATAGGAAGAACTGATTAGACGTCGCCGTTCGTTAGTAATGGTTGTATAGCAGCAGGCCAACAAGGTGTATACGCCATAAACTATTCAAAGGGTTGAAATTAATAACTATACACAGTAACGAATAAAACACTAGGACAGTCGGGTATTAAGTGGCAAGAATAGATATACTGAATAATTAAAGTATATGATGCCTATATATTGCACACACACACGTAGTTGCTATATGTATATTGAAACTAGTGTGGTACACACCGGCTCCCACCTTTACCTGCAGAAGGAATCATGGTAGCAGCTAACATAAGGGGTTCACATCATAAATGGTATGCCGTGTTCATAGAAGCTGTAATTAGAGTTTACATGTTCCAAATGAGCTGTTGTATATTGAGTTCACGCCAGTAACTCTGCAAGGGAGGCCAAAGTGTGGGAATTGCACCAGAATGAAGTCTGGAGGTGTTATCCGGATTAGTATGCACTGTGCAGGCTGAGCAGGAGGGGATTATTAAGCGGCTGATCCAGGCAGTACAACACCCCGCCCCTTGCCGCCACCCTTCTGGCTTCCCACCACCCCGCACTGGGACAACTGTCATCAGTGCTAATCAGTCTCCACTCAGCAAGCCAGGCGCCGCCATAAATTAGCCCCCCCCCCCCCCCTCTTTGGGGGCGCCACCATTTGACGAAGCCCTTCTCGCCCAGCCCTGAACACAGCCCAATTTTGACGTCCCGCGATCGGGGAAAAAAGTAATTGAACGAATGCCTGACGAGCATTGTTATTCACACACACTGTCTCTCTTGTGGTGATGATGGTGGTGGTAGTGTTGCTGCTCATGGCGACGGGATGTTTGTAATGCTACTGGTTATAGGTCGATGGCATTGACGGTGATGGTGTTAATGGCATGGTGGTGATGGTGTTAGTGGGGTACTTGGGATGGTGTCAAGAAGAACACTAGTGATAGCGCTTATGATGGTGCTAAGGGAGATGTCAGTGCTCATGATGGTGTCAGTGGCCCTACTAGTTATGTTCTTCATTGTATTGTTAGTGGTAGTCGTGTGATGGTGTTAATGGGCTTGGCAAAGGTGATCGCACTGCTAGTGGTGATGTAAATAATCATGTCAATAGTGGTATTCTAGAGGTTGTTTGTCGGTAACAGCTGGATGAATAGTGTTGGTGGAACTGCCGATGACGTACTGTTGGTACATGGCTCTCGGGATAGTGTCAGGTGTAGTTTTGTGTCTCTGTGGGCGGGGGTAGACAATTTACATTTAAAAGCCCTCCCCCTTAACGCTCTTATGTGCTGGATTTCTGCTCATAAATATCTGCTTTTAAAACCAAAGTAGAAAAACCTACCCAGCAACTGCAGTAATGGCCGCTGCTTTGAAAGCAGTAGGATTGTGTTTTTATGTTAAAACATCCAGCCGTCAGCGCATAGACCATGTTGAATCTTTTTAACGTTATTTTTCTTGTCGAATATCAAAAATCGCTGAGACGAAAACCCTGGATATTAGTCGCAGGTAAATGACTGTGGCCGGGCAGAAAGCGTTGTGGTGTTCTTTTAACAGAGCGCGTCCGCTAAAGAACTGGGTGTATTGTGGGGCGTGCCCGGCGGCGGCCATACCGGTAAATACGGTAATTGCGGGGGTAAATTACAAACAAGCGCGTCGGTAATTGTCAGTTTTAGAACGTGCGTGCGCCTCCCTACCGACCGTCAGGTGGAAGCACCGGTGTTAGACGCCATGCTTAACGTTGCCCGGATGAGGGACGGTAGAGAGAGTGGCTCACGACACCACACCCCCAGCCCCCTGGTGGATGACGGTAAATATAGCCCCAATTGGATTGCTCAAAATTAGTATTGGCAAGTGCAATGCGAGTCACCCGCAAGAGAGCGAGGTGAGGGCTTAATCCAGTTGTAGTACCCCGACTCATGTACGGCTTACCTCCCCACTGAGCAAGGTGTGTTAGACGGGTGCGGAGTAGGGGGGGGGGGGGGGGGGCTATAGCTGCTGCTTCAGCTAAGGTTGAGGTCTGGAGTGTGGAGACCGCGCCGGTAGAGGGACTGAGGTGCCTGCCTGCTAGCTCCGGTGTAATGGCGGCGTCTCTAGGTGGCTGTCCCAAGGCCCTGCTTGCTAACAAGGGAAGCCAAGGGTAGCGGTGTCACGCAAGGATTCTATAAATGGGAGCAGGCTATTGATAGTAACGGCGCTAATAATGTGAAGGCGTGTTGTGCAACACTCTGAACGTTCCTAAAACCCCTCCAGCAGGAAATAAGGCAAAGTGGGGTGAATGTATGCATGTGAGTTTGTGAGGGAGGCAGGTATGGTTGTACTTCAATTCACTCCAGATGGTACCTTCCTTGGGAGGTATCAAGAAACAATACATAGCAAATGATAAAAGGGTGACTGGGTTGATGGTTAATAAGAGACAGCCTGGAGATTTCCTTACATTTTAGGACACCTATTTGGTTATCAGTAAAGGGGGCAGGGGTGTCCACCTATTGTGATAGAAATTTAAGTCCTCCCGATGCACGACAATGTAGATTGCCCATATCCTAGTGCTGCCTACGATGCATCTTTCTCTTTTTGGAGGTCATCGTAGTACATTGGTGTGCATTGTAAACCACGTCGGGAAAACCTTATCCATTACTACGATGTCACAATTCTTTCCGACGCGAATCTCTACGATATGCTCCCGGTGCCCAAATCGTAGTAGGCAGACACCTCCCTTAATGGCTTTTATTATGAACAATAGACGTTTTAATAAGTTCATGAGAAATATATATTCAAATCCAAAGTACAGTTTGATTGATAATGTCATCATCCTAACATTATGCTACCTGCATCAATGTATTATTGTGTGCTATTTACACTATGTGCTTATCATTTCCCCGGTTATACGGGTTACTGCTCTACTGCGCACTGCAATTTTGGTGTTGGGCACTATGCTATAGGCGGTTGTGTGGGGTTGAACTGTCGGCCACTGCCCTGTAGCGCGCCGGACGGCGAAGCTCTAGTTTCGGTCAGAGTTCTGCGATGACCTTCACGAGGGGGCGTTTGATCAGCGCCAGCAGGAACAAATCCAATTACGGCGTCCAGTCCTCATCAGGAGACGTCCCACATAACGTAGCGTCATCCCCCGCAGACGGCTACCCCCGACCACGTCCGGCGTGCAAAGAGGGTGGAGGGGCGGGATACGCCCCCGTCGCCGGGCCCCAAACAGGACAATTAGGTTGGGGCTTCATTAAATTGTGATGCTGATTGTAAGTTTGGGCGCGGCCGGAGGGCGGCACTGAAATCATGTTGGTGGCCGGTATGCAATACGTGTCTTGCCCCTACCCTGGGGAGGGCGGGGTTGGGTAAGGGGCCCTGCCTAGCCCCACTTCTCCCCAACCCCACCTCTGCCCCATTTACTCTACTTGGTCTAGGATGGAATGACAAAGGGCCCATGATCAGCGATGATGCTGGGGTTGTATCACTCCAGTACTTGGGAAGACATATAGCTACTCTAAACGGGATTGGTGACTGCCCTTAACAAATGTCAAGATGCTGTTATCCCAAGAATCTACATGCAACGTTATTAAATAGACACTTAAATAACGAAAAGGTAGTAGGCATCAACAAGCCTTGGTGGGAGAGGAAGATAGCAAGGAAAGACGTTAGGAAGGGGAGACAGAGCTGTTCTTCCCACCATTTAGATAACTCTATCTCCTCCAAACACTATCTAGAAATCGCATAAATGTCATAAACGAGCATGGACGTATTTCTATAGTCATAGGGTGTTATCCCTCTCTAAATACATGTGAAGGTTTTACGGAATGAAATAAAAACCACCCCACCAACCCTACTGTAAACAGAATTAGAAGAAAACACTACACAGCACCGCATATATACCAAAGCAGACGCCTTATTTTTAGACCATTCGTGTGGGTGGGAAACTCGTGTCTCCGGAGACAGGAACCAGACCATGGGTCTGAGTTGCTCATTTTGAGCTGGAGGTGGCATCAGGCGGCGCTGACAGCGGGCTTTCCCCTAATGTAGTGTGTCGGAGTGAGACTGTGTGGAGGTTGGGTGGACGGATGGTTGGGTGGTACGGGTAGTAGCATGCCCCCAAGGCACGGGGCGCCAAGAATAACAGACCGTCATTGGAAATGCCAAGCGCCACCATGCGGCCCGGGTCGTGATGAGACCCGATCGGCGCCGCCAATTGAAACGGGGTGTGACTGGCATTCTCATAAATGACAAAGTGCACTCCACTTAGTTTCCACTTGCGGAGACTTCCGGTCGCGCTAAACGGCCCCCAACAGCCCCGCCTTCTGTTTCCCCATTTGCTCTCACCCAATTGCCTTTCCCTTCTAACCAGCAATCTGCCAGGCCGATTGACATATGATATATGATTCATGTATATTTAACTCTTTCCGATCGGGGCATAACATAGCTTAACAGCAGCAATAGATGAAACTGCAAACCGATGACATTCTGGATATTCTCCCAACAATATAACGTGGCTAACGTGGCCACAACGGTATATAACGTAGCTATATCATGGTTTAATGTTTGTGTATATTTACTTTACTGTACCACATCAATACAATGTGGCAAGACAACCTTTCTGTTACTCTGATCTAATTCGGTTTGTAACATTACACATTGATGGTTATGTAGAAAGTCTTGAGAAGTACACAACTACAATAATGATCATATCAGGATAAGATATTATCAGATTTAGAGCTATATGAAATAATCTGGAATACAATCACAATAAATAAGGTAATGCAGTGTGATGTGGGCCCGTTCGTGTCCTATGTCATCAGGACAGCCCCAAACACCTGCTACCCCGTGTTGTTGGGTTTTAATCAGCCACCGGAACACTCCTGCCCTTGCTACCCAAAGTTCCCCAACTAACAATATAAAGACGAGACGAGACGAAGGCATATCTAAAGTAACAGAAGGCATGCAGTGGGAAAGCCTAGTTGACCATTGTAATTATATAATGAAGTCTTAGATTGGATTACCGACACTTGTGTCAGGGTTTTGGAGTATCGGGGTAATGCTTCATTGCAGGGGTTTCAAATTGCAGTCACTGTCAATGTAATAATACGCATGTCGCTTAGTGTTGCTCAGTCACTAAGGAGCAGATCACTATGAGCCAACTCACTGTTTTCCACAGACACCCCCCCCCCCCCCCTCATCACATACAAAATGCCCATGGTGTGCATTACAAATAAAACGTTACCGGGCAGCATTTCACGGGTGATACTCCTTAAAATATGTCAAACCTGATGAAAACCGATCTGCTCCTTCGGGTCCGGCCTGGTAACCCTACACTGGGCGCTTGTAAGGAGTTGGAGATGCGGATCAAGAAAAACAGATGAGGCGTGCATTTGTGAATGTCAGTGGGTGGGTAGGGGAGCTTACCGTTAGGTACCCCTTATATGAACAGACAATAAGCCCCAGTCGTCAGCCAATTAAGAGTGATGTACTTGCGCATTCTCATCAGTCACTCTGGATTACAGGCCAATCAAGAGGCCTAAAACCCTTCTCCACAGTACATCCCAACCATCCCGATAAACATAAAAGGTTCCGGAAACGTAATACCTACGATCTTATTTTGATAATGGAAAATGAAAAAAAGACTTATCTGGTGACAAGTCAATGATTCTGTATTCAAGCAAGAATCATACGGAAGAAAATTTGTAAGTGGGAATACCTCAATCTAAATGGTTATATTTTCCAATGAGAGCATTCTGGTCCCCAATCGTGCGTGGTAATAGTGACAACGCAGGGCATCAGACCAGAATCGCTGTTTTACTCAAGGAATCACACCCACTCGACCACCGTCTAGAATACCAGTGGTCCTTCAGTCATCGAATAAGAATTTAGCAAACAGGCCTGGAATTGAATTGTGATTCCGCAACTCACAGTAACGTGTCGTCACAGCTACACTATGTGGAGGCCACCCCCTAGTGAAGCGGAATTTAGCGGGCCTCACAAAGACCTTCCACCATGGCAGATGTAGGAGGGAGTTTGAAGAGGCCGTTCACTTGTGTGGTGACTGAGGCGACTGTCAGGTCGCCGCTCAGCAGGCACCGGAAGTTTATGCTTTCATTTAGATTGTCGGTGATTGCACCGGGTGCCAGCAGGGGTTGCAGATGATGGCGGCGGGCACCGCAGGTAATGAGCCCGCATCCAGTGCCATCTATTCTCATCACTGGCCGGTCCGCCAGGGGGAGAGTGGAGAGAGGATGGGAGAGTGGAGAGGGCCAACTCCTTTCAGCCAGAGATGATCGTTAAGCCACCGCTGAAGTTGATTGGGAGTACATCTAAGCCTAAAGGCTAATTCATATATGTGGGTTTGCATCGCAAAGCCTGGTGGGGAATCTAGCTGGTGCAGTTCAGTCGGTGGAGATTAGCCTACTTGTTGCACGTTATACCAAGTCTGGGGACCATCTGTTCCTGAAGGTGAATTTGAAATGGGCATACTGGCATGCCAACCTGTTGTAGAATATTCCTCCGCTGCTGATCAATACATATGGCAGGCTGTATGGCTAGGTTTTGACGCCACTCCGCATGCTTTTCTTCGTAACCCCCATCCCATGATATATCTAGGTGTTGAATTGACAGTTCTAGTTAATCAGCCAGCCTGGCGTATTCCTTTGCCAAACTCGTTATGATAGTAATTGCCCGTGTGGGTCTGCTCATAGCTCATGAACCGGATAGGAAGTGGAGTGAGTGTAGTCGACAGATGTGTTCACCATGGACCTGCAATGTACAGTAAATGACGGTAGGGCATTGGGTGAATTAAGATCTGGAATAATGAATAAAAGAAGTTATGGCATTACCAATGGTTACCATAGATAGCTGATTTTTTAAATCAATGTAACTTTGTAATCAGTAATTGCTATTGACATCTCCAAGTTTTATACAAAAAAGTATAGCACCGGTGAAATCACTAGATAACTTGGGTTACATTTCCCTGGAACTGTGTTTAGATTAAACAAATTAGCTAGAATTGTCTAGGTATAACGTGACTTCTTAGATGCCCCTTGTAAGTCAGCAGAAAGGGCATTTGTCGGGATCGTACTTATTTGGTTGAAGAGGGAATAGAGGGGTCTTTAGTGAATTATCAATTATATCTTGTCGTTAGGCTCTCCAATATCTGCTTAGAACATTATAATGATTAACAGTTGACACACCCCTCTGCAATGTGAACTACATACGAATAATGGTCTTGTCATATGATACATTCCTGATTAGAACAGGGGGAGAATAAGAAAAAAATGTAGTGGTACCAGGCTGGTTTCCTTTTAAGGCAGAGTACGTTGCAGTGCTGCTGCCAAAGTCAAGCGTAATAGTTATATCATCATCATTTGAAAACATCATAGACACGCCAAAAAGGGTAAAATCCCATCAGGATTGAACCTTGCTATGTTGTTTTGATAATACTACTCGACTCTAGGAGGCTATTTCAACGTGGTAAATTATGTACATGTACCACCGGTATTTCATATTCAGACCACGATTAAATGGCACCGAGATTCTTCCCATTATATACTCCAACACTATTTTCGATCCCTTTTGAAATGCCCACTTCTCCTTGAGTAGACCAGATTTGTTGTTAATTTTTGTAATTTTACCGTCGACTCAAGAGGTTCCTGTTCCATAGAAAAAGAAATCTCGACAAAGCAACGTCTAAGCAATCAGATTTGTTGTTAATAGTGCTTTTCCTAATAATCTTCTTTCTTTACAGGAACACAAGAAAATGTCAGGTCTGTCAGAGATAGACGGCAAGGTCAAGTACACTCAAGTGGCAAGGTCATTGAAAACATACGGAATCACCTTCTTTTTAGTTAAGGTTAGTATTACTTGTTAGAGCTTATGTTATTATATCACACAACACTACTATAACTAAATGA
This sequence comes from Alentia gelatinosa, assembly GCA_950022655.1. NCBI lineage: Eukaryota > Metazoa > Annelida > Polychaeta > Phyllodocida > Polynoidae > Alentia > Alentia gelatinosa. Next base: position 57,848,918 of record OX465579.1, read on the forward strand.
TTATTCAGCTGTCTGAATTCTGAAAACCCTCCAATTTTATTTCACTGCAATATTGTACGAATGACATTTGGCCACAATTAGCTATTTATAACCAATACAAACTCCTGTGACTATGGAAACATCGTTCTTTTACATAAGTATAGGATAAATATAATCTATCTATATGTCTATACGTGCGCTTGATTATGTAGAGCGTGCCTAGATTATTAAGATCCTGTGTTGGAGACAAGTAGGATATGCACATAATTATCGAGGGTTGGCGTTCCGTCTGAATGAGCCTTTCATGATATATTACACTATATCAGGTTACGTGGCGTTCGAGCACATACATCTGGACAGGCGAGGATAACATAGTAGAAGCTACGAGTGATGAGGTATTACTGCTACCTAGTGTAATGGTACCCTAGATTGTTCTAGCGTGGTCCATCCATTACGCGCGGCCACTTACGGCCATGCAGACTGAATGGTCCTACGGAACTGTAATCTACTTATGTGCGCCTCTCTGGCCGACCATGAGACGATAAGGGAGAGTCTAACGTTGTTAATGCGATACTTGTTCGCAGGAAAAGATGACCGGCAAGAACAAGCTGACGCCACGGCTGCTCGGCATTACAAAAGACAGTGTCGTCCGCGTGGAGGAAAAGACTAAAGAGGTAAGGACTCTAGTATTCCAGTGTAGTCGATGTGTAGCAACAGTGACTCCATTAGGTGATATGTTTTGCATGATTGCAACCAAGGGCAGCCGATTCCAATAGCTTATAATGGTAAATATTATTACCGTACTCTATCATCCAATTTCTCTCATCTATCAATGATGTTCCGTTTGTCATCAGTGATTGCCACGCCAACAGCCAGCTGATGCTTCCAAGACAGTGACCAGAACGGTGAAATAATCGTGATGGTTCATTTAGAGCGATATTTTCTAATACTTTCTATAGATGTAGGTCTATGATTGTATTGCAGTTCTCCAAGATAACGTTGAGGCATTTATTCAGATTTATAAGGTAAATTCATAGGCAGTCCCAGTGTCTATGGCCTCATCTTAGTGTGATCTAGTCGTTTGAAAGTGGAGCATAATGACACAGCAAGCCTCGGGTAACCTTTCCGGCGGCCAGGCCACCTAATTAGTAGCTTATCAAAAAAGACATTTACTTTTACTGAAATAAATAGGGTCGTTCAAAAATAAAAGAGTCAAAAATAAGATTAGGCCCAGCTGTGATTCCCGTGTACATTGAGGCATGGTGCCACAAGGAATGTGCGATTGTTTTATTCCTTCGACAGTCTGGACCTATATATTTGTCGTATTTAAATAGACAGTACTGTCTTTCGGAGTGCAGTTCTCATTATAATGTTGTGAATGAATAAGGGGAAACATGGTAGAGTAGAAATTGAGTTGTTTGGTTCCCCTGAACGGAAGTTATCCCCGACAGTAGCCACTTAGTGAGGCAATAACAACAAATGGACACAGGCGCCGTCGCTCCACCCTATTGTACAGCCATAGGGCTTCACGGTATAATGATGAAGGAGAGATGGGGAAAACTCCCTCTGTATTGGCCGCACTTCCCCTGTACGTGGCCTGGAGGCGTGGGAAAAGCCGCTCTGGGAACGGCTGGTTGGAGTGAGATGAGGGGAGGAAGAATTCTGGCTGAAGGAATGGTGATTACGTGCCCGGATCGTCCATGTTGTCTCCACCCGCAGCCCCGTCCTAGAGGTGGAGGGGGAGGGGGGCTGGAGAAGTTCAGGGAGTGTGCCCATTTGTGTGGGGGAAGAGGGTGATAGAAGAGAATGGCGGTGAGGAGGGATGGTGGAGTTGTGATGGTATGGGGGTGACTACATTATTGAACCTCTCCCCTTCAACTCTCACTCAATCCACAAAGGGATTTCCGAAGCCAGTCGTCGGCCTGAGAAGAGAAGGAGTAGGGTGTGAGGCTGGATGATGGTATGGAGGGAAACGAATTGAAGAGTTTCCATCGAGAACAATGCTAAATGGTTGCTGTGGCGAAAATGAGCGTGGGAGGAGAGGGTGGGATGTGACGGAGGAGGGATTCGGAAGGCGTCCTGCCGCCATGGAGGAGAGTGTCTCCGGTGGATAAAGGCGCCTGATGACAAGTGGGCAATGACTGTGTAAGCTGGGGAAGATGACACTGGTTAGAGGATGTGTCGAGGTGTGAAGAGGAGACTCCCCTACTGAGGACGTGACTACGGGTGGCACTCTGAGCTTTTTGGTAGGAAGAGAGAGTGGGTGTTTTAGCATGTTATAAGCGATGTGGATAGACTGCTGAAGCTTGAAGGAAGGACAATTTGTTCAGGGATATAGTAGGTAATGCTGATAAAGCCTTTAAGATCTCAAAGAAGGATTGGTTGTTAATAGATTGAGGGAATGATATTCCTAGTTTGGTCTGAAATAGGAAATATAGTTAATAATGTTATGGCTAGTTATCTATGCCGTTATCCACGTTAATTTAGTTTGGAGGGTTGGAAATGAGTATTTAGAGAGGAAGGAAGAAGTTTCTGTTCGACATCCCTTATGTTCTCTAAATGGAGTGTTTGTCATGTGTAGTATTGGGCAACATTTGTTGATTGAACAAAGCTATTGATACTGCGTCATCTTGCAGTTTTTACCGAGGTACCTTTTCCTAGATAATATTATAGTATTGATTTTTTTAAAGATTTTTATTTGTATCAATGGTGACATTGTTCTTCCTTACTTTTTTTTGGATAAAATATGTACATTATGTATACACAGAATAAACACACGTTTGAACTACCGGTTCCAGAGAAAATGATGGTTTATGATATGATTTGCGATAAAACCTCTCATTACTTACTCACCGCATATGAAAAGAGATAAGGGTGTAGAAATAACACGGGTAGATCTACATTAGGATACTGTAGATTGTATATAGTTATTGGTGTGGACAACGGTTCAGGGACATGAGCAGCTCAGAACCTAGAGCTGCTCTTAGAGTGGTGGGTCGATGTTGGGAGTTGTTTATGTGTTGGCATAGCAGACACCGCGACCGGTGAGGGTCGGCATGCCTCTTTGTACGGCGGCGGATTAGCCAGCATTGAGTGGACCCGGAGGCTGAGTGAGTGGGTCGTGGTGGCCCGGGTGGCGGTGGTGGTGGGGGATGGCTGGTGATGGTGTGTGACACGGTGATGGGGAGCGAACACACGGGCTGTCCATCACACGGCGCCGCCGGCCCCTGCCCCGGTATCTCCCTGCTACCAGGTGCCCAACGTCCAACCCTGTTATTGTCGACGTGCTCCCATCTTCTCTCCCCTTCTCCCCACACCCCCTCCGATCTCTACAGAAAGTCTCCTTACGCACATCACCCCGCCCCACCTCCCATGTCTCCTGAGTATACTGCACTCTCGTGGCTCCCCATAGCAAGGCATAGAGGACCAACGCACCAGCGATTGCCTCCTCCCACTTCCCTTTCTGCCCTGCTTTCACTGCTGTAAATGACATTTTCATCCTTGCGATCCCTGACTGGGAGTGACGCCTTTTTTTGTGGACCCTGAGCTACGTAATGCCAGGCAAGCGCTCCACACGAAGCCATGCCACACCACTTCATAGTACACCAAGCTGTGCTGCACCAAGCCATGCTACTGTTACCGTATACTGCAACGCATCATACGAGACCACACAATGTCAAGCCATTCCATGAAACCATGTCACACCTACTCAGAGTATGCTAGACTAGGAGTTTATCCATTAAGTACGTACGCAGAATTTCTGAAATTACCCAAATTTCTGACCTCACCACCTCCCCTCAGTGCGTACGTACTCTATGGGTGGCCCCTAGGCGATTATAGTCCATATTACAGTATTTTATTGCTTATAATTCTGAAGCATACCATATCATATTGCATCATACTGCACCATACTCTGTCACTTCTCATCCGCTTCGTCCATCATTCCATACCCAGCAAGAGTTTGCAATGCCTTGGTCTGAACACATTTGTGACCTTAACCACCCACCCACCCAAACAAAAGCTTTGGCCTTCTTCACCATACGGCCATGCCTTCTGTGCTCCGCCCTGCCCCACCCCACCACGCCCAGCCATACCCCGCCAAGCAGAGTCTGGCCCCGCCTTATCTCATAGATCTAGGTTTGTCATATTGATCAGTCTCGAGGGGCAGACAGTCGCCACAGGTGAGACTTCTCGACAGCCGCGTGAATGGAACATGGCGAACTGGGTCTGAACTACACTGATATGAAGAAAGGCAGTGTCAGTCTTCTGGTTATTTCTGGTCTCCCTCTTTTTATGATGTATTAAATTATTATTACATCAAACATGAAAAGTGGAGATAAGCAGGGTTCGGAAATCTGTCAGCTTTTTTTCCAGGACCTCACTAGCATCTTTGTGAGGAATAATTAGATTTGGGAAAATAAGGCCAACAGGAATACGTATCTATCTTCAGAGCCCTATCGTTTTGATCTCTGTGTCTTTTATGTTCGATGGGGATGGAGAGAGGTTGGGGTGATCTGTACGCTACAGATGGAATAGCCTGGACCTCTCGTCACACACCACGACTGGTCATTCAAAGGTATCAGCCTTACAGGCCGCCCTTTCATGCTTAATCACATTCGGTAGATCAAAGGCTTTACATCGTGCCTTCTTTTCTCTGCCTCTGTGATATATCCTTTTATAGGGAACTGAAAATGTCACTGGTTGATAGGGTATAGTAGGATTCGGTAGAAGCGGAAAAGAGTCATTATCGCCAACATCATTACCAATACCATCACCAGGCTTGACACAACTTGGCAACACCATTTACATTCAATGTGATTTTTCTGGTAAGCATGGTATTGAGATATACCATATTCACTACTACAACATACCTGTTATCACTATCACCGCTGTCTGTACTAAACAGCGCATTACAGATAGGCTCACAATGTAAGATCACATGAAGTTTACTGTAAAAGGCAAATATCCACCTCAAACAGATACGTCAACGAGGTGCTGAAACAACAACAAACAAAAATACCTTCACAAGTGAAGGTTGTTGTGGTTCATGTTTCCAGGGAAACCCTGCACCTCTTGTTATATAAAAACTGGGCTGGGACAGGCCGCTGATTTATAAACACCCCTCTCTCCCCGCGTATTATCCGGTCATCCGCGGGAGAGTGCTTTGATATTCAGTTTGTAAATAAGAAATGTCTTGTTTAAAACAAAGAGAGAATAAATCGGGCCTCATTCACACCAATAAACGGTTGTTCAAACTTCCACAAACACCCCAGCCCCATTCCATGGCCAATAAAGAAAGGTTTTCCATGGTTTCCTAAGTCTCCCTGTCGCCGCAAATTCTACATGAAAATTATTTCCTCTTTTTTCATGACCCCAACTGACATCCCTGCTGTCTATACACCGGGATACTACACAATTGGTATATCACAAGACACACAACGCCATTTCATGACGTGCCACACCATATACTCTGTCATGTGAGACACTACCACACAACATATTAAGTTATATCATACTGTACTATAGTGCAAACCTTTTGAATCGCCCTCTCCATCACATACCACACCACATAACATGGCCTACCACAAATCACAACATGTACTACTACACCATTCCAAGACATGTCGAGCCGCAGTGCTCACCATTGCATGCCATATTACTTCATGTGGCACCAGTCTACGTAAGACCATAGTACACTACGCCACAACGTTGTTGTCACCGCTGTCATCAGACAAACAGGCTGTTACAGACTGCAGTCAACGATGTTTGTCTTTTGGCCGAGCCCCAATGGGACCGAGACGGGACCGTGGTAGTCCCATTCCACCATCGCCTGTGGATTATCACATCAGCCAACGGCCGATGTTAAAGATTAATGACTGTTTCCCAAGGATAATGCTATGAATGATGTAAAGAGATGGATCCCCGTGTGTTTGCTTTTAATCAGTTGGCCAGAACAGGCTCCGGTGTCTTGCTCCCTTTACGCGGGGGATTGTTTTCTCTGTGTTATTTTAAATTGCATTTTGTCATTCGGTACTTTTTTCCTGTTCATTTTTTTTTTTGGTATGATACGTGTCGGATTCTTGATGTGCACCACCCCAACAAGTTCGGATGGGGCAGTGGGATGCAGTGTTGGGGGTGAAGAGAGGGCGTCTCTGTGTTCGGCAAGGAGGATGATGTGGTGGCTGGTTGGGGGTGTGTGTATTCTGATTGGATGTCTGTCTGCCGGCCACTCGGTGTCGGCTGATATTTGAGGCGGTGCACCCGGCGCGGGCCGCCCGCCTGTTTGCTCGGCGTGGCCCGCTGTGTGCCGTCTAAATGGGCCCGGCGCACGAACGTATTGGACGACAAGGAGCCGGCCGATTGGTAAGACGACCGCAGCCTTGTCTCTCTGCCTCTCGGTGTGGCTTCACTGTCAAAGACCCTGGCGACGGCACGCCCCTCCTCTCCCCGCCCCGCTTCCCCCACCCCTACTCCACATTGCCATGCCCCGCCACTCCTCATCCCACCCCACACTGTTCCACCCTCTCTTTCCGTTCACCCCACTTTGTCCTGCCCTTCTTCTCTCCATCCCAGAGACCATCCCCTTCATTCCCGTGCCCTCCTCAGGCCAGGCCACCATATGCCCCAGTGGCTCCTATCCCTCTTCCCCAGAGCTCCTATCCCCGCTCCCGCCCCTAAGTATGTTCCCTGATCCACTCGCGTTCCTCCATCGCTGCGGACATCCCCCTCCATTCCAGCCCAACATCCACTACCTTAAGACGGTGCAATAGTCTCTTCACGTGGTCACGGTATGAACGCAAAGCTTGTGGACTATGTCCGATGTACAATGCCAGGACCAACGGGTGTAAGGTAGAAACGTTGTTGGAGGATAGTATGGAAACCACATTGAGATCACTGGTGAATGCGAAGATGGGAATGAGGTACAATGTGATGTAGGATTCCTGTGGGCGTTATTTATAGCTTGTTGGGGTAGGTTAGGAATGACAGGCACCATTACCTATGTATATTAGGTAAGTCGTAACGTTAGTACCATGTCCACGCTTCTCAACTTGCATTTTCTGCTCGCCACCATCCGCCACTTAGGTGCACGCCGGTCTGTCACACACGGCTGTAGCCCGTACAATGTCTGCTACCATCTGACATATCTCGTGCCTCACCATGTGCCATCCGCGGCCATACCCTGCCCGTCAGTGAACGCCAAGGCCACCGACATACATAACTTACTTAATACCCCAAGCTCCTCCTTCCGCTACGGAACCGGGCCAACTGGCCGTTGAGTCATAGATTTCGTGGGAAGCAGGCAGTCAGCGGCGTGAATAAAAATCAACCTTTTTAATGAACAAAAAGCGCGATAAAAGGGCGGCGAGGAAGGGGTTAATGTAGGTACATCGGACGTAATTCCACGCCGCCCGTTTGCCTGTAATGCCACCATCATGCTAATATCAGACAATGGGCCAAGTTGGGAAAAAGTTCCCTCACCCTGCTTCCTCCCTCCCACCGCCGTGTCCTCCATATACTGTTCCATTCTCACTCCCCCACGCGGCTCACCGCGATCCACACATACCTCCAATCAGGCCTCTATGGTCTATGAGGGCACTGATAGACTTGGGTGGCCGCTCGTCATAAATCGTCGTTTTATGGTGTTGTAGCATCAGGGTGATACAGAATTACGGCCCGATTAATTAATTTATAAAAGACCCGGGATTTAAGGCTCGGAGAAAACGAGACGCGATAAACAAAAGCGACCTGAATTATGATAATCAGTTTTGAATAAAAACCCACTAATAATGTGAGTCGTTGTGCCGATTGACATGTTTTAGTGGGGGACCCGATGTACCCGTCTATACCTTTTCCCTAGTCACACTCGATGAGCGTCACATGTTGTATTAACGCGGTGCGGGACTGGACGTGACAGCGTCAATGACATATTTCAGCCAGACTCCACCATTGGATGTGACAGGCACATGACTTCATTCGATAGTCTGACAGCCGTGCGATCTGACAGGCAGCGAGAGTCGGGCCCCAGGCACGAGCAGACTTGAGCAGAACAGCATATGCTCCCACGACCCACGTACCTCGTAGCTCTATTTTCGTTATGTAGATACAACTGGTAATGTGCCCATTCCAACGGAAGGGACTCAAGTACATCTGATATTTTTCGGTTCGGTTAAATATTAGCTGTGTCAAAGAGGTGTTGAATTAAATGAGTTGCTCTCAAGTTATGTTTCCGTTATGGCTCTCAGATGTCTGTGTCATAACTTTCTGAGATCTACAGTATTCCCTTTACATACACAGTACCTCCATTCTTCAGTCATGATTTGTTTGAACAGTCAGCATGCATATTAAAACGATGGATTCCCTGCAGACCCTTTACAGCTGCTTATAACAGATGAAAGGAATTCGCGATGTCTTTCATGTTGTTAGCGGGACTTGTGTGAAGAAGTCATGCCTGTCTGATAGATCGAAAAGGCTCATCGGTATGTGACAAAAAGACATAGAATTTTGCCTTTCTAAAGGATGTCGTGGTGCTTGATATATACATACTTCACCTCATTGCGTCCTCTTTCACAAGGGTTGACAGTACCGTACGTCTGACATATCTTTGTATGTAAAAAGGCTAAAAGCTACCATTACTACAGTGTTACATATGTGCAGTCTGTAAATGCTACATGTCGGTTGTTCTTTTGTCATACAAAGCACACAAAGATAAGTGGCTGGAGGGTGGATATGCGAAAGATCTGCCAGAGTAGCTGAAATCATGTAGTTTCTTTTTACAAGGTATCCAATGGGTAAGGTGAAGGGAGTTTGATCATTTCCCATATTTCTGTATCTACTCTTCCAAACGGTTGTAAGATAATATGCTATGATTCCGCGGTGATATTTTATTGATGTTTACTTAGAATATAGGTCGATTCTGGTATTAAAAACATCAGTGTTCCCTATTCATTAAACGATGTTCAATAGACTGACACGGGTTAGAGAGACGTATCCTGACACCTCTGTTACACACTTCTCTTGTCAGTCCTCTTAGCGCCGTTTTAAACCAGAGGTGGTGTAATTAGTGTTGCATATCTAGATGTCTGCAGATGTCCGTAGTCAGTGCATTCCCATACATTTATTGTCTAATTTTGTCTCCGGCGCAGCAACACTCAGTGGCTGTTATTAGTTTAGTGTCCCCTATTTGGTTCTATTGTATCTTCTCCCAGAAATTATTTGCCTTTTTATAGACATAATTGATTATTTGTCTTTGGTGTAAGCGGAAGTTGTCGGCTTATTTTTTCATTTTTATAGTACAATGTTATATCACTTTTACCATCATAGTCCACAATATAGATATCGGCACCCAAGTATCTGATTCAATTTATATTCTCTGTCAAAATGAACCGACCAATATGAATAATTTTATGATTAAACTATGAGTATGGGTAGATGGCTAACAGGGGATTAACTCAGGAAGGTATTAGCGGAGAGTGCACCGTGTATGATGCCGTACAGGGATGGATTCAGTCCCTAGGCACCACTTACCATTAGCGGTTACAAGAAGCAAAACATCACCAAAGATCTATGGCCGCAGGCAATTTTTAGCCGTGATTCCTTTTCTTGACAGCATCGGTCTCGCGTTTTATCTATAAGGAAAGGTACCGTTATTTGTCAATATGTATATGAAGTGTATCATTTGTTCCTTGATAGTGAAGAGATGGGACAGATGGTCCTGACATACCTGAAGAAAAGTACACTTTCTTTATACTACACCACTGTCTCAGCGACATATCTATATATACTACTAAGATGGTGGTATGGACTTACTTTTCTGGCTCTGGGCTGTTTTTGGTGATGACACGATTCCATTATGTAATTCTTCTTCTGTAGGGATATACTCATTAAATAACTTTTTGCAGATCCATGAGCAGTTCTAGTACTACAAATTAGAACTCCCACTGATCCTTAGCTTAATAGTTTCATAACATCATCGATCGAAGCTTTACATGCGAATTGTTGCATTGATTATCTAGATACACGACGCAATATGCAAATGCTCAATACTATGTATAAGCAGTCAGTGGTGGAGGTAAATCTGGATCTCACTGAGCGTAGGACTAGGAGTGGTCACAAAGTTAAGTTTAAAACTCAGAGAATTACATGCAGTAGTTATTTGCGCTCGCCAGCCTATCGTGGCCAAGTTTTGTGGTATGCACTTGATGTGAAGATCTAGAGAAGTGATTCGTACAGGCTATTTAAGAAGGAAGTGAAATGTATGTACTCTGTACACGATTGGAAACATACTAGTTAACTATATCCCATCTCATCATTCAACATAGTATAATATGTTATAATGTCTTTCTAATAAGTTGTTTAAATGTTGGAATGTACCCTTCTCTTTGTGAACTATAACACACAGTGGAAGATCTAACTACGGTTAGAACTGTATGTATATAAATAAATAAATAAATAAAAATCATTGAATTCGTCAGTCCTTGACTAGCTTGACTTTTTATTAGTAAAGCAATTTATTGTTCCCCGTTACATGTAACATTTCTAGAAGTCTAGGGTCTAAAGGGAAAACAACGGTTCGTAAACTATGGCGTTTATCAAACACACAATAATAGATGGATATACCAAGTTTGTTTTTCATATGCAGCAAATATCCCCACGATCGTCTTATAACATGGTTCATGAAACTTCAATACAGATGTCAGCCGTCTAGCCAATAGGGAAAAAGCTGCCTTAGTATGGCTGTTTTTAGCAACAACAACCCCCTCCTCCCTTTGTCACTAATGACTGGTGGTTCCGAGCCTGACGCGCGTACAGGCAGTCAAGTGGGGGACTGAAAATAGGCCTTGACTATCTGGTTTCCCGCGTCTAACAACCCCATGTCAAAGCAAGACGACGTGGTTTACGACCAATGGTCTCCATAGCGTTGTCGATCATGGTTTATTGAAGGGCAGAGCATTTAAGAGCGACCAGGTCGGACGATGGGAGAGAGGGTATGTGATTGGTGGTGTAGTATGATTGCTGCGTTTGTGCTCTTTATTGTTTCCTCTAATAGCACTAATAAAGATTTAGCTTCTGAGAATGATCGTATTTAAAAAAAGAAGACATTATCTACACCCCTGAGTTACAGAGTTCTGTCAGTCTACTTCACAAATGTTGCAAATGACAGCGCCCCTTTATTGCTGATGTTCTATCAGTAACAGAAATACGAATTAGAAATTTGTACATACGAATCACTATGTGCGGCCTGTAAGCTTGACCTTGTTTGTGAACACCATATCCAATATCTGGACGTTGTCCGAAACTAGATATCACGAATTTTGAGCAAATTAGCTCCCGCGTGATTGCCCACTATCAAAATCAAGATATTTAGAAATATCTACATAGGACAATTTCATGAAAAACTTCTAATAGCCGACCAGAATAGTTTATTTAATCCCTTAATGTTTTTGTTTTCCAGATTTTAAAGACGTGGCCCTTAACGACTGTCAAGAGATGGGCTGCTTCTCCCAATAGTTTCACACTGGTAAGTTTGGATAGATCCAAATATCTGCCTTTTAGCGGATATCCTTAATAAGAACATTCTAATATACAGTGGCGTCTAGAGAGCCTACTTATTAAGGTCACTAAGGCTGTATTACCGCAAAGTAGAAAGGATATAGGCGGTATATATATATCTATCAGACTACGGTCTACGTATCAAGGATCCTGTCACTTTCCTGCCAGCCACCGAAGTAAGACCTTCTCTTTAGACTATTGGCTTTCATATCCCTGTCCCAACATAGCAAGCGGCTTAGAGCAGAGAGGGTAGGGGTGGGAGAGCTAGTTAAATCGGGTCCTTCATATAAAGTACCACGGCCTGCTCTGAGCTACTCCCGGCACCGGTGACATTTGTCATGCCTGCTATTGGGGTGAGTCAGCGTAGGAGGGAGCAGCTCACGTCAGGCTGCCCCCCGTGAGCAGCTCGCTTTATGCCGATTGGGGGGCGTTTTAAAAGCCCGTATACCTTGCCACTCCATCTCCCCCTCCGCTGCCACCACCCACCCGTCTCTCTCGCCCACCCTGTCGCCGGTAGGCAGGCAGGAAGGCGGGCTGCGGGGCGGGATTTCTGGCACCCACTGATTGAATGTTGCTATTTCCAGGACTTTGGAGACTACTCGGAGTCGTACTACTCTGTGCAGACGCAGGAAGGCGAGCAGATCTCACAGCTGATAGCTGGCTACATCGATATTATCCTGAAGAAGGTGAGGCACCATTTTCTACTTGGTCTACTTCTACATCTTTATGTTTCACCCCACTGTTTATTAATATTTCCTCATTGGCATTCCATTCTCTTTTATTATCTTTATTAACACATTGGTCCTGCGTTATTTTTGCCAGTTTTCATCCCCTCATGATGCTGTCTCTCAGCATTTCTCATTGCTTGTATACAATTATTATCTTCCCTCCATGGATTTAACCATTCTATTTAGGGTTGGGATTGAACGCATTACAAGGGTAAACATCACAAGTAAAATATCTAAATGAGAATATATCATATTCCAATAGTAACGCATCTACTTATCCAGGGCTTGTCCGTCTTCTCGCCAGTTCCTTTTCAGCCAGTATTCTGCTGACCTTTGGCCCAGCCACCCAAGTGGCCCGTCCCTGACCACCCTTGGTCCCATCCCAGCCACCCTCTTGCCCTGCCCGTCAACATCCCCGTGGCTCTGTACCTGTCCCTGACCATTAGCTCCGACACCATCGCTGCCAAGTAATTATGCCCTCACACCAATCCATGACCACTCTGTTCACCCTTTGATCCAGTCTCCAACCCCTTATCCTCCAACCCTGTTCCGTGCTCATCCTCCAGCCCTGTCTCTTCCTCATCCCCCGGGCCCATCCCGAAACACTCATCCTTTGACCCGGTCCTCACGCTTCACCCCCCGGCCACATGCCTACCTCCTCTCCCCAAGTCCCGGGTACGGGCGAGCCTGGCTAGCGCAGCCGCACCCACACCTCGTTAGCAGCACGAGACGGGTGCTTTTCGTGTCTGGGTCCAACAGTCGCACTCGTGGCTGGTTATGGTATGGATTGGTAGTTCTCGTGCGCCGGTTGTAGGTTGATGGGTATGCACCATGAGGCGGCAGTAATGACGCTCTCGCACCGGGCATCGGACGGCTAACGTGCCGCCAGAACCACCTGGTCGGGTGTCCGGCCTTGTTTGCAATAAACTGAATTTTTGTTATTTTTTGTGTCTTTTTACCTGTATGAAATTTACAAAACCAGGCCCATGAGAATATGATATTCTGCACTCCCCCTCCACCCCACCCTGCGGGCTTATCTATCATGTCACTCGCACGGCTTAACCCACCCAAGTCGAAATAAGTCTGCTCACTACTCACTTAGAGAGGCTGTATGTGTGTCTACATGTGATATAATTTTAACAGTGAATAATTTACTTTAATAGTTCTATCATGTTGCAGTACGCATATTCTTACAAGTGAAATTCGTGTGTGTTGCAGAAAAAGGCGAAGGATCATTTTGGAATAGAAGGAGATGAAGAATCCACCATGTATGAAGATAGTGTTTCACCTGCCAAGTAAGTTTACTTGAAGATGATCTGTCGCCTGTCGAATCTAGGCGAAATTTATCACCTTACCACTCTTCTTAAAGATTATGCCATCCTGTATACCGATGCCAATTCCTAATTACCCCGAAAGCCTTGGTATCTAATCGATTTGTTGAATGCAAACATGTAAGCTATAAATAAGCTTTTTTTCATTACACTTTATGATTTACAAAGTCATTAATATCATAGGATGTATCGCCATGTTGTGTAAGACATATGCAGTTCAGAAAATTTCCAACATGAGTTGTTCTTTAGTGAATATTCGGCCAATGCTAGAATTATAAAAACAAATGGTAATATCCCTGCAGCCTTGAAGCTATAAAAAAGGATATTCCATTGGCCCACGATTGCGTGCTGTCTACAAGGTTAACTTTGGGATAACCACCTACCATAGACATCCAACTTTATCTATCTCCTCATTCATTGCATTCATTGAACTTGGGAAACTGCACACAGAAAAATGGAACAAGTTTCTAACATGGGTCTCGAGTCTCTTATTTGGATGTCATGAATGTCAGTATAGGGCTCTGAAGTCACTTTATGGGCGAGATTAGTGAGGGGCCCTGTATTTAGGTCCTAGCTAGTCGAATTAGATTTCTAGACGCGCCCTGAAGTAATGATAAAGCCCTGTTTAACAGACTCTGGCCATTGACCAACTGGGGGAAAGACACAAGTGTATGTACCTTTATTGCGTTAGGATACAGAAAGGGTGTAGAAGCACTGTAATGTCAGCCAGTCAGTATCACCCGCATATTTGACCCACCCATATCGATACGCCTCCCGTTTCTGGTAGGCCCGTATTTACCTAAACTTATATCGATATTGGTATGCGACAACTAATTCACCAAAGCTCCGACCCTCATATTCTGATATCCTTTTTTATATCATAGGCAGATAAATCCACTTCCACAACACAGACTAACTGGTTACCTGGAATGAAACAATAATTGTAGAATGTGTGCATATCATATACATTGAAGAGTATCCATCACACTATACAGATTTACAAAAGTAATACATTTACAAGTTCATTACACACCAGGCTTATCCTTTTTTTTAGTAAACATACCTTGTTCGAACCTCTCTTCACCAATAAGAAGGATTTTTAACAAGCAACGACTTCTTCACAATAAGAAATTACCTCCGCACCCAAATCTTGTACTCCATGTGCCGTTATCCTCCCACAGGGTCATAGCTCCCTGCTCTCTCTCCCATCCTCCCTCCCTCCCCACCCAGGGGGTTCCCACAGCCGGGGCGTGACTCTGATACCAGGGGCAATGAGTCTCCGTCGCAAATACTCTGGTCAGCTGGATCAGTAGGCCATGTTTCAGATCCTCAGAGAGTCCCGGCTGTCTTAATGGGGACTGGGAGAAATCCTTCCCCGTCGCTGCCTTCCCATGGGGGAGTGTTTGCAACACGCCGGGTGCGCTCATTGAATCAAGGCCTCCACGGAAACACTTCCCGGAACCCTCTTAACCCGCCAGCACCACGAGGCGAAAAACAAAAGTGTGAATTAATCCCCGCGCACCCCCTCTCGGCCCCACGTGCCCTGTCGAAACCGGGTCCTGCTGCTTTGATTTCCCACGGGGAGCTTGATTTGCAAGAAAAGAGAAGCTGGCTGGAAAACCCGTGTCTCCCAGGTGCCGCGTCCACCTCTGAAAGGATTCCCCGAGCTGCTCGCCTCGGCGCCCGAGCTGCTCGGGTCGTGGATGGAGGCGGTCAGTGGACGTGGTCATTAGTAAATGGGTTTGTTCATTGAGCCTTGGTAGTGGATGGTGTCAGTGGATATAGGCGCGTTCAATGAGTGTTGGCACAGATCCTTGGCAGTGAGTTTTGGGAGAGATGAGTGGTGGGGTAAATGTGGATGTGGTCAGAGAGGTGTTACAGTATCGTGATTAGTGGATAAGTTAAGTAGACCTGGTCAATAGAACCCTTTTTGTGGACTTCCTCAGAGCTCTGTTGTGTTCGTGAGCAAGCATCCCAGAACCAGAAAAATAGATTTTTGTGATATTGAAATATAGTGGTATAAAATTGTCAACTGGCAACCTCAGTGCATTTGACGCGTTATCTAGGATAAGCCGGCTATTTGACGGGAGGGCAGGTAGGTCGATAGTATCCAAATGGCAGTTCGATGGACAGCTATTTAGGTAGAAGGTAGAAAGTCTGGAGTGGGAGGGTGCGCAGGCAATGAAAGAGACCCGTTAAGAGGCAGACAGGCAGTCAGCAAATGAGGTAGCAGTCAGAGAGAGAGATCTGGCCAGTTGGGTTGGCAGGTAGAGGTAGGCAGGCAGACAGGTAAGCTGGCAAACACTCTGAGATGCGTTGCCTTATGGGTCGTGTAGACCCCTTCCTTCCTTTGTGGCAGCTGCTATATACGAAATACAGAGATCATCCACTGAAAGCCTCAGCTTCTGAGTCATTTACAAAAACTACCGTATACCTGACAACAATACAGACATATGGTTCACGCACCTGCATCTGCTCGTCTGCTGTGGTGATTGATCTAAACGCCAACGTAACGTATCTGTATTCCTTTTTTTTTAAAATCAGCTTTATGCCGAATCGACAAAAATAAACGAGAAAATCAAAGTTTGTCAGCAGATTTGATCGCACCCTTTTCAAAATCTGGGAATAAGTGAAAATGGCAGCATGGCCTAAATACACTCCACTCCACAAGCTATCGTATCGCTCCCACCCCACACCTCTAATGCGGTGCCATGCTACCTGTAACTTGTGAAAGGGTGCCAAATACGGCCAGTCAGGCACTAACAGCACTCCCCCAACCTCTTCGACTATGGCTTTGGTCGCGATGAACCATGGTATTCCTGTGAGATGGTGTGAAACCTGGTATGTTGTGTTGGTGAGTAGCTCGTATATACTCGACCTGTAGAGGACTCAAATAGGCGTATGAGGGATGGAGAGGCAAGCTGCTGGAAACTGTGTGTATGGATAGATATGCGACTAGTTGGGATAGGGATAAGATGATTGAAATAGTTGGATCAGGATATGTAAAGTCCCAGTGTATGGGATTGCAAATAAGTAGGGGAACGTGATTGGGATTAGAGATGGGGAAGTCAGGCGGTTAAAGGGGAGTCAGAGGGCGGATAGCGAGACTATGCTTGGGGAATTTTCTTCTTTTTTTGGGGGGGTGGGGGGTGGGTGAGTAAAATGAATAGAGTGGTAGGTGGTGTATAAGGCAGGGCAATGTCCACCCTGTTCATGAATAAGTGGGCGGGGTTGTGCAGCATGGGACTGAGGACTGATACTTTAGTGAAACATGTTTACCTTATTGGCCTATCCTATCGCGTTACTTTCGATAGAAATATCGTAGGAGCTCGCAGAGTGAGTGCGATATTTTTATCCAAAGTAACAAGCTATATGGAACCAGGCCTTAAGTAAAGTTGGGAGCAGCACATCACCGGGCAGGATTAGATAAGGCATGTCAGATCCAGTTTACGTTGGTTGGGCAGGACATGGCTGCATTATAAGGTAACGAGTTTTAGCGGGGCGTAGCAAAGGACGTCCTAAAGTAGGATATAGTCGGCGGGACGTGGCGCAGTAATCGAGATAGGGTATGACCGATGAAGGAGACTTGGCAAGAGTAAATAGGTTGACGGGATGATGACGATGGGTATGGGGAGTTATAAGGCTACTAGTTGGAATGACATGCTATAGTGGAGGGAGTGCTTACCTTCCGGACATATCCTGAGATAACTGTGAAAAGATAGAGGAGGCGCGGGTAATAAAGGGGTTAGGACAGAAGGGGTGAGACAGGGCATGGTTTGGTGTGGCATGATAGCTTTTTAAAGCAGGGCAGCTAGCGAGGCATCGAATGGTAGGTGGAACTGGCTGGCGATATTGGGCGAGCGAGGAGAGATGGGGCTTTGAGTTGCCACTCCTCACAAAGCCGTCAGGTTGGTGGGCCAGGGGATGAGGTTGGGGGTGATGGTGGGACGAACCGCCCCTAGCGCACAGAGGTGAATTATTGACCAGTGGCCATGTCAGGTGGCGTAATCGCCCACAGATGATGGGGCGTATTGATGAGAAAGCAATTATTTCCATATTGGGACTGGGCCTCGCCTGCCATTGTTTGATTGGGAAATTTGTCAGGGAGCGGCATTGTTGGCGCTAAAAGCCGCATCAATTTTGCATCGCCTGCAGGCCTCAGGTTCCTATCTGCCCTCTATCATGCTGGGTGGCCTGCAGGCTGGCTTGGTGTGCTGTCAGTCAGGCATGGGAGCAAGGTGATGTTGCATTGCAGCATGATGTCCCTGTCTACCATGCGATATGATGCCGTGGCCTTTGTGATGGTGTTCCCTGAAAGATGCATAATGATAGTATATTATGGCGGTGATATCGTGAATAAGACTGTGGTCTATACTTTGGTATGACGTCAGCGTTGTAGTGCCCTACAGGTGGATGGTTCATGTTGCTCCAAGGTATCTTATGCAGGATATCATTCTATATACTATAATTTGTCATGTTTAGGAGATCTGATCTGGTGCCCACTAGTGTATCATAGTTAATATCAAGGGACGAGGTAGTAAGAGTTCTGTCCAAAGCCAGTTCAGTTTCATCTCCTGTGCTAGACTGGTAATTTGTAAGCAGTCTGTTGAAGAAAATGTTATCTGGAAATAATACGCCATGTATCATCCTGGTCTGAGCTCTGCTATGCTACCATATGCAGCAGCAAAATATAATGAATGGCCTTATGGAAGCACTAGTCTGTGCTCCTGTCACTCATGCTAAATGCGCCATTGGGTGCATCCAAAGCTCACTCCATTGACCAAGTCTCTACTTCACCTTCTCCTGTAAGCTTGGCTCTCAGACCATCCCGCAAAGACTAATCCAATTCCCCGCCGCCCCTTAACAACAGCTGTGTGTTAGTGACATCGGAGATGAATGTGTCGGGCGGCTTTGCGTGCCCCCTACTTGGCTATATATGGATGAGCAGCTCACCACAGACATAAACGCCTTAGGGTGTCATATAGACCTGCCTCGCCCCTATTGTTCTTACCAGACATCGTTGTAGTTACCCTATGTAAAGAACTAGGTCTCCCACCCGGACACTGACCAATGGTTCTGGAGATGTTGCCTTAATTCTTTTTAGGAGACCCTTAATGCTATAGCTTCCACTTCCACCTCTGCTAGAAACGTTCGGGGGCAAAATAAATCACATCCGTAAATGTATATACCTATTTTTCGGAAACAAAGGTATACACCTGTTACTAAGCAACGGTCTTAATCAACTGGTATTTATATCGTTCTCACACATGTTTGTCCATATTGTAATCATAGTATGTTTAGTCTACGTTATGCACCGCAGCGTAACATGACATGACACAAATAGCTTTTACGTTACTTGATGACACATGGCATGTCCTTACGTAACATCGGACAACTTTTCAATAATATCTCGTTAAAGTATATGATATGTTTCGTGATGTAATCTGACGTTGGCTAAATTAACGTGATATCGGTTTTCATGCTATCTGATTTTTTGGTATTCCATTACGGTACTCAGTTTCATCAGACAATATTAGGTCTGAGATGCTCCTATTTAAAGGGAAATGACTACATCTGTTTAAAATGACGCACAGGTAGATATTCACTGATGCTACACCCTATATTGTATGACATAATATAACTTGTCACTCTCCGAAACATAGTGTGACATTATATTCCGTGACCCATTGTGACATTAGTCGACCTTTAGTTACATTGGATTGCATCTGGCAACGTGCCGCATCACTGTTTGACGTAAGGTTACGTAAGGTGACACTGCAACATGATGAGATGTAATCCATATCCCATATCAATTTCAGTTTGATACACCCTTTATCTTCAATCATCTTCCCACATTTGTTCTCTGTTTCACTCCTCAGTCTTTGTCACCCTCCCTGAATTCATCGTTTTCCCTATTCTGCTTTCCTTTCCAACTAGTCCTTCACACCCTCCCTCCTTTAATCCTGTTCCCTTGCCAGCCCCATAGAACTGTCTCGTCCTATTCCTCCCTATCCATCTTATGTCCCATCCTTTGCCTGTCTCCATTTAATCCCCTTCCTCTAATCATCTTCTCTTTAGACCGATCCCTTTTTTCCCCATCCCATCCCCATTGCCTGGTGTCTCTGTCTTGTTCTATTCCATCCTCACCCCTGTCAGTTTCCTAGAATGTGTCTGGAGTAGCAGTCTGGAATCTGGGTCCGGGCCACCAAAGCCACCGGTGTTTGCGACCATTACGAGAGCAGAACAGCTTTGTGTTTTAACCGCCCGCGGGACGAGTCGTTGGGAGCTGCTCGCCCGTGCTTTTTGTTGTTTACCCCGAGCAGCTCCCCGGCGCAGTCTGCTCCGCCCTGTCTGTCCTGTTAGGGCTCAGTCAGCGAGGCCCATTCCCTGAGCGGTTCAGATGGCACCAGGCGATGCCTGGCGGGGAATTGATTTATAATTCATAAATGTCAGGAGCGGCGGATGTTCTGTTTTTTCGTGGCCTGCGTCTGCCGTGATTGTGTAAAGATTACAACGTGAAAGGAGGACATTTGTCGCCCCTGTTTCCAGCTTATGTATGGCCTCCAGTGGAGACTTTCTGCTCAATCCGCTAAATACAGATGAATCTTGCAGCCAGTCAGACACCCGTATGTTTATATGCATTGCCAATGGCCATAGGAAGATGGATAGGCGCCATCTGATTTCGGCACACGACCGAGAAAATGATTGAGCCAGATCCAGACACACGTATTAAATGCACCGGCAATCTCTTAAAGTTGACACCCTGCGAAAAGTAGAGATTACGATTATACGAGTTTCGAAATGTAATGGTTATGAATCCTATTGCGATTTACAACAGAACTGGCTCAGTAAGAACCACCAACAGCCATACAGCTCACCCTATATATTGTCCAAAGCGAATCAGCTTCTGCTTGCTAATGTTTTAAAATATACTTTGTTTCATATTACACTATTTTAGTAGATGTTGCCCGCCATATAAAAACAGTCTAGGCAGGAATTAGACAGGAACCTGATGAAGAGTGATTCACTATGCTATATATATCCTATTTTTCAAACACAAAGGACTTTATAGTGAAATGTAGAAGATCCATATACTTGTAGCATTTTATAATATGTTTTATTTTATTTAGGTTACACAATGTATGCTAATGTATACTAGACACAAATATTAATGATATATTTACATTTCAGTAGAATGACGACAGAGTAGTGCATGACACAGACATACAGTGGTATATCATTAAACTAACTCTTCTCTTCATTCTACTTTTCGTGTC
This sequence comes from Alentia gelatinosa, assembly GCA_950022655.1. Classification (NCBI taxonomy): domain Eukaryota; kingdom Metazoa; phylum Annelida; class Polychaeta; order Phyllodocida; family Polynoidae; genus Alentia; species Alentia gelatinosa. The sequence continues at coordinate 57,869,783 of OX465579.1, forward strand.
CACAGAGCGACGATTATCCAACACCAGAGCTCGTCGGTGGGGCACGCAAACATCGGGTCGGTGGCGTTGCCGGCCGTGCTGCGCGCGGGCGAGAACGGACAGACTCCACTACAGATGGGCAGTATGCAGCGCGCCCAATACTCTCAGGTGTCCAACCAGGCCCACAGCGGCCACCTGTCCTCGTCTGTGAGTCTTCGTGCTGGCATGGCCTGTCGCATTTACTTTCCATTCACCGTGTTTTTTGTGTTTTTTTATTATCTTGAGAATTCAGTTTCTTTTTGGTAATTATAAAACGGAGACAATCACAGGAACATGGGGAGTTTTATCATTGAATCAGATTTTAAAGCAGCGTCTGTGCTTACGGAATTGGCCAACATTGGATGTTTTATATTTTATCTCATGGGTTTATTTTTCGGGATGTCATCAACTTTTCTCCCTATTTTTACCTATATATTGATTTACTTTTTGTATACAGTCGCCAAGAAGTCAAGTTTTTATACGCGAGAGATTCCCGAGTTCCATAACTAATTTCTGAAATTTCACCAGCCACTCTTTTCAACCCTACTGTTGTCATAACTTAGTTATCAAAAACGTATATGTTGAGCAGCTCATAGCAATGAGTCTCTCAACCATGGAAGAATCCTTTCTTAGGACGAGAAGATTTTCGGTCAGTTAAGTTTTATGATAACTCGAATTGTTTGTCGTGATTGCGTTTCAGGTGGAAATAACTTAAATGAATTAATCTTAGAAATGACAAAATTGGAAGCAGGCGGCTCCTGTTTTGAGCTGAAATTGAGAATAATTGTGAGAAAATGAGGAAATGCATCCTCCTGTGAAAGGAGGATCAGTACAGATTGATATAGATTCATCTTCAAAAGTATGGACGGTATTTGACAAGTCTATTGCTCCTAGAGAAAGAATTGATGATTTCCAAAGGACTATGTGGGAGTAAGTAATATAATGTATATATATTTGACTAGTTCCCTAGAATAAATACTAACTGAGTGTGCAAATAAATTACCTGTCTGGTTAACTTGGACATCGCCCAGGTTGCCAACCTGATTTGGAAACAATGACTCTCTACCTACTCACAAGTTTGGATCGTTTCCAGAGACAGGAATTCGATTTGTAAATCTATATTAGTGTGATGCTTCGTTACCCATAATTTCCGAATTGCCAAATTCGGACCTTACCCTAACGTTTCACGCAAGGACGGAATGTGTGTTTATGCTTGCAATATATTCATTTCACCATTTTGACACAAACATTAATTTGCGCCACCTCATAGAGTATGCTGTATCTGGGCTTCGTTGTCAATTCACGTAACTCTGTTCATGCACTGGAATAGAAATATCCAGGCTGTTTTCCTCAAGAGGAAACCACACAGATACCACTGTAGCCATAGCTGAATGTCAAAACTGTGCCTCAGCTTAGAAATGAAATATTTCGCTGGTGTATCTAAAGGATTTCGCGCATAACTTTAATTTTAGCTCCTATATTTACTTCATTTAGAAATCAAAGAGCTCGTTTAGTCTGATTATATTTTGTGTATGTCCGGTAGAAAGCGTAGATGCTGTGCAGTAAAATTACCTAAATGTAGTCCAATCCAATAATGTATATAGGCAGAATTTGCTTTAGGATTATCAGGTATATTTCTATAAATTCAAAGAAGAACTCTCGTGTCCTAATGACAGTCTAGTCCGAAAGACGTTTTTCATTATCATATCACGGACGTGTCAGCCGTGATCATATGACATTCAAATATGTATGTATGTATGTATATGTATATAAAGACACACAAAAGTAGGAAATAGTGGATATCTCCGTCTCAATAATATTTCGCGATACGATTATTTCATTCTGGTGAAGTAGCATTGACGGTATAGTCATCCTCTGGTTGTGCGTTTAAGCTATATGTTTTGTTTCTCAGGTGCACTTGGATTAAACCATGTCTTGTCTCCTCCAGGGTCAGAACGCGCAGGTACAGGGCATGGGCCAGGCGCAGCGGGCCTTCCTGGGCACCATAGACATGGGCATGTCATCAGTGAGCACTGCCCAGACGGAGCTTGAGAGCAAGGCCGAACTACCTGTACTCGGCAACGACCCTGTAAGCACCCTACACCTTCTCACTCTCAGTGAGATCTAATCATTTTATATTCAACGAATATTGATGCTGAAACGTGTGTTTACGACTCGAAATGTACCAACATGTCGAGAATAGTTACCGTGTAAACAATCTTTTTATTGGTACCTGAAACAAGCTCTTGATCTAGAAAGGGTCAAAGAAGTTCTCCGCGCCACGCATGCTGTAGTACAATGTCGTGTAGGTCAGGATCAAGTAATGGTGCATTATCTTCAATTCTATGAACTTACTGGTAAATAGGCTTAATATGATAATGACACAACGTGGTACGATATGTTTTGAGCATGCAGCCTGCGGTGGTAATATGATCATATCTGAATTGGCAGATTCCATGTTAACGTAACCTAATTGTCCTCTATCGTGATATATTGGTGATTGTGCCTTCTCCTAGAGGAGCACACTCTTGGGGATGTACGGTACTGTTGTATAGTGCCCGGTTTGCACATATGTGAGCTGTGTAGCTATACGATCCATCTCTACCGTCTTTCTTAAATAATTACTGCTCAGTGGATCATTACTATATTGTGAACTCTTTGATCAGTTCTGGCATAGGGAGTGATACCTGCAGTATTTATAACATAAACTGAATAAAGGTTTTCCAATGTTAGCAATACTACCAGGTTACCTTGTCAGCATAATTATAGAATAACTAGTTTTCCTTGCCAGTTCTGTGCAGGGAAGACAATCAGCTTGAATCAATGTATTCCATGAGTAAGCACCACATCATGTAAACGTATCACCTAGCTTTTCTCTAGTTAAAGCATCATTTCAAGCCTGAGGCTGGCTGGCACACACTCTATTTGGTTTTATGTATTACAGGCGTCCCGACAGTGGAAACTGCAGAAGGAAGACCTGTCCAAGCAGTCCGTTGGCGCCCAGCTGTCAGCAATGAATGCAGCCACGGCGCAGGTGGTCACACTGACCAGTGGTCACCCTGACGAGACGGACTACGGTGCCGTCGGCTCGGCCGTGGCCACCATGTAAGTCAAACTTACCCTCATAGATACATGGAAATACGAGGTGAAATTATAACAGTATGGTTTCAATTAAATCCAGCAGCGGTTCCGAGAAAATGCTGAAACTCCTTGACAGGATGATTTGTATTAAAGTTGCAGGTGGCCAGGAGGTTTAAGCTTACTTACACAGAGGGTCCATGTGTCGCTGAATAAGGACCTCTTCCCTCCGCGATAATGAAAAGTCGACCGAATTAAATATTAAACTGCCCTTTTTCCATGGCCTCATCTATAACTTTAGACAGTCTTCGCTATGCAGTAGCAGAGTAGGTCCAATAGTTTTAAACCATTGCTCCTAATCACTGAGCGGACCCAAAAGAAGACAAAACAGTAATATTTGTAAGCCGCTGCATGATGTCGGTTGAATCAAAGTTGTGGGCCTAGCACATCTGCACCTGATGAGAGATTCATATGGCCGAGATTGTGTTTTTCCTCACGATGATTAATTTGAAATTCATCCATGCCAGATTAGATCTTCAAGCAGCCTTTAGTACAGATGTATATGACTTTCAGGGATTGATGGGTGTTTTTATGGGTAGTGAATTATGAAGGCGGGGACACCTGCAGGCGTGTAAATGCGTGTGTAATAGGAGAGGGGCAAGAAGAAGGCGGGTTGGTAGTGACGGGCTATGAGGTTGGGGTTCGATATTCAGAGTTACCGATTGAAAACTAAGAGGTAGCGTCTAAGAGGGGTGACGTACAATGCGGATCTGGAAATTGAGAATAAATAATATAGAGAGGCAAGGGATATAGATGGATATGTAATATGATGATTAGAATATTATTCAATGTATAGGAAATATAGAAATCCATGTGATTAGGGGTCTGAGGCATTTAATGAAAATCACCGGCATTTATGGTGGAAGATGGATTTACTCACAAGGCACATAGAGAGTTACGGACAAAGAAGTAGTCGGGACACAGATTTTGAGGGTTTAGGTAACCATATACCCGTTGGTTTAGGGGCAGAAATGGAGAGTCAAGATTGGGCTTTGAGGGTTAGGGGCACATGCAAAAGGACAGGAGGGAGGCGGGTGTTCAGGGTGGCGACCTGGCTGAATGAGACAGGAAGCAGGAGGAGCAGGAGGTGGGAGACATGACACCTCACGCTGAGACTCACACGCACGACCTTCATTTAATCCGCTCATTTTTCCCGGGCCTATTGATCTGCCGCCAGTAGGGGCACCACCTGAATCTATTATACGAGGCACTGATCCGCCGGTGGTTCTACTTACTCAGCGCTCCCCCACGGGCAGAGCAGCTCCAAGCAGCTCGTATTCTGTCCCCGGTTCTTGCTTCCCGTCTAACCTTGCTCCTTGCCGAGCTCTAAAGCTACTCCAAGGCATCTCTCCTGAGATCAGCACAGTGCATTTGTTAGTCTTCTAGCTGTATCTACATTCCAGCCGTTTCCCCAAAAAGGGACGAGAGGAGAATGTAGTGCAAATCTCAGTCAAAACCTCTCTCCATCCCACCCACTCATATTGTGCATTGCTTTCTTCACCCTAGCTCCAACACAATCAATCCCACATATTAAGGTAGTCCACCCAATAATGTGCCACTTCGATCTATCGCAAATCACTACATTTCCTTCGTCTTCAATCCATTATCCCAATTTATTTCCCTTCTCTCCTTTGTGTATCCCACTGGGTACTCCCCTCGTTGCCACCCCTCCATTTTCACTTTCTCTTCCCTCTTCTTTTCCCCTTGGACACATTATCAACAGGTTCACCCTACCCTTCACTCTCCCTACACCCTCCCACCCACCGTCCCTGCTTCAGTCTTCCAGTGGTGTGCGGTGTATGGGATCAATGGATGGAGCGGCGTGTCAGCCTCCATCAGGAGATCAATACAGGTGTGAAACAGCTCAGGGCCGGCGGCGCCCACCTGTGTAACCCAGCCTGCCTCCAGGGGTTTAGACCAGAGAGAGGCGGGGGAAGGACGGGGTTGGGGTAGAGAGACCCACCCCGACCCACCCATCCCCCACACACCTGCCTGCTGGCCTGCCGCCTTCGCATGGTCTGTCGCCGAGCTGCTCTCTGAGCTGCTCGCCTAAACAGATCGATGGACGGTCGTTGGTCTGGCTGGGCAGGCGCCATCTATTCCTGGCTAGCCTTGGCCCGGGCGGTTAGCAGCCCAAATGTTGGATAATCCTACTGACCTCTCACGAGGGCCACAGCACGACCCTTTTGGTTAAGGAGGATGGGGGTGGGGACTCTGAATATAGAAAAATGGTGCCATGACTGCCATCCCACCCGTTTCCCTCCCTCCCTTTATGCACCCTTCCCCATTCCCCTAGCCATTGCCCGCTAGCCCACTTATAACTCAGTCCTGCCCCACTCTACCCCCGGTCGTGATTGTAGGTCGTTAGTCCCATAGGTTACAGGTTGCTGTGAATATATGGCTGTAACAGTTAGGGGTAAGGCTATTTGACGGGATTTGCCCTCCTTCGTGTAGTATATGTCTAGTTCTGTGCCGCCTGTGGAGTGTCGCAGTATCTGACTAACTTGGGGAGTGTACCATATTATTCAATGCCTAGAGACCGATTTGCTTTCAAGTGTTATTTTCAAGTTGTTCACCTAAATCAGCATCCCTCAGGCAGTGTTTACCTACCAAATTTCGTATTTTATCTAATCCTTGCATATTATTTTATTTTCATTGCGAATTTTTGTGATAGTAAGACCATATGTTACCACTTTTTCCCTCCAGTTCCTCCAACGTGGGAGAATTCTCAAAGGATGTGAAGATGCTGGCAGCCCTACAAGACGATGAGGATCAGGGAGGCAGGCTGATGGATGCCGCACGCAAGCTGGCCGGGGCCTTCTCTGACCTGCTGAAGGCTGCTCAGCCTGGCACTCAAGAGGTAAGCTGCTCTTTACCTTACAATATAAGTATTTCCATGGATGATGCACTAATGCACCGATCATTTGAGATGGACTTATGTTCTTGGCACGACCCGATCAATTTTAGCTGAAATAAATATTTAAAAATGTTCATACTTGAAAAGCTTCATGTTTCCCTCCAGAATTTATTTACTTAACCGGTCATCACTAATCTACAACATGCCAAGAGAACATACCATGTGAGAGAGTCCTTCATGGTTCTTATCCCGAAGTCTGATTTTCTCGCTACTCATTTATAACTGCCTTGTGAAATAAATAACCCTAGTTACATCAAATTGCGCCATTGGAGTCGCGTCCAAAAGGAAAATATGTGACCGGTCAGAAACGTTTCATGAAATTTATTTGTTTACCTTATCATTGAGTTTTACTGCAAGGGATACCAGACTTACTGTCAGAAAATCCTTGCAATAGCTGTTGATCAAGAAGGGGAGGTAGCTTTTACCTCCCATGACCATGGTCCCTGACGGTAGTCAGAACACTGTACCCTGGCCTGGAGGCTGTTTAATCGCCATTAGGGGATAGACATGCCGTCAGTATAACGCTTTGTAGTTGAACTACCCGCGGGAAGGCTGTGCTATATTTTTAGACATGAACATTATAATACCCTGCTGATCTAGATCTCCAACTGACAGTTTACACACCGGAGCGAGGCAATCAATTTGAGCCGCAATTAATGATGGATGAATCGCGTGGAGGCTATTAAATCCCCTACACTTTCGGTTGTTTTAATGGATATAAAAAAAGGAGTTTTATCTTCCAATCACAAATCCTTATGTAAAAAAGGAGAGCCGATTGATTTTTCCAAACCGATCGAGATTTAATCTCTCATGCATGCTATCACTGCATGGAGGTCTGCATTTTGATTTCCAAATTTTCCACTTATTGCGCCAACGTGTTTTCATCCATATTTCAGATAGCAGCTTGACATGTTGACATGATAACATGTGATACCATGCTTTTAAACGTAAAAGAGAACTAAATAGAGCGTTATGCATCTTTGTAACCCGTTATTTGCTATATATATTTTCCTTGGCAGCATCTAGACGTATCATTTGTAAGTAACCTTTCCATGCAGACAAATGTAAAATCCTCTGTATAGGCCACAAACTATATGAACAGTAATCTATACAGAGGAATTTACAGTAGCTCTAGATATGCAGCGAATCTTATACTGCCAGCGACTGTGATACCTCTTTAAAAACTAAAATATTTAAGATTTGAAAAGCGTAAGATTCAGTCCTGGTTGAATTACAAAAGATAGTGAGGATACAGTGTACTGGCAGTATGCGAATTATGTGTTGGTTATTGTCTGTAGAGTCTCTAGACATGTGAGTCGCTGTTTTGGACGGTCTGTCGTAATATCGGCGTCAATTGCCATTTCAACTACATTCCCCAAAACACTCTAACTTAGCTAAATATAACCCCTCTAACGTATATATAGATTCAGTGCTCTAGTATACTAGCTACAATACTAACTATTAATACCGACACAGCAAGCTTCATCCTACTTTGTCTGAATCATTAAACCAACAAAGAATCGATCTTCGAATGTGAAAACAGTCATTAGTTTTGTAAATATATGTTTATTTTTTAACGTAAAAAGAAATTCCATGTTGGAAATTCAATTTCCCATCATCAAATCGGTAAACACGAAATGGTCAGAGAGGTGAAGTTTGCCAGTTGTCGACACGCGTAGAATTTATTCTCCTCGTAGCTCGGGCAAGAAAAAACAAGGGAACCCCATTAAGGCATGATCTTGGCAGCGGGTATAATACGCAGGGGCCGACCGACGACATGACAGTGTCTGGACCAGGCCTGCAATCATCATGCCTGTCTAAGTACATGCCGCCCTGGTCATTGGGACTTGAAATGATAGGGGTATATGAATTGGACGGCTGCGGCCGGGGCCAAACCTGTGGTGGTGCTTGGTGGTACTGGTTGTAGGACGCCTGCATTGGCATTACACGCTAAACTAGCCCACGGCTCATCGACTACTCCTATATTCCCTCATTGTATGCTGTATTCGGGAATGGGTCAGGGTCGTACTTTATAAGAAATGGTGTATGAATACTTCAGTGTTTGTCATTTTAGCAAAAGTCAAGAACCTATAACTAAAATACCATTGTCGGTGAATGTCCTCCTCTTTTGAAGTTCTGTTTTTGTTTCTCTATTTGGCAGTGATGGTACGAAAATGGGAATAGCTAATTATGTTGGATGAGGGAGTGGGTCACGTCTACTGTGTGCTAGTGCAGGGTGTGGGATGGGGGCGTAGGGATCGGTGAATTAGGCCTGATAGAGAGTTGATTGACCCGACCTCTCCAGTGTGTTATCTCTCAGATAATGGGGCTGATCACCAGAAAATAGAGCCCGGCCTTTGATGGCTGGATGGGAGGAGTAGTGCTGGTGGTATGGAGGGCGTGAGGGCTGCTCGAAGAGGTAGTGAAATAGGCCTGTAAGCGGCGAGGATTGACTTGCAAACCGAAAATTTGCCGGCCATTAGTTATTACTCTTCTGCATTGTGCACTGTGCTGTGGCGTAACAGTGTGGAAAGCAGGGTGTGGGACTGATTGCCCCTGACTCTCCTACAGCTCCATACATGACAACACCTCCTCCTACCCCACTCCGCGACTTCGTCGGGTTTTATACTGTTTGTGTATGAATTATCTGTGTAATATTCCCCGGTAAAGTGTTCCGTTACAACCCCTTCTAAAAAGGGGTCAGAAATTGAAGTTAGGTGATAATTTTCTAAAATTCCTCGGCCGGCATTACATCGGTCCCTGTTGTCTCTTTTGCCACATCAGCATAGACTGGAATATAGGATCGGCCTTTCGAGCAGTCACTAATGACTTTCACCATGGACAGGGTAAATGGCTCTACTAGAATCCAAGCTGGAATAATTACAAAACAGCTTGAAACATGCATATTGGCAGATTTTACCCCAAAGGCCTCATCATCATAACAATAATGTATCCGGTGTGTCTGTTCCCTGCGTTGGCCAGACAATAGTCTTCCTATTTTAGTTGTTTGTGCAGCCTTCTGTGTGATTTGGGATGACTGAGAAGGGTGTTGGGAGACACATTGGGGCAAGAACAAGTATGATTTCAGGAGGAATTTGATTCACCTTCAGGTAACTTTGGAATCCATAGATTATTGGGAAGCATTGTTCACAACATATAATCAAAGAATGAGACTGTTGAGGAAGAATCGGTACAACTATCAAGGCAGATGTTGGCAGTTTGTGCTATTTGTAAGCAATGTGTAACATATCGGAACACGGGTTGGGTGTGCTGAGAGACTGTTGAAAGGCCTTGGCTTGCTTCTGAGGGATGGGTAATCTATTGGAAAGCTTAGCGGGATCAGGAGGAGTTAGAAGTGACCTGACAGAAGGACTAGACCGTCGGGAGACGTTGGATAACTTCGGATGAACTGTGCTTGAACCCTGCTGCTTAGCGCCAACGCTTAGGTAATACAGTGGCGTGCGAGGCGCTGGGTGGTCTGCATTAATATCCACGTAACCTGATTGTCCCTTCCGGAAAGGAGATAAATCAGCCACCTCCTGGATTCCCTCATGGCTCTGCTTAGCTCTGCTGAGAACTGAGGAAGAATGTCTTTCCAGGAAGACTGCTCGCTTTCACCCGTACTCCCTCTCAATTTCTTGTGAAACTCCATGGGGTTTAAAACAGAAACGTAAATCTAGAAAGTGCATGTAAATCATTTCAATGACGACCTTGAGAGCTCAACATGTTGAGATATATTAAAAAAAAATTCAAGTTCCGATTTTTTGCCAATCGGCAGAAGAAAAGACTGGAAACCTTTTTTCCATTCAATATATTCAATTGAACCCGGCAAATAGTTAGACTGAAAAGCAGATTTTGTGCACCGATGGTGTAAAAGTGGTAGCATCTGTTAGACGCCACCACCAATTATAGGAAGTAGCTAGAAATACCTCCAAGGCAAACTGATGTTACCTTGAAAACAAAATCAAACGCCATCATCCATCAACAAGCTCAATATCACCAAACAGATATGACCTTAATCTGCTAGTATCACGACCCCGAAAGTATGTGAAAGCGATGCACGAACGGTGGCTACAGTTAATAATAGAGTTCATATAGCTTGGACATATTCTAATTAACTTAATGTTAATGCTTATTCAAAACACGCGATCCTAGCTAAAACACCATTTGGAAAAACAGTGTGTAAAGGGATAGAGTGAGAATGTACTACTCGAACCCCGCGCCTGGTAGGCTTACATACACGTATTTCATCTGCGATGTTTGGCACAGAAGGAAGTATTGGTGGCCATAATGACCTGGTGTGTGTGTGATGAGATCCTGTTTGGACAGAAGGACAGAAGGATCAGGGTTGGGAGTGGGAGATGGCGATGGGTGCAGACTGGATGGAGAGCGGGCATCATCGACGTGTTCAGCCTGTGATCACAGCCTCGTCCTCCTGGGTATTACCTGTGATTCCAGGTGCACTCACCAGCGCCAACACCGTTAATACCAGCATCACTGTTACCATCACCCCCAGTGGTATCCTTGCCACCACCACCAGAACCACCTGTCACTACTATCAGTGCTACTTCCACCTTATAGCGATACTACTACCTACAATAGCAAGGGTGCTAATAGTGTCACCAATATCTACCAGCCGTACACGACCTTTGTATTTGGTCGGGGAGAAATGGGGTTTGTGATGAAGGGATTCTTAACCATGTGTTTAAAGATTAAACTGCGCTCGTCACTACATGTATACAGTTCTCAGTGCCTCATCTTCTTAAAGGTTGGACCACAATACAAGATCATATTTTAAATTGACGGCCAGTGCGGTCGAGGATCATTAGATGCAGGCATGTCAGACGAATAATTTCTTCTCACTTGTCATTACGAGAGATACTGTTGGAAACCCATCAGAGTGTCTGCTCACTGATGGCGAATATTTGAGTGATTTTAGTATTATTAGATATAATTCATCAAATAAATGTAAAGATCAGCTAGTTTTGTGTATATGGTTGCACATGTTTGATGCAACCGTTTAATTGTATAATGAGACTTTTTGGGTGAACGGGAGAAATACCTAGATGCATATATAAATGGCGATTTTCTACGGGAGAGAGAAAGGGTTAAAGATGTGGACGTTTCTAATAAAGAAGCATTCCCATCCCACCCCTCTCCCTCAGCCGTTGGTGATCGTCACCCTGTGATGGACTAGGCTGGTCGTAAGCCGAGGCTTAATGGTGGGGCTGCATGTGCGCTAAGTACGGTCCGGTGCAAGGGGAGGGGCCGGGGCGGGACAGGTGCGAGGCAGCCTAATGATCTCTGATCACCTGTAGGCGTCCAGATCTGAAACTCACTCCGCCATTCCCAGATTCCCCACACGCAGGTTGAGCTCCAGAGGCTGACATCTTGCTGTTGTAAGATCCACGCTGGGGCATGTCGATGTGAGTGACATTTTGAGATGTAGGCTATATTGCTGTGCTATATTGATGTGGATATATGTCCATCGCCAATCTTGTCTACTAGTGCGTTACTGTATTACAATAGTTTCCAAAGTCGATGGTAGCCGTGACCTTAGAATGGACTATGTCCCCTTCAAACTGCGCCGCTGGCTGTGGTGTGGGCTCACACTACGAATGACAGGTGGGCAGGGAGCAGCTCCTGTCAGGGCCAAGGACCATCCTTTCTTATTATTATGTTACAGACGCAATTTGCGCACGACCGATCCATCGCGTTGAGGTTGTGACGGGGATGAGCTTTCTGAGGAGCAGGGGGTGCAGAGAGGAAACGCGAGGTGATGTTCGCAATATTTTTATGAGGAGAAATAATTCTTAACGGCTTGGCTTGTCAGGGATCCTTCCCAACCACCCATCCAGAAGAGATCGAAAGGTCGGGTCGTAAAAAGATGATGAACGACGCTATAATATGAGGGATGCCAAAGCCAGTGCCATTTCAGATTTCGTTGCCGCTCTTGCATAACTCAAGCCCTTGACTTCTTTTTCATTTTCCATCCACTCCAACCCCAACCCATCTCCACTTGTGTCTGTATGTCAGCGTATTATACATGCGCATATTATACACACATCCCTCTTTAGTAGTCAATGCAATCTGCATAAATCATATGTAGCATATTCAGTGTGACTATCTAGCTCTATTTCCTAGCGCACTTGAACAAGGAACACTCACATCAAAACACACAAACATCAATACATATTAAAAAACGGACACATACTTATATAGATATCTTTATACACAGACATACATGCCTGTATATACACACTCACCTAGTCACAACATTGTGATCCTTTTCTAGATTGCTAGATTAGTATATAAAATGGTTTCACAATGATGTTTATCTTGGTGATGTCCAAAAAAGAGGTCAGCATAAACGTCAATTCTGACTTGGTTGTTAATGAACGCATCGGATAACGTTAGAGTACTTCCGAGTCTCACATTGTGTCGGCTTTGGCATTCAGGGGCACATCTGTGCAGCTCGACTTTAGCCAATATTTAGCCTGTTGCACTGCAAGCCACCGTTAGAATTATAAAAGGAATAATAAAAGGAATAAGAAACCTGCTAGCTCAGCAATACTGTAATTAGTTTTACGAGTGATTGATTGCCGATTAAGGCTGCAGTTTGTGGGCGCGGTGGCATGATGGCACCTCAAGTGTCAGCCGGCGGGCGGCGGAGGAACGGGTGGTGACAGACGCCCGCTGATTGGTATATACGGGTGGTTGAAGAGAGTAGTGGGAGGGGGAGTGGCCACCCGGGGAGGGGGGCTTGGGGGATGCTGGTCGGGGAAATGAAGGAGCTTTTCACGGGGAACTTCATCAGGCTACTGGCCCGGGGAACACCGCTCAATAAGGCCCTTCCGATTGCCTGTTCGCATTTCCAAATCTGGCGGCCTGCATGGCAGCTTTGTGGCCTGAGCCGTTCAGAAATATCGTGTGGTGGTTTTATGTTCGCTCCTCTCCCCAGCTGAATCGGCAGATGGTCCTGTGAAAATTAACTCTCGCAGAGTTGGACCACAGCCAGTCGCCCAAACAACCTTCCCTGCCGACCTGCCCACCTTCTAGTACCATTCACCGCCTCTTTTCCAACTTGAAGACAGTTTCTTTTAATGAAGTATCACCCTGTTATTAACCCATGTTGGGATAAATGTGACGGTAGTACCCGGACCTTACATGACGTCTGGGATCGGTTCCTAAAGTAAACTCAGTAATCGAAAATTCTACTATAAAAAGGGTAGAATACATTTCCATTATCAAGAACTAAACGGGAAGGGCATCAAACCACCATTTAGAATTACCAAGTTATCGTGATAGAAACCGGGGCGTGTTGTGGAATTGATAACTGACATCCTTGTGGACAAATATAGATTTGCTCTCCCATTCCCTCTTAATACAATTACTCGTATGTGACAGTCAAAGCTCTCCAAATAGTATCAGGTGCAAATTCACGTGAGGCCGACTCCGTGTCTGGTCGTCATGACCTAGGTGCACCTGACAAACTATTGAGCAGCTCACAGCACCCCGAGCAACTCATGTAGGCGGAATAGGAGAGGGGGACACAGTGGCCAGTTGCACGTCACCCTGAATGCTAGAATCTTGCTTTGGAGAAATGTAAGCAGAAGAAGCCATTCACCGAAGGCACTGAGGGAGCTGCCGAATGTACGCTGCTGGAGCTAGACGTAAACCGCTAATTACATCCTGATTAGCTTCTGCTAATTAGTGCGGCTGGCGATGAGCAGTAGTAGTGGACTGGTTGAAGATAAAGAGATCTCAGCGACCTCTCCTTCCGCTTCTGTCTGGCTCCCTCTGATATTGCCATTTCGACCCTCCGGCTCGCCTGCATCTGACTCGCATCCCTTATTTACTTATACTTCGCCTCTTTCTTTCCCTCTCCTCTACTTCTACATATATCCTTCCCTTTTCCATATTAGTATTATGATTCTTCCTCAACCACATTGTAATCCTCAAAGTTAAATAGGACATGACATTTTATATGACCATGGATGTTGATCGTGTCTCCCAACACATAAGAGCCTTAAGCCTGCATCAATCTTTCAAATGCCCAGGTATTAGGAGCATAGATACATGGTTTTGAAAGTCACTCTTCTTCCCACCATCTCTTTCCCACGGTATGGGACTAGCCAAGTTGGGGTCGCCTCTCCATGCTGTTAAACAACTGGGACACTGCAAACATGTAGTGTATAGACACAAAATGAGGACCTCTGCAAGTAGGGCAGTCCCATCACCACCATTCCCCAACCGCCATTGTTAACACAGTGTCATCCAACGTCCACCCATTTCTGGCTTACCATTCCTACCCCTCTCATCACCGAACAGTATTGTTGGCCAGTCAGCATCCCACCTGTTTCTGTCCGTCATCGAGGCCACCATCAAGTACATGAATACCATCAGTTACATCTACCACGCCGACTGTTTCTTCCATACATCACAATTGCAATTATCACCACCAACTATTTATACCAAAACCACCATCCTACCATCCGTTATGATCCTAAATGAAATATCACCACCAACCTAACACTTACACTATCACCACTCTCGCCTTCACTGATACCCCATCAAACAGAGCCATCACCAATACCGTTATTACCATACCCACCACTATCACCACCGTCCACCCACCCACCTAGCACTGGACCATCCTGCCAGGCCAAGCAGTTTCAATTGGAAACGCCCGAATTGCATCACTCATTTTAACGTTTCCATTTGCAAGTGTGCGCCCAGCTAGCCATAGAGCGGCCAGTTAATAATGTGTGTGAACGAACCCCCACCATGCTGCGGGTGTTGTAGAGAATACGGGTGGGAGTGGGGGTTGGGAGAGGGGTCGACGGGATGGTTGGAGGGTGGGGTGGGGGTTGGTGAGCGCACCACCATCGCGACCCGCCGGCTGCGGACACAGGCAGATAGACGGCGCTGGGGTAGCCAACAATGGAGGAAATTGAGGATAATTATTCATAATGACGGTGGATAATGTGCCGTGGGCTCGGGGCCCCCGGCGGCTGGTTCAGACCTCATTTTTGCGTCGGCCGGTCGGTTGGTCGGTCGGGCAGGCGTGGGCGGGCGGCGGAACGGGGCAACGTAGATAGCTGGTCAGAATGAGAGAGAGCGCAAGAATGAGAGCGAGAGGGATGGAGAGAGGCCGCGAGAGAGAGAAGGGGAAAAAGTGGCTGCCAGTCTGGCCTGGTTGGATGTACTGTGTCGACATGCCAGCAGCCTGCTACATTTACCCCCATTGTGAAAGGTGGCCCCGGGAAACACCAGGGTGACATTTCCCGTCGGCCGCGGGCGGTGACGGGGCGCCTGGCTGTGTGCGTTCCCTCGCCTGGGGTTAGGGTAGGACGATACCCCCCACACCGGCTCAAAATGGAATCTAAATGTAACCGGTAAGTGCTTCATTCTGAATGATTTCCACGTGCACAGTGGAGGAGGTGTTGTATGCATACTGGAGGCCTAGCCCTGCCTACTAGCCACCATGGAATATTCTAGATCGTATTCTATATTTTTTCAATGCCCATGGCATGCATATAGGCGTCCATAATGGGAAGCGGACGGCCATCGAGAAATATTTAATTCTCTATGTGTGTATTCGCGTCTGTATTATTATTAAATACAACAGCACAATTATCAACAAAAGGTCAAACGTTCTCGTTCATCACTTCATGAGTAAGAATAATTATCTTTTTTTGGCTAGGAATGAAATAATGCGTTAAAATATAGCGAAAACCACGAGGATAAAGGCTATGTCATGACAAAACCTTATCGTCCAATTTTCCAAGTCATTATGATTATAATGCTCATGAATGAGTTATTAGGACACCAGTAAGTTCCACGGCACAAATCAACGTATAAAATGACACTTTCAATTACTTTATGAGAACTGGGGCATCGATAATAAGGTAGGGCTGATCGATACGTCGCTTTATGTACATGCTTGTATGTTGGGAGTGAGCTGCTCGGAGCCGATCCGTTTGGATCTGGAAAAGCACTTGGTATATTGAAAGAAGACAGATGAGGATGATCTCATGTACAGATCTGTTGTTAGAACATAGTAATCTATCCCCCCACGGGAATTCTCACTTGTGTAGGTGAACAGGTATGTTTCGCCTCCTAAATGATATAAGTCTTATAATATCTTGTCTCGAATTGTAATATAGGATGTAGGGAGCTACCATCAACGCTAATTACTCAGGGATATTACATGTATTGTGATGTTTAATGTTTAACCATACCATAGTTCTGCCCGTACAATCAATTGCTCAGAGGGATGTGGTAGATAAAACTCTGTGCCAGCTCTTCAGTGGCGAGAAGCGCACGTCCAGCACGAGCTGCTCGCCAATCTCTTGATGTTTACGTGAAGAGCTGCTCCAGTCGGGCCGTGCGCGGACCGGAACTGCTCAGTGCATGGGCGGGTTGGGGATGGGGTGGCGGGGCTGGGGGCGGTGTCATGCCGGGCACAGACAGTCGTGTTTGCCCGCGGCCCACACGCCTGGTCCTCCGCCGGGATGTGAGGAGTGGAGGAGGACTGGCCGGGATGGGAAGGGGGCAAAGTAGGGATCGGGGAAAGGGGGCGGAGAGGGTGGTGTCAGTAGGGCCACACACACACACCCTTTTCTCGAGCAGCTCCTCTGAACAGAATACAAATACCGCTCCCCCCAAAGACAAGCGCGGGTCCGTGTGAGAGCAGACGAGGTGACATCCATGCCCGAGCGCATGAAGGTCCACCTCGGGCACAGGACTCCCTCCGCTCCACCCCCACATCTCTCACACACACAAACACAAGCACCATCATCCCAGGCACCGTGATGGAGAACTCGTCATAACCAACTCGGAGCAGCTCCGACGTCGGGGCAGGGCGTTTGGCCGGCGCAGCAGTGGCACATCCGGGTGCCCTACGGGGGCAGGCGTCGCGTCAGCACCCGGCACCAGGGGTCGCCCTACCCCCGGCACCCCACGCCCAGTATATCAGAGAGGGGTGCTGAGAAGAGCCGCCACATTTTTTTTGCTGAGCTGGCTCACAAGAGCTAGCAAGCTGTGAACAAGGAGCTGTCACCGCCAGGCGGACAGGTTGGCGTTAGAGTCTCGCCGACCAGGCAGGACGTCTCGCCGACGGCGGCCGGGCTGCGCATAATAATGTACCCCCGGCTGCTCCACACACTAACCTCTCCCCCTGTCCCTCCCTATCCCCACCCGCCCCTACTCCTCACGGCGAACCAGCGCACGACCAAACTTTCCTGACGACCTCGTTTTCTGAGGAGGTGAGTCTGGAGGTGTCCCGAGTCCTCGGGTATTTTTCAACATGCCAGCGCCATTCTCTGTATCAACAATAATGTAATACTATCACGTTATAAGTAACGGTCACATTGATTACTATGTCTGGCACTAGATTCAGTCCACGAATTTCTGTCGAGTACACATAGTTCTCAGCAAAAGAGCCAATAGCAGCTCTTCGCATGATCATACCTCCCCACTCTCACTGATTAAGGTGAGTAGCTAGGAACCTTACACTGTCACGAGTCATGCTAATAATATGAAGTTCCCCGAGGTACTTATCTAGGTAATGTAGTTTGGGCGAGCTGTCGTTCGAGTGAAAACTAATACACAAAGAGATTAGGTGTTGGGGATTTAAACAAACTCTGCTTTAGGTCGAATAGAAGACTCCAAAGATGGATTCATTGGGGTAGACGTAGCTTCAAACAATCCTGCAACAATCCAATAACGTGAGACAGACCGGCTCTGACTCTAGTTTAAACAGAAAAATTGCAAAATCCAAGGCTGAATTCAACCTACAGTGGTTTTGTTCCAACTCCTGAACGCTACGACAGTTCAGAGTCTTCTTGGAGTTATTGCCAGTGGGTTCTGCATAAATGCTGTCAGACGGCGGTAGCTGAAGCCTAGTGCTCTATTGACGACGGAGTATGCAGAGATGACAGCTTTTTATTTTCCCATGAAAATCGGGGGTGTAATCCCAAAGTTGTGGGTATGAGTCTGACTGCAGCCACTCTTCTCCTTCGTCCCCAGCAGTGGTAGATTGACTGCTATATCAAAAGCCAATTCTTCCCATACCATCTCTGTGTGGTGTGGGAAGTAAAAGAACTCTCACCTCAGTAAATGTATAGGGGGGAGATTTCTACCTAAATTCGTTACATATATTCGATCACCACCCTTATGTTGTAACAGAACCTTGAGAAAGTCTGGTAATGTTAACTGGACGTTAAATCAAACCAACCAACCAAATCGCATGGAAATCCAAGTTTTCATTTTCAGTATATAAAGTTCCCTTTCTTTGTGTGAAACAAAGGTATTGTAAACTAAGCCTCATTCACACCAATAAAAATGTGGGTTGAACCGCCCCACAGACCATAAGTCCTATACTGTGTCCAACACCGATGTATTTCCCACATTTTATTGGTGTTTCTGAGGCTGGCAATTCCATCCCCAAAAATAGCTCCTTTTATTTACCCACTACTTGGCATCTCTGCACTGTATGGCAAACAAGTCCTGGCGCCTGTGTAGTGACCTCGTATGGCCAAGGCGCACTCGCAATTTTCTAATTCAATGCTCATGGCTCAAGTGTCATGGATCCCATGTGCGACACTTGACCGGAAAGGCGTACCGTTTTCTTTAATAACCATAAGCCACGCTCGACAATTAAAGCCACCAAATCAACCCTATATTGTGTATGTGAGCAGCTCTTATAAGCTCTTGAGGCACTCCTGCTCCACGGGGAGGTTCTAGGTGGTGAGGAATGTAGAGCCCGTAGTGTTGTGATACGCTAGCACCCTGTCGCGGAAGGGTAAGATCAGAATGCCCTCATGTAAGATTTCGCCTGCTATGATTTCAGGCTAGAGGTGTGTAGTCGTCTCTGGCCTAGCGTGCCAGACATTGACAGTGTACATTCCCCAATATTTATTTTCTGCGGACTCCCATGAGCAGCACTTGCATACCTCGCTCGTATCGTCACTTAGCATTTGATTCGCTTTATATTTTCCATATGACATGATGATGGTGACACGTCATCCTGTAAAACGTCGGTCACTGTGACATAGTATTGGCGAAGCAGCTTCTCATTATCCGTGTTTGCAGTCATTTGGAGGATTAACTCTCCTATAAGATTACTATTAGGATAGTCACACATGGTCAACAGACTAGATCTGTCTCGTTAGACGGTTAACCGCACAATAGGTATTAGGATTACATTAAGTGTTTTCAGTAACCGAGCCTAATTTCGCATATTTGTTAATCAAATCGCAACAAAGCACCTTAAGTTGATTGTCCGTGTTACTGTATATAGTCTATAAATGAAGGGGAATAGTTGTTCTTAATGGTGAAGCCACACGGAAATAGACATCATTCACAAGGTCTAACACAACTCTGCTTACTGGAAACCTCTCTTTCTGACAATATTATGCTCTGGATACTAACCTGTCTAACAGTATAAATATAACCTTTCTAATTTCTGGATGACTTGCCATATATTTGCCCGAGCTATGATTCCCTTCATTACTGAAGTTTCACTGTCTAGACATCTACTTATTAGCAGTCTCGACTCTTATACCTCGTATAATCAAACCCCAATTTTTTTTCTGCTCGACAGAGAAGTGTTTTAGCCACGTCTTTATAATTTTGTAGAATCAAACCCAGTAGCCTTGATGGCGGGCCTGCTAGTTGATATTGTCTTGTGTTCTGTATGACTGAACTCGAACTGATGTGTTTAGTGTAGAGTGTGTAGTCTTGTAGACGCGTCCGCTTCAGATATATCTGTCTATGTACACCCGTATATGTAAACCATGCCTGCGTCAGTGGATCCCTGTCTCAGATAGAAGCTGATTTCCCTTCGATATCCCCTGGAGTGATTTTACACACAGGCACGCTCTAATCGGCTGTGTCACCCGCTATGTGATATTGAATGCCTCTTGTTGTTATTTCAGCCCCGCCAGAACCTGCTGTCGGCCGCCAATAGAATCGGCGAGGCCAGCCATGACATCATGCGGAAAGTCGGCGAGGACGATGATGAGGTGGACAGAGCCTTTGAGGTAGGTAGATCTCCACATATGACCGCTTTTCTGTGCTGTCATTTATTTATGTTAATACCTACCGGACCGCGCCTGCTGTGAAGAGTAGAATGCGTCGCAGATTGTTGGATTTAGTTAGATATTGATCTCTACATCAATGTTGATATCATGATAGGTATCCGATCCGTTCTTTGTAGTTGAAATGTATATTTGTGTGAGATTATTGTTATTCTAAAGAATTTCTCGAAAATATATTTAACAGAGATGGCAGCTTTCCTCCTTTCCGTGTTTTCATTTTCAGTATATAGTTGGGCCTCATTCACACCAATAAAAAGTGTGGAATTAGAAATAGTTCCACTTTTCTTTCTGACCCCATCTGACATCCCTGTTTTAAGCCGTGGCTCAGGATGTTTCAGGGCCGGTTTTATGACTGTATGGAAATAACAATTATTAGGCCCCTCTGTACATTCTATCTTAGTGTTTGTGCGGGTTAGTTAACTAGAAAAGAGGTACGTTCGAGTGAGGTTAACCTAACGGAACGAGAGCTCAACTATGGTTAGGAGCCCAGAATGATTTGAATATAGGCAGCCCAGGATTTAATTTGGGGATAACCGTGGGGGGAGCATCCATCTAATCTTCCCGCTGCTCCTGCCTGATCCATCACATGGGTCGCTGGGTAGACGGTATGGGGTGTGGGGCGTAGGGGTGTCGTGCTTTATTGTGCCGCCGCCCTGCCGCATGCCTCTCTTGATAGACGAGCCTTTTAAGGAATATTTCAGATGACCAGCGCTGTTTGTCCTGTTTACTCGAGCTCTACAGTGATGGATCATCTTATAACCAGAGCGAACCATTTGCCTTTTTACCCCCGGCTCGAACCCCCACAGTCGTCCACCCTCTTTCCCCGATTACTCAACCCCCGCTGCACCGCCCGTTTAAAGTGACGGGCACTTACAGACGTCTATTTGAGCAGTATTGCATCGCCTTTTTTCCCTTACCGATCGGCTCTCCAATTACTTTACAGGTTATCTCACAATGTGTTTTGGTTCCAAGTCACTTGTTTCCTGTGGTATTGCCATCCGTTAGTCGTTTCCTGTATTTCCCGAGGAAGCCACAGGGGAAGCCACAATGAAAGTTGAAACTGGCTGAGTGAACCGGGGAGTTAGGTTGAGTGGGTGGGTATTTGAGTGGGAGGGTGGGTTGGTCCTGGTAAATCAGACTTATAATTGGATGGCTGGTGTGCCTCAGGGTTGGGCATCAGCCCAGTATTGCTGCGTAATATCAGGTCCGTACTGGTAATGATTGATGAGTGGTGTCTAGACAACGGGCGCATCCAGACCTCCTTATTGATTCTGATGGTGCGGGGTCCTCTACGTCACCCCCGGATCCTTACCCCGCAAACACCGTCCTATCCGCCGCCCACACCCCCGCCGCCAAACTCCTCCACCAGCCGCCGTCCGCAAGACATCATTAGCTCGCTCTGATCTCTTCGGGTACCATTAGATGGCAATAATCTAAATTGGAAGCAGCGTTTTTGACTCAAAGCCAATATTGAGGTCCACTGATAAAAGGGGTGCGTATTGTAATTAGCGCCTCCAGAGCGGTTCTGCTTGCCTTCCTGCATCCTGCGATACGCCCTAAAGTCCCCATCCTCTCGCCAACACGGCCCTCCCTACCTTACATTCACCATGCGCCCCCTAACGCCATATAGCGTTTTGTCTGCTCCTGTTACATGACTGAGATATATTACGGAACATAAATACATAGGCCTCTACATGAGAGTGTCGGAAAAGTGAAAACGTTGTCAACTCACCAGGCATTTCCTGTACAAAGACTAATGACGCGAGTTCCTCTGACAATCAGCCCGCAACGTTTGCCAAAAAATATATTAAAGAAGAAAGAAAGAAAGAAAATAAGGCTCCTCTCTGTGTTTGGCAGCTGCAATTTTGACTCCATCAATCAAGCCCAGGCTCAAGCCTCGTCAAATACCATTGTGATATTCTTATCTGGATCCCAGTTCTGCTTGTCTGGGAATTGAATTGGGGACCAACTGTGGCTCCCACCCTGCTTTATCTATTGGCCCCCGGAATGAAGTAATCCATGGACTTGAGTATTTTTCGCCATGGGCTGAATTATCAAGTAATTGCTCGTTTACCATCGGTCTTAATTTTCCCTTTGCCTTGGAATTCTTGGAAATGAATTAGCTTAACCAAAAGTGAGCTTAACCAAGATTCGCTGGAGCGAACATTTAATCCCGGTATTCATATCGGTTAACACTTGGCTTTTGATGTGTGTGTTTGTGTTTGAGTACGACATGTATACCGATGATGCATTTATTTGCATATTCATGAGGCAGTTTGGTTCGATCCTACTGACTGTGATATGGCCCGGATAGCCAAAACCTTCTACAAAGCTCATCTATACCATTTGGTCTGAATGAAAGTTGATTAGGGTTTGTTTGGTGGAATTAACGTAAGATGTAAGGCCATGCAAGAAATTATTGAAAGTTACCAGACCTCTTGGAAAAATTCCAAGAGGTCACACCCCAAAAGGCCAGTAAACTGGTTTTTTTCATTGAGCTGCTCGCCATGACCTTACTTTAGATCTATCGAATACCTCATCAATATGTGAATGATAAACAATGGTGGAGAACTGTATATAGATATGAACAATATGCGACACATAAAGCTTGTCTTAACGCTTCTGCTCGTTTTCATACATAAACACTCACACTTTGTCGTCCTTCTCTCCTCACAGGATACACTCCTGGGTCTGGCTAAGGCTGTGGCCAATGCCACGGCCGCCCTGGTTCTCAAGGCGAAGAGTGTGGCTAGTAAGTGTGAGAATCAGGCCCTCCAAAACAAGGTGATCGGCTCGGCCACCTCCTGTGCACTTGCCACCTCGCAACTCGTCGCCTGCACCAAGGTGAGTTTTGATATTTAGATGGACATTCTCAATGGGACTATTCCTAGGTTCCTATCTTCAGTACGAAAAGTAATCATTCTCTCCTTTCATCATTTTAACACAAGTCAGTATATGAAATATAACCGCTGTGTTCATTCCATAAATTGTAAAATGAAAAATGCGATTAACAACCTGACGCGTATTACGCTGCATTTAAAACAACACAGATGTCAAATGGCACTGTTTGTTTCGATATTCATAGATGAATATCTTATCAAATTTCCGACTTTTGGGAGTCACGAGAAAATATAATGTTATATAGTACTCATTGAGTTACTAAGAAGCCTATTAGAAGAAAGTAGACTCTCCGTTAGTTGGCGATCATAAAAAGATTGCTTGTAAACAAACATTTAGAAGAACCAGATAAAGCCAAATCCTGGATTTCCTCATGAATAAAAAGGATCAATATCAATAACCATCTTCATTAGTTGTCATTGGACTTCATCTTCATTAGTTGTCAGCATACACTTCACAGTATCTATACCTCCTTTCTGACCACCTTCAGACCTGACCTCGAGAGTGGCGCTTCTCGTTATGTCTGTTTGTACCATTATGTCCCAGCAACAAATCATTCACACTTTCCGGTATCTTTTTGTGTGTGAGGCTGTATGCATGCGGACGCCAAGCTGGGCCAAGAGGTATTGTTCTGCTGCTGATGCTTTGTCATGCAGATATTGGTCCATGTCAGGTTCATCCATAGATCTCATTGCTGGCCTTCCCAGAACAGTGTTACATAATGTGATACACTAAAAGGTATATGCTTAAGATATTCGATACGTCATAGGTAGTATTGGTAGGGAGATTTGGCCAGGGGTCGAGGTTTGTCGTTGAGTAAAGTACTTGAAATACTACATAATTTATCTCAATAAAGCAGGTATGTAATTATAAAGATCATAGCGTCAAAAGTCATTATTCCACACCGAGAAAGTCTTATGGTATCAGCAGGTCCTTTTGGGTTAGTGCAGCACCTATTACTGCTCGGGATTTGGCAACGTGTATGTGCTGTACTTATTCTCATGTGAACCCGAAATGCATAACAACACGTTTCCAACAGGATCCAATTGAGCATGTAATTTTATGATTCGGGAAAGGGGACTCTTGAATTTGTTTTCATTTTTATCGCTTCTTCCTTTTTAGGTCGTTGCACCTACCATCCAGAACCCTGCCTGCCAGGAGCAGTTGGTCGAGGCAGCCAAAGTCGTGGCCAAATCGGTGGAAACAGTGGTCGATACGTCCAGGGTAAGAATTGCGCTTAATTGGACTGATTCCCAGAACTTTGGAGTTCTGGATTCTTGGCAAAATGCTCACGAGTAATTGACTATTAACTGCACATGTACCCCTTTCAGATTCCGCTATAAATATATTTATACCCGTCAATACAATATGTCTTATTTGGCTAACGACATTACAGAAGGTGTTCACTGCCGCCGATCGGTCCTGTGGTGGGAACATAGCGATGAAGAAAGCTATTTACCACGTGGACATACTATATCAAGCAGTGTTTACAAATTTCTACCTCTCCGTAGATTTTCAAAATTTTCGCCCATGGCCTTAAAATATTCATAAAGTCATTAAGACCGTATGTTGTTGACCCACAATAAAACTAGCTCTGTTCAACCTAAGCTTTCCACTAATAGATTGAGAATGTATACATACATTTCACCAAATCCACTCTTCGCACTGAATGTTTTAAAACAGCCAAGTGATTGGCCAAATTGGGGAAAATCTAGATTGACTGGTATCCTGTCTCAAACGAGCGGCTATTCATGGAAACAGCATAAAAGCTAGGTACACTGGCTCACTGGCCATCTGATAAATGGCTAGGCACAATAAATTGTCGGTTTAACTTTCAACCTTTTTGTCTTGCCCAAACTGTAACCCCTGCCCTGTAGGCATCAAATACTAGTATCTATATAGATCAGTTCCACAAGCTAAAAACAGTATAGTTATCCTTTAGCCTGTATAACAATTTTCTTTGGGCTTCAAATAGAGATTGTTTTTATGGTCCAGTGTAAATAGGCCAAAAGTGAGAATTTACAATCTAGGACGAGTTGTGTACTTAACGCACCGTACATTAAGGGTGTAGATTGCCATGCGACGAGTGGCCATTTGCAGAAAAAACTTCTTGAGTCATTACCCCTGGGAGTAAGTGTGGTTAAGGGGGTTGGGGCGCTGGGCAGGCACAGAACTGACTTGTGGAATAATGATACATCACAGACGGGCCTCCTTTACTGTATGATCTCTGAATCAATCATCGGCAATTTACCCCGGAAAGGGTGTTTGGAAGCGTTCATCCATCCATCATACAGTTATGCTAATCGGTGGCTGGTGGTTTGCGGCGGGGGGGGGGGGGGGGGGGGGGGCTCGGGGAGTCCTACGAGGGGGTGGGTTGGGGGGATTGGTTCACTTATCAACGATGGATAGGATGGTGGGAGTTTGGTAAAATGATGCCAGTTTTGTGCACCAGCCGTTAGGTTTTGCGGATTTTTTCCCCATAAAGTAAGGAGCAGGTGATGGTAGTTAGCTGAGGGGTAGAAGGAAGAGGATGTCGGGAGAAACGGTGATGTTACTCCGTGTTTTACATGGCGCATGCGTTGATTGTGAACGTGTAATCTATCAGGTAGACCGGTACCGCGTCGCATCGCCGCCCCACGCGACAAATTAAGCAAAGCTGGTCCGGCCCCATGTATCATTAGCCTAAGAGTGCGCATTGGCACCGGCCTCTCGCATTAATGGAACGCTTCATTTAAGGCTATTAGGAGATGGGGGATGAGTTTGTAATGATTATAAAGTAAGGGGTGTTGAAACAATGGAAGCCAGGAAGAAGATTACGGTAATGGACCAGGGCGCGTGCGTCGAAGGGTGGTGATGACGTAAAGTGCTGACGTCGCCTAACGTAGATGGGAACCATGTCAACAAGGAGGGTTTTTTTATGAATATTGAGACCTAATACAGTCTACTAGTGGTTTTTTATACGATGAAGGGTGGGGGAGAGGCGTATCGGGGACCAGAGTATAGGGTTATGGGGTGTAAGCGACAGCTATATATAGGTCAGGTGGGATATGGATCATGTATAAACTGGTAACACGGGTGTACCTAATTCCATCCATCCTCTCCGCTTTCCCCTGTTAAGCCAGTAAATATTGACTAATACTGGGTCATGGTAAGCTGGGATCATAGTTTATCAAAGCGCGCTTTATACACGCAAAGATGCCATTAGGGTATTCACGTGCTTGTTCTATATCATATATAGCCCACACCGGGCTACAGCCGACGTGGCTCATTCCCGGTTATTGATAAACAGTTTACCCAACCTGGGTTGACGGTAGACAACAACAAAAATTAATATAAACACCCTCTGGATTCGAATAAGAAACCATTCACGTTGCAAACCCGGGGCCGTGACCAAGACCACCTCCAGGCCTCTAACAAATATTGATGGTCGGCGTGGAACAATAGACCTTGGATAAAGAGCGTTCCCTGTCGTATATATTCCCCATCCACTTCCTTCCCACGCCACAGCCAGGGCTAATTGAGTGAAGTAGTTGTGAGCTAGACTGGTTAGCCGCTGCGGCCGCTGGGTGCGCTGTCGTGTTCTAAGCAGGGCCCTCTCTCTGCGGCTGCGCAGAATGTTCGACGGTGGTACAAGCTGGCATAGTACACGAACCAATATAAAATATATATAGTCGTGGCGATTGTCCACGAGCTACAGCTTGTTTACGCGAGTAATAAACTACAGTGTTATTTCATATATTACACGTGTATTTCCCAAGAAACGTGAAGTAACATTGTAATGAGAAACCCCTGGCACATTGCGCACCCATGTAATGCCAAGGGTGAAAAGTGTAGCGCAAAAAGTGAATTTAATCAGGGATAATACAAAAAATGAATCATATAGAAATAGCGTCACATCTCAGCTGTGTATGCAGGCGGTTTAATGTCGGATACAATAGTCGGGCTGCAATTAAAATCAAGGTAGAAAAAACATTGCAAGTGCATTATCTGCACAAACACACGGATAGGCCTGTATCGCAACTATTGTTTGACTCAATGCCTGTTTTTAGAATTCCGGATTCTGTGAATCATTGTTAGGAAATGCACCATGTCGAAACATTTTGCTTGCACACTTAGTGTAGCTGATGGTGGGGTATTGAAAGGCAGTTTATATGCACAGAGATATCAGTCTTTCAATTTTTCGTGGAAATCCACTTTTATATATTCAGTATATGCAATTTCTTTAACTTGTGTCAAACAAAGATACTATTGTTTTAGCCTGGTTTACAACAATAAAAATGGTTTGAACCTCCCCAGAGACTGTCTGCCCCGTGGAGTAGACAAGGACATATTATCCAAGTCTTCCCAGACCCTCTGAGGCAGAAAAACCCTGTATACATGTGATACATAGTCGTTTATTTCCATATCAAAATATATAGCTGTAATGATAGGATATGAATGAATTCTTGTATTCTCAATTGGTTCAGGAACTCCCACACTGTTTTAATATTTAATATGCAAAAGGAACCCCCATAAGTAGTAGATCATAATGAGTAGGGAAAGGTATACTTTCTGCTATGCTTGTCGTAAACCACGTCATGTGAGCTCTGTTTTACATACAATACAGAACAAAGGAATAGAATGTTAATGTCATTTTCGTAGCTTTATCTTATATTAATGTACTTTATTCTGCGAAGCACAACACATCATTTGACGTTCTTTAATGGAAGTCTCTATGTCCTACTTCATCACTGAAGTTCACATTTATTTCCCACAGTCTGCAACGAAGGATGATAAGACTCTCCAGGATCTAGGCGGTGCTGCGACAGCTGTCACCAAAGCCCTTAATGACCTTCTAGACCACATCCGCAAAGGGACAGGTGATAAAGAAGTAAGTAAAGTCAGCATGATTGTAGCCCTATTAATAATGCACATGTTTCCATATAGATGGTACTGTAGTGAGTTGTATTTATCTATTAGATCATATATGGTCGAAGGAATTGTTATCCTTGTGCCAATGGGACTATACATATATAATGGCAAAGCACTATCCGATTTCCAGGTTTTTCTGTTGTGTACTCCAGAATACAGAGAGTGTACATGGATAAAGACACCTGATACGCAGGTCCTTAATTACATTTCTTTTCGGATCCAAAATATGAAACCATATCTGCTTCTTTAGGTGGAGATCTGCTGTTTTCCTGAATCATTTTATTAAACAGGACAGCTGGTGGGTTAAAACAGTCATTGCCCTTCGCTAAGATTGTTGTCATAATTGTGCGCTATCAGTGTGTGAAAATATAAGCTGATATATCTTCTGCTAACCTTGCAGGGTAACGAGGGGCATGTGGACACGATCCTGACGGCCACTGATAAGTTGTTTGGGAGTATGGGAGACACCCCGGAGATGGTCAGACAAGCTCGCATTCTGGCGCAGGTAAGTGAGAGCCTTGTGTTTCCTACCTACCTACAAAGGTAGAATCTGATTAATAAAATTATGACTTCCCCCGGCTCCAGTTTGCTTCCCATCGAAGACACATAACAGTTTGTGAACACGGACTACCCACCTTGTTCTCATGCTACGCCTCCATTTGTTTTATTCTATATCTATTTAGATTTCAATTTTCACAAAATATGTGTCGGATTGCGAGCATATTTCTTGTGTACAAGTAAACCGTTCTCTGACAAGCAGGTTGCTCGCAATATTGGATTCTCATAACGTTATAGAATATTATAATAAAACGAATATTACGTATTGCCTTGCATGTGCTCGTCCTAATCAAACTGCAATTTTGTCGTCCTTCTCATACTTCCTGTGTATCATTGCATTTTCTTATTGACATAACAGTGTACAATTTTGTGCACTACTATCTACTCAAAATGGGGCCTGAACGAAATTGCTAACCACACAATGGTTCTTTTTTTTGTTGGCCGAGGTACGACAAAATCTAAATGTGAAAAATACGTTCTAATTTCCTGAAAATTCTGAGACAATCTCTCACCTATTTTACGTCTCATTCAATAGTCACAGCCAAAAAAGATATCATTTTGTCCTTTCGTATCCTTCGTAATTGAGAGTTTCTCCTCGGGTTTGTCAGGAAAAGTGGCATAACGAATTTCCATATTGCAGAGGGATGGGAAACTGACAGGCACTCATGGGGTGGTTTCATTAAGTTAAAGGAAATTCCAGCCAAAACGATAACATGTCAATTAAAAGGAAGCCATTATTGGATTAAACGAAAGAAAATCGCCTCTAAATCGGACAAAGCGCTCATGAGATATTGACGGGGAAAAAGGAGATTTCAGTGGCAAAGGGACAGCCATTATTTACCAGTCTTTCCACAATACTCCACTTTCTATCTGGTTTTAGGTTCCTCTTATCTTTCAGTTATCAGTTTGTGCCGGATTCTCAAACATTAAAAAGACCTGAAATAGGATAGTGATATTTTTGTTTTGCTTCAAATAGAACCCCGAGGAACAGACAGTTGCACGGGGATAAAATGATAAAAGCCTTGTCATTACAATAGTTTATAGGTTTACCAACAATGCTGTTCTTGTCTTTGGGGCACCAATCTTGGAGGTAAACAGCGAAGTGAAAGTGATCGCTATATTTATTTATGGATATAGGAATCACAATTGTGTAGCAGTCCAAATAACTATTTCCAGGATTCAAATATCTTTCATATTGTATTGATAGCCAATTACCAGTTAGATATGATAAGTTCAGTTCAAACTCAATACATATTGTGTAATAGGTCAATTTCCCAGATAATCAGTCTCAATGATTGCCTCAAGCCCACCTCTGCTGCTGTGACTTCAACAACAAATATACCTCTCCAGTTGACTTTTTCCGCAATCAGATCTGCTTGTGAGATTGACGCCCACCCTTACGATCGTCCTTTTGTTATTACAGGCTACATCCCAGCTGGTGAACGCCATCAAGTGTCAGGCTGAGACGCACCCAGACTCGGAGATGCAGAAGAAACTTCTAGCGGCTGCGAAGATGTTGGCCGATGCCACCGCCAGTATGGTCGAGGCGGCCAAGGTATGCTACCCATATACCCCTCACCCCTCAGCACACCCATTAACAAGTGCAGCGTGCATGTTGAGATCCTGCCTTAAAGCGTTGTTTATTTACAGATCTTTAACCTTAGCGAGACTCACAGGTATGTTCAGCCTAGTTTAAGAGCAGTTAAGTTTTAGTTATTCACCCAGTTAAATAACCTGATGAAGACCGAGATATATGCTAGGTCCACGGTCGCGCCACAGATTAGGTAGTGGGTTGGGTATGAGAGAAAGTGGGGCTTATCGTAACTTGAGTGAAGATATGAGAGGAAGGAAGGAGAAAACTGGAACTGACGAAGAAGGGAAGAACAGAAAAAATCCAGCTGATTAAAGCAGGAATAGAAAGAGAAGGGAGGTGGAAATAGAGAAGGTTGAGAATAAAAGAGCGACTTAGATTGATTAAAAAAATGAGTGGAGAAAAGGAATAGAAAGGGACGAATTGGATAACGTTATTGATCAGTGGTGTCTTAGGTAGATCCTGTTGAGACTTGAAGGAATCCCAGTAGACATGCAATGGGGAGGGCTGGTGCAATTCTTACTACATATCACCTGTAGGAAGAAGGGAGGATGTGTGTGGAGACTGTAGGTGTGGTATACGGAGATCCAGGCACGAAGGTGGGATCCGTCGGTCAGCGCCCGTCAGCGGCAGATGGATGGGCCATGGGGTGGGAGCTGCAGCAGGTGACCATCAGTCTTAATGTGACCACGGAGACAAAGGCAACCCCCAGTGCAAAACACGCGAGCATGTGATCCATACCCACAAAAGCCCTTTGCAAACTGCTTTTTTATTTACCCCTCCCCCAACCGAACTCCACCACACGGGATCTTTTTTCCAAGAGCAAGAGATTAAAAATGTTTTCCTAAATCGGATTGGTCTCAAATCTGAGGTTTCCTGCTGATACGTTTGTAATTCCATTAAAAGGCTTTTCAAGCGGTAAGGTCTTTAAAGATGTAACAAAGTATATACATTGTAGGATGTGCTAGAGTATTGATTACTTATTAAACATTGTACGTTTTCCATTTTTGAGGTAGTTTATTAGCTTCTGACCTCGTAATATACTGTATATAATTTCTTCTATTTTTTAAATGAATTAAACATTGCATCGCAGTAAAAAAACATCATATAAATGTATCTTAATTTATAAGAGTAATTAGTCTTAACTTGACATGATTGAGAATGATATATATAATGTACTGTGAAATATTTGTATGAAGCCTTCACCATCTATATCCTGAACATGGCAGTGTTATTTCAATCGTCACCTCACCTTGGGCTACCACCCTCTTCATCACGTCATTTCGCCTTTTCATCTGCCCTCATCAAAGGAACCTATATCAAAATGTCCATTCATGCTACCAACCTCCACCACCCCCATCTTCCTGGTCCTAAATGTGGCGTGAGAACTGGCTCTTATACACAAACATGATGCCCGGTCCCTTTTCGCCGATGGCCGACATACCATACCTCAGTCAAAAAATATATATATCACCACCTTGAGCAACAATATACACATCCATATATCTTTGTCTTGTCATAATTGTGCGAAATGAGAAATGTGTTAAACGCGTGTCTGATTGGTAATACTGAGATGTATATGTTTTGTCGTTCTGAACAATTTGTACGTTGCGAGGCTGGTTCGCAGCTGGAGGCCAGGTTTTTGGTGATAGTTTTATTCTCACACACCAGGATTCCGGACACGAGAGCACTCTCCGCAGGGCAGCAGAGGAGCTGTGCGCCGCCACCACCTCCCTCACCACAGATATACTAAAGGTGTTCCGCAAACCAAACGCAATATCTCCACGTGGATCTGATAGAAATGCTAACATTACGTCTGTTTTCCATAATTAGAAACCCTCCATAGAAACAAGTCAGCTTTCATGCAAGCTGTATACACCAGGGTGACCACACAATTAGTGATTCTCTCAAAGGAATATCAATTGAATAACCTTTCCTGTTGTATTTTAAAATATAGTTCTTGGTTCTGCAGGATTTTCCTATCCTGTCCCATTAGTTATAAAATGTTTCTATAACCTCACATAACTGGAAATGTCCATCTTGAATACATAGCTCAGTCTAGGAGAATGTACTATCTTTTGTAAATATGATTTGATTGTTCACATATTGTTCCTAAAATATCCACGAAATACACTGTCATTTCTTCTCATCTTAAAAAATGGTCACCCTGTATCAAAAATTAGATCACCTAAAACAACAAAATATATATAATATATAAGTCCACTAATGTTGACGTCAAGGTCAATATCATAAAGAAATTTAATGCAAATCCCTTAAGCCACAGTATAATTATTGTTTCTTTTATATTTCCAATTTGCATCCATTTTACTTTGCCTTTTTGCATGCCGTTTATTTCCTTTTGAAAGGCTGTGCATATGCTTTCTTGATTTTTTTCTTGGGTTTAGTGGTTTTTGATATAGGTCCCGTCGAAGTGGCAACAAATTCGATTAACTCATCCTATGTAATTCCAAAAGGATTTTACTTGTTTTGTGTGTAATTTATGTGAAAAATATAGAACAATTCAGGACTAGTCTTAATCAAAGCTAACATAACGTAGGAAGGGTTTCATGGTCTAAATTGAGTAAAGACGTAGAGCATGAAGATTTCCCCGGTCTGACAAAGCGTTTGGTGTGTGGAAGTGTGTTTATCATATCTTTATATTGGCTGTATCACCTGTGCTTCAGGTTCCTTGACAAAATGATACTTCTTTAGCCTCAGCGAGGCCGTAGTATTAATTGTATCGAAAAGGAATGCATGTACATGTACATATAGACTAATTTATCTCCCCTTTGAATGTCTTTTTGTTGTGCAAACAACATATTTGCTGTTATGGGTTTGCCATTGAATTGTTAGCTTCTTTGAAGGGTGCAATACAGACATTGAACGCGTGTTTCTCCTTCAAGCTTTGCGTTTCATCGCCCTACCCGGTGGGGTCATTACGTGTACTAATTTTGTAATAAATGACAGATAAAGAAGACTGAAAAGAAGCAAAGTTCCAGACAGGTTCGACGAAAGATGAAGGTGGCCGTGGAAGAACTGTGCACTGCCACCAATTCGCTGACCACTGAAATACTTGAGGTGCTTTGCCATGATGTTTCGTATATGAAATTTATCAACAAATCCTATCGATTTCTCTTAATGTTATTGTCGGTTGTTAGATGTGTGGATACACATGCTTTGAGCTGATCTCAAAGTGCGATTCAACATGGTTGACTTTCAGGGTTACACAAGTGATGCTGATACGATGAGGAGGAAGACAATCAGGAAGGCTGCAGAGAACGTCTGTCAGGCCACAAGCGTTCTTGCATCTGACATCCTTGAGGTCATTGTTCATTTGTACTCACCTCCATAATTGATGTCGGAATTGAAATCTTATTTGAGTCAATTATTGCCACCTCTTTTATTTCTATGATGGCCACGTGAATATTATATCATGGTGTGATTTTTATGGACAATTTTCCATTTCCACCAATTCTCTCAGTATAATAGTACACCATTTTGATATGTAAGTAAATAAATAGTGAACGAAACTAAAAAAATAAAAGATATCAGTCGATAGAATGGGAGCAGCTCATATTACACCCGCATTTATCGATCACCCTATGCACTGAACGGGGAAATAATTAATTTCATGAATACGATTAAATCTACCACCCAACATCTCCCATTGCAGCCTGACCCCCGATCATGCCCGCCTGGCTGTGGCCTATGAGCGGGTTCGGAGGGGTGCGGGTGGGGTGGGATATGGAACGGTGAGTGATGTAATGTGGGCCCCTATTTGCAGGGTTACGGCAGCGATACGGGTACAGCTACAGGCAATACGTCCCCATACGGCACCCTGACTCTGAAGCAGGCTGCAGAGGATCTCTGCTCGGCCACAAACAGCCTGGCCAGCAATATCTTAGAGGTGGAGATTCTCAATCATTTTTCCCGTGACATTTTGATCGATTTCACTCCGTTCCATGGGGTTAACGCTGTCGCTGAGCGTCGCTTATCCGAGTGGCTCCCGGCTTACCGTGGCGTTTTGTGTTGTTGTCACGGGGTGCTGGGTCCCTCATGTGGTGTATTTATCACAGGCGTGTCCCGTCTCTTGTAGGGCTACACCAGTGACACCACAGACTGTGACAAAACTCCTCGACTGAAACGTGCTGTAAAGGAGCTATATGTGTCAACCCAAGACCTCACCAAAGACATCATAGAGGTCTATCCCTGTCTTTTTGTTTTTCTCTCTCGATTTTGAATCTTTTTAAATTGCCTTTGATCATCGAGTAATACCTTCCAATGATGCTTTTAGTTATTTCTGATATAGCTTAGCATACTTTGAAGTAGAAATGGTATTGAATGGCTTGGCCGAATGTGGCAGTATGCATCATCCGAGTGCTTAGCGATTGTAGCTTAACTATCTGTTTCCCTTTTAAAGGATTCACACACGGAACATCATGTAGATCGGAAGAGGAAGCTAAAAGACGCTGTCAAAGATGTTGCCAATGCAACCACTGCCCTTACCACAGATATTCTAGAGGTTGATATATGTATTACTGAATTTTCTCAGATGAAATCGAATGAATTTCTCTTGTTTATTTCTTTTTCTTGGTGGCATGATGATATTCATGATTGATCTATAACTTTAGGGATATACAAGTGAATCTGGTGTGAGCGATTCAGAGTTTGAAGAGAAAGTGTCGCTAAGAAAGGCAGCAGATAGACTGAGCCGTGTGACCAACCAACTACATATAAATGTCGAGGTACTTAAAACCACTTTGTGTTAACGTCTTTGGTATAGTCATAGATAAATATCCATTGCGTAAAACCCGGTCGGGGATACCAGTTTTGATTATTTTGAAACAGCTGGTTGTTTATACTTTCATTAGTGGTCGACACAGATTATGATTGATTAACCAGTTTATCTCTAAGGAATTTGATTTAGAATGATATCCACATATCTTGAGGGTATATTAATGTATCGCAACTTTAATAGCATATCATCCCTTTAGTCTTGATTGTGAGCCTTTCCTAAAAAGAGATTAAAAAAATATGAATAAGATGAAGCTGCTTGGTGCCTTCATTAATCGTCTCTCATTAATATTAGGATTACCGGAACACTAGACCAAAGGGAAACCGAAAGGAGGCGCTGCAGTCGGCCGCCCGTCAGTTGGCCGCCGCTACTAACACCCTGGCAGCGGACGTTCTCGAGGTTCTTATCCAAATTCTTCATTTTTGTTTTCCTCAGAATGCCTTTTTCCTTGAAATCATTCCGTCCGCTTGACATTTTCAAATTTGCACCCCTAACATTTGAGCTTTCAGTTTTACTGACTGGAAATTGTTTCTTTCCTGATCGCCTGTTGCCCATGACGATGACAGGGTTATTCGACGGATGGGTACACCACTGATGGTTACACCACGGACGGCGGGTTCACCGATGGGTACACAACAGATGGATACACGACAGAGGGCTACACCACTGAGGGCTACAACACAGATGGCTACATCACTGAGGGCTACAACACAGAGACCGAGGAGGTGATACGACGTGAACGATACGAACGACGAGAAACAATTAGGGAAAAGAAACGCTACCGGACTTCGCTGAAAATCTTTGCTGAGGACCTCTGCCTAGCCACTGCTGGTCTCACGGCGTCAATGCTTGAGGTGCTGAATTACCTTCCCAAATAATCCTGTTTCCTCTGTAAATTCTGGTTTTTTTTCTTTAAGATGCTTTAATAA
The DNA here is from genome assembly GCA_950022655.1 of Alentia gelatinosa. Classification (NCBI taxonomy): domain Eukaryota; kingdom Metazoa; phylum Annelida; class Polychaeta; order Phyllodocida; family Polynoidae; genus Alentia; species Alentia gelatinosa. The sequence continues at coordinate 57,905,643 of OX465579.1, forward strand.
TTTCTTCGCATTTGCCTCCGCTGTCTTTGCTCTTCATTCAGCCACCCGTCCCAATGTGTGATGTATTAACCTGAAGTTGATTCATTGAAGGGCTATGAGACGGACAGAGAGGAGTCTTCAGCAAAGAAGAATCTGGAGACAGCTGCTCAGCGCGTGGTGACAGCCACGAGTATTCTCACCCTTGACTTACTGGATGGAGGCACCATCAGACAGGTTATTGCTTTCATTACACCGCGTGTGCCATTTGTTCAGTCTATTTTTAACACCATTATTCTTGCTTGCAAGAACAACAAATAATAACAGTCGAATTTGTCCATGTTGGTGTGAGCATTGACTGCAGCTTATCAGTCGCTACTCGTAGAAGGCTCAGTGGTTGATAATTCATACTCGGCCGCATTGTAGGGCAAGAAAACCCCACCGACGGAGGAGCAGAGAAAGAAACGGCACAGTCTGCAACAGGCAGTTGAGCAGGTCATCCGTGCCACCAGCAATCTGACCACTGACATGGTCGGCGGACGCCTGCCAGCCAACAAGGTTACACACTAGTCACCTCCTTTGAGCCCTTGTACATTGCTTCAGGGTTGGTTGACCTGCTGCTATATGTTGGGCTTTTTGTACAGAACAACTCAAAAAGCACTTCTTCCTTTATACCCCCATGTTGATAATCCTTGTTCTTTGCTTCTTGGTTCTTGTTAATATCTGATTAGCGTCGTTGGTAGCGATGACCCGTGAATCAGATTTACGTTCCTGCGACTGCTTTAAGAAATTATAATACCGCATTTATACCTACAGGCACCCGCTCCCGTGTTGTACATTCGTATTGGCTCCCCATAATCACACAATTGTTATAAGCACACACACACATTCATATATACACACGGGGTGTGTATAATTGCTAACACAGCATACACACGCCATACCTCATGCATATGACACGTGAAAAGAACTCACTTTTTCCATATATGGATTACCTGACAATCGGTCGGCCCTTCCCGCTTTTAGATTTTGCAGTTCCTTCCTAGTCGTTCTGGTCGCTCACTGAGTTGTGGCCTACCTCGATCACACTTAGTCCTTCCTGGGCCGCGATGTCTCCTAGCCACCCCGCCACCGTGCCTTCCTCCCTCATTTATCATCATTCCCGCGCGTTTCCATCCATAAACCTGTGTGTTCACCCATCTCGCCAAAGCCAGCCCCAGCCAACCCAACTGCCACCATCCACCACCACCACCGCCACTCCACCACACCAAGCGGGGATTCACCACCCTGCTCCCCGACGCCCATCCCTCATTTACCTCTCCCTCCACCTCCAACGTGCAAAGCTCGAGGGCTGAGAACCGGTCAGCGGACGGACGGGTGGGCGGGCGTAGTAAGCAGGCGGGCAGGGCGCGTGTATTATCACCCCCGCCCGTCTACTTCTATCCCGCTCACTCGCCCCCGCCAGCCCGCTCTCAGTCCCCGCCCCGCCGGTTTTGCACGTCCTGCACGCCGGTGATGCACGCCGGGGCTCCGAGGTCGTGCTAAACCGTTGCCTCGTGCCTTTGCAGGGCTGTGCCAGCAATCCTCAGGACGCTGAGCAGCAGCGAGGCCTGCGGAGCGCGGCCGAGGAGCTGCGCTCGGCCACCAACGCCGCCGCCGCCAACGCCATGAAGAGGAAACTGATAAAGAAGCTGGAAGCTGCGGCGAAGAACTCGGCCGCCGCCGCTACGCAGCTTATCAACGTGGCTCAAGCCGCGACGCCCTTTAACAAAGATAACAGCTCGCAGACGCAGCTCATGCAGCAATGTAAGGTACGTTATCTACGTCTCGGCTTCCTTCACTATCCCCTCATCCGCGAGTCGGGCGCGAACCAGGCGCCAGCTGATATGTTGTTTTTAAGCTGTGAAGATAGTGCTCCGTTGCAGCGACTTAAACAGTTGATGTGGATTCCTGATCTGCTGATCTGAGATCCTAATCGATTTCACCTCAGTCGGCGTTAGAGGATGTAGTTTTAGTTCATGTTATCGAAGCCAGCCAGCAAGACAGAAAGCTGGCCATGAGCATCACAATTTGGATAGAATCATGATTCTGATAAGCGTATTTGATTGATCTTGTTGAATGGGGAATTTTAAAGAAAAGGGGTGTATGAAATAAAAAGGAATAATCAAATTGCTTCCTAAATGATAACTCAACCATATATATGGTTAGATCTAATCCTAAGTTTAGCGGTCTGGCCTAATCTCACTTAATCAGATAGAAGCATTAATAGGTAGTTGAATGAAAGTTATGTTGATCCTTGAGCTTTACAACAAATAAATGTCCATGCCTTTAGGTACATTATCGTTAATAGATTACCACTATATGATTTCTGCCGGATTATTTGAAAGCCCACAAAAGCAATGAGGAAATCCCATTACCATGTGGTACAGATAGATCTCATCATGATTAAGTGAATATCCATCCATTTGGATAATCAGGTAGTAATCATGTTGCATATCTCATCCTTCCCCTCCTCTCACCAACAGGCCATCGCCGACCAAAACATCCCCAAACTTGTACACGGCATCAAAGGCACAATGGCCAACCCAGAGTCGGCGGCCTCACAGCTCGTTCTTATTGGTGCCGCCCAAGACCTCATCCAGCCCGGAACCCGCCTCGTGCTCAGCTCCAAGGCGGCCGTGCCCACCATTAGCGACCAGCCGACCAGCTCCAGCCTCACTAACGCCGCCAAGAACCTGGCGGCCGCCCTCACCGAGCTGCGCGCCGCCTCCAGCAAGGCGCAGGAGGCGTGCGGCTCGCTGGAGATCGACGGCGCCCTGGACCAGATCAAGTCGCACGAGCGCGAGCTGGGAGAGATCCGCAAGACAGCGGCGGCGGGACGGCTCGTGCTGCTCCCCGGGGAAACGGTGAGTCACTCGTGGTGCTGGCCCACGTTACGTTGAGTTTGTGGTTCTGAGTAACAGTACCTAGAAATGCATAAACGCTCCAAGCTATATGAGCTGCATACTGAATAAACAATAGCGTAGTGGTAACTGACCTATTTCAAATTTCTGTGACTGTGTATTATGTACTCCAGTCTTCATATGCCTCATCTTACTATGCTATACACATCAGGTTTGTTATAACACAATGTACTGTGAGGCCTTTATACAACCGCTCAGCTCTGAAGACAAATTGTCGGTTAATACTGATAACCATTGAACTGATAGCCTTGTTCTCTCCGTTTGTAGGCCGAGTCTTGCGCCATGCAGCTTGGCACTACGTCTAAAACCGTGGGATCGTCCATGGCTCAGCTTCTAACAGCTGCCGCTCAGGTACGTCTCCAGTCATCTTCTTTTCACAGCCTAATAACCACAGCTAGGTAGAATAGCCAGCTAAAGGTGCATGCAGCCAGGGCGTGTTCCGTTACAATGCAGTCAGTTAGTATAGCCACACTGTACATTTACTGTCACTCCATTGGGTTCCCTTTGGGGGCTAACGTGTCCTTTTAGTAGTACATCCAGTAACACATATATCGCATGGACGTGGCTATTGATTTTATTGGCTACAATAATACATATATTATTACAACATTGAATACTTAAAAGGCAAAACATATTTGAATTAGAGATACATGTATATATAATAATGAGCGACGTTTGTTAATCTACAGGGTAACGAGAATTACACGGGCAGCGCGGCACGCGATACGGCCAACGCTCTTAAGGTTCTGATGCAGTCAGTACGTGGTGTGGCTGCCTCTACGGGCGACCGAGCCCTACAGGAGAAGATCTGTGACTGCGCCCTGGACGTGATGGACAAGTCAGCCAACCTGATCGAGGAGGCCAAGAAGGCCGTGAACAATCCCAGTAACCCGGACAACCAGACCCGCCTTGCCCAGGTAACTATGAGCAGCACAGGTGTATATCCTCGGGGAATGAGACGCATTCGAATCATTATTCAGTAATACTGTTTTGCTTGTATATCCTTAATGTAGTAGCTGAGAGCTGCTCTTTATCACCCTTGCTCACGTCTCTATACAGGGTTTGGCTGGTAACTGCTGCGGCCTCCTCTGCCTGCTCCGAGCTGAATGGTAGTGGAGCAAATGCCATCAACTGTACGCCTCTATAAACAATGCAATAAGACCAGTACTGAATTAGGCCAGATCTATTATCACCAGCATATCATCACGATGACGGAGTTAGTCGCGTCTCCACCGACTGTTAAACAAATATAAATGTGGATAGGGAATTTCATTTTCTCTACTGTGAAATGATTTGCAGCGAGTTGGTTACACAAAATTCATATGATTATCATATGAGATTAAAGAGAACATGTGCATGGTGATGTCATTACTCAATGTACATCGTAATCATAAATTTAGTTGGGCAACAGTTTTATAAGAATAGCATTTTTAAACAATATCAACTGATCAGGCAAATTTGAATTAAACGAATGAAATATTAATGTATTCAACCTGTCTCTATGGTTGCGTTGACATAATAGGTCACATGCGATATTTTAAGAATATCCCCTGCTTCCCCCCCCCCCCATCTTCATTTAAATAGATGTAGAGAGCATACATTTGATATTAATAGCATTACGTTACCCCTGGAGCTCTTATATTCAAATTGAAGACAATGTTCCCATATTCTTTACATACTGGTGCCTGGAAGGCGCATTGTATTCCTTTCATTCCCAAGCACTTTGTATGACGTCACACGACTTCACTTTACCGTTTAATGAGTCGAAATGAATAGGATTTTCGGGTAAACGCTTTGATCATATTCCTATCACTATCACGACAACAATGAAGAGAGTCATAGGTTTAAACAATTTGTTCTACCCACGCATCTGCATACATTTAAAAGCGAAACGGATATCGCCAGTGTCCTTAATCAGTCAACTTTGATGTGCAGCTTTCTAATATATATACAGGTTACGTATGTAAGAGTAAATAAAGATGGAGATCTATAGGCTTGGTTAAATCGTGGATGGGAGTCGCACAACAGGGGACCTAGTGGTAGTAACGTGTTCCTTGCAAACACAGCCTGTCTGTGTTATTAAGAGTCAGCTTATTTGAGATGATTGATCGCCAAGAATCAATTAGCAAGGGACCATCATTAAAATAGAACAATACGTCGTTTGATCTTTCTCCTCTCCAGTGTCTGTAAGTAATGAATAGAAACATATGCCAGCCCAATCCTCCTCTAATAACTATTAGATAGACTGAATTGTGACGGAATTACCGTCCATTGTAACAGGCGAATCGGTACTAAATATATACTTGGGATGCGGCTGTGATTAGATGAGATTTGCACCTGTCTGCTAAGACAGTGATTGATCTGTTTGCCCTGGATTGTACCAATATTTGCCATGGCTAACGCTGTGTTTGTAATTCTCTACAGGTGGCGAAGGCTGTCTCCCAGGCTTTGAACAACTGTGTGAACTGCCTGCCGGGCCTGCGGGAGATAGACCAATCTATCAAACAGGTGACAACGATGAATCAGCGCCTTCAATCTCTACAGGTAAGGCTTCTCCTGGCTTCAGTCAACTTTACTTTTCGGTTTAGAGATTCTGATTCTTTGTGGAGAATGGGACATGAAAATACGAATTTGGAGCATAAGCGGTAGACATAACGAGTCACATTATATTTATGGCACATAGCCTACAGACAAATGAAATCTTAGTATGAAGGTCCAAAAAATATTTGGATTTCAATAATGTGTTACACATATTTGGATTTCAATAATGTGCAGTTATATATTTGGAACATTTATGAACTTGATCTTGATATCAAGATAAAACATATACATTAGACACTTAAACCTAGTATAACAGTGCAGGTAAATGTTTTTGTCTGACTTCAACATTGACAAAACCAGGCCAGACAGTGTACGAATGTTAGGTGGTTTATAATGCACTAAGGTGTTATACCATATGGTATATTAGTGAGGATGGCGAACTGAAGGAAGCAGTTATTTGATACGATAACTAACCCAGAGCTGCTCTTGTTTTACTTACGCAGTTCCCGCCATCAAACCGGAGTTTCCAGGACATCCAAGTGCAACTGAACAACTCGGCTGTGAACCTGAACCAGGCGGCCAGTGAGATCGTCACCTCGTCGCGCGGCCCGCCGCAGGACGTGGCCAAGTCGTCGGGCCGCTTCTCGCACGCCTACACCGGCTTCATGGACAGCGGACTGGAGTTCGCCGGCGCCACGAAGGACACCGAGTCGCGCGGCCAGATCGTGACCGGCCTCAAGAGTGTCTCCATGACCTCGAACAAGCTGCTCGTGGCCACCAAGTCGTGGGTGGCCGACCCTAACGCTCCCAACGCCAAGAACCTGCTCGCCCAGGCTGCCAGGTGAGACGCGTTGTTCATAGGCTACAGAAGATGCAATAGGGTGATCTGTATTAGGGAAAAGACATGGGGTCGTATCTAGAATACATCTCTGCAGGAAGGGCAACAGAGATAGCTCTTGGCAGAGCACTAGCCTGTGGATGAGAGGGTCTAGAGTTCAAGGAACACAGACCGCTGTGACTCATGCTGGACTCCTCTGGCCTCATCTTTCAGCGCCTCAATCTCGCCATCAAGTGACACCAACTGTGTAAAATACTAATATTTACCCAGTAGCAATATCCACGGTAATATCAGACCAAAACTACCTTGCCGCATTAGTGTAACGGGCTAACTGTGAAACAGAATGATACATCCGAAAAATTTAAGAAGTATTCACACACAGATATTTTGTTAAAGCAGTGGTTTTGTGCCGTTTCAGACAAGTGACCGACAGCATAAACCACCTCATCAATGTGTGCACCGTCTCCGCTCCGGGGCAGAAGGAGTGTGATAATGCCCTCAGACAGATTCAGGTCAGTGCTCCGTCAGTTCTCTTTATAACTTGGTCACATTTCCAATTCAGCCATGCTGTTTATATACCCGACTGTTTTTGATGTTGTATACTTTATTTATCCTGAATAACATTCGGCCACTTGGCGTTCTGATATACATCCAGCAGTGGTACAATGCTCTCCTTGGCATATACATTTTTGATAACAATAACAAAACTAATTACTTATATACTCGATCCCGGCCTCAATTCATATCTCTCCTTAGATAGTATAGTCAAGTCCTTCTCAGATTAGGTTCTTCAGTCTTGTAGTAGAACGTGTCTGGTTACACATAAATAAGTACGCATTCACAAGGTTTATATTCGGCAATAATCCTGTCATGTATTTTTATATTCAATCCCTTCTATTGTAAAGTTTAGGAACAGAGAGACTGTAGATAAGCACATCTTTATGTGTTCCCTACCTTAGTGGTGATTAGCCCTGTCCTAATGAACATGTAGGTTTTTAATTTTACGAGAACAAATTGGAAAGTTGCACGAAGTTGGTAATTGCGGCCTGTTTCGGTGCTGCCCCAAGTGAAGGGGAAAAGCCATCAGGTGGTTAATTTGGGTGATATTTAGAGAGCGGATTTCCAAACGCAGGGGACACCCCTAATATTAATTACCCTTGGTGAGATATGGGAAACCACGGTACTGATAGAAATGACTTCTGGAAGAATAAACGGCATGAAGGAGAAATGAAGTGATTATGTTTTTTGAAGGCGTGTTCACCATATTTTTTGGAAATACTCAAAAATATCATTTACTTCCATATCACGTTGGCAGGGGAATTCTTTCTATGGGTATCTTTCGCTTTTGCCAGTCAGGCAAATGAGGTAGAAAATTATTTCCATTCATATTGAAAGGAGAATCGTGCTTCGGCCAAGCAATTCTCCTCTACTCCTTAGCCCCTTTGCATTATTAATTCCAACTGGAATTAAGCTTTTTTGAACATTTATACTTTCGAAATGACATCAGGGGATTTGTTGTAACATTTTTTAGGGGCGACAGGGAGGGAGCTTAGCGCCTGACAAGACCACCCAGGGATGTCTCCAGATAATCAGAGAGGGGAAATTAATTCTTTAGATTTGTTTTGATTCATGATATTGAAAAATACGATTCCTTTTCCTTGTTTGATCCTCATTCTATTCTTCTTTTTTTGATCGTCTAAGAATATAGACAATATAGCTACTGGCAAACACATCTGTCTCTAAAGTGAGGATAGTAGGGGTATTGGATTCATCATTGGATCCAAAGACAAAGACGGGACCTACTCTAGAAACGATGTTAATACGTTATATTTTCACGAATAGCGCCCCACCGTTGAACTTGTATCATTGATATTGGGTGATTCCCAAGAACTCGTTAATAACGCCTAGTGTCATGTAGCACATGTCGCTCTTTTAACTTCAGTTTTCGACTGAACCTGATATCTGGCACACGTTCATGTGTCGTTGAGTGATCCAATGTCGTGAATGTGTTACTGTTTGGGAAGTGTTTTCAATATTGTCCGTGATCGTGGGAACACTACAGATCCAGTTTCAATTGTCAAAGTTTTATTGTATTGGCTTGCCACTATTAGTATTTCAGGATTCTCATCAGGATCTCATATTTCTTTCTTTCTCTCTGCTAACTCCCTCATTCTCTCCATCTCCCCCTCTCCCTCTTAACGAGTCTTTATTGTGCGACACCATTGAGGCTGCATCATGAGATCGGTAACGGCGCGCTGCTCCCTCTCTTTATTTATGCCCCGAAGAGTATCTTCGTTTTCCCCTCCCTATCTGCCAGTATCAGTAATCATCTCTATATATAATAATCCCCTCAGCTGGGAGCTGACAGTATGCAAGTCTCCGTTTTCCCGAAGGGATTCGTTTCTTGTTCATCGTTTAATTATTTGTCTATTAGCCAAGCGGGACTACAAGCCGATGGATAGGGCTCAGAAGGGAGATTTTTTATAGGCTAAATGCAAAAATCATTCACTCAAACATTTCCGAGCTAGCGCATAAATCAAGTTGTAATTATTGGAATTCACCAGAGAGCGGTGTTTAGTTAATAGAGGGTAACGTTTTTCTTCATCCTATCTTTTTTATCTGTGTGATCAGGAAGGGATGCACACCAGGATGCCGCTGACGTCCATGTTTATCAATAATATTCCTGGCCATAGTCATTCCCCTTCTGCCCATCTCTCAAATCATATCGACTAAAAATGCTCCTGCTTTCCTTGCAAAGTCCAACTGGAGCCCAGCTATATTTTTTTAAACAAGTGCTTCATTAGCATAGTCACTGGCGGGGTGGGTGTATTTAGGCCGGTGATGCCTGTGGAGTTAAAGATTGCATTGCCTCCATAGATTAGTGTTGCGTGGCTATTAAGCCGTCGTTTTTTTGTGTGACGGGGGAATAGATGTTTTTAACCGATGCCTATATCCCACACTGCCAGAGGTTCAGGCCTAAAAGGCTGGTGAGTTATGCAATTGGCTTTCCGAACAGAACGGAATTTTAACTTAAAGGTCATCTGGATAGACTTAAATTATAATCAAAACTAAGGAGCAATTCTGCACGTATGAAACAGCTGTAGTATGGCCAAGAGTAGTTTGTCAGTCAAACATAATGATAGATAAATAAATTGGAGAGAGAGGACAATAAGTCTTTAGGAATGTAGCCGGAGTGTTTATCCAGCTTTTTTTGTGTTTAATGTGAGATGTTTGGTTGTGTGGAATATGCCATTGTAAGCGGCGTAGATCTCTCATGAAGTATCATCTACTGGACCACTTCAGGCACAGGCTATAGGCTATGTTAACTACTCCATGCTCGTCGCTATTACCTAGATACATGAGACATAGTTGATATAGCGGTGAAAGAAATAAAACTTGATCGCAAAACAAAGATATACTACTGGATGATTTGCAAGTCCAGATCGCTTCCGACTTGTCTGATACACAAAAATCCAGGCTGATGTCATAGGCATCTTTTACATGTTTTCATCATTCAAGCGAGTTGGTTGAGAAGTAGGTGAAAGCATAGAGTAAAAATGTGCCAGCCCAGAGTGCTGCTTAATACGGGGCCCCAGCGTGTGACATTTACAGGGTGATCCCATCGGCGTGGGGTGCCGCACGGGGTCGCCGATATGATCGTCGGCCGTGCTTTATGAAGGATGCGCAATTTACAGGCCGCATCCCACGTCAGATTGGGAGTCAATATCCATGGAAACCTGAATATGGAGCGGACGGAGCAAATTAGGCGCGGGCCGCCGTCAATATAGAGGTCGAGTCCTGATTTATGTCCGTCCTCTCACAGGGTCAGGCCACAACAGGGAGGGAGGAGGGGATAGGGGGGATTGGTAGCTTCAGGCGGCAGGCGAGTGGTCGGCGGTAAGTAGTTTAGGGAAACAGGGGTGACAGGATGGCAGTAATAGACAGACAGAATTGACAGGGTTAGGAAAGCGGCGGACGATATGGGAAGTAGTGAATAGTGGTAGTAGGAGAGGTGTGTAGTAGTAAGTTGGAGGAGTGATGAGTGGAGCAGACTGAGTAGTGATAGAAGTGGTGAGTGGATACAATGGATGATGCTGAGTGGGTGTGGGTGTGAATAAAGAAAGGTCAGTAACACTGTTGGCTGGTAGGGATAGAGGAGAGTCAAACTCGAAGCGGTGATTTGTGCTTGTAACTCACCAGGGGTACTACTTTTCAGGCCCCAGGAACCAGGCGGATCTGTTGTTAGAATAGCCGGTATTGGTCATCGAGCCCAGGGTAGCTGTGGTGATTTTAGTTATTACATGCGGCCCGCCATCCACTACTTGCGACCGGCCAATCCTCACCCACCAACCACCAGGAAAACACGTGTATACTAAGTGACAGCAATCGGTGGGTGTTGGGAATGGCCAGGGCCTGTTTGGGGAATATCCTGAAACAATACGCTATTAAATTGGGTCGGGCTACGGCACATTCTCGACTGGAGGTCACGCTTCCTATCTAAACCTAAAAGGCGATAGACCGGAAGGTCTAAAAGATTACTAAGCTCTGGATTCGAACGCGGGGCTAACATTGATGCACATCTTGGCTTCAGTGAAACATTTAAAAGAGTGATATGGGTGTTATCCGAAAAGAAATAGGGTTGACGCTCATGGACTCGCTTCCACAGGTGACTGGGCACGTTTTCCCATCTGACCTCCCGGTCATCTGCCACTGGGCAGCAGTGTTTCCTTTTCACGAACAAGAAAGTGCCTCTGATCTCCGGCGGTATTTATTCAACCGGTCAGTGAGAAAGGACTGAAGTGGTGGCTGCCGAGTGATGGACGGGGTGATGAGGATGGCTGAGCTTTGTTTTCAGTGCTAGGGATGCCAAGGATTAAATGGATGTCCTTCGCTGGTCATATAGACTCATATTGAATAAATTAAATAATGTAAAACTAAAAGAGACTATAGTACCTCACCCACCATGCTCGCCCATAGCCCCCGACGAGTACAGACTCCAATGCGTGCACGCGGGTAGATAATGCTGTGAATGGAGGGTTATCTGACGGCAGCTTGGAGGGGGCAGGGTTAAGGAGTAGGTACACATGTAGAGAGGGTGGAAAGGCCAACGTGGTAGCTAGACAGAAGTGGATATATGTATGGATTTACTGGAGAAGGGAAGTGAGAAGACGAGTGGGATTCTAGGACGAGAAGGGTAGTGACCTATCAGGGTGGGTGAATGAGGCTGGTGCTATGGGTGGATATTAGATGGGCGGGGCGGATAGATGGGTATAGGGTTGGAAGATGGGGTGGGTATATAAGCAGTCCTGGAGGGTAGACCGTGCGCCCCTCCCCTAAACCCCATCTGCAGGGATCTCGGTGGGTCCCGCCACTGGCGGAATACAAATCTGGTGTGGTGGGTGCCTGGCACTGAGCCTGGGTCATTTAGTATTGACTGGTGGTGGCGCGTGGCGGCCGTGCCTGTTGATGTAGGGGACAGTCGGCCTGATGCCGCCCCATGAAGGGGATCAGCGCACCCGGCCAGATAGCCAACTCGGATCTGATCGGTTCACACGCCTCCACCCCCAGCCTGACACCCAAGAACCCTGGCGTCATCAGTGCCAGAGTCAAACAGCCGCCCTTCTCACCATATCCTCTGCCCCCGTTACCCCATTCTACCCCCAGCCCCATTCCCCATGTATATCACCCACCTCCCAATCCCACGGCTCCCGTCATTGCCACCTCTCCCTTCCTTGGCATATCCTCCTCAGGCGATATACCTAACCCCTACCACCTGCTATTCACACCCCTAATGTGGGGAGGGAGAACCCTCCTCTGCCCCAATCACCCCTGTATCCACCAACACTGACAGCTCGTACAACGTCCAAGTTACTGTAGCCTACAAGGTCAGCATGAACACACATCTCATTGAGTAGTTGCTCACTGAGGAGACTTCGTTCTACACTTGCCACTCCTCCATTATAGCCCCTTGGTATTACTAGTCGCATATATCATGGATTTACAGGCACCTTTTTTATAATTACCACCCGTCCCTCAGAAACATATGCTTGATCAAGTAAGGGACTCTTTCCTTGCCATTACTTACTTCCGTTATTGTAATATTTTTCTTTCATCAGTCTTGGACACTCGCATCATGACCAGGTAAATAATTCTAGCACTACTTAAATACGAATCGATTCACAGGTATCTTATGTTCAGTATTTGACAACCCAATGAAGTTGCACTGTATTTAAAGGTCAAACCCCCCCCCCCCCCCCCCCAAAAAAAAAAAAAAAAAAAAAACGGGCTTCAATACAGAGACCCATACCCTACCCAACCCACCTCTAGGCCGTGATTGCCTAACGCCGTGCGTCCTATTATAGTTCCCGTTTAAAGCCGCTGGGGAAAGGGTGGCGCTAAGGTCGGCTTTCTAGGCCGGCGCCATGATGGATAATCTGTTCGGACGTCGCGACTTGTGGCCACAGAAGGATATTGGCTGTTTCTTTCCTACGGTCAAAGCGGCCTGCAGGCCGGATCCATCATCATCTCGGCCTACACGGACCCGAAATGCTCCGACCTGCTCCCGACGGCGCCGCTCTTAAAGAACGCCGCATTTCGGATCAATTCTTCTTCCCGCGAAGCCATTAATCTCCATCCTATGGCAGAAATAGGCGCGGGGATGTAGATCACAGGCTGATATTCGCTAATTTAGAGTTTGTGTCAGTCATGTTGGGGTTTAGTTTATAATCTTGAGTCAACGTTATACAGTCCAAACCCCATCCTCACACCCACGCATTTAACTATATATCACATTCAATTTGATAGTGATATCCCAGTGAGGAATATTTATGTTTTCACATTTGCAGTGTGTCGTCTGTCCTACCTCGTATAGTACCGTAGATTTTCAAACGCGATAAAAATCCATTCACTGGACGTTGTTTTTGACAATACCACTCAGATTAGTTTGGTCAGGGCATCAAAGGGCCACCCGCTTTCTCCCAAGCCTGGTTTGTAGCCCCAACCACTACCGAGCATCTCCTCACCCCCTGGTGGTGGTGGAGGTGGTAGTGGTAGTGGTGGTGGAGGTGGTGGTGGTGGTAGTAGTTAGAGGATTCGGGCGTGCTTTGTTGACGTATGTCCCATCAGGCGCGCTATCCATTACGCTGTTCCGCGTGTAAGGCACACCCCACCCCTCTCCACCTCCTTCTGGACCAGCCCGTACTGGTTCACCCACACCCCCCTTTATATTCAAACCACCCACGTCCATCGCTCCTTCTCTGTCCCTGTCCCTCTACACTAGCCCTTCCCTCCGGTTCATGTCCTCCCCGCCTGCGACCCGCAGCTCTATCCATGCTCAGGAGCATGCCCTCATGCCGCGAGCCTGTGCGGCCCATCCAGGTCCTGTCTCGGCCCGGCTCGGCGAAGCCAGAGGGTCCCCCACTACCCACCCTCCGCCCAACCCTCTCGCTGTTTGCCGCTCCCTTTTGTCGTGCGGGGCCTGCGGGCCGTGATGGACGAGCGGCGGGCGGCGGCCCATCACAGCCTCAAGTGGCCGCGCGACGTGTTTTGGGCCCGCATAAATTGGTTGGAATGATTGGGGCCGGCGGAGGTTGGGGCCGGCCGATGGGGTGTCTGCTCGATGGGGATGTGGTCTCTTTCTCTCTCCTTGCCTCGCTCGCCACCCTACTCCCTCGAGCACAGGTCCTCTTGTGTAGACTGGTGGTTGTGGGGCTCGGACAAGGAGTGGTGGGATGGGGTGGAATGAGGAGGTAATGTGGCCAGGCTTGGTCCGTCCATATTAACACACTTATCTTAACGCGTGTGTATGGTAACAACCGGGAAGCATTGCGCACAGGACAAGTGCTAGGCTATAGGAATAGACATGGCTCTTGCTAACCAAAACAGTGAGGCAATCGAAACGGGAGTCTGAAAAAGAACAAGACAATAAATAAAGAATGTCAGGGAGAGTTGGACATCAGAGAGAGGGAGAGAAATATAGTGAAGGTCAGTGGACGGAAGAGAATGAAAGGATAGAAAAACAGAGGACGATAAACCTGACGATAACCCATACACATGCTCTCCACCCCCCACTTGACACCACTTGTACCTCCATCAACAGCCTTGTGCGCTTTGTGCGCAGTGAAAAGTTTACCGGCCATGATTGGGGGCAGGGTGGAGATGGGGATCGAATATTGATTGTTGGTGGGTGTCCTTACCGCCCCCACCCCAACCCCAAACACACACCACCCGCTCTCATTCACCCCCTTCTCCCTCTACCCCATGCCGCACTTTAGGTGGCAGTCTATCTCCTCTTTCTCTTGGCCGCACTATACTCGTGTACTGTGTTCGCCCTCTGTGGGAGATGGATTCTAAACATGCGCAGCTACGACAGAAACCCGACTACCCTGTTTTTACCGGCAATTATTTGGAGAGGCGATCCGTGTAGTGAGAGGATGAGAGGAGCGACGATTTGCCGGAAGCGGCGGTCTGTTGTGGTAGACAATGTGTTCTTTGTCTGAAGCCAACCAGATGAATTGTTCCTCTATACTGGGACCATGGCTTCTGAGCTGTTCTACCAAACGGGTAGCTCAATTGCAGAACCTCATCAACTTCATTCTTGCTTTGCCTCAAGGAAATAGCCAAACGGCATAGTAACAATTCAGTGATCACAACACATAAAGCTTTGGTAGTGTGCCTCAAAGGATAGAGGAACTGGAAATGATATATAGATAGTGATCCTCCACATTCCGATGACCTGATTTTCCTCCTACTGCAAGCGCGCGTCGAATGCTTTTTCCAACCCAACATCCGCTACAGGTAGCACACATACACTGATATAATGTTGAGTTGGTCTAATGTAGGAAAAGGTAGTGAATATATACCTCGGAGATAGATACTTATTAATGTAATTCTAAGATGCTTGGGTGGCATATAAATATCCTATCACACTTGGGTTTTGAACAACCAACTAGAACTACTTTCAGAGGCCATTGAAATATAACTATGGAAATACATGAGGCTGTACAGGTGTTATGGTGGCAGGATTGCCATATGAACCGCAGTATAGAGGTTCCTATGATCTACGGGAGAGGCGCCCGTGCTATAAGGACCTCCGTCCTTCCGGTGTGAGGTCAGAGGGCACGGGCATGTTTCGTTTGTAAATGCGCCTCAGCATGTAATGGCTACATGGAGCAGGAATTGGGATGACTTCTGGAGCGGACCAGTCATTGGAATGAACAAGCCGGATATTGGGAGTGCGGATGGGGGAAGGGGAGGGCAGGCAGGAGGCACTGTGGCATGGCTTCTGTAGGGGTGTTGGGGTTGGACTGGAGGGGAAGGGAGGCTGGGGATCAGATAAGGAGGAAGCTCAATATAGACTTTGTGATGGACGATGCCGCTCGCCCAATCCGCCCGAGATTTGCGCACTAAAAACACGCCGCCTTCAAATTTTACGGATGAAAAGCAGAGCAGATTAGAGTGGGGCCTGTTGTCTCCCCTGGCGTACCCGGGTGGGAGTGGCTGGGAGAGGCCGGGCGAATTAGCAGCGGGCGTTAGGTATAATGAGTGATGGTTATCAGCCGGCGGAGTTCCGTCGCTGCCAGGCCGCATGGGTAGGGGCACCACCCCCTCAGACTCCCTCCTCCCTGCCCGCCAGGCTGATGGGGGCTCGGAGGGGGATTGGGTGCGATTGGGATGAAGCTAGCTTCAGTGTCGACGATATCAATCCACCACCGCTTCCCCGCCATCGTCTTCTTTCCAATGGTCCTGCTTGTGTGTACTCATATAGCAGGCAAGGCATGATATATATATATATATATATATATATATATATATATATATATATATATATATATATATACACACCGCCTAAGCCGATCGGCTGTCAAAGCCCATTGGACAATGCCCGTCCTTTCCATGTGGCGCTGTCGTTGGGCGCAAGGCATTATTGGATTGTCGACGACGTTCTGGTTTGGGACAGTGGCCATGTGGTTGGCTTATTGGAACGTGGCTTGGCATAAAGCAGTCGGCTGTCTGCCGGCGCCGGGAGACTGACCAGGTGTGGGTGGCCCGGGCGTCGGCCCTCTCCGGCCCACCCCACTCAGCCCCACGTTGAGCCGGCACGTCCCCATCTTACAGTGCCCCACATTGCACAAACTAGCCACCTTAAACCTCTGTTTGGCGCTCCACCATCATACTCAATCTCATTTGGCTCCAATGCTACCCCATTTGGTCCAGCCTTGCTACTCTCCACTACCTATTTCACCAAGTCTGCTCATTGCCGCCTACAACCATCCCAAATTTGCCGTGCATATATTGCATGACATTTCAGATTGTCGTGTGCCCATTTTGTCACGACACCTTGGTGTGGAGGTAGCATATCCTGCAAGGATTGCTGCCCACGGGACTCCTTCCTGAGGTTGTATCAGGAAGTTTCAACGATAATCCTAGCAATCGGCCCTCACATTGTTTATTATGCCTGTTTGGCTTTCTTTTCTTCTTGTCACTCGACATCACCGGGAACCCCATGAGAGTAAATAACGTCAAGAAAAGCTGCCAAGGTGTTCTCATGAGTATGATACGCCTCGTTCTAGAGAAGGAAATGGCAAGGCAAATAACCTGATAACCACCTACTATGTGTATTTGACAATTGCCGGAAATGTCATGTTTTGTTGGGCTTGATGAGGTTATTTCCATGTACTGTCTATTTGGAGAAGGATGAGGTTTCTTTTTTACTGGATGAAGCATTTCTGTCATCTCACTCCAACCATCCCCTATTCAGCGACTGACTCTGACTCATGACGAGTCACCCCCACCCCCTCCGTCCCAACGCCACGATGACGATCCCCAGCTCGAGCAGATTTTGGTTTTTAAAATATTGGCCCAAGCTGGTATCGCCTCAGAGGGCGGGGGGACTGAGGATGCGCGAGTGGAGGGAAGGGGGCTTCCGCGACATCATTGGTATACACCAGCGGATAGGCATCGTGGCTTAGGGAAGGGCATTTACGTGAGCGCCCATCTCCATACATATATCTCCTCCTTTCAGTGGCAGCAGTTGCCTGTGGCGGTTGACGTTGGTAGGTGGTCCCTGCCAACGCGCTGCGGCCAGCCGATACGGTGTTGTGGCACTGGACACAATGCTCTGGTATCAGCGGAAGGAAACGCGTTTGCATTGGTACCCAGCAACTTCACCCTTACCCCATCAACAAAACGTGGATTTACAGAGGCTCTTTACAATGAATGTTGAGTGCTGGGAGCTACCTATGCCTAGCACCAGGAACTGTGATTACGTTGAACACCTCGCTAGCCATAGGGAACATGTATGGAAGATCTATAGTGTAGTTATGGGGCAGGCCATAGCGAAGCCATTTTGAAAGCCACCAGAGAAGCCACCTCAGAAATACATAGGATTCGACAGAGAAGGAATCATAAAAATCATAGGGAGTCACTCGGAACATTTGGTGAATAACAGCTAAGTAAAAGTGTAAACGAATATTAGGTACGAGGGAAAGACTTATACGAGCCATTTAGATCTAAGTACATGCTAACAAAGACACGACGTTTCAAGGACATGTCACAAGATGCTTTACGCCAAGTGTCTAGGATTTGATTAGTATTGCTCTTGCATATCCAGATCAATATCAAGCTGGCTTTGATGTGAACCCAAAGACCTAGGGGGGATATGACGCAGAATCCTAAAAAAGAATGTGGCGTTATGTAGCAGCTAGATACAGTGCTCCATTGTTCAATATGGTCCCCTTTGATTCTCAGGAATGACATGAAAATGTAGCAGACTAGGAGACTAGAAGCTTCGAAAGAGGCCAGGAATAGGACCTCGGTCAGCCCATGGGTCAGTATGCATTTTGTGGAGCTAATGTGGAAATATCCAACATAGAGGAAAGTGGCCGAACAGCAAAGTGACTCTGTGATCCAATATTATTTCATACGAGCTTCTATCAACAGCAGTCCCCACACTCAGCCCACCTCGATCCCCATCTACTATTGTATCAGTGGCAGTTTGACGCAAAAGGAAACCTACCAACCTACCCTAACGCTACTTAATGCGATGCAAATAGAAACTCCAGAAGTGATATAATGTTTTCGTTGAAATGGTAGGAACAACTACCAGTTTAGACCACCTATACCGAAAAAGAGAGAACCTGACTCAGAAGTTCAGACATTGGGGGAAGGGATGAAGTGAAGGGAGGCCATTGGTAACCAAAGGGACTGAGTGCTGCATCGTAGGAACCGATTGTGGGCGGTAGCTGATACCGACTTGCTGCTGAATAAGATCAAGCCCGATCCGAACTAGCAGCCCATGTCTCTGTGGACACAGTGCCAATTGATTCTAGCCCCTCCTCCCGAGATGTCCCGGGCCAGCGCCATGACTATGGATGCGGCAGCCATGTTGTATGCTTAACATTGGTTACCAGGGAGACGCCGGGGCAAATATTGTATGAGGAATCACACCGCAGAGATTTGGCGAGGGCCGGGTACCGGATATCATAGCCCGCCCGTCATGCGCAGTGAATGCCGGTTTGTTGCTGCTGCGAGGCATGACGTCACGTCCGCCATGACACCTGTCATCGGCAGACGGGGCGGGGTGAGTTGCTGCGGGCGTTGACGGATTAAGAGCTGCTTGCCGGCACTCCTTCCTGTTAGTCCGGTTAAAACCCGCCTTCCAACACTTAAACACTGTGTGTCGTAAATAAATCCCAGAAGCTTTGATATTGAACTGGATTCGTCCAGACAGGTCAACACTGCAAACCATTTCACAAACTCAGCCTGAAAAAAGAGACGCTGATATGTGGCTTTTAGATTAAACGATTCCGGAGGCAGGCAGGCAGTCAACTACTCATATGTAAAGACTCTTGGTTATGATGAATATCTTTATCGTTCACTGTTTTGAAATCAGAAAAAGGCTTGTTTGGAGAGGTCATAGCATTGCCAATTAAAAAAGTAAAGTCATGTCTGAATCCATAACAGAAGCCAAAGCTTTGATACATGGGAGTTTGTGCAGGAGAGATATTCATGTGAAAGGAGAATACAGAGGAAATCTATGGTGATAAATATTAGGTATCTCTCGATTCTCTTGTGTTGCCACGGGGGTTGAAATCATCTTTCAGGAATTTATATCTAAGGTTTTCTACATTGAAGGTGGTTACTTGCATAGAAAATATCTAAATTGTCAGTTTTTTACAAATACAATATTTTGACGGAATGTACATGGATGATACCTTAACGACCCAAATGTTCACACTGTTCTATGACGAATTCAATTCACTACTGAGTCCTCATAGCTGAGTACTGTTTACAAGAGAATTCATTTGGGTTCTCTCTAAATTCTGCGGTAACACATGTCTTAATATCTACCGCTCAGTTAATCTGCACGGAAATAGAGCATCCATGTATTGACTATTAGTGAATATACTAAGAACTTCCTGCTAATCCTCGGGTGTACCGCTTGGTGAGCGCAGGTGCATGAATGTCTGAGTATGGACTTTAGATAATCAGATTTTATTTTATTTTTTTCTTACAGATGATGCGGAACGTGATCGAAACTCCCTCAGAACCCATCAGCGATGCCTCCTACTTCGAGTGTCTTGAAGGAGTCATGGACAAATCTAAGGTATGTCTTTTTACCATTCATTTCACTCTTGGAGGATTTCTTATATAGCTTTCTTCTCACTACCAATTATCCTCGAATACCGTGGTGAGGAATATCTCCAGTTTTCCCCAGCGATCTAATTTTACTCCTTACATTCTGCTCCGATCTGAGTGCATTTTTATTGCTCTTTGTATAAGATTATATTAAGACTAGCCATCTGTTATTGTTGCATTATTATTTTACCATCAGTGTATAGCACTTGAAGCAGTTTTATTAAAACAGCGATAATCTGATCTCAGGCGCCGCAGGAAAATACCTACTGTAACGTTACATCTGCGCCGCCTCACAAGATCCAAAGCCTGGGTGGCTCCTCCTTTTTCTGTATCATTTTTTCTCCTATGACCATTACGGTTAATTGTTCTCCATAAGCAGCAACAAATGCAGACGCAAATTGATATAATTGTACACTTGATACGTCGAGGATGGTGTTTGAGGAGGGAGACGTGTTGGCGTGGGAGAGAGGTTGGGAGGAGACAGGGGACGAGTCCGAGCTGACAACATAATTCAAAGAGAGTGTACCAGAAGGGAGGCGAAGGGAATGACAGTAATTAAAACCGGGCGGGTTGAATTACATCGGCGTGTTTGGCGTTGCGGATTGGGGTGGTGGAGGAGGGGTCTGGAGAGGGTTTAATCTCATTCAGGCGACGCGTTCACGGAGTTCTCGCCAGGCGGTGGCACTAAAAACAAGTATTGAGCTGAGCATTGCCGACAGTGTTTGTCGCAGGTTGCGTCAATATTGTCGGTGTTCCGACAGGGCCTAATCAGCAATGTAGAGCAGAGGGTAGGACGGGAAATAGAATGAGGGAGGGATAGCCTCTACTAACTCCCTTATCCCACCTGCCACTGTTACCTACACCACCATCGGCACCCATACATCTCTACCACCACCAACAACCGCCACCACCGTCATCGTCACTGGTATGGAGGGCACCATATTCAAGTCGAGGTGCTTTCACCTTAGGACATTTAACTCGGATAGATTCGATTTCTGCGATATAATGCCATTTTCCTTATAAACGATCATTAGATATAATCAACCAAGCACCTCCCACCATTAACAGCATACAATAATGATAAAAGTTACACCCATTATTAGCAACAGCACCAATTAACACAAATGCCAGCACCACTCTGACTTCTACCAGCACCACCGCCATTACAATCACCATTCCCACTACAGCCCGTCTCCCCTACCTTTATCGGCCCTGCCGTCTATATCAACGAGGATAAATTCCCAAATCGCCTGATTGATTCTCCCGTTTGCATCTGCTCGTGCAAATTGCTTGATGAGCAAGAAATCCGTACTTAGCGAGGGATTAGCGACGACTGTGCGTTGTTCGCTGTCTTAATGATGTAGCACAAGGACATGTGGGAGGAACGTGGAGGGGTAGGGGTTGATGGTATTGGTCTGCCTTCAGACAGTCCCTAAACACACTGATGTCCATGACTGCCCGCAGGAATTGCTGCAAGGCGGCTCTCTCATCTCTCCCGATTGGCTTGATGTTTTTCGGGATGTTTTAGTGGTATAATTTTCGGGCGTGAGGCTAATTTGAAATGGAAATTTGCGAGTTAATGCCGCTATAAATCACGGTTGTTATATCCCCATAGAATGCCTAGTCCTGTTTTCTACCCTGATGAATGGCCTGAATAAATGCCTAGATTGGAATTGGCGCCCAACGAAGAACATTGTGGTAACTACGCCTAAGCCACTCGAGCCGCGCACGCTAAAATTCTAACAAATAAAAGGAAAGGCAGTAATTTCGCCTGATTAAAATCAGATCTGACTGTTCAAACACTTTCCATAGCAGGACGTGTGTTTATTGGGTTAGGCTGATGCCGGAGAAGAGGCGGCACACTCCAGAGTTGGGTGAATAGCGTGCTTTGCAAGACTCAGCACAGGGTACAGATTAGAGCTTCTTGTCTTCAGGTCTGCAGACGCCCGGTCACATCCATGGTTGTTGTAGTTTGTATTTCCTAAGTTCCCCAAACTCATTGCGCTCTCCGGTGTCATGGCCAGCTGCCCGGAATAGTCCTTTGGTATTTATCTGTATGAAGAATATTGCTGGCTTTAATTCCTCGACCATGATAGTGGATGATTGTAAGTCCGAAGATGGGGGGACGTTTTTCGGTCTCAATGATTCCACCAAGGCAGGGGAAAATAAAGAGGTGTACTCCTAATGGTATCCTAATCGTCCATACTTCTCTGAATTGAAATTTAACAACATTAATATTTTGAGTGTGATATTATGGTTAATATACTGCATGTAATTCTATGCACTAACTTGTATTCGGCAAGTAAATATTTTATCGGAAACGCCACATACCAATGACTACACTTCCAAGACTCCAGCCAATCTGCCATTACCAATAGGTATGATAATACGCCCCGAAGCACAAGCTTTCATGGGATGGTGATCATACTATACCTGGAGGTGGATTAAGGTTTGATATATAAAGACTTTCTAGGAATAGGTAAATCCTCGGTCTGGGGAAAAATCATTTCTTGCACTGCCATATAGAAAAACGCACTAGTTGTAGCTGAAGCCTGATTGCAGGTAATAAGAGAAATTGACAGTAATTTGCGATGCGCCACCTTACACCGGATCTTACTTAACTGACTGGCGGAAGGGTGCCGTGCCTTCTGTTCTCTTTCTCACCTTTCATTACAGAGAACGGTACCGGTGATATATGTGACTAAGACGTGTATTTTTACATGTATTTCTGTGTGAAGTAAACCCTTCTAAATTCGTCCATGGCATCTCGGCAATGAAATCTTAGGTCGAGCCTACTGTAGATGGCACTCAAGTACAAGCCTTTTAGATGAAGGAGTAGACTATAAAATATTTTGCAGATAATCAATCCACCTGGTCCATATAGTCCCACATGTAAGGGATACTAGGTCCTTCTCAATCTTGAAATGGTGATTTGTCTGTAGGAACTGAAATTGTACCGTTCTACTTTTCAAAAAGGATAATAGCAGTAGTTACATCAGATCTTCACAAGTAAAGCTTGTCAGACGTCAGGATTAAATGAATGGCAAGTGAGATCCGTTGACTGTGTTAAAAAATGATCGAAGGAATGGATCTAAAAGAATGAAGCGATGATAACTTGTTTCTATGATTTCCAATCTCTAAGAAAAGTTAATATACAAATATAGATATGGCTATCAATGTGTAGAGATAGGTAGGTTATTTAAGAAGGAGTATGATATTAATGGATAAAAAAGGTAATTTGTGTTATTGGTAAGCCAAAGAAGGTTACGAAATCGAGGATTAAACAAACACACCAGTGGACCGACAGAAAAACATAAATGGGCTGACATTGACCGACAAATGGTTAAAGCAGTGGGCGAGATAACTGCCAGGCAGACTCATCAATGGACAAACAGACTTAAGGTAATAGATGAACTCATGGTGGGGAGATGGACAGAGGGAGACAGGCTGGTGGGCAGACAGAGCAGCAGGCAAAGCGTGCGGCTATGATTCTCACGTCGTGTCGTTCATTATTCACTACCAGGCTAACAGATCTGTCGGCGGCGCCTAACGGCACGGGCTAAAAGGGGTGTGGAGGTAGACGGGGGGCAGGGGAGGGTAGTACCTGTCCAGATTGATAATACCCCAAGCCGAGCACGGGTTGTGGCCGAATGAATATTACATGCATGTTTGGCTGGACACAATAGGGCACACACAGTGCCCCTACCCCGGCCTATAGCCATCAAACTTTCAAAGGACACATTTCGCTTCAGTGTTTGTCAGCTCGAGGGGAGGCAGTGGGGCTGGGAATCGCGCCGGTGTGGCATCTATCACGTCCCGGCGTGACAGCTCGTTCTTGGCCGGGGCCAGGTGGCGTAAATTGGCGAATAAAATGTGGAAAGGATGCAGCGGGCGCCGGGCCGTTTTGTTTCCCATCTTTCCGGGTTGTTGGCCAGCTTATACGACGCCACGTTTTCAGACGGTGCCCTCTAAGATCTGCCATCATGCATGACTGAGCAGATGACGGCATTTCCACGTCTGTAAAATGGGATCAGAGCTGCCCCTCCTTCCCCGAGATTAATCCCAAGCATTATAGGCCAACACAATTCCAGCTTCCCCCTGCAACCCCGTGGTCTCGAACGCCTTCTCTCCATGAAGGCATTCACACACATCTAATTCAGATGACTGTTGACAGAGGGCGCTTTGGGGTCCGTGCTGCGCTCGCACCTCACGCCTTGGCCGTGTTTGAGCAGCTCGTTAGTACACAGCGGCGACCCGCTTTGTCTGTTCAGTTCGCTGTTTTGCTGTAGTATCAGTTGCTCGTGAAAAAACACACAGATTATGTAGCTCTTGAACTGTGTAAAAAAAAAGTAATATGTTATACAGAGTCCGATTTAAATTGTCTGTGCGTCATTTAGTATACACCGGGGGCCATAGTATCATAATAGAATATCCTTACATAAGGTCAAATCAATCGTATGTTGATCCGCAACACAAAGCAATGTTATCTGTAATGTCAGAGCAGGTTTTAGATTGGTGGTTATCCTGTAACTAGGGTCTGAATTCCCACATAAGTCCTTACAATACCCAGTCATGACGTTATCATAATCCAATATCTGCTACATGTATTACTTTCCCGAGAGGGAATTTACAGTATAGCATAATCTAACTCTGCCAGGTACTGTTACAGCTATTTTTTATGAACCTGCCCCAATAGTCAGGACTGATCAACGTAACTTCTATGGAAAACCTAATAACGGCGTGGCTAATTCTGTTGCAGATTCTTGGTATTTCTATGACGGGCATCAGTAACCATGCTAAGCAGGGCGAACTCGACCAGTTCTGCGATGCCGTGCGGTCGTTCGCCAACTCTGTCAGCGGTCTCACAGAGAACTCAGCCCAGGTAAGTTTATATCATGAAACATATTTTTCACACCAAAGGCAGGATTAGTATAAGCATACTGTTGTATGCTAGCTTAATGGTAAACATATCTTATTAAAATGACATTGTATAAAAAGATATTTGGTATCGTAGTTCTAATATATCAATTCGTAGTGAGCGTGTATTTGGCATGTCATCTGTATTTGAGATATTTCTACGAATTGCACTATAGTGAAAAACAGTGAGGAGAGATTTTTTATATTGAGACATACAATTGAAAATAATATGAGGACTGCATAAGAAGGAAAGCGAAAAAGGTGTTTCATTAGGTATGCCAGGTGGCTCAGTCTAAGTGTACATCATTTCGTTCATATGCACATATCTTCCCATGTCAAGGAATAATCATTGCTTTGCCCACCCAGGCTGCCTACCTTGTTGGAATTGCTGATCCGGCGAGCGAGCCAGGAAGGCCTGGCCTAGTTGACAGCTCTCAGTTCGCCCGCGCCAGCCAGGCCATCCAGATGGCATGCCAAAACCTTACCAACCCCACGTCTTCCCAGCAACAGGTAAACTTTTCAATTACCACCTCTTCCCTGAGACCTGGCCCGAATGACTAAGTGTCCCTTATAGGATAGGTCGCGCTGTGGACAGGAATCGCCTATTGGCTGCCTGTCACAATTGCCCTTTTTCATTCATGCATCGTGAGATTGTGATTATTCTACAGCTTAAAAAGAGATTTAGATATGCATGGAAGTGATGCTTTCCTGTGTTTTCCTTCGCCCAATTGTGCTGTGAAGATCAACTCCTAGGAAAGAACTAGTACGCTATTTGGCCGAATATAAATTAAGATATTTAGTTATAGGATGGTAAAGCTATGCGGGACCTCGCTAAAATGGCGAGATTTTGTTCTTTATTAAAGGTAGACATACATGTTCTTCTATTCAGATTTCAGCAATGATACTAATATTGCTAATAAGCTACTAACATTTTTATGTTTTGCCTCCAAAGGATTTTAAAGCTATGGTAAGCAATGTTGATTTTAGAGTTGAGTTGTAGTGATGTTATCCATTATTGTATTTGCATAAAACAACTTGAGTATTGTGATTGTTAGTTTTATTCTCGAGGAGATTCGAAGCAAGTTGGTTGTTTAAAGAAGGAATCATAAGTCATTATTCCTGACTTATCTTGCATGCATAGAAATTAAATTATACATTAAATAATCATCGAATACTGTGTCTAATGGAAATGGCAGCAGGGCCATGGCTTATGATTCTTTAAATGCATGTGTCTGGGCTTATTTTCTCCGCTGTCAGTCCTTTGATCTTGTTACTTAATGTTACATTCACAGTACAAACTACACGTGCTACGCGCAAAACCAAAAAAATCGGTAAAGGAAAATCTCAAGTAATATAGTTACAGTCCCATATGCTATGATCCCCTACAAATTTTACTACTAGGCAGACCTACTCTGCCATATCTGATAAGAATAAGTAGAACCCAAGCAGTGGTTTATTTCTCCACCACCAGCATTATCTTTATTAGTAATTAAGGTAGAGCCTCCAGACTGAAGGGAGTTGGATTAGGATTAAGGATACAGCCTCTATTCTCATGAAGGTATAAGGTCAACGTCGCTTGTATACTGATAGACTGCTATATGTAGGGACATGGTGCGAAGGCTTAATTGACCTAGGAACTTTTATGGTATATAAAGGGAATGATATATAACACCTGAGGGATGCATGAAGAATTTTAGCATGGGGTTGTGGATAAATGGCAATGTCGTGTCCAACTGTCTGCCGCAGTTGGTAAAGGGATGTATATGAACAAGTTGAGAATGAGATAAGACCACCGAATGAATCAGCTTAATACTTATACCTATCCATAACTTATTGTTTTGATTTCGATGAGCACATACTCGTGAATTGCTTTTGACTTGGTTTAGGAATATAAGATATCAACGTATGCTCAATTCAGGTTTATTGTATAGGATTTCTTGAAATGAATGGGTAATAATTTAGATTGAGCACCTAATTTTATTCGTTTATATGATGGATGGAGATAGGCCGACCTGCATTAGCGTTCAGGTCTACCTATCTCCATCCATTATATGTGAATAAAATTAAATGCACGTCTACATATGACCTTTATATGTACTTGTGTGGAGATAACTAGATTAAATACAAATATACATACCTACTTACATGAGCCATCAAAGCCCTCCATTTTATCAAAGATAAGATCAACTGAATAAAACAGGGTGTTTTATGGTGAACCTTTGCTAGCTGCTCCTAGTAGCTGGTGGTATGTAGCACTGTGAAGACAGCAGATTTGTCATAACCTGAGGTTAAATCTGTTTGTCTCCGTCAAGGCGCATGTACGCCTTCAGCGAACACAGCAGGTAAGGCGCGAGTGACGTCACCTAACCGCTGTGCTCCTTTGAGTAATGTCTGACCATTAAAACTCTCGCACCTAAGCCACCTGAGTAATTTGTACTTCTGCACACCTAACGGATACACACAACATATACTCGAATAATACCATACGCCTCATGTTTCTGATGTGCTACCCTGTTTTGTAAAGACTGCTGCCTAAAGGAGCTTTGCCAGTTCCAACAGTGTTTTGAGTTATAATTCAGGTATATGCCTACTACGGTTTCTAATCATCAAACGATGTGACAAAATAACACAGCTAGTATGAAAGACAGACATCTCCCATTGGTGTTGGTTAAGCGAAGAGAGGGAAGGATTCTATTCCTTGAAACGAGTGTAGCTTTTAAGTTATAATCATCGGTTTGGTCCCTGTGATGAAAATCTATTTCACTTTAATTTTTCTGCTTTAGAATACCAAAGGATACATATTCTAAAAGTAATATTTCCTTTCCTTTAAAGGAACAGCTACATATGTGTATGTACAGGGTAATTTCCAATCATTTGTACATAAAATGTTGACGTTTCGTGCACCATAACGTGTTTTACGACATTAATACCTAATACCTAATAATAGATAAATCGTAAGAAATAACTCCACGTTCAAGGAATCTCTCATACTTTGCTGTTGTCCACACACTCTATTATCTTAGGGTTTCAGATTCATTATTGGGCATAGGCAGTTGGTGATGGTGTAACATACAATTGCAAATAACAATCGTGTCAAACGCCGATAGTCTTTCTCAGTCCTGGAACTCCAATTAGCCTTTGGGGAAATTCTAGATCGCTTGCCGTTTTGTTGGCCGAAAAAAAGCAATCCAGCATATTCATTACCCCTTTTTTTTCAAGAAAAAAATACGAATGAGAACAAGCTAGCGTGTGCAAGAAAAATCCCTTAAAGATCAAATCGGGACATGGACCTGAGAGGACATTTGAAAAATGGAGACCTGGTGTTTGAGTTGGAAAAATCTTGTTTATGAAATTTGTCATTTTGATGAAATATTGCAGTCATTTTGAAAGGTCATTGTTGAAGACGTTTTACGGTTATTGAAGGTGGAGGTTGAATAGGGAAAATTTAAGGTGTTGTTTTGTCTAGATAAGTCTATTAATATGTATATACAATAGCAAAATCTTACGGAGATTACTTACATGAATCTAGATATATATGAACTTTCTTACTCGAAACGGTGCTGATTTACAGACCGTTACAGCAAGAGACGAGTATCCTCAAATAAAAGTTACATATATATTGATGATGATAATGGTGGTAATATTTGGATCTTATAGTCACGTGACTAGGAGCGATGCGATAGTGTGGGACATGCGGGATGCAAGGCGGCAAAATATCTTTTTTATGAAAATCTGATTGGGGAATTCAGTGTTGGGGACGATGAAGTATCCGACGTTCTGACTCTGAAGAAGCCCCGGCGCGACATAGACTGGCCGCGGTCGGGGAAACAGAACGCCGGCTTCGGTTTTATTGCGAACCGCACGCCGTAATTTAACAGCCACCGTCAGGGATCGGAGGAGTCGTCCCAGAACCTGCGTGGGGCAGTCATATTCATTGCTCGTATTGAAACTGGCCCTGGAACTGGCCATTACTCCCTCGGTATGCTACCGGCACAGCAAGACGGAGCCTCCGCCGCGCGCGTCACCACCGGCCGCGTCTCGAACTTCAAAATCGTATATGATTGCTTGTTGCGCCGCATGGTGCCAGAGGGTAGAACCCACAGTGCGAGTTCTGGGGTTGGGGGAGACTGTTTTCTCTGTAAATGACATGGCGCCGCCATAACCGACCCGGGTAATGTTAAGTAAACGCGTTATCCCCGGTTGGAGAGCCCCCGAATGGTGTTTTGAGGCCCCAGCTGGGCCGTGAGGAGACCTCCTTTTAATAGATCCCTCTATGGGGTTCCCTCGTGATGCCCGCGATAGGATAGTGATGGCGTGTACGGTTAGAGCAGTGATTATTATTACCGGCGGTCCAAGCTATCGCACGCAGGTTATTTGGCTGGAACAAACATTTATAATGCAGAGGATACTGTGGAAATCTTGATGTGTGGTTGTTTGTTCAAGAAACCTTTGCAAGGTCAATCATCCAGTTCCCATCTACACTGACCGTTTGTCACCTTGTAAAATTTAAGTAGCACTTACTCAGTGATGTGAGAATGTACTGGTTAATCATTCCCAGACCAAACCTATTATCTGCACATCAGATCCAAAGTTTCGTTGGATCCTTTTGAGTTTTTGGTACAAATATCACATCCCAGCCCTGCCTAGCCATCCTTACTCTTCATGTACCGATCCTATGGTACTAAGACTTGGTACCAATGATTTTTAAGACCACAAAACCAACACCCACATCACTAAAACCTGTCAATTTTACCTATCATTATTTACGACAACTATCTACCCATCATTTCCATCACCACACACCATAAGATAGGGGTATTCATTAAGTTTACTCTTAACATCATAAATATTCCGAATCACGTTCAAGGTAAATGTGCCTAGGACTGATTGGTATTAAAGTTTATTTTCTTAGATCTTGACCATAATGCATTGCACCACACCTAGATAAAACGTTGTTGATTGAAAGTTACTATAACATAGGGATTTGTAAATCATATCTTCCTCTCTTTATGAATATAAACGGAGAGTGCTTGAATCAACATCTCTGAGAGAACAACCCACGGGTGACCAGTTGCATGACCCTTCTGCCCAACATGACTGTCCATAGAACTGACATTAAGAAGCCAGGTTGCATTTTAACGATCCGATCAAATACACGAAAAAGCACAGATCTTTATCATCGTAGCGTCTTGGATCGACGTGAAATCCGAGCACTGGGTGGTAATAAAGGGCCGCCTCCTTAAAGCACTACCGCAGTGTGTCCACTTGAGGACCTCAGCACCCCCGTTCTCCCATAATGATATGGACAATAAGTGCAGCTGTGGAAACCTTATTGTTTTAAGTGGCAGTTTGCCAAGGGCCTGTGTTCTTTCCGCTGCGCATTGCAGACGAGGGAATACTGAATATTTCAACTGAAATTTGCATCGCTTCTCCTGATCTTTCGAAATCAAATTATCCGCGACTCATTTCGAATGGATGCTGATTAGATGAAGATAACGATTGAAGAGAGCCAAGATTGATGCATTTTGACTCTGATGCATTTAATCTCGTCGTTCCTGAGAGATAGGCTCTGGTTCAAGCTTTGCAGATGTGACTGAGACAGAAATGTGACACTACAGTTCATCTCTATAGATATGCCAAATTACATTTTTGATTTTTTTGCCATATTGTAACACTGAGCCTAGTACTTGTCTAATTAACCTGCTATATACCTCTAAGCGCCATTGGTGTTCTTAACTGAAAAGGGCTTACAGAAACTGTAGTACCAGTTGCAAATTTCCTTAAAGCTTAGTGTACAGTGTTGCTGGGCAGAGAAGTGGCTTAGAGAAGAGTGATTCTATCCAACACCTCCCCTCGTCACCAGCAGCCTCCCAGATATATCTGGCTCAAAGCGAAGCAACATGAATTATTCAGAGGGCACCGCCATGAGAAACAAAGCAAGGAGCGGGCATGTAGCGAATTATTCCCTCCCCGTGCCTGCCTTGTCAGTCGACTCTGCCTCCAGCTCCGTTGTTGCTGGGAAGCTGAGGTGGTGTGTTCAAGGTGTGTCGTTTGTGTTGAGGGTGGGTTAGTACCTAAACAATGATGCATTCAGGCAGCCTTTTGTAGCCCGCCTACAGAGTCTGCAGTCTGCCGATTTGACATGCCATTTATACTGATTGGCCTTGTTGATCGCATTGCATCCTCCCTTTGTTGGTACTTCTTAAGCCCACGGCATAATGTCGTTATTTTCGTGTTAATGCATCGGGTCGCAAGTAATGTAAATATCTGTTTTAATTCAGAATCCTTTGAAGAAATTTCGAAATTCTTTTCATTCGTTCTTTAAACAAAAGATAATACGTGCTGTTTTACTAGTCAATTCCTTGTCTTATTTGTGCCTAAATTAAATCTCTCTTTGCATGCAAAAAAAATACGTGAGAGAAAGGAAAAGGGCGGTTGGTTTATGGGTGCTCGCCTTTAAAGGATTTACATTGAACTCTCTCTTTTTCATTTGCTCAGGTGTTGTCTGCTGCCACCATTGTTGCCAAGCATACCTCCGCTTTGTGCAACACCTGCCGACTGGCGTCCTCCAAGACCAACAACCCAGTCGCCAAGAGGCATTTTGTCCAGTCAGCCAAAGATGTGGCCAACAGCACTGCGAACCTCGTCAAGGCAATCAAGGTTTGTTCTTACAATACTTAATGGAAATAATTAAAGATATTGTTTAGTCCCTTCATGGAGAATGTTGATTAGAGGAACAGCTGACATTTACAGATGACAGCGATCAATAAATTTGCCTTCGCGAAACTTATACAATCTAATCATTCATCGAAATGTTGAGTGAATTTGTAAACAGCTATTTAAAACTGATAGATACAGGAGGAAAGGACATCTTGTAAGAAAGCAAAGTTATTCCGGGAATGGCATGTATACTACATTGATTCATGCGAAATCTTATCTGTGCAGTGCTATGTCGGCGATGCCCAACCGATGTTGACTTGTTTTGTTCGACATTCCAGGTGTTGGACAACGAGTTTAATGAAGAGAACAGACGTAGGTGTGCTGAGGCAGCCAGGCCCCTAGTCAGCGCTGTGGAAGAACTCACCACATTCGCTTGCAGCCCGGAGTTCGCCAGCGTACCCGCCAAAATAAGTCATCCAGTGAGTATATTTTCTTCACATGAGCGCCTCTAATGACATCTTATTTGATTAAGAATGGAGGAGCAGCCTTTGTTGGAATACTCAAGTGGAAACTTGGGAATCCGTGCATCAAAGCGAGTTTTTGATGGGAATAGAAATGAGCTGGTTTTGTTATCTAATGGCATTGCGTACTTAGAACATCACATCTCTACATCTTAGAAACAGGAGAGAATGCTCTTGGAGAACCTTTTCGAAAGCTGGATACAAAGGGATCAAAATCTAAGAATTTATCAGACATAGATCTTTTTTAATTTTGCTCTTTTCAGTTTAATTCTTTGATAGCAATAATCGACATATGTTTGGAAGTATTTACATTGTTCAGCTGGTGAAAAAAGATAGTTTGTCAATCTAATGTATTAAATGATAGTTACCTTGAAACTAAGATACAATACTCGACCTTATCCTCAGTAAAAGCGCCATTTTTTATGTTGACTTCAACTTTGTCAAAGTTACTTCTTATATTAGATAGGAATATGGTGTAATACTTAAAAGAAGAAACCAACGTAATCTACAGCAGTTGACATGGTGACTATTTATAATATGATGATTTCTTTCTATCTCTGTTGACACTATCTACCGTAGATGCCACTTATAGATAACTGAACTTTCAGTTCTAAAATTCCTTACGATGATTCTACTTGTTCCACTCTCTCCCATTTAGGCTAGGAAGGCGCAGGACCCGATCCGCTCAGCGGGTATACAGCTGGTGGACGGAGCGTGTCAGATGGTGCAGGCCGCCAAACAACTGGCCGTCAACCCCAAGGACCCGCCCACCTACCAGCAGTATTCAGCACACTCCAAGAGCGTGTCCGACGCCATCAAGAGCCTCGTGAGTGCCATCAAGGACTGCGCGCCGGGCCAGCGCGAGTGTGACTCCGGCATCCAGGGCATCAACGTCGCTATGCGCGACCTCGACCAGGCGTCGCTGGCCGCCATCAGCCAGAGCCTGGCGCCGCGCGACGGCAAGTCGCTGCAGGCCTTCCAGGACCAGATGCTCAACGCCGCCCGCGAGATCCTCGAGAGCGTGGACTCTGTGCGCGACGCGGCCAAAGGCGAGGCCGAGCGGCTCGGTCAGCTGGTGAGTGGCTCAGTGAATGCTGCGAGCAGCTCGCCGTCTAAAACCCCATCCCCTAAATCTTAGTGTTACCTGCGTGGCATAAAGTCGACTTTTTTTCTTCTCATTTTTATTCACAAACATTGTTTGACATACAATGATGTCCATATATAATGGGCGTTCTTCCTTACCGCTGTCGAAAAATATGTATACCCATATTGCATATTGGATGTGTTGTAGAATCTCCAATGATTTGTAAACGATGTGAGGCGATACTAAAAGCATGTTCCCCTATAAGTGGTCAGTCATGATAGAAATATGTGATGTTTCAGCAGAACCCATGAACATTGTAACCACATCGTATACTGATGTAGGTCTGTCTCAGGTGCTAAATAGCATAAATATGTGTAAACATAAAAACACTTTCATCGCCATGGCTTGAAAATCGATTTCTGATTAATATCGTCCTTTCTTGTAATTAAGGTCTCTCGCCTCGCTAACTACATGGAGCCTCTCGCGGCCGGAGCGATCGGCACAGCCTCCAAGACGGTCAACTCGAAACACCAAATGGACATCATTGACCAAACCAAGTCAGTGGCCGAGTCGGCTCTGCAGCTCACCTACGCCGCAAAGGAGGGAGGTGGTAATCCTAAGGCTGTCCACACACACGGCACCATCGACGAGGCGACGGACGGCATTAAGGAGGCCCTGCAGGACCTCATTAGTACCATAGAAGAAGCCAATAGCCAGGCCGGCGTGGTCACTTCTATGATAGACAACATTTCACAGGCAATAGCCAAAGTACGTGCCTTCCTCACTATCTCTTTCTCTAATCTTTCTCTATATATACCTTAGGGATGGATGAACACGACGTCATGCTGGGATTAATCGCTCATAATTCTAATTCGATTCATATCAACATTATCAAAGTAGTAGTTATGGATTCTAATGAGCTTGAGCCCCTTTCACTGAAGAGTACTTGGAAAATCATTCGACTTCTCCAGAAGTGATCTCATAAGTATTGTTTATAGACTTCATGTTTTTAATCGTGGTACCGATGCCGACCCAATAACACGATGCATTATCTAAAATTTGTGATTGGTGCATTATCTCACATTTTGCTTTCAGACCGAAGGACAAATGTTAGCAACTGAAAATATGTCCTATGTTGACTACCAGACGAATATGGTCAGGCTAGCAAAACAAATAGCACGAACGGCACAAGATATGGTAAGTGGAAACGTTGCACACACACACACACATATATTATATATTACTGGTGCTTTTGAAGAAACAATTTCTAGATTTCTGTTTAGATATACCTTTAGATGACGTCTAGTTCATATGAACGAAGTTTACTAAAGGTTACCGGTGGTTGAATAATGATCGAGATGCCCCGTTTGGTACAGGCGGTTGCGACCATTGTCTTCATACTCTTGTTATTTCCAATAACAAGTTTATTAATAAACGCAAAAATATGGATGACGTTTTTTATCTTAAAAACAAGGTTCTAAAGTTCAAGGTCAGAGCTTGTCATTTCATAATAAAATTGTTGCCAGAAACCTAATTCCCGAGATTTGCCATAGAAAACGAGGTCAATTTCCTTTGCACATCTTAAATACTTAAGTCATGTGTACAGATAATGTTTTATAGTTTCATAGATAGAACCCTCTCTACCTTTTTAATTTATGGTAGACTTCAATCCTTTAATCACAACGCTTTTGCATTTCAGGTTGGAAAATCAGGATCAAATGTGGCTGAATTAGGAGGATTGGCCAATCAACTAACCAAAGACTATGCTCAGTTGGCCAACGACTCGTGTGGCTCTATGGCTACCTGTTCAAGCCAAGAAGTAAGTTCTACCTGTATTATTTAGGAGAGGAATGTGTGATTTGTATAGGAAAGACTCACTTGTTTCAGAGATGCAATAAATATAATCTAATTACAGATTATAAAGTACATGGCTAGAGCCTGCCGATTACAACCGATGCTACCCTGAAATGGCACCCCCTGTGATACCTAGAACCACTATTTATTAATAAAATAAAATAAAATCTTAAGATAACGATGCACATGTATTTATTGTCTGCCAGGAGTCTACATAAAACTGAATGAGTCTTAATCTAGGCCACCGTATGCGATGACTTGAGTTTGGCGTAGTGATTTCACGAGGCGAAGATAGCAAACATTTCAATGGGCAAACGGAACTTTTTTCGTAGAAGGTCACATTTTGGTCGCTGATTGGTCAAATCGTTGGTCACGTGATTACAATTCCCTATGCCACTAGTGGCATACGAAAACTCAATGTTAAGCCTATGGGATTTTATGTTAGTTGTAAGATACTTTGTAAAATTCTATGATAAGGCGTAAGACTAAAATATAGTGCCGTATGCCTCATTCCTTTCCAAGCTTTCTTACTTAGCCTCCCATTATATATATTTTTCCCCTGCCAACTCCTATTTCTTCGCGGCCTTTGTGAAAGAACTAAATGGTTACGGGTTTTACAGAGCTCCTTGGTGGGATTTGTGTTTGTTCGCATGCCTCGTTTCAGAAAGTCTCCTCTGGGAACAGTTTTCTACATCCCGCTCCTAGTGTTTTTTGCGAACCCTATCCCGCCCCCCGTTCTCAAAACACAGCCAAGCTCCGCCCGTGTGGCATCCTACTAAAATGGGCTTTCTGAGGATTTAGGCCGATAATAACATTCACCAATTCTTTGTTCATAAGATTGCTAATGAGTGTTGTCTTTTTTGACAGATTGCTTATCGGATCCGGACGGCGGTGCAGGAGCTGGGAAAATCGTGTATGAACCTCACACAGGATGCGGGCAACTTACAGTCTAACCCAACAGACGGTTTTTCCAAGAGGGACCTGGCCGACCACGCTCGCCACGTCTCAGAGAAGGTAACAACGGTACACTCTACTCTCTCCCCTGCAGCCCCGTCCCCCATCCTAATCTAACATTTTTTAAATTAATTTGAAACTTTAACAAAAAAGAAAAAACCGTTTAAAAAGTGGTGTACATTAAAAGTTTACCGCTGGCGTCGTCACGCATGTTAACCTGGCGTAGTAATGTAACATGACTCAGCCACGGCCGAGGCGATTCCCCACGTCCGTCTCATTGACTCTGCCTCCACGCTTTCATTAATGATTTAAATTGGGTCAGTCGCTGATTTAATCTTTTTACACGAGGCGAAAAGAAACCCCCGGCACCTCCCCTGGGGAAGTGGCGCCGGCCCGAGGTAAAGAAGATAGAGGTGTTTTTTTCGGTTGAGATGGCCTTGGCTTCTTGGCCAGTCGCCGTGTTTATCTCTACTGTGCGATCTCATCTGCATGTTGCTTCTCATCTTCTCTTTTTTTCTGTCCACCAATAAAAGTGACTTCATTGTATTCTGTCCAATCAGACGGCCATCTTTCTGGCTTCCCTTCACGGAGACGGGCGTCAGGCATGTATAGCTTGCCGGCTCTACAGGCATTCAACCCTGACCAGACCCCTTTTTCTTACCATCATCGGCTGCTTTTTTACTTGTGTCCTTCTCTCCCTGTTGTGTCCATCCGTCTTTCGCAAACTGAAATATTTCTAATTAAAAGGGAGCTTTTTTAAGCAACAATTTTCTTTCAAGTATTGATTTTATATGATTTTTTAAATCTTTTTTTAATGTTATTTCCGTTGGAGAAGAGTCACACTAAAATGATCTCAAAACTGGAATTGCACCAGCCGCAGTTTTGTTTTTATCTTCTGTACCTTTTTGTCCTCGCTGGTTTAAGTCCTTCTCCTCCTGTCTGGTGATCCTGTTTAATTTGATTTCGAAAACACACTTTGGCCTAGCATTTACCAAGCACCCTCAGTCAGATCAAAAGAACATTAGATTTAGAATCCATACCCCCTGGTGAATATGCTTAATGGCACTGAGAGGCACTTTAAATGATCCAACAGTGTGGATTCACTGTTAATCCTCCCTTATTTAAGACAGATTTAGGTAAAGCTCTCCTACTTTGCGTAAGTCCTTACTCAGGAGAATCATTTTACAGGAGAATCATTTTACTTGGTAATGCCCTACCCAAAGAAATCTCCTCCTGGGCGTTAGCATTTGTACACAGGGAGAGGATGTAAGGTACCTCAGATGAATAAGATTCCATATCGTTTCTGTACTTGAGTATTTGACTAGTGTTACTTTTGAAGCACATTGAAAGTGAGCGATGTATGGATATTACTTGTGAGGCTGTACTGCAGTGATAGAAGGTAATAGATTGAAAAATAACACTTGAGAGAGTGTCTTTTCGTGGTGATTATCTCCTACTTCAATATATATGCGAGGTCTAGGAGTTCATGTTCAGTAAATAAATATACGAATAAATGATTTCAAATGTCGATAGAATTATATGTATTCATATTATAAACCTCACTAATATTAGACATACCTCGCGAACTTTATGATTCGTCAATGAACCTTCCATATTGCACCTATGTATGTCCTATGATTAATCTGTATGAAATGATCCCAAAGCTCTAGATTGATTACTATGATGAAAATATTATTTATAGGGATATCCTATATCGAACAGAGAGCTATGCAATATCACCTTAAAGGCAAAAAAGTAGGGACCACTGTAATTTATATTTCTTATTTGTACTTGATTTCGATTACGATTGATTCTAATAGGAAAGAAAATTTTCTTCAATCTTCTCTATTAGAAAGTATGAAAGTAATAACTTTTCTAATGTTCTGCATTTGTCCTTGACTAATCGGACAGTAGTGTAACGACAACATATGTGATTACCGTTTGTAAATTGTTTCTGGTAACGAAATAAATATATATCTAAAGGAATCCGGACGATTTGCCTAAAAAGTATAAATCTATGCGCATAGGGACGGTAGACGTATCATAGGACTTATTTACATACATTTGTAATACTAAGTATTTTTGATTGGTGAAAAGGAAATTCCCTGCAACCCATGATTGTAGCAGACCGAACCCAAACCGTAGACATAGGTGAACATTGTGTTAACGTTGCCCCTATCCATCGGCAGGTGTCGAAGGTGTTGTCGGCACTCCAGGAGGGGTCCCGCGGCACACAGGCGTGCATCAACGCGGCCAGCACCGTGAGTGGCATCATCGGCGACCTGGACACCACCATCATGTTCGCCTCGGCCGGCACGCTCAATGCGGAGGGCGATGAGTCCTTCTCCGATCACAGGTATAAAGTCTACTTTGACCATCACAGGTACTCGTACACCCTTCTACCGTGTCCG
Source organism: Alentia gelatinosa (assembly GCA_950022655.1). Lineage (NCBI taxonomy): Eukaryota > Metazoa > Annelida > Polychaeta > Phyllodocida > Polynoidae > Alentia > Alentia gelatinosa. Next base: position 57,944,000 of record OX465579.1, read on the forward strand.
CACTGCACTGCTGCATCCGACCCGCGTTCGCATGCCGTTGTACACTCAGACGATTACGGCTAATACTAGTAGTACCACATTTAAGGAATTGTGATTCCTTTTAATATCTTGAATCATTGAAAATGTCATCGGTATTATCCCCTCTATATATTCCAGATTCATACTTCACCCAACACCCCTCACTCATTCCCATACTGGTGTTTTTTCTGTGTCTACTGTTATTTCGACATGTTTTCTCTGTGTGTTGTTAAAGCGAAGTCAGGACTAACACTATTATGGTTTTATGCTCTGTTCCTGTATCATTATAAACAATCCGGGGGACAAATAAAAAAGACATTAACATTTCATCAAACGTGCATACTTCGAAGGAAATAATTCATTTTTGATTAGAATGTTTTCTTTTCTCAAAATCCCTCAGTGGTTATGGATATTATACAAAGTCATACTAACACAGTAGAATAGTATTCGATTCTAGACGATAAATGATGAAGCTACTAGTTGTGGTTAGAAAATAAAGTCTCACCGAACGTACTAACTCCTGTTATATAACAGTGTGAGATGTATGTGTCAAAACTATACCTCATATTCACTCTTCATAATGTGAACGTGTGTTTATCCTGCCTCGAATGCGTAGCAGTTACCACTGAGTTCCGCTCTCACTTTTACCGTTTTTAATGGAACCTTGATGGCATGTTACTGTATGTTTTAGATACATTTACTGTCAATATCTAAAATGCTAAATATCTCTCAAAATTATTCCATCGTTAAATGAAATAGTCGCATCGCAAATCTTTGTATGAGTTGATAAGAACATAAAATTAATCATTATCTCATGTTTTCTTATCACAGTTAATGATCACTTCTTCCATGACTACACGCAGGCTTGCCTGATGCCATGTAAAACAAATCAATAGCTTGCTTCTAACTGGACCTATCATTCTGAATAAGACTTTCGAGCAGAGAATCAGGAAGGAATTTCACATTTAATTTCACACGCCATCCTAATTAAGTGAAAGCCGAATGGAAATATCCTTCCGTCTTTTTTCCCAGTCCCCTTCCAGTCAGCACCTAAGAAACTACCGATGTTTTAGTAGCATCTCGTTAGATTCCAAGGCGTGGGGGTGTCCAATTAATTTGCTTACAAAAATTCCATTTTTGTCTTTTTGTCACCTTATATTTTAGCGGACATATCCTTGTAGCACCCTGTACTTGACCTAATGTCAAGTACAAGGGGACCAATAGCCCCATGAATATATTTAACGTTTACCTCTTTCATAACAGAAAGGAAATCGATTCCAATAGGATTCATTTACTTTGTTTTTCATTTTTACAAATTTGATCCCCGGGATCCCAAGCTTTGTACCTGATAATGCCCAGATCGATAGCCAAGGGGACACGAACTCTCACATCCGGACATCAATATGGTTTAGGAGGTCATTTACCTAGATTTTACTGGCAGCCCATATAATACATGCAAAATCTTCCCCATTCAACCCAAGCAGATTTGGAGCTATTTCTCCAAATCTCAGAACCAGAAGCCACGCTCCTCTACCTACCCTTACCACTCCATGCTTACAGCTATTGTATTCAATATGGCTAGTGTCATAGATATTTCATATTCATTGTATGATTTTCATGTGGCCCGGTCTTGTGCCCTATTCACCTTGCAGAGAAAACATCCTGAAGACGGCTAAGTCACTGGTGGAGGACACCAAGACATTGGTGGCTGGGGCTGCCTCCAACCAGGAGAAGCTGGCGTTGGCGGCGCAGAGTGCAGTAATGACCATCACAAAGCTCTCTGACTGCGTCAAGTACGGAGCCTCATCCCTCGGCTCCGAACAGCCAGAGGCTCAGGTAACCAGTGTTACTCCACTTCTAACTGTGGGTGTCTCTAGATGGAGCCAAATATGCCATTTTCTAGGATTATTCGCAGACTGGAGCCCATGAGAGAGAAGATTGTTCATAATTTGTTCTATTCAATTTTTCTTTCTTTGCTAGATATGAAAGAAAAGAAATAATGTTCAGGACTAAAACGTTTGAAATTGATATGAAAATATCGTTCTTTAATGTCATTCTGGCTTAAAGGTTTTCGGGATCATATAACTTTTAACAAATTTCTTTTTGGCAAGATCAATATCAACAACTATTTCTGGGCATTGATGCTCAATCTAACTAGGCTACAGTTAATTGGAATGTTTTTCATAAACTATTTATCCCGATCATGCAGTAGTCTCCGGTTAATGCAAGAAAGTGAGGAAGTGGTTCCAATTTGGTGGAGGTTAAACTGGATGTTTTGATTTTGCTTCTATGATTTCCCAATGGTGAAGGGGGAAATAGCATTTGATTAAAGTGATTATGTGTTATGAAAGAATGTAGCCGTATTGTTACTGATGTAATTGGGAACGTTGGGTTTATTGATTTACATAAATATAGATTATTGTAGAATGTAGACCTGTGTTGTGGAATGTCTCTCATAGTAAAATCTGCACTCATAGAATCACTGAAGCTCACAGTGTAGTCCTACCGCGACAATATTCAGATAAGCATCTTTATTTAAAGGAAAATAAATGTAAATCCCTGCTCCCACTTTCTTTCATTAAAAAAGGGTGTTTAAAAACATTCGTCTTATCGATTATCTGGAAAAAGAATTATCTCAGGGAAACCCAAAATATGACGGAATATAAACGACCTTTCCCTCTGCCCTCTGATGTAGACCACCATTGAAATTTGATGTAAAGATTGCTTAATTTGTCCCACTATTTTTTCCATCGGTCTAAGAAATGTAAAACGTCTCGATTGGCATGTACATGTATTTAGTATTCAATGGATGGTATTATTCAAAATTGCCTTCACCGGAATGGTTTCAGGAGTCCAATTGTTGCACATCTCCCGCAAATCTCAAACAATCAAAGATAATTCCCTTTTCCTTTAAGGAAAACGTCAACAAATAAACAATTTGTTAAATCCTCGCCCCTTGTTCCCTGGAAAATTAACAAATTACATTCCGTTCGCTTACTGCCTTTGGCAGAAGTACTCCATATGGACAGGGAAGCTAAATGGACCACCACCCCCCCCCCCCCTCCTCCTCCTCCTCCTCCCGGGACACGCACTGTTTTGTGGCATGAAGTCTGGTCGCAAGTCGCGGTCGGAATGGTCGTAGTCGTAGTCGTGAGCTGTCTGTCATTATTCCCGACCCCCGTCCCCTCCAGGTACTTCTTATCAACGCGGTGAAAGACGTGGCGGCGGCGTTGGGCGAGCTCATCTCGGCCACGAAGAACGCATCGGGCAAACCAGCTCAGGACCCCACCATGTGTACTCTGAAGGACTCCGCTAAGGTTGGTAGCCCGCAGCCCCCATCCACCCCATCCACCCCAACCCCGACACGGGTCTTCTGCTATCTGCTTGCTAGTCCTCTCTGAGGCTCTCGCTGAGAGCTACTCATAAAGTATGGCAATGTCTCGGTTTAAAGTCAAGATCACATGGGTGTATGTCTATGGTACGGATGCCAAAATTGATATGTTTTAAAGACTACATTTTTAATGCTAATTATACCAAAAAAAACTTCCTGAATTGAGATTATCTTATATCGACCGGTTATCGTTAAAGTGTTATTTGTTATTAGGCTGTGGTGTGAAATTACATAATGGGGTGAATTCTAGTTCAATGGTAAAGGGTTTGAGAGGGGTCTTTTCCCCTCATGCTGGCAAAACCGAACGTAACACGTGTAACATTTCTCTTCTGAATATAGGCTAGTTCAGACTAGGTTTTTGCCAAATCCGATATCACCGTTCAATTGTTTCTACACTATTATAGTGTTTTTCATAGAGTGCTATTCCAGTTCAAAACTTTAGACCATAGGCAGTCGCTTTTAACACCGAGAGACGTTGCCACACAGCTTATTAAGTTGCTCGTTCGTTCAAATTTATGTTGTCTATTGCATGGATGATCACGTTAAATTTTGAATATTTATTTCTTTTACAATCTTGTATTGATATTGTTGTAAAATGGTACTATTGTGAATTTTTATGTTTATGTTATATGTTATGGTCACAGAATTATTTAACATCCATTACAAAACCAATACCTAATGTGATAAGTTTGGTGTATTTTATCAACAAGATTTTGTCATCAACCTCATTTACCCTAATTCATTAGTTAATAAAGGTCATACACAATTATTTTGTAAACCTACCGGAGTAACTTTGTTTTATCTGCACGCACTAATATGACCCCTTGGGTGGAGGATATTTGACAATGGTATGTCGTTTAACCCTTCCATACCTTCCTTTTATCTTTTTTGCCTTAGAAGAGTTAATCCCCATTTTGTCATCTTTCTGAAAACCAATGTATCCCCAACCCATTACCTTAAATATTCCAGGCCTGTAACCCAAATAGAATTCCTTTCATTTTATATTCAATTATGATATGTGTACATACAGAGAGATGATATATAGTGCTTTATGAAACAACAATAGCATAATAGGTTAGCCGTGGTTATCAGTAGAGTGTCCATAGTGAAATACTTAACTCAGCATCTGTGAAGAAAACTCATCTCTATAGTCTCCATGTTATTGCTTTGAATGACAGTTACGCCTCTTTAATATCTTATGCTGGAATGTGGTTCGGCTTCAAAAGTAGGCTTATACAAAGGATAAATGCTGGGTCATCGATATCAGAATTCCAGCTTGATGTCTCTGCCATGGCTAAATATGTAGGAAATATCGCAACCCTACTCGATGGCAATCGCATTTATCATGTTATGCTCAAGCGTTGTCTTATAGGTATCTGTAGGAAGATGCGACTACACCGATAACGAAATAGATACAGGTGTCTTGATACCTGTGTTAAGGGTGTATCCAAGTTAAATGACATTGTATTGAGTGGGTATTAATGCGGTTTACAAAAATTCTCTTTCACACATACCTATTGACTAATGTATGATTGGAATTCAGCTTTTGGATTTAAAACACATACATGTATTTGGTGATAATGAGTGCGCAACGCAGAAATAACGAATTTATTTCTGGTGGATTGAACAGAGGTTCCACTTGAAAGTGGAGATGTTGATAAAGTAACTGTATTACTTGGCATTTAGAATATGACTTCTTCCCCGTTCCTGGTGTTCATACTAATGGCTCTGTGTGATTTATCTTGCCACTATGCACGTGTAACATAAAATACATTCGTTCAAGTGGCAGTCCTAACAATCAACGAATCGTTAACGATATTCCAAGAAATCTTCTCGGGATTTGAATGAATTTAGAGCCTTGCTTTAACCTGATGATGGCCACCTTTCCAGGTGATGGTTACCAACGTGACGTCACTGCTGAAGACGGTGAAAACCGTGGAGGACGAAGCGGCACGCGGAACGCGCGCCCTGGAGGCCAGCATCGAGGCTATAGGTCAGGAGGTCAAGGTCAGTACCAGGGCTATTTGTATTATGCCTTTTAACCTCACCAAAAATGATGTTTTGAAAGATATGTATTTCCTTATGGAAAATTATGTTTACAGCCGATGTACATATCTTTTTTCTTTGAAACAACTTGACTGTACTAAATCAGCAGCATGGCTGGTCTACCTGCTGCAACAGTATCTGTATTGACCTTTAAACAAGCATAGTAGATGAATGTATCAGCAACAGGTAAGCAGGAACCTCAGATGAAAAGCTGCAAATGATATGGACACGGATAAAGAAATATTTTGGGATAATATCTTTTACTTATATTACCTGCGATCTATACTTCGGGATTTTACGCAGGGGTAAGATTTTAGCAAGAACTCTGTATAAATACTTGTAATAAGCATACAAGCCCACGTATGCTTATATCCTCTATGATAAATCTCGTTTCGCCAGAACTGCGCGTCGACAGACCACACCACAAAGAAGATGACGCCTGAGGACCTCATCCGCTCCACGCGAGCCATCACCACGGCGACCGCCAAGGCCGTGGCCGCCGGCAACTCCGGACGCCAAGACGACGTCATCGCCGCCGCCAACATGGGACGTAAAGCCGTCACCGACATGCTGCGCAACGCGCGCGGCGCCGCCGCCACCGCCGAGTCTCTCGACGTTCGCGACAGGGCGCTCGAGAGCGGCCGCAACACGGCCACCGCCTACAAGGAGCTGCTCGAGCAGATCAACCTGGTGAGTTGCTCGCATCTTGATCTTTATGTATAGGCCTTTGTACCAGATTTTATTGGTTGGCTATGAGAGTATTTCAACGCAGATACGAACATAAGAGCTTGCAGAATTATTGTAGTAGGGATTGGTTAAAGTACGAATATTGGATTCTATGTAATTAGGAGACACTGCAGCATCTGTTCGGGAATCCAGATAATCTGATATTCGACTGTCAGTTTTAACCAATGAATCAGTAAAAAGCTAGGAGTGCTACAATGATCCAGGCTGTAATCTGATAACAGAAATTGTAACCAAGGAAAAACAAGACACGCGTTTCATGTTCACTTTGAATTAGTGAGCGCCTTGAGTGCACATGAAAATGCACATGGGATTCAACGAATTTATAACTAAGTGGGATATCATTTTCTATTTTAGGTTTTACAAAAGCCTACCCAGGATAACAAACTGATGCTGGCAACGCTATCCAAGAAGGTTGCATCCATGGTGACCGAAGTAATTCATGCGGCAGAGGCTATCAAAGGTGAGTTTTTGGTTGTGGTTGCCGTTTGTATGTGTATATATTAACAACTAAGGATAAAAGAAAAAATACTGATATCCATTTTAAAAGACGGTGTGTTTATATTAAGATTTATATGTCTCAAACTCGTTTGATTTAATCAGAATAAGTTTCATATTTAATATGTATGGAATAGGTATGTATTCATAAACATTTTGAGCATTTCTCCCCATGGATCGTCTTTTTTAATTACCTTCAAAACAAATGTTATCCGTCTAATATAATTGTTGACATGAACAATTGTTATATTTAATCCGGATACTTAATATGAACAATGCAGACAGTGCTTTATAACCCATATTAATCATAACACTGAAACATTTCCTCTCCGTCTTTTGTGTCGAGGTTTATGGGTAGGCTTGCCCAAGATCCCCGTAATTAGATATACAATGGTACCTTTTTAAATCAGCTGTCTCAGCTGAGCTTGCAGGTATATAACTATATAGAGTAACGTAGTTCAAAGAAACATTTTGTGCCATTCTTCAACCAGAAATAACTTTTTTTACTTTTAGTTGGAAATCATTACTATGGTAAGGTGATAGTCCAAGCTGCGTAGGTAGCGCCCCCGTGTGGTGCATGGTAAAAACATCAACCGTAGAATTCTTTTTTACATGTTTTGTTTTTTCACGATTTATTCAAATATGCTTTTCTTTTCCAAGAGAATTTAACCTGGTTTTCGTTCAACAAGCTACATTGATCTTTTGATAATGGAAGGGACTGTCAGAGAAGAAATGTAGTCTCAAGATGAGACAGCGCATTGCCTGTCGCCCGTATTAAAAGATCAAAGAGCTCGCATCATGTTTCTCGTCACTGTAGTCCTGCCAGGGACCTTCATCCACCCTGTCTGACGATAAATTCGCTTGCTTCACTAACACAGAACAGACTCTAAAAGAGTCGTTTTACTATGAGTACAGAACTAGACTGATGTCTCCTTTTCATTGTGAAATATTGCAGGACTATGATGGTTTTATTCAGAGTGGGACAGTGGGACTGAGAGACACAGAGAAAGGTCCGGGGAAGATGGAAGATAATGTATAGCCAGACAGACACCTACAGATTGAAGACAATGCTATTAGTATCCCTTTGTTAAATGTTTAAGCAGTTTTTTTGTTACGAGTGCGGCAGAAACCTAACAGACAGTCTTATCCTCCACTTTTGACAATTTTTAACCATGATATTTTTAATTCGCATTGGAAATTTGCAATGGAACAGACGGATTTAGAGGAAGGGAGGCGATGACAGAAATAGAGAAGGAGCATTGGACTGACAATGACCAACTAGAAGTGACAATGTATAGAGGCAGAAGTTATCACCTATTTTTCGTGCACTCTGGGACGTGGACTAACCGCCTTGTGATGTTCTAGAATTGTTCACTCATATCCACATACACAGCAGTTCAAACAGCAGTCACTGTTCTCACCCGTGTCCTACTCGTCTTACTAATGTGTTCGCTTCACTGCCTTTTCCTTCCGCCCGCCTTCGTTAACAGAAGTCACCAACCCCTCGGACGTGCCGGAGGTTAAAAGTACCTATCACAGCTCCTTACTCATGAGTGTTGTCATGCTTCGTGTCTTTCTTATTTATTTTATCCTTTCTTTCACATTTAGCTTTGTGTTATTCCCCCTTTCCTGAATTTGTAGTCCCATTTGGTTTGCGTCTTAGTGTATATGGAGATATAGATTACTAGAACCCCACCACGTGGCCATCTATTCGCCACAGCAATTGTTGAATTGCTTGCTTTGGTATTGTAGTTCCATTGTGTCTGCCTTACTTGCTCGGCATGGTGTATGAATTGTCAGTGATATGTGAGTTGCACATAGAGTGAAACAGATATTTCGGTTATACATCACTTGAAATTGTATACACGAAATATTATTTAAGAATTATATTTCTTTTCTTTTTTTTATATAAATATCCACACATTTCCTATATTGCACATTAGAAACTTTTTAAATTGTGTAAATTTTAGTAGATTAGATTTTCGTTTCCGAGAAATAGTGTATGTAAGTAGTCAATGTTATTGTGAAGTCTTTGTCTACGTATTCCCCCCAATTGTAAATAACGTATCCCTCTGTGACCGTAAACGGCCTCCTGTAAAAAATCATTTAATAACTAACAACAGACGACGGCCACCTGTGTTGCTGAATGAAACCAAGTTCAGTATTGTCATATATAACTTTTTTCCAAGCCAATACTTTCTGTTTTCCTTTATACAACATAAGGCTACTGATACTTCCATTTGCTAGGAATTGTGGCACAACCACCCCGGGTCCACTTCAAAAGGAACAAAAAGCATGTACATAATAATAACCTTTAAGAGTTAATCTGTTTGCATGCGCTACTAAATGCTTGTATAGATTGGCGAGTCCACTGTTGTAATCTTTACGTTGCTCTGGTTTTCAGGAAATGAGTGGGTTGACCCTGATGACCCCTTGATGATCGCTGAGGCCGAGTTGCTCGGAGCTGCTAATTCCATCGAGGCCGCCTCCAGGAAGCTGGCGCAACTCCAGCCGCGCCAAGTACCAAGGGTGAGTGCGCGTATCGCATGTCATACTCACTGTGAATGTGCGTCACTTTTCAGGACCCGTCCCAGGTGTTGGTCATGGTATGTATGTGGGAAACTCTGAAAATAAAATTGAAAAGAAAACATCACCCCACCCCCCAAAAAAAAAAAAATTAGTATAAAAAAGAAACGTCCGGAAATTGAATCCAGCTATTTTGATGGTATTCAGTTTGAGTATTGGGGAATACAATACAATGGAACGTGATTTTGTACTGTAATGTTATAGATATGTTACCATTTAGGTATATTTCCGTACTTCAGAATATACCTTAACATATTGGGTATAGGGTTTAGATATATAATCGGAAAATGGAATTGTATTCTCTTTAAGTTGATCAACATATCACATTGTCTGCGGACAAAATTATCAAGGGGGGATATTTCTACTTCATTTCGCAACATATCTTGAGTCGGTTGCTAGCTTGCCATTACGACCAGCACCTGGGACACCTGGGACACCTGGGACTCGCCTCTTCAGAGTGACGTCTCGTCTCTTCACACCTACGACCAACTGGCTCTAGAGAAAGGCCCAGACCCACAATGAGTTTGTTTTCAGATGCACAGCACACGATTTCACTGGAAAGCACATTCATGAGTTAGACATCATTTATTACTAACAACCCTGCTTAGCTGCTAATAGTTGGCCATTGAATCACATGGCCAGGGAGAGGGAACGTCTTGGATCTAGCTTAGAGTAAATTTCAGTTAATGATTATGTTGATATTGAAGCCGGGGGAAATTCGTACATTCCACATACTTACTAGACGTAGATCACGCTTCTAACATTAACATAGAACTCTAACTGTAGAATCATCATCATATTAACTAACGGTGAAGGGATAGAGCTAGGATTCACACTAACCCTGAATTTACAGCAAACTGCTTTGAACTAAATTCAAGTACAGCTTTTGAGGATTAATGGATAAATGAACAAGCTTGGCGAACATGCTCCCATACCTAGCAAACTCAATAGAGAACATTTCGTATTATGAAAGAATCAAGCCATTGAACTTGAAAAAAATATTAGCTTACCTCAATTAATGAATTGAACACATTGCTTATTTACTTTTATATATATGTAACCGATCTCTATTCACACCGTATATAAGCGGATGATTAACAGACGAGTAAATCCATTCTAATGGAACCTATTGTTAACGAAAATACGGATGCAACTGATTGAAGTATCTAGCAGTGAATCTTAACATCTATGATCCTGTTTCCCCTCAGCCATAGGCCTAAGGGTAACAGTGACACAACCCACACTGCATACGACACATGGTAAAGTTCATAGAGAAATGCAGTCACCAGTATCTAGCAGGCTGGTAGAGAATTATAATTAGCAGTGAGTCAAGTGCACACCTCTCTGCGTGCGGTCTGGGCGCTGCTGACTGCTGCTAGATATGTTTGATATATTTGGTGGTTGACAATGACGTCACCGGATGTCAAACATATTACCCAGCGGGCGGTGCTTCCACGCTTGCTCTCTAACCAGTCCCCTGATCCGTTGGCCGTCCTGGGCCAATGTTCGTGGCCCACTCCACATTCCTCGCTCACCTCCATGACAACTAGCCATAGAAACTAGTGTTGCCATGGAAACAGGTAAAGGTGATTCCATCTATGCATGGTATTCTTCCCACTCGCGCGCACCCGGTCCTCTCCTGCCTCCCATTGTCTCCCTGCATGTCCTCCCGACTCAGTCTGGCATGCCGTAGCTGAATGTCTCCGCTTCTACTCGACAAGTTCTAGATCACATACTTGCGGTCACTTTCCCCATGGGGCTAACACCAATCTGATGGACACGTCCACAAAACTCTGCACCAGTGTTTCAACTCTGATTTCCTTTTTATTTTTCTCTTTTTCCATTTCTTTTTGTATTTTCCATGTTTTTATTTCCAGACTGTTATAGTGTGTGCGAATTTGGTTTCAGTGTGTGTATTCTGTTATATTCGCGTGTGTTTGGGGTTTTCTTCTCCATAAAAGCACGTTAGATCATAAGTATTTTAATAGATTTCCCTCCAATCAATTTTCTTGTGATTCCTGGTACACAGTTATTTTCTAACATGTAAATTGTATGAAAAGTATCTTAAAAAGATAACTAGTCATTTTCTGTCTATTCTTTTGGAAATTATGTTTGTGTCCTTCTCCTTTGGTTGAAGCATGTCTTTTTTGTGTATTATTGGCACCATAGAATATCCTTTAGCACATGAAACCAAATTTAGTTAGATTCTAAAAACTGCAATACCAAATATATTATAACTGATGTCAAACGTCAAACCAAAGCCATATGAAATTGTATTTTCAATGGTAGCTTTTACATACATGTAGACTACCGTTGCTAGAAATTGCCAGTCCTGTAAAGTACATTGTATATCAGTCTAACTTTCTACCTGAAAAACACCTATTGTGTGATAATTGTGCTAGGTGTTAAACGTTTAAATTGATACATAATGAAGGTAATGACATTTCGTGCATTGATTATGAACCCAAGTATGAGCTTTGCTGTGAATAGCTTTCATAAATATACTGATAAAAAATCGTTATCAAATATGACTAGGTTTAATATAGTTCCTGTCTGATTACAGAGCGCTGATGAGAGTTTGAACTTCGAGGAACAGATCTTGGCTGCAGCCCAAAGTATTGCTGCAGCCACGGCGGCACTGGTGAAGGCCGCCTCAGCAGCACAGCGCGAGCTGGTCGCACAGGGCAAGGTAAGCAACTGAGCAGCTCATCTTGAAGAAACCCAATTACAACCTCCTCCCTCGCCCACTTTCTATAAAGGCTATCTTTGAAAACAAATAAACCACCCTTTATCTTCTAATACCCAGATTCCTGACAAAATCACCGTACTCTCTGTTTTCATAATATTTTCAACAACCCGAATATTTTTCAAGTATTTTCATCCCATGCAGGAATCTTTGTCAATGCGGTCGCGCTAATGCGACTACATTCGTCTTATGTTTTTGTTTTTCGTTCACCTCGGTGTAGATTTACAGAGGGATGTCTGTTGGCACAAACGGAAGCGGCGTGAGTTTGTTACTGTGCCTACGAATACTTATCCATGGCGCACATCTCCTGTGTATTGCATGTAGAGTAGTTAACCATCAGGGGTCGTAGTTTCAGGCTATATTTTACACTCACATTCTGGCGACGGGACTAAGTTTTCTATTTGAAAAAAAAGAACAAACGAGAAAGAATACAATCCATCAGTGTTATCCTTTGTTTCTGTTCCTTTCTTCTTTCTTTGCAATTTAACGCTCAATTAAAAAAGGTGTGGCTTGTCCACGACTGCTGTCAGTCTTCTCACAGATTTTATTTTCTCACTTTTCATCTCTCTTTATCTGATGCAGATGTGTCAAAGCTTTGAAGATTATTTCTTTTATTGTGGCGGGAATTTGCATACCATAGGACCTAACACTGTCGTACAAGTAGTTTAATTCTGTTGTCACTCAATATGAAACGCACTATGAACAATACGCACAACTTATCACATGTACTAGCTGGGTGAAAGAGGGTATGTTGTTTAGGAAATAATAAAATGAAATGGCAACAGTTGTGTTTATTATGTTGAGCTTCATGGTGCGTTTTATGGTTGTATATCCGTGTGTTGTTTGTGTACTAACCACAATGTACTTACATCAATGGAAGAAGCACATAATCTTATCCTCTTGCAGCTGTACATCCAGATATAGAAATTTATTAAGAAAACTGATGTTTAAAATGATTTATTCCCACGCACTCTCTGTATAAGGATTTCTAAGTAAAGATCCGGATAGTTCCCACCTGTTAGAATTTTCTCCAATACATAAGCATCCAAATTTTGTAGTTCAGAGACAAGCATTGCCAATAATCCATGTATTGCCAGATTCATTCGATTATTTTTTAATAATCGCTCGATATGAACTCCGCTCAATGCTCTTGCATCGAGAGGCTGCTTGTAGTTGTTAGCTTGGACAACAGACGGCGTGTCTCACTTGCTGGGTTTTTGCTGGTTTCCGACAGATGGGCACGTACCAGATGGACCATGACGAGGACAGTCAGTGGTCAGAGGGACTCATCTCGGCAGCGCGCATGGTGGCGGCGGCCACACACAGTCTGTGTGACGCCGCCAACGCCATGGTGCAGGGTCACGCCAGCGAGGAGAAGCTCATCTCCTCTGCCAAGCAGGTGGCGTCCTCTACCGCCCAGCTCCTCGTCGCCTGCAAGGTCAAGGCCGACGCCGACTCGGTCGCCATGAGGAGGCTGCAGGTGAGTTCAGTGTTTCTGTTGTGGGTAGCAATGCTTTTACCTTATCCAACCCCTACCCTTAAAAGCAACGCCATGGTCTCAATATTGAGTGACTTTAGTCGATGCAGCGTGGCATAAACTGTTTTAATGCTACCCTTCATGGATTTCAGCAACTTGGCCCATACTGCTATCGCTTTGCAAAGCTACTGCCTCGCAAAGATCACTACGCACCCGGGCCTTGTTGTATAAATCCAAATTGACTCGGACTTAATGCAGTTTCTACTAATTATTATATCTGAAGGTCCCGTGAAAACTGTATTGCTTGTCAATATTCTTAGATTACTTGTATGCAGTTTGTGACACAGTAAGATTATTACTCTGATCTAGTAACTTTAACCAGTATGTTGTCTCCCCCAATACTACAATACTGGTTCCGCAATCAGATTTTAGTAAGCGTCCTGGGCTTCTACTTATTCAACTCTATGAGGACGTTGGGGCAGATATTAATATATAGTTGCTACCTGATGTGCAGACACTTGATATCTTGTCATGCTCCTCCAGTTAGCGTCTACTTCAGTGCTACTGCAGACACAATACCCTATTGTGTGTCTATGAAAGCACCGACTTAGTATACAAGTCTGTGATGAAAGTAACAATCAAGACATCCCCCACCCTTATTCCGTATTCCCAACGTTGCCTGTCTTTTCTCAAAGAGGACGACAGTAATCTGGTGTTTTCTTTCACGCAGGGTGCCGGCAATGCTGTAAAGCGAGCTACGGACGCGCTGGTGAAGTCAGCTCAACAGACAAGCGGAAGCTTTGGCTCTTACGACGAGGGAGCGAGTGTCAACATCAGTCAGCGTATGGTCGGAGGTCTGGCTCAGGTGGGTATTCTTAGTGGAGGGCTTATTGATAACTGATGGAAGGAAAATGAATCAGTCGGTAAAGCTGGTTTTCCAGATCAAAGTGTTACAGCTAAGATCATCTGACATCGTGAGCTGCTTCAATAGCGTGCTACTTCAAATTTTTAATGATCTTCATTTGCAAGGGGCACCTTGCAGTCCTAATCCTAAGGCAGTTTCGATAATACAGACGATTAATATAAGGTTATGCACGGCCTACCATTAAAGCGGGCCAGTTGTTTGGCTGTCGGGGAATGCAGTGAAACCCTGCTTAAGGGGAGACCGTCCCTTCTGAGCTAATTGTCCGCTTACATGCAGTCCCCTACACGGGGGTTTCAGTTTGTTGATGGTTATATAGTATGTTATACCTGGCCTTTACACGGGGTTAAAATGAACACCTGATAGAGGGAAAAAATTCCGTTCAGAGTAAATTTTCTATTAACGCAGGGTTACCCCTTACGCGGGTGTTCCTTAAGCGTGGTTTTGTATCTGTTGGATTTACGCATATATCAAGTCAGTAATGAGAATCTCGTAGCAATGTATGCGTGCGCACGTGCCTACAACGAACTAGATAATTTCCTAATCGCATATACCCTTTTCTTTGGCTCCACAGATCATCATGGCCCAAGAAGAGATCTTGATCAAGGAGAGAGAGCTCGAGGTGGCACGGCGTAAACTGGAGACGATCCGCAAGGCCAAGTACAAGGACCATGCGTCGGACGACGACTCGTCCGGCTCGGCCTTCTAACGGAGGTGGTCCCGCTCTCGGCCCGTCGTTCTGGACTCTCTCGGTACTTCACCTTCACCTCACCACTCTTCAGCAGTCTACCATCGAAACTCGCATTCTAATTGGCCCATCTTGATGACCAACGCATCCTGAAGGCTGCTCTTGATTGGTCCATTTTGTAAGGCTTGTCGTCGCGACATCTATCGGCTAGGGCATATGATGTGCGAACACAATGACTGCGCTCTGGAATGACAATAGCAGAGAGAAGGGTTCGGTCCAGTGGAGTGAAGACTGTGAGAGTAATTTCCTCCTAGATGAAGATAAACCCTATAGAATGTATGTATAAAACATACCTGTAAAAAACTCTATAACCTTGAATGAAAATTCGAGAAACACCTATTAGAACAGTCACTTGACAAGATAAATACCCTATGACTACCCTGAATGTCTGATCCGAACAGGGAAATCTCTTTATTTTCTCTTAAAATTTCAGAAATATTGCGATTATTCAGTTCAGTTGCATATACAACTAAGCAGCAAGGTTAAACAATTGTCACGACAACTGCAACTGCGTGTTTATTAGCGTATTGCTGGTTCATGCTCTAATATTCATTGTCTCGAAATTGACATGCACAAGTATAGTTCTAAGCGCCCATAGAATTACCAATAAGATTACAGCCTACAATACTAGATTCTAGACATAGGGCAGCGTGTGTTAGACGGTAAAAAAACAGCACCGAAGTAGAGAAATACAGCCACTAATTTATTTTATTGTACACAGGAATGTAGTGATAATAATGGTGCATAATAATAACTTGTCTGTGTTAATTAATAAGTCTGAAGGTTTAACTGCCCGTCTGGTCGAGCACCAATCAAAGAACACGGCGTTAGGTTCGGCAGACGACAATCTGATGGCGGGAGACTGATGTCATGACGCATACTTGCATGTTTGATACTGGCAGTGGAAGACGAAGTAGCAATGGTGTGAAGATGACAAGTTTGGGCATCAACATTGCATAAGTCGGGCATTGTCGACACAATTGTACAAACTTCTGTTTAGACTACTGCAACGATAGTTGCCTGTGTACAGTCCAGCTTCCCTCTCGCCCTGTCCCAAGAACTGTTGATCTACGAAGCAATATATATAGAGCTGACTGTCTACTGAACCTGTTCTATGCACTAGCTGAAGTTCAAGCCAGTAGAGGGTCGCCATCAACAATATGTTATGAATGTGCTCCATTAAGTGTGACGTCATAGACAGTATTACCAGCATTTAGATTAGTCACAATAAGCGAACCCCAGTTGCCATAAATTCTTACTCATAAATTCAGAATTGTATGGGATGAAGTTCATATTGATTACGAAGCTAACTTTCCTTTAAGAGTAGTAATATGTATACCAAAAAAGTCATTGTTTTATTTTGAGGACAATTATAAGTAGGGTTAAGCAATTGCATAAACCGCATTTCTAGACAAATTACTATGATTTTCTTCAAAGAGCCGTGTCTTAGATGCATAAATCAAGAATACCCAGATAATATTTGGCGTAAGTGAGATGGTTTGTATCTGCATCCACCACGTATTTCAAATGGTGCTATAGATACGTGTCCTATTGATTACCTTGTATTGCCCTTAGAGCTGACAATTGTCAAGTATTAAAGTGAAAGCATAATGATTAATGACTATCCAGCCATTTCTTTTGCGAGAACGCGCTTGAAATAATCCTATTCTTACCGTCTATGCAAAAGAAATTAATACGCCTTAAAATCCATGAATTGATAGGACTGGTAGAACTTGAAATGTGATTGGTTAGATTGCTTGATTAAACATGATCACCAATTATATTTACATTTATCTAAGTGGCACATTTAGGGCTATCTCAGTTTGTGCATATAAAATATATCTCATTTTTGCATTATTTTCATTGTATACTAGATGCTATTAAAATACATATGGTTCATGAGCATTCTGAATATCATAGTGCTCAGTCTGCACTAAATCATGCCGGTTTGCTATGGTGAACAATACCTACAATTGCTTGTAGAAAAATGCGACGGTGTTATTTAGTCAAGAAGACTGAGTGCTTTGCTATGTCAGTGCTTTTTCTGCTTACCATCTAGTCTTAGTACACTAGGACTGCCGTTAGTAGCCCCCGGATAAAGGACCTAAAGTCATTTATTTTTGTACAATCAGATTTTCAATGTGCATAATGTCATGACGATATGAAGTTAATCGCACCCTGGACAGTACACCCATAGATCTTAACATCGCTATGTGCTGACACATATCATGACATTCAGAACAATGATTGTTATTGTTATAATGATATAATATATACACATACTATCTTAATGGTATTATATAGCCCCACAGTAAAGGTAATACGTTGTATTCATAAATATACATATCATTTTGCTGATGTTCCGAAGACTAGATTGGCAATGTTAACGCCAACTTATATATGTACCTATTTGATCTAAGCCTCCCCCCGACCTAGTGGCGACAATAGATATTGTCTTCATAGATATGTATAAAAGCAAAGCTCCTAGGAAAATAAAAATGTATACCAATACCTGAGACTCATGATTTTTATCTCCCAATTTTATTTGAATAGGAAATATTTTGATTGTGTATTCCACTTTCAATGTGACTTCAAGCAAGACAAGGCACTGCATAATGTCGTTATAACTCTTTGACCATTTAAAGAAAAGTAATGATTTGCATCATCCTAATTGTTGTATGCTGTCCAACCATATTGACTGATCTTTCAAACTTGCAATCTCTAATTTTAATCGTCACACTTCGTTATTTCCGAAGGTTCCATATACACAACATCACCATGATTTCGATATGAGTGGCCGTATTCTCCGCGTGATTGACACTTGAAAAAGGAAAGAACAACAACAGTTTTCAGGCTGAACACACTGATCACTGAGAATTATATCTTGAGAAATATAGGACATACTGTCATATCTGACAACCACTGGGCATAACAATTATACAATAGATATCCCAGCCAGGGATAAAAGAATAATAGTAAGTGGAGGGGGGGGGGGGGTGTCCACAGGGCTCCCGACGCGCACCGATACACGCTGATATTGACCTTCCGATACAAAATCCATATCGTAGCGAAATCGTAGTGTATAGAGTGATAAAAAACGGTATCGTAGAGGGTCTACGACAAACGATCATGTATTAATTGTCGTAGAGAGTCGGTGTGTATCGGCGACGCTTTGAACGGGAAATCATGTGAAAACATCGACAGGATATATAATGGTAATGCCGCTCGGTAAAAATGGTGAAAATTGATACTAGATAAGGGTCTCAAATCGATCATTTTATATGAAATATATAATATTGTTTTGTATCTACAGGTTAAATATCAATCATAAATAAGCACTACGATATGCCTCCCGATAGGCTCCGATTTGGTCATTTTGTATCGGTATGTATCGGCGTTGGTGGGGTCCCGATCTTAACCAGCAGTTGGTTAGGCTCTTGTCTTCTTCAGCCTGTTCTGATATCTCTATGCTATACAAGAGTTGATATCAACGGTAACTTTTTTCGAGAAAATTGGGGCCCGATTAACAAGTTCTCACATTTATGTGAGAAGAGACCAACCTGGAAGTGTTTCTGGTGCAAGTAAAAGAGTTCTTGCTAAGAACCAACATCAAGGTGGCATTATTTCTGAAAAAAAATCCATTTAGACCAGACCAGCTCTATGCGGCATAATGACCAGCCTAACTGCTGCATCTTGTATGAGGGCTAGCAATGTTAAGTTGATACCATTTCTACATGGTCGGGAGATCTGAATCTTTCTCAGTTTTTCAAGAAAGAAACAAATTACCATCTTAGCTAGTTCTACGTAAGGAATGAAAATAACGATGGTGCAATTAAACCAATAGGATTCAGGAAATATTTTTAGGATGAGATATATCATATTTCTGTAATGTTTATGCAGTGTGGGAAATATTGTATTTGTGCACCCGTAAACATTACAAAAAGGTGTAATTGATGTTACAGACACCAGCAGACAATATGATCATGAATATAACATGGGGGTGTTCTGAGGTAAATGCCACTGGAATCAAAAGTATTGCTTTTTGTGGTCGATTAGGCCCTTTTTGCATATTTTGGCTGGCCTATTATCCTGATATGCTTCTGACACCCTCTACCATTTTGAAAATGGCGCAACCTTTGTTGGTCACTAGATGATGCTTAGATTTGGATATATTTCCACCAGACCGCCTGTTCATGTTGGTCAGATGGTAGGCTACACTGGCAACCAGAACAAGGGCAAACCGGGATGGACCGCCATCTATTCAGGCGACACATAGTTAGAGAAACTACAACACAAATTCGCGTTTGCATTCTAAAGTGAAACGTAGCAATGCAAGTAGCTACGAAATCGTTAGTTATAAGTTAAGGTACCGGCAATGTTTGTTTACACTTCAGGGGCGTGTTGCATAAATTTTGAATGATACGACCATTGTACGATAAGATCTATCTAACGATGTACGACCTCCTGGACGATCCTCGTCCAATTTGGTTGCATAAAGCAGATCGTAGGGAAACACTTGAATCGTTATTACAAATGGTCGTATCTTTGACATACATCGTAATGGGTCATAGATCTACTATGTGGACGCTATGCACCCCCCTCCTATCCACACACACTGTTTATGACCTATTGGGCTCCAGTGTTAACGATCAGCCTACTGGTATTCAACCCACAGCACAAATTTGGGCCTTGGCTATTTCAGTCAATTTTAGTGATTTTTTGAGGATTTATTTTTAAAAAGCTGTGTATCTTAAAGTTAATAAAGCCTTATTTCAATTTCAGATATGAATAAATGAAATCATTATATGAATTGAGACCCACGACACCCTCTAGAGGTGTCCTACGTTAGGGCGATTTTGGACGATATAAGACCATTTGCACGATGTATGTCAATGTTTATGTAACAATATTTGGCATTCTCATTTTATCGTATCGTACAAAAGCCATACATGTACGACCAAGCCCATTTATGTAACGATATCAGCCCTACGAACATCTTTTAGATGATCTTTCAAAATTTATGAAACAGGCCCCAGATACAAGTACCTTCTCAGAGTCAACAGGGTGCCATTCCGAACTCTCAAAGACCTTTTTGACAACATATTCTTTAGTGTGTGTGGTTCTTTTGACAATACTAATGGAGCCACGTTATTTCCATTTATAAAAAACGAAAGAACACGGTACTCCTATCATTAGAGCATAAGATAAAAGTAAGAGAGAATCATAAGAAATGATTAAACAGTAAACCATTTATAGTTGAAAGTGTCAAGGATGTATCAATAAACCTAGCGAATGGATTTAATAGTTGTTCTTATGTATCATCAAACGGAAAAGAGATTTATTAAGGTATATAAATTTACTATATATATATATAATCATGTGCTGATTGAAAATAAATTCTGTTATTAGAATTAGTAAATACTAATGCACTATTATGGGTCTGAATGAGAGTTTCAATAATTTGGTCAGTGTAAGATGGTAAAGGGTTGGGGATAGGGAGTCTTAAAATGAAGTGACTGGATTGAGGTAGTCTGGAATCTTATGCCTACCCTTCCATCTATCCTACACCTCCCCAGCGGTACTGCGTCTATTTGTTTGAAATGTACATGCATTGTAAAGTTAAAGAGGTAGCAGAGCAGTGGTCCATATCAAACAATCTCTTCAGGGTACCTAGCTGGTAAGTAGATGTAGATAGAGAGTGGTTGTTGAAGGTGCAGGAGTGATGACTATTACAGCATGACCTTAAAGATGAAGTACAGAAATGAGTCTTGATGAGAAATTCATTAAAAATAAAGACCCGCCCCTCACACAGTGAGAGTACGGGCCTGTATGTGGGTGAGAGGTCGCTACCAGTCAGGTCAGCAGCAGGGCCAGTCAGGGGGTATATAAGGCAGGTGGGAGGGGGTGTACAGCTCATTCATATGCATGGGTCACTACAGGTAAGAGGTCGGCCATGGTAACTATTTCCTTCAATATGAGGAATTGTGGAACTTATTCAGAGTGATAACCAGACAGACACAGATACACAGACACAGATAGGAAAATATAGATACATACAGATACAGTATGCGCACAGAGAATCACATAGGTCGACATTGTGTGTGACAGATGCAAATACATGTGCTCCCACAGTCCAGTCACACACACAGTGACAGGCAGGCATTGCTCTACATACACCGGTAAAATACATAAGATTTATAAAGTATAATTGCCCAATCCAAATCTATAACTCTAAGGTATAACTTATAAGGTATTACTCATCATACTCACTCTAACAATGTGTCATGTTGTGTAGTTGTGTATTCCAGTCTCACCCTACTAAACACAGCCGGGTGTATGTGTTCTCACTGAGATTCAGAGAGTCAGTGAAGCGTACACAGTGCTCAGAATTGTTATATAGGTGGTCCAGGCCTGGTCAGCTGGTCGCGACCGTACCTTACACCTCACCCGATGTATGCACCTGTATGCCCCGATCCACATGTGCTTGTGGGTGGGCCCTAATTTTTAGAATTAATTAACAGAGCTTAATTGCTTTATATAAGCTTTAACCCATTTGCGCTAGGTGATGCTTTGAGACATCAACCGCGGCTGGCTTACTGATGCCTCAAGGCATCAACCGGCTGATGCCTTGAGGCATCATTTCTTTGATATAAATGTGATATAAATAATTTATCGATAAGAAATAATTTATCAATAACATGAAATTTCTACAGAATGATGGTATAACATCATATAAAATATTTCTAAGCAAAAAAAAAAAGAAAAATATACTAACTATCACATGTTATATCACATGATTATATGATATAATGTTTATAACCAGCATGTAAGGCCTGGCCCAAAGCTGCATATTCTGGCCGTACTATCTGGCCCTATGGTTGTGTCATAGCCACAGGCACCTGGCGCAAAATGGTTATAGCGGCTATTCCACCAAGCTATTCCATCATTCCCATAATCTGCTTGGTGGAACAGCTCATAATGTTGAATGACTTCTTCACAGCTGGGACTTCCAACCGCCAGCCCCTTGATGTGCCTCCAAAACCCAGTCGCTGGCAAGCATCAGCTGACCTATTGGTCATCGCCGACCGCCGGTCAGGGCAAAAGCCCATTTTGAAGTTGTTCCTCGAAGGTGTACTGAGAAGGCTGGAATACTGTTTCACTTGATTTTAGCACAGGCAGCCTGGTTGCCGAGAGCTATGCCAAGAGCGATGCCGAGAGCAACGCCGGGATCTGTGTTGATCACTCACCCGCATATAACAAGACACACACCATCAACATGGAGCAGGCTATACCCGCGATGCGCTGACACACGAGCACAGGTTGAAAATTGTTGATTGCAGAAGCAATTCGGTGAGTATTTTTGATTAAAATATCTCTGAAAAGATTCCATTCAGACACACTAACCATGTCTTTCTATATTCTTTTTCAAGGAACTCTTGTCTACCTGTAGGCCTAAGGGTGGTCTGACATCTATGTATGCTTGCTAAGGGTTTACAGGGAAAATGTTCTGGTCACAGTGACCTCAAGCTAATTGTTGTATATGACAGCAAGATCTAAGGGCATGACTTTGTAGAGAAACATGCATGGTAGGAGGTTGATACACTGATTCCTCATGAAGTTCTTGCTCCTATAACTGAATGTGCTCGAAAACAAGTCCTCACACTTCACATGCACTTGGTCTATTGAGGATATCTAGGAGATCACACTTCTCTCAAATTCTGTAAACACAGAGGCGAGGAAAATAGGCTCATTGATGATGCTGAACCAGTACAAGCAATCAGGCATCAGGAATGCCAAGGACTTATTGGTATCCACACTTTTGCTCTCCGGTAGAAAACTTGTGGGTATCACCAAAGAAGACCTGGGTTTCTCCTTATATGAAGCTGGGGCATGATGCTTCTGCAATCAGCTGCTTCCAGGGGCTTGGTGAAGGATCCCTCCCAATGGAGTTGCTCCATAGTGAACCGACATCACAGGGGAAAGGCTTGAAGCAGTTTGTATGCAAAGTTGTATTGAGTCATACACAGTGTTAGAAATAACTTTTTAATGCAGCTGAGTCACATAAAAATAACCCCAATGTTTAGGTACGCCGACTACGGAAGTGCCGATCTAGTTCCCAAATTTGCCACTAGGCAGCGACACACACATCTACTACTGCATCTCCCTTTCTGGGTTTTTGAAACTTGAAACACATGAACTTTTAGTATATGAAGTCTTTTTATATGCAAATCCTTTTTATATGCAGGTGGTGCTGAAGGTGATGCTGCAGCTGTTGGGGTATGTGGTGGCATCACTAGCAATGCACCAGTGTCTGTTCGCTGAGTTGGTCATCTTGGAGTATTTGGTGCAGGCTGCTGTGTGACCTTTTTTATGTCACAGCAGTTGTGCCTGATAATGTTCCTTTTCTTATTCTTGAGCAGAAACAATTGAGGTGTGTCATGCTGTCTGATCACTTCAGCCGGTTTCCAACAACCATCTTCACGGACACGGACCATCTTGTCATCACCGATTGCTGGTAGATTTCTCGCATGTTTGTCATAGGCTTCAGTCATCTCTTTCTGTCATTTCAACAGCTGCACACGAGCATCTGTTGGAATCTTTGGCTGTAGCTGCCTATCATGGACTGGGATATTGGATCGGAGTCTTCTGCTGTACAACAACTGAGCAGGTGAATAAGTCAGGCCTTTGATTGATGTATTGCGATACTCGAGTAGGGCATAGTATGGATCATCTGCTTTATGAGGGAGTTGTTTAACTGTCCCGATCATGCAATCCACTTGGCCGTGGAAGGGCATATTGTCACTCATGACCATATTGGGGATTCCTTGTTCACTGAACAAAGACATCAATTGACTGGCAATGCCTTTTCTGTCTTACTGTTGAGGAGTCTGGTGAACTGGAATTTAGAGTAGTAGTCCACTATGCACAGATAATAATTTCCATAAAACTAAAAAACATTGACACCAACTTTTTGCCATGCACGCACAGGGATTTCATGTGGCATCAACTTCTCCTTCTGTTGAGAAGGTGCAAACTCAGTATATTTTGCACAGTTCTTGACAGTTGTCTCAATGTCTTGGGACATGCCAGGCCAACACAGCACATCCCTTCCTCTCAGCAGGTCTTCTCAAAACCAAGATGGCTTTGATGGAGTAGACTCAACAGGTCGTCTCTCATGGAATTTGGAACGAGGACACGGTTGTCTACAAACAAGAGACCTTAAGCTTCAAAGATAGAGACTTTGTGGTCCCAGTATGGCTTAAGAGCTGCAGGTGTGGTCTTCTTTGAATCAGGCCAGCCATGGCAAATCATATGCAACAACTCTTGTAGGGTGCTGTCATCTCGGATGCAGTCTTGGAGTTGTTCCTTCCTTGCAGCTGAGTCATATCAACAAAACCCCAATGTTTAGGGATGCCGACTACGGATGTGCCGATGTAGTTCCCGAATTCCCACTAGGTGGCAACACACATATATACTACTAGACTTGCTCAAGTCTTTGATTATGAACATTCATTAAATGATTAGAGAAAATCGGAATACAATTCATTATAGTATGTGTCCTTCTCTGACTGGCCCATGAATCAAAGACTTGTCCACTCTGACCAGAATCTCCTGTTTATGACCCCAAGCCACTCTCTGTAACCATACACCCCCTCCTACCCCTCCCCCACCCCTCCTCCAGTTCCCTGGCCTTCTGTGTTGTCATATTTTGCCTGCTTCTGACTGTGGCTGATCAGGGGGAACCTGCCAAAGGTCAATCTAGCACACTAGGGGTATCAATCTCCCAGCAGATATTCTGACCAGTAGCTCAGGACCTCTGCTTGGGGAGTGTGGTGTAAAATCGTGCCAGTCTACGCAGCCGATTATAGATGAGACCAGTCCCTGTGTCACTCAGAAGGGGTAGAGGGGTAAGATACAGGGACTAAGGCCAGTCTAATCTACTACTACAACACTGCCTTGCTTGATCATCGGCTTTGTGCAGCCTGAGAGGCATATTGTATGGAGGATAGACTGTAGTACATCACATTGTCGCCAAGGCCAGGGCCACACATTCTCAAATTGGATTGTGAAGGGACTATATGGAGGATCTGAACTCTGACCGACCCATTGACCATGATCTTACTTGTTGTAATGTACACCATTTATGTTCACATTCTGCATGTAAAAGTTCTGAAGCATGCTCTCTTGTCTGTTCTACTAACTGTATAGAATCAAAACCCCAAAGCAAAAAGCAGGGGAATGACAATGTCACTAAGGTTAACTATAACAAAACAGGTACAGTAGTAAACCTCTCAAGTTTCGAACTAACGAAAGCCGAATTATCGATTTTAGATAAAGGTTTGAACTTCTGCCCTAATACCACCAGTATGGAGGATGGGGAAATTAAACAAGAGTTGGATAGATTTCACCGCAATCTCAGACTAAGACAGTTCTTTGATAAACCGGGAAATAACCCACCAGGTAAGAACGTAGTAGCCACTAAGCCAAACGTCAATCATCTGAAGGAAGAGGGGTCGAGACAACTCCACACTCCAGGCGACAACGTCATCAGTAAGAGCCTCATAGGCCCTTTTGGGGAAAAAAGTCTGATTAAAGATCTGAAAAACAAACCAGGCAAATTTGCCCCGCAAGGTTCCTCTAACTTAGGTTTCATTACGATCAATGAGATAAGCCTAAACCACAGATCCATGAAAAACCATAGACCCAAACCTAACATCACCAAAGATGAGAAATCAGCTTTGAAGGGATTGTCTAAAAATAAAGACATCACCATCAAACCAGCTGATAAAGGAGGGGCTACCATAGTAATGAACACTGTTGATTACATAGCAGAGGCACATAGACAACTAAATGATGAAAATGTCTATGAAAAAAAGAAGGGGGACCAGACTGACACTTTCAATAAGAAAATCAGCAACAAAATAGATGACATGGTGGAAAATGGCGAAATCACTGGAGAAATAGCGGCAGCCCTAAAAAATGATGAACCAAGGGCCCCACAAGTCTATTTCCTCCCTAAAATTCATAAAGGGAAACTCCCCCCACCGGGGAGACCAGTGGTATCAGCAAACAACTGTGCCACAGAAAAAATATCCAAATTTGTAGATAGGTTCCTCAAACCAGAAGTTCCTAAGATCACTTCCTTTATAAAGGATACCAACCATTTTCTATCGAAAATAAATGAAATCGAAAACTTGAAAGACGAGACAATACTAGGCACCCTAGACATAGGAGCTCTCTATACCAATATCCCCAATGGGGAAGGAATAGAGACAATACGGAAAACTCTGGAGAAATCCAGAGGGGGCAAGAAAGCAAACCCGAGTATCGAGAGCTTATGTGAACTT
Organism: Alentia gelatinosa; assembly: GCA_950022655.1. Taxonomy (NCBI): domain Eukaryota; kingdom Metazoa; phylum Annelida; class Polychaeta; order Phyllodocida; family Polynoidae; genus Alentia; species Alentia gelatinosa. The sequence continues at coordinate 57,970,524 of OX465579.1, forward strand.
TTAGAAATGGTCTTGAAATTGAATAACATTCAATTCAATGGGCAAAACTACCTACAAATCAGTGGGACCGCAATGGGGACTAGACTTGCCCCCTCATATGCAAATCTATTTATGGAGGAGTTAGAGAAGAAACTCATTGAGAGTTACCCCATCAAACCCGCACATGGTGGAGATGTATCGATGATCTCTTCTTCATCTGGCAAGATGGGGAAGAAGAACTGCAGAATTGGCTACAGTATCTGAATAGGGCTCACGAAACCATCAAATTCACGATGGAGACATCGAGAAAGGAAGTAAACTTCCTAGATACAACTGCTTACAAAGGGAGGGATGGTAAATTGTATACCAAGCTATACAACAAACCAACTGATGAGAATACATATCTGAGATTCGATTCGGCCCATCCCCCATCCCAGAAAAACAGTATCCCGTACTCTCAACTCTTGGGAGTAAAGAGACTTTGTAGTGAAAAAAACAACTACGAAGAAAATGCACGCAAGAAAATCTCAGAATTCCAAGAGAGTGGGTACCCAAAAAAACTCCTGGAAAAATGCAAAGAGAAGGTAGACATGATCCAAAGAGAAGATACTCTGAAAGAGAAAAATCGTGAAAAATCCCAGAATGAGGAAATTTTCCTGATTAGTACCTACAAACAGGGAAACAACGTACTCCCTGAAGTTGTAGAGAAAAATTGGGAAATACTTGGAAAATCAGTCACCACCAAAGGACTGTACAAAAGTAAACTGGTGAAGGGATATAAACGCCCCAAAAATCTCAAGGATTTTCTGGTAAGGGCCAGAACTTCGTACCACCCCGAAAAAGGGAAAAAGGGAAAATCCAACACCAACAAGTGCAGTAAACCAAATTGCAAATACTGCAAATTACTGACAAAGAGGGACAAAATCAAATCCAAAACAAAAAAGACAAAACACAAATGCAAGAGCAAAGTCACATGCAATAGCTCTAACGTTATCTATTGCATAGAGTGCACCCAGTGCGGGTCCCAGTATGTGGGACAAACAAAAAGGAAAATAAAGGAAAGAATTTCAGAACATCTGAGATCCATTTTAAAAAAATCACAAATCAGTGATGTACCAGGACACTTCAATGGTCCCGGACAACATGGAATAGATGATGTGAGTGTCTACATCCTGGATTTTATCCATAGACACCCACACAGCAAACAAGAAACATTCTTGAATTATGTGGAGGTATCTGCGATACGAAAACATAATTACACCAGGAAGAATACCACACAAGTATACCTGTCCATACCCAAGCGACTCTAAAATAAGTGACTGGCACCCGTAACACATTGCATTTTTAAATGAAAATTCGACGAAAAATCGAATAAGCGGGATTCTAAGGACAAAATTTCCTCCAGAATAATAAGAAAGACCCAAAAGGCTAGCTACATTTGCCTGATGAGACCAGACGGTTGAAACTATCGAGCAAGGACACTACAAAACTCCGCAAAAGGGAGAAAAAGCAATACTACAGAATAGTTCCAATTCCCCACATCAGAGGGTAGAACTACACTGGTACACATTGGTACCACAGGGGGAGCCAGAGAGGCCGCCCTGTCTCCAACACTGTATAACAAACCAGTGACCATTGGTTCAGAGGCTTTTCCCGCCGCTCTTTGTCTAATACAACAGCCAATGAGAAACCTCGAAAACGACCACGTGATCAAATAAACCAATGGGGGTCAATCTCTGTTAAAGTATTCACATTCATTAATATTAATGAACCACGGGAAGCGCCCGAGAGGCGCTAGGCCGGTCACTTGCTTGATAGTCACAGTAGCAGCCATGTTACTTCCATACTATATGGAGGAATGTTCAGGGCACCCCTGTTGAATGAATGGGGAAATCACTTATGCGGCTATTCCACCAACAAGGCACAAGCCCAGGCCAGACGCCTTGTGGTCGCCTATTGGCGTTCAGCGGCAATAGCCGGCCCAAACCTCCCGCCGGCAGCAATAATCTGCTTGGTGGAACAGCTCATAGGCCCCTCACGGACAGCCCCTGCCGGCCGCCGGCCTCTCCCTGTGCCTGCAAAACCCTGTCGCCGGCCAGAATCAGCTAACCTGTTGGTGGTCGGTGGCCGCCCGCCAGGGACAATACTCTGTGCAATAGCCCATTTTGGAGGTGTTCCACCAAAATATAGTGATAACTACAGAGAAGGCCGGCCGGTCAGCCGGGCGTTATGAGCGCAACGTCCCCCGCAAAGCCCTGCCAGAGGAAAACTGATTCATTTGATTTTAAGCCCCCGGCAAGGCAGCCGGCATGTCAAAAGCTACACCAAGAGTGATGCCGAGAGCACGCAGAGAGCTGTTCCCCGGGCGCGCATTGACCGCTCGCCCTTATAAACCGCGGCACACACTGTCAAATATAGGAAAAATTTGCAAATTTGAAATTCTCTCCATTATCTGTAGTCCTAGCTGCCCCGGATTTTTTTGTCTCCCCCCTTGTCGTAAGGTGCAATTCCGTATATACCTTGTTTGCTAGCCATGGAAATTTTAACAAGTGCTGGGCATTAACTTCGATCAAGCTCTTATTAAACTCCAAAGTCGCGTCAAGGGCAATGTTCTGCATGACTCCATCTCCGTCGGGGACGCATCTCAGAATGTCCACTCCAGTTAGAGGGCAGATCAAGATACGAGCCTTGGGATGTATAGCTTCCAACCAGTCTATCCCTGTTTTTGTATAGGTCAGCAGATGACTATGCAGGTCGCTTGCGGAGGACCATTTCATTTCGATGTGTGATTTCTTTGGGTTAGTTCCGTGAACAGCTTTGGTAGTAATGTCGCAGACACCGCCCATGATGTATATGATGGAGTTCGGTGAAAAATCCATATGTTTTTTAGCTAGGACGAATAACTCTTGCAGTCTGGCTCCTGGGAAAGAGAAAACGTTGAACCTTTGAGCTTTCATGCGTGCATAGCAATAGCCTCATATAATCTCTTCACCCTGGTATCGCCGATAATGACATGGTTAGTGTAACGGCAGCCACCGGATCTTCAATGAAGTGTCCTGTGCGCAGATCTGCCTTGGGTTTCCTTACTCTCAAAAGGGGGGACAAGGGTCTCGACAGAAGAGGCTGAAGAAAGTTTGTTAGAAAAGTTTGTCGTCTTCTTTATTTCCATTATTCTCCAGTACTCTCCGTGAAAACTATAAATCAAACCATATTACATATCTTAGGAAGGGTTAACAGTAGCTGTCATTTACATCTATAGCAAAGGTGACAGTAAACTATAATACTTCTAAATTAGACTCATAGTGATAGTGACAAAGTGCATTACTCATATAGAGGAACAGTTAACCCATAGTGGCAGACTAAAGTACTCAGTCAAAATTACAGTCAACTCATAGTGACAGACTATGATACCTGAAATTACTGTAATATCTCAATAAAACTCTGAACTGACCTGAAGAGGGGCTATGGCCACAGTTACAGCAAAGACAAAGAGAGTTCCAATACAACTTTCTACATGATTCAACCACTATAGTACTTGGCTTCATAATCTTCATATAAACATGCATCAACTTATGTAAAAGTTACATCAAACATGTTCCTTGGATCTATATTGACATATATATCTAGTTAACATACCTCCTTGGTCCCTTATTACTTGATTATTTCATCTTTTGCTGGAGAGGAACAGGAGCTACTCTCTCCTTTGTTTGGTTTTGGCTCCATGTGCTCAGAGGGAGCTACAGTATTTGGAAGGCACTTCCTGTATAAACAAAGTTGTAATCCTATCCCCTTTCCTTTATCAAACATTTGCAAAGGTACTAAATCAAAAGACAGGATTGATATCATCTTAGTTAGATACATATATAACTATAGCATGACATTATTCTTGAAGAAAACATGTCTAAACTCTAAAGGTATAATCAAAATAACAATCACTCCCTAGTGTCTGACACTAGATGGCAGCAGAAGTACTGTTGGTTAGTTCCCACAGGAAACACAAGGTGGCAGCAGTCCCTATGGACTGTCTGTCTTTACATGGCTCCTCAAAATTAGAATAATTTTTCTAAATATCAGTAAGTGGCAAGTATAGTCAGTCAATCTTAACGCTAATAATATCTCAAGTTGTTCATAACTATGAAACTACACGTCTGATGGTTCACTCCAGATCCACGACGAAGTAACCCTAAGGGAATAATATCTTACATTCCCAAAAAACATGAAGCAATTTTTATCTTAAGGCTCCTTGACGGGGATGCCCTTTTTCCCTGATCCTTCAACAAGCAGGACCAATTTCTGGATTGGGCGATCCAAATACGCCTGCTGTTTTCCACTATTGCCAATGGCAACCTTTACTCTACGCACATGGTTGTCATCACTTGGGAGAGTTTTCTCTACTCGTCCCAGTTGCCATTGGTTCTGTGGTTGGTTGTCATCCTTGATGATGACAACATCACCAACCTGTAGATCGCGTTGTGGGCGTATCCATTTCTGCCGTGGCTGCAGATTTTGAAGGAACTCCTTCCTCCAGCGAGACCAGAACTCATTAGCTAAGTGCTGGACTCTACGCCATCTTTTCCTGAGGTATATATCAGCTCGCTGAAACTCACCTGGGGGTGGCAATACTATTCGAGATTTTGCTGTCAAGAGGTGATTTGGCGTTAGTGGTGCTAGCGAGGTTGGATCATTGAGATTGTCCACTGTCAGTGGACGGCAGTTGACTATAGCAGCAGCTTCACACATGAGAGTTCTTAAAGACTCATCATCCAGCTGAGAACCAGCTTGGTGCATCAGTGATTCTAGTATGCTACGTACTGTTCATATCTGGCGCTCCCAAACCCCGCCTGTGTGGCTGGCTGAAGCAGCATTCATCTTAAAGTGGCAGCTTTCTCTTGAAAGGACTTCTCGCACATGATCATTGTTTATCTCCTTCAAGGCCTCCTTGAGTTCTTTCTTGGCACCAATGAAGTTTGTGCCTTGATCTGATCGCATGAGTGACACTGGACCACGGATTGATATGAATCTGCGCAGTGCATTGATAAATGAATCTGTCTCAAGAGAATTTGATGTCTCAATGTGAATTGCGCGAGATGCTAAACAGGTGAAAAGCACTCCATATCTTTTCAGTACCTTGCAACCCTCCTTGATGTACCAAGGGCCAAAGTAGTCAACACCACAATATGTGAATGGTGGTGCTGGATTCACTCTATCTGCAGGCAAATCTGCCATCTTTTGTTCCTGCACCTTGCATCGGAGCTTCCTGCATTTGGTGCACTTTGATATGAGGCTGGAGACAACAGAGCTGCAACCCACTATCCAGAAGCCATTCGCTCGGATCTGATTGATGGTCAGACCACGGCCTTGGTGCTGAGTTTGTTGATGACAATGCCATATCACCAGATCTGTGATGTGATGCTGTTTAGGAAGAATCGCAGAATCGCAGGATGCTTTAAATCCTGGGATATCCTGGCATTTCTTATCCGACCTCCCACACGCATTATGCCATCGCTGTCTAGGAAGGGATCTAAGCGGTAGATTGTGCTTGTGTTCTTTATGGCTATGTTGCGTTCATTGGCAAGCTTCTTGTCAGTGACACTCTCTCTAACTTTAAGTGCCTGAAGAGTCTTAACTTCGTCTTTGAAGTATTCTCCTTGAACTTGCCTGATTATTTCAAGCTCTGCCTTCCGAATTTCCTCTACAGTGACTGGCTGATAAGAAGGAATTTGTTGTTTTGAAGCTTGAGCATGCTTCACAGTCTGTGGCTTCTTTGTTACATTGGGTTTTAGCTTGTCTTTGAACTTTAAACAGACAGCAACAGCTCTTTTTGCTCTGTGCCAATCTGAAAAGTATTCTAGTCTTTTCAGAAGTTCTATTTTACCCAAGGAACCCTTGACATGCACAGAGAAGGTCTGTACCTTCTTTACTTCTGGGTCATCAGTGCTGATTCTGAGATCAGCTGCATCTTTGTCTCTGACAGGGATTTCTTCCTTCCAGAGGAAATCCGGTCCAGTTAACCATTTGGACTGGTGAATCAGTTCCTCGACAGTGAGACCTCTAGAGGCATCATCTGCCGGGTTTTCATGTGTTTTGACATGTCTCCATTGTGATGGGGTGCTGTGGTCTCTGATTTGTTGCACACGATTTGCAACAAATACATGAAACTTTCGTGTATCATTAGCAATGTAGCCAAGAACTACCTTGCTGTCTGTCCAGAACACTTCAGCATCGACATGGAGTTCGAATTCTTTTTGAAGGAGTTCACTAACCTTCACAGACACGAGTGCTGCAGTCAACTCTAAACGGGGAATGGTCACCGGTTTTAGAGGGGTAACTCTTGCCTTTCCCATTAGCAGTGAGCAATGTACCTTTGACTGGTCATCGATGAGACGCAGGTAAGAACACTGCCCATAACCATTTGTACTGGCATCAGAGAAATGGTGCAATTCAACTGAGCGTTGTTTTCCGAAGCCATCTGGTTTAAAACACCTTTGGAGTCTGACCTTCTCTAGATTTGGTAGGTCACTTCTCCATTTAGCCCACTGTGATCTCAGTGCCTCTGGGACAGGAGTATCCCAGTCAGTTTGATCTCTGCACATCTGCTGCAGTATTTGCTTTCCAGTTAGTATCACTGGTGCAATGAAACCTAATGGATCGTAAACGGAACATAGAGTGGACAGAACCCCACGTCTTGTCAATGGTTTGTCCATCAATGTTATTCTGAATTGGAATGTGTCTGACTCAACACACCATTGAACCCCTAAGGCTCTTTCAACGGGAAGTGGATCTTGAAGGAGATCAAGCTCCTTCACTCCCTTTGCACGGTCTTCTGGTGGAATGCTCTCTAACACAGCCTTTGAGTTTGAAACAAACTTATGGAGCCGGAGTCCACCTCGCAAACAAAGTTCTTGACTTTCTTTTATCAGTGTGATGGCCTCTGCTTCTGTTGCCACAGACTTCAGTCCATCATCGACATAGAAGTTAGAGCGAACAAAGGTCGCTGCTTCTGGTCCGAATTCAAGCTCATTATCATTTGCGGTCTGTTTAAGACCAAAGTTCGCACAGCCGGGTGACGATGTAGCTCCAAATAGGTGCACTTTCATCCTGTATTCAACTGGCTGTTGTTCTGAGTTGCCTTCCTCCCACCACAGAAATCGTAGGTAATTGCGATGTTCCTCATTCACCATGAATTGGTGGAACATCTGCTCAATATCGCACATGAAGGCAACTGGTTGTTGGCGCATACGTATCAATACCCCAACCAAGGCATTTGTCAAGTCGGGCCCTTGTAGAAGGTGGTCATTTAGGGATTCACCTTTGTACCTTGCACTGCAGTCAAATACAACTCGTATTTTCTCTGGCTTTTTGGGATGGTACACTCCATGGTGAGGTATATACCAGATGGAGCCATCCTGTTTCTCTAGGTCAGACACTGGCACCCTTTCAGCATGACCATTGTCTATGATACTCTGCATGAAACCAGTGTAGTCTTTCTGGTACCCTTTGTCCCTTTTGAATCGGGCCGCCAGCTGTTTCAGACGATGAAGTGCGAGAGGTTTGTTGTTCGGGAGAATCACCCTGGATTCCTTTAATGGCAGGGGCATTTCATAATGCCCATTTTTTTTATGAATGCCTTCTCCAATTTTCTTGAGGAACCTTCTGTCGTCATTAGAGAGAGCTGTCTCTCTATGAGTTTTCTCACTGAAATCAAGTTCCATCATTTTTGTCACCTGTGAGGGATTGATAACCTCCTTGACCTTTGTCTGGAAAGATACCAAGACCTGATTAGGATGGTTGCAATCCGCCTTCAATGAGAGTGACCCTGGAACCTCACAGGTCATGACTCTATGGCTAATGCCAATGGAGTCATAGCAGTCTACCTGAGTCGGATCGACAATCCCTACAATTCCCCAACCTAGGTCCGTTCGCTGACCATAAGGTCCATTGTTTGTAGGAGGGATGATATCCCTAGGTGCTAATGCACGGGGACAGTTGTATCCTATCAGTAAGCCAACTTCACAATCTGCCAGTGGCATAAGCTTGTCGGCAATCCCTTCAAGGTGCAGCCATTTCTTGGCCACTTCTGGTGTTGGGATGTGTGACCGGTTGGCAGGCATTATCCCTCTTGTGAAGGTCACAGGAAGAGGAATTTTTAGATCACTGTTATATCCTCTCACCATAAGCCCAGTTATTTTCCGACTATCAATTAACTGGTCTTTTGACAGCATTGTCGATAACGAGAGTTTGGCCTTAGGTCCATTTAGGTCTAGATCCAGACATGTCCCTTCTAAGATAAAAGAAGTGTCCGACTGTGTGTCAAGTAGTGCATACACTAGCTTCTCTCTTTCTGGACTGTCACGATGAGAGACCAAAACAGGCACGATCATCGAACACTTACTGTGTTGACCTGTGCCATTGAGATGACTGACTCGAGACTCTCTGACATTTCCAGCATCTTTCTGACTTTCAGGCTTATCTACTCTATCTTTCACTTGGCTATCTTTCTTCTCAGCCTTATCAAAGTGCCTCACATCACCATGTAAAGATGTGGGATGTTTCTTCTTGCAAGTTTTACAGATTTTCTTCTGTTTGCAAGTACTTGATCTGTGCCCCTTTTCCAGACAACCATAACACAAACCATGGTCTCTGATTAGGATTTTCCTTTCCTGCATAGGCTTTCCCAGGAATACCCTGCAATTATCTAAATCATGTCCTGACCTACCTTCATGAAGAGGACATGACCGTTCAGCATTCTGTTTTGTCTCTGTTGTTTCAGTAGAGAAAGAGTTAGCGCCAGGAGTACGTTTCCGGCCCTTACCACCAACAGATGAACGATCCGGTTCTGGTTGCTTATCTCCTTTCAAGGCCTGAAGTGAGGTCACTGGATCACACGCTATATTTGCTTCTCTTGCAACAAAGCTCATGAAGTCCTTGAAAGGTGGGAACATTGCTTTCTGTTCCCTCGCATCTGCAACCACTCTTGCCCAGCGAGTAACTAGCCAGTCAGGCAGCTTGGCAAGCAGTTTCTTGTTCTCTGGCTCATCGTTTAGTACGTTTAGACTTCCGATTGTCTTCATAGCTGTATTAAACTGCCTTAGAAAGTCTGCTAGTTTTCTTAAGGCGAAACCGTCTCTGGGAGCTATCCTTGGCCATGCATCTAGCTTATCTCTGAATGCATTGGCCACAATAAAGGAATCGCCATATCTCTTTTCCAGGAGATCCTTGGCTTCCTGAAAAGCCTCTCCTGTCGATAGAAGAAAGAAGCCCTCAATAGCTTCTTTTGCTGCACCTCCGAGGTACTTCTTCAGGTAATGGATCCTCTCAGAGAGTGGAATACCCTTTTGCTCAATTAGAGCCTCAAAGGAGCTCTTCCAACTCGGGTACTGTAGAGGATCACCTGAAAACATACCTGGCTCTGGAGGAGGTAAACGTCCTAAGTTTACCTGGTCTGCAAGTGACTTTGCTAGATCAAATAGCTGTCTTTGTGATGGCAGGTCTGGTGGTGCTTCACTGCAGATCTGAAATTCATCACTGTCATGAACCTGGGAAGCAAGTTGTCGGCTAGAATTAGGGAAGAATGTGCTTGCGGCAGGATTTAGACGTTTTGAGGAACTGGCTGATACTAAACCAGTCTTCTTAGCGGGGACAGGATTAGACCTATCCTCTTCAGCTTTTGGAGGAGCAGGCATAGTATTCATGGAAACCACAGGAAAAGTGATAACAGGATCTGAACACTTGTTCAGATAATCTTGGACATAGTCATTCATGCCATCTGTGGGCAATTTGCATTCAGTATCACTACTAATGGATTCTTCCTGCTCCACAGTATTGATCGCATTGAGCTTGGCCTCAGCCATGTCAAGCTCTTTCAAGGTTTGCAACTTTTCTAGTTCTGCTTTCTTTTTAGTTTCCACGTCTAGATACTTTAGCTTCACCCTTAGTGAAGCTGCCTCCGATGCTACCTCTGCCTTTTTTGAGGCATTTGAAGCTCTTGAAGATCTAGAGCCCCGAGAAGATTTACTTCTTCTCGACGAGGTCTCACTAAACTCTGCTTTAATTTCAAGTATACGCTGTGAGACTTGGCCCATCATCTTGTGGTGATCTGACTGTATGGACTCGAGTCTCTTGTATTGTTCCTCAAGTTCATCCTCAGACAGAAGGTCAGAAAGTCCTTCATAGTCTGATGTCACCTTCTTTATGTCTTCTCCTAAGAGTCTGCGCTCACTCTTGAGGAGAGAAATATCACATGTATCGGTAGTTAGAGATTCCAAATGGCTCGCACGTTTACGCCATGCGATTACTGCTAACCTGAAACGCCGCTGAATTTGGGAAACTTGTTGTTCTAGACCCTTTTCTGTAAGTTTTCTCTCTTTAAAACTGATACGTACCTTGTTGAAATCCTCGGAGTCATCCGCACCTGGATCTGCATGTGAACCATCAGACTTCTCTGAGATTTGAGATTTTTTATTTTTGCCTGTTAATTGTTCAACCTTACCTGAGTCACCATTTGATTTGATCTTACCCTGATCTTGCTCTGCTGCCCCTAGGAGAACCTGAGGTGACCCTTCTGAATCCATTTTGATATATCAAGTATCACAATGGTTTTATGGATTGACATAAACTTTCTAGCATTTGCTAAGTTTGACTCACAACAAAAAAAACTTTACCCTATTCATCCAAGAAACAGAAAATATACTCCTTTAGCACACCGTCAGTTCAAAGGCTTGTCAGTCAGAATATATCCCAAGTAACTTATATAACAGTCAAGTGTTAGTCAAAGTTATTACTCAAATATAGAATACCATATAAATACTCTTTGTAAAACTACTGTTTACATTTACACTGCAGGATGACATACTTTGTCATATTTCACCCAAAACTTCAAAAATATCCTGTTAAAAGGAAGAATCACAATATTATTAATCTGTGACATTTAAGGGTGTAGTTAGGTTACATCAGTTAAACCCTGTGTGTATAAATAACACTAATTTCAGTTTCTTTGACAACAGTTCTCTTGACACATCTAGTCACTGTGCTGTTTTGTCCATGTCGAGCCCCACGGGATCTGGATCCTGAGGCGCACTTGCTCTTCACGGAACCTTCAGCTATGCCTCATGCAACAGTTTACTGGTTGTGTGATGACAGTTCATTCTTTGACATGTCAGTCGGACTTGCTGTAGTTTGGTGTTGCATGGAACCTGCATCTGTTTGATGGAATTTGCTTGTAATACGATTCTTCTCACAAGGAATGTTTTCATTAGCCAGGAGTTTTCACTGTAACGGCAGCCACCGGATCTTCAATGAAGTGTCCTGTGCGCAGATCTGCCTTGGGTTTCCTTACTCTCAAAAGGGGGGACAAGGGTCTCGACAGAAGAGGCTGAAGAAAGTTTGTTAGAAAAGTTTGTCGTCTTCTTTATTTCCATTATTCTCCAGTACTCTCCGTGAAAACTATAAATCAAACCATATTACATATCTTAGGAAGGGTTAACAGTAGCTGTCATTTACATCTATAGCAAAGGTGACAGTAAACTATAATACTTCTAAATTAGACTCATAGTGATAGTGACAAAGTGCATTACTCATATAGAGGAACAGTTAACCCATAGTGGCAGACTAAAGTACTCAGTCAAAATTACAGTCAACTCATAGTGACAGACTATGATACCTGAAATTACTGTAATATCTCAATAAAACTCTGAACTGACCTGAAGAGGGGCTATGGCCACAGTTACAGCAAAGACAAAGAGAGTTCCAATACAACTTTCTACATGATTCAACCACTATAGTACTTGGCTTCATAATCTTCATATAAACATGCATCAACTTATGTAAAAGTTACATCAAACATGTTCCTTGGATCTATATTGACATATATATCTAGTTAACATACCTCCTTGGTCCCTTATTACTTGATTATTTCATCTTTTGCTGGAGAGGAACAGGAGCTACTCTCTCCTTTGTTTGGTTTTGGCTCCATGTGCTCAGAGGGAGCTACAGTATTTGGAAGGCACTTCCTGTATAAACAAAGTTGTAATCCTATCCCCTTTCCTTTATCAAACATTTGCAAAGGTACTAAATCAAAAGACAGGATTGATATCATCTTAGTTAGATACATATATAACTATAGCATGACATTATTCTTGAAGAAAACATGTCTAAACTCTAAAGGTATAATCAAAATAACAATCACTCCCTAGTGTCTGACACTAGATGGCAGCAGAAGTACTGTTGGTTAGTTCCCACAGGAAACACAAGGTGGCAGCAGTCCCTATGGACTGTCTGTCTTTACAGTTAGGGATGGGAGACCAAGTACGAATCAGCATTTCGTGTGATAACTTTGTCAGGTTATATTTCTGTCTATATGCCATAGTTGTAGAACAGGGAGAGTGGGGGTCGAGGGATGTTTGTTCAGTTTAAACAGGGATGGAGTCTCTTACTTGCTGTAGGAGAGAGCCCAGCTTGTTACCTTTCAAGTCTAGGTTAAATTTATCCAACTTGCCCAGATGCAGGCCACACCCCCAATAGTCGTCCTTCGTCGCTTCGTACAAATTCTTCACCTTGGTTGCAAGTAGAATATCTCTGAGAGTGTTGTTCTGTGAGAACTTTGCTCTTAGTATCTCTAGCATATGGTTGTCTCTGTTGTCAAGCCAGGACCGAGAAGACGGCAGCTGCTCGGCTATGAACAGGGCCTCAATGGGTTTGTTCGACTTCAGAATTTTCGGTCCGCGATATCTTCCTTGCCCTCATCAATAGCGGCTTCATCATGAAAACACTGTTAAACTGAGCGGTAAGTCAGACCGTTTTTCTGGATTTTCGTTGGGAACATATTTGAGAGTGGGGCATGTGTGCTTTGAAAGAAGATGCCTTGGTCCCTTTCTACCGTTTTCACATTTCCAATCGACAGATTTTTGGGTAGATTATTGAGATCGCCTTCACCCTTTTGCTTACCATCAATGTGGATCTTCACACCTCGGACTTGGCAAATGATGTTCTGTTTTCTTGCTATGGCCCTCATGTCCCGATTTGAACGCCTATATATCATCAGGAGAAAGGTCGTCAGATAGGGTGACATGCCTCCATTTATCCTTTCAGTCTCCCTATGTTTTTGAAGATCCATGCCTTTGTGTTAACACTGACAAGGTGTACCAGAATCAAACGAGTCCGCCCTGTGTTGGGGCGGCCTCGTCTATAAATAGACTCGATCAGGCCGTACAGCCCTACGCTGCTCCCACAACAGGCTGCGACTGGAAGCTTGTCGGGGGCCTGTCAGCTTCCTTCCGACAAGGTTACAACCAAATTGAACATTTTCGATTTTTGCCATGACTGGACCTTTGTCGTGGCATGTCATGAGCTTGTCGTAGAGGTCTACGATAAGATAATTTGGTGGATCGTGCACTCCCCGACACGCTACGACAAGGACCCACGACAGAGAGAACGGACGCCCCTTCTCATGACAAGGCTACGACAAAGCGCCGATTGGAACTTTCTTGTCGGGGCTTGTCGTTACCTTGTCGTGGTTGGTGGACACCCGCCTTCAGACAGGGGTTGGTTGCCAACGACTCTCAACAAATTAGTACCTAGAATTACCACAAGATGGCTTTGAGTGTGTGCTGTGAACTTAGTCTCTTCCAAAGACCGCTTGGAGGCGCACGAGGCAGCGTGACTTTTAACGTGAAGCATGAACACGCCTGGTGAGAATTGGTCGTACTACAGGCTACTTTGAACTGGGAACAATGCTGTAGATAAAAGGAAAGGTACTTAGCGTTGTTGTTTTATATGCTGTTGTAGCCTTTTCTATCTGATATTGAGTCCAACTGTGTTGGATGAGTCCATGCTTTTATGAAAACAAACAATATGCGTAACATACATTCACGGACGAGTACGTGACCTCGTGGAGGTCGTTTGATAATTTAGGATCGTACATGTAGACCCTTTTCAGTATGCTATACAGACCCAACGAAAATGTGGGTCAACTTTATTCAACACTCATGGACGTCCACATGGAAGGCTGAGACTGTTCTAGCGAAGATATAAAAAAATATTAAACAATAGCAAAGAGATTAAAAGTTATTAAAAGATAACCTTTGTACGAGCTACAGAAAAGATTCTTCATGTACGATATTAGATTGTCCAACGGACCCATGGTTAGTGTACCTAAGTGGAATATCTTCTGGGATAATTTGGTCTGAAAAAGCACGGACTTGTATACACGGTTCCGATCAAAATATCGAGGAACAGTTGGGATTCAAGTGCACTCAGTACGTCTCCTTATTATTCTATATCTGAAATTGATTTAAACGGCATTTTACAATCCATTCTTTCGAGAATGACAGTGGTCACGTGATACGGAGGGACGTATGAATATTCTTTCATCGCTCAGTGACTAACGGAATCCATACTTCTGGCACGGACTTATATCTGAAGGTATGTGTGGAGATCCAAACCATTGCATAATTGCCATGGATTAGGCTCAATCAATGTTATCTGTTTCACATAAAGGCAAACTGTTATACATGCTGAAAATACAAATGCGGATTTCCATGGAAGAGCGGATAAAGGCTGTCATCTTCGTATTTTGCATGGTTCGATTTCCTAAAGGGATATGTGGGATTATGCACTGTCATTGTTAATTTTCCCCCAAATAATACTACTACTCCCCACTCTTAGGAATAGAGTCTTCTATTGCATTTCCGGTCAATATTACAGCGTTAAATACTCTTTTCCCACGAGATACATTGGCAAAGACGTCTGCAGATCACGGTGATATGACCCTGGCTGCTGTCTGGGCATGAAACTCGATCAATGCTTAATTGCTTTATTACCGTGGGGTAGGAAACAATCACTTGAATATTCGTGTGAAAGGTTACTGATGCATCTTAGGGTGGATATCTGCCACACATGACACATAGTGGGACATGTTCTATATTAATATACCACCTAATGCCTTGTTTCTATAGACATAGAGGCTAGACAGAAACCGTCCTGTGAGAAAGGGTATGGTTAAAATTACCATGATGATTATCTTTATGCAGTCTATATTCAAATAAATGACCTCGTTTATTATATGAATAACCTGGTAAAGGAATAATACTGCCTAATTGTGTGGGATCTTTAAGGGCGCTATTTGGAAATTGACTGATGAGGGTGCAAGCTCACCCGCACAGGGCCGAGGTGCGCGGGGCTGGGGTTAGGGCCCTTGTGCCGGCTGCAAAACCACTGGAAACAACACGTGCCAACCTCCGGGGGTCGTACCCCCAAAACGCAAGCCCTACTCGGAGGCTGTGGGAACGTTCCCCGCTCCGCTCTGCGCTCTCCAAGCACAGTCTCAGTCCAGAGCGTTTGAGGGAAATCACGTGACCCAATGGTGAAGCCATTTTGTCAACAACAGCAGCAGCTGCAACGCGCATACAAGTCAGAGACTTTGGTGTGATCGCACTGGAGCCTCCACTGTCTAAGTGCAGACCCTAAATACGGGGTTTTTCATGCGAAAAGTTGGACTACGGACGTCTATCGGGCTGGACACCACAGGCAAGCTGTTCTCCAAGATCTACAATGCATTCTACTGCTCCAAGAAGGCTCCGGTGAGTTTGCGCTGAAACTTTTCTCGAGCGTGGGAAAGCTGTGTCGGCAGTCCGGGGTCGGGCGGTCGCGTGTCGGTCCGTCACCGGGAGTTGGGGTGCCACGAGCCGGCCCCGCTGGTCTGTGGACAGCGACTGGCCGGCCCGCGACCAACGCCCTGCACACAGCCAGAAAACAACACAAAGGCAGAATTCTTGTCAGACGTGGTATATTCAAAACGGGGTTTCTTCTTTGTGACTACGCCTGAAATCGCCAATGATTATTGTAGTCAACAGGCATATGAACTTAGTGTTGACTGTGATTGACATACAGAGCACACTAGACACGAAGTGTATCAGGTGGTATCTCAGCCTTGATTTGTTAGGATATCAGCCCGATGCATTGGGGATGTTGCAGAAAACCAAGTCCTTTTTGTCATATTCCTTTAAAGTTAGCTTTTCGAGAGGGTCGTCATGACATCCAGTTATGATAAAGAGAGTTTGGTTAGCCAGTAGACCCGACCCCGTCTCAATAGGCCTACACTCTGCATGCAAAGTGTTTTTATAATATTTTGCGGTGGTATGGCCACAGGGCTGACATCAAAACTTGATGCTTTACACAATAACCGTCATTACCCTAAGGCCATTGTCTTTGGTTGATGGGGAGCATTTTAAGGTTTTTGTAGACACTTATGAAGCTCAGTCACAAGTTCCCCGTCGATCTAAGTTCTGACCTGGTAAAACTTCAAATCAGTTGGCATGTAGGCCTATGTTAACGTATAGTTCCATACTTGATTCCACACCCTGATACCCATATATCTTTTTATCAATAGGATAATAGATATTTAACCATCAGAGTTTGCAGAAACAAGTCTACTTGTGTACAAATCTCCTTGTCTGCCGGAAGCTGTGTGAAATGCATGCCAATTTTCTCCTCATGTTTGGCAAATGCATAAGTGACATAATACAACACTTCCTTTATTAGCCAGTATTCATAGGCTTCATAATAGCTACTACCATCTACATATTATAATCTGCAGAGCTCGTTTGTTATACATATTAAAATCTACAGCAATGGTTCATCTTGCGTGTTGATGGCATTTGGATAGGCTCATGCGATTGTCACGTTTTTTATTTCAGAATAATCGTTAGTGGTGGTCTTTAGTTTTAGATCTTAGTTCTGAAGGATATCTCCTTTATATTTGATGAATTATATCGTGCAGCATTATGCAATGTCAAATGATCAACAATCATATTTCCCTCTCACAAACTGAAAAAAAACATGAATATATTTTACGGGAGTCTTTTCTTACTCTTATAACATAAAAAAGTGCATTATGAATATGTATATATGCAAACATGTCCTTATCACCTGTCAGGGAAAAAAAGGAATATTTTAGCGCCATGTTTTTCGAGGGAATGTCAGCATCTACCGAACATGGAATAACTCCCTTGACAGGTCCCTGGTTCTCATTTATACAAAACCCCATCGAGAACGCAACGGGACGCGAGCATAGCGAGGGGCACACCTGTTAAGTTTACATATCATAAGAGGTGCACAGCAATAGATCTGCGACTGCTAAGTGTGCAGAACAAAGCAGGCGCCGAGGGGAATATGTCCCGTGTTTGGATCAATTGCTCTCCTTCAAAATACCATCGACCTCTTCATCTCGCCAGCCATTAATGACCTGATGCAGGCTAGTTCGCCTAAACGTACTAACCTATTATATATATATATATATATATATATATATATATATATATATATATATATATATATATATATATATATATATATATATATATATATATATATATATATATACGCATGCATGTACCTTACTACCACGCAGAAGTGGCGGTTGAAATAGGTAATTTGAAACTCTCACATTCTGTTTACATGGATGAAACCGATGTCAAATAGCACGTAATGACTAAGAGGATCCAAGTTTCCTTTTTTCGCCTGGCAAGTACAAGACCTTATGATAACAACTTTAACATTGTGTTTGTAATATGATCCTGTTATCACATACGGGCGTGGCAATGGTAATGGTACATTGTAATACAATAATATTATCACACCCCACATTAGTTCAATAGAAAGCAGACCTTCCAATTTAGTCATAATGGTGTGATAACATCCCACATAGACGACGTGTGAAGAAGAGTACTGTGACATGTGATATCAAACCACATGGCACCGAAACGTATGGAATCATTATTGACAAGTGCAACGTGCAAGGGAAGAGGACGATTTTCCCACAGGCATAGACAACTATTGCGTGTTTTCATTAGCATGCTTCCCATCCTGATCATGCATGCATGCTATGTTTAGTAACATGTAGGACATGGTGGTGACATCGCTGTTCACACGGGGCACCACTGGGCTACTAATGAATACATCCAATGTTACTACTTAGCAAATGAGGGGAAACGAACTAAGGCTAACAGACCTAAGTGATGCTGTTTCAAGCTACACGCATATAAAGTCGTAACTTGTTAAGGGAATATTAATAAATCACTATCCTTGTTTATTCTATATTTTTTGTGCAAGGACACGGACCGAGTTTATGACATGGAAACATTTCTGCAACATGCGAGGTTCACCATCCCACATCACTAGATCATTAATGGGACCCCTTAACCACCAGCGATAATGCTTAGGCCACCAGACATGCAGGAATAGATGGCATGGCCACTTGGATCTTTCTCTAACCGAGGCCACTGTCAGTCGAAGAAAGATCAGTTGTAAATAAGTTACCGTCAGTTTAAATTAGCCTTGTTAGTAAAAAGTGATAAAAATCCAAATATCCTTATAATAGTCAAGAAAAAGAAAGTAATGGCTTACCAGTTTACAGTTATTAATGGAATGGCACCATAGTTGTATTATATGGTGCCATCTTCTGGGAATTCTTTCTGTATTTTTGCTCTGCTGGCGGTGGGTGAAGTATAGATCTGCTCCTACCAATTTAGATGTCTCAATTTTACTAAACTAATAAAAAGTCTGAAATGAAGTCCATTTCTTAGAAAACATGTCCATGGACCATTTAGCCATGCTCTTCGGTGAGTGGGACTGCTCACTCTCTTTATTTGCCAAGGCCTAATAGAATATTGTAGCTGTTGCAGTGTGCCAACAGGTGTTCTTTATTATGTCAACATTATAGAGTAGGTATCATGGCGTCTGAGTTTTTCTTAGGCTAACAGAGTGACCCCTGACACACAAGGCTTCTATATACTAGAAACATGGAGTTTTACCCATAGATTCCCAATCACCATGATATCTGGGTTTCCCGAGAGCGTGAATGCCAGATGGCACTGTACCTTTCTCCAATGCCCAACTAAGACCATCATTGATGAATGAGCGTACAATTATGAATGAATAACAAAGTGTTTGAATATAGTCAATCAATGGATCATTTTCTGTAACCCAGGTGCCCCTAGTCAACTTGCCCTTTCTGCAGCTGCCTGAATCGACGATCCAAGTATATCAAGCACTAGTTTGTCAATGAGGTATTTCGGTCTGAATTGATTGGTCATGTCAGCTGGGCACACCTCTGAGACACTGGCCCTCTACTCCTTTCACAATATCACAATAAATAGCACGCAGATAGTTAAAGGATAGTTTTTTGCAGCAAGCTGGAAGTCCATATGAGCCTTCTAACCTTTAGACAACGTATATAGGACGTGCAAGCACGCTCTAGAAATATGACAGAAGGAAATTGGCCTGCTAATCCACCGTGTATTTCACTCATAACGTACAGTAAAACCCCGCTTAAGGGTACACCCTCCATTCCGAGGCAAGTGGCCCCTTGAGCGGGGTGTCCCGGAAGTGGGGTTTTACTGTATACCAAACTGAAGGGGGATTTAAGGAGAGAATAGATCTTGAACGTATTTGAAATACATGTATCAGTTGAAGAAAACCAATTGGTCCTGCATTATCTTCTATTGAGAATTACTGTAGGGACGTGTTAAGCTACCCCAAGCTTACGGAGGATCGACAGTATTGCCCTTTAGTAACTTCTTTTAACCTTCAACACAAACATAATATCGTAAAACTGGATGAGGTTTAATCTTGGCCACCATATTCCACGACTGGAGTTTGGCAAAGTGACTTCATGAGGCGAAGCCGAGTGAAGTCCAGAGCCAAAACTTCAGGAGTGATAACAATGCTGTATGCCACTAGTGGCATATAAAACTCCGTATGCCAGTCAGCGTGGCATACGGAAACCCAATGTTAAGCCTATGGGATTTTATATTAGGGGTAGGATAAATGTATATATGTGAGGTGTGTGTGTGTATATATATTATATGTATCGTCCATAAAGAACCTATTTAAAAGAAATAGTTTATTTAAGTATCCACGTCGTAACATAGAACTGGCGATAATGTGTCTAAATTTATCCTATTTTGAACAACAAAAGAGAAATGACAATGGGTAAGCTACCTCTAATACCTTCCCTTTTCCTCTTTCTGAGGCAGTTTCGGAAAGCGACAAGGCGACTTTATAGATGTTGGGTGACTTTATAGGGGCCGGGTGTACCTTCATCTGAAGGAGAATGTATTGAAATGAAATAGCTCAAGTCGCTTATCGTGTTCCCATCTTTCCCGAAAGCCATTCCTGATGGACGTTATCGTAATTTGCAAGGTCCACTTGGCGTCACTGCTCGGTGTCGTTTCTATATGTGGCTGCATTTTGATACTTTAACATCCCTTCCTAGACACGTAAGGGGTTTATCTCAATTCATCTAAAGGGGAATAGGTGATATATATCACATTCAGACATTATGTTTGAAGATAGTTTTCTTTCACAACAAGGGAAAAGGTGGCAGAAAGTATTCCCAAACAGTATAGTACTTAACAGGTGACCTTATGAATACGGGTTACATTAGGTACCAATTGTGAGACATTGATAGGTAATTAAGGAATTGTTCAAAACTAATATATACGAGTCCAATTAACGTATAGTTTTGTGTCTTCTAGAATTTTAGTATATGATATACCCCTTTGGTCTCAATAAATCTTTTGCGGAATTTAGGAAGATACGCTATGAACTCATTGAAGTTAAATTTAACCTCGTTGGTCCACTGCACAGCCTTCACATGAACATTGTACAACATTCAAGGGACAAACAAGATAGGAAAGGATTGCGAAAAATGTGCAAATTTTCGCCGATTTATGTGTATATTTATCAGAACCTTAGAGCATTCCCTCCCTAATTCACAGTATCATCTCTTATCACGGTGGCACCGCTGGTTATCTGGGTGAGGTCAGTACTCTATTCACTGCACCGATCACAAGCAGACGACATTTGGCTGGCCTCCCGCCAGGCATCGAACGCTGACTGACAGGTCACACTCTGCATCCCCATCCGTCATGGTATATCTAGGAACAAAGCCCTCACAGGAAGCGGGCGTTAGGCGGAAGTCAGACCAGTCCAGCAGACGCTGTCATATCCCATCATGCATCGTACTTTCCTGGATGCAAATGCCAAACATGTGTCTACGTAACCATAGCAACAGCTGGTATGACTTTAAAGACTGGGGTTGAGGGGCAGATACGCCGCTATGACAAAATGGTTAGTCCTCAAGCTAAGTTTTTTTTGTTGTTTCCTTTGAACTTAATCGGTTTTTTTTCTGAGTTGTTATGGAGACTACCTGCCTTCTTGGATTATGTCGCAGGTGACAGCACGGTCTATTTATAGACGGTGCGTTGTAATGTGGTTTTCAGCATATTGTCCTGTTTATGATACTTTTCAGTATATGATATTTTGAGCTCACCAATCAGCATGGAAATACCAAATGGCTCCGGCTTCAATTAAGGAATTTAACAAATATCATAGCTCTTTCATAAACTTTGAAGTTAGCAGTGTTTGGGGGTTTTGTAGTTTCCTGTTGAATTGTACTGATTAAACAAGGGAGAAGTGACCAACCGTGTTTATTCAGAGGTGTATGTGGAAGGATTGAGACTGAATATGTGTCTATGTATTCGTATGTGATGTATGTTTGTTTATCTGATAGGTATGAGTAGGCTAGGTGTCGCATACACCATTAACTGTTAACGCAACTAACGTGTTAATAACAGCAAACTCTTGGGACCTCCCCGGAATAAATGCACAGCCCAGGTGAGAGTCTGGGATGAGTTACGGCTACAGTTACGTGGCTCTGCTGACCCTAACGTCAACAGCCCCACCTATCACAGCCCGTATCTGACGGTGACGACACGTAAATAAATGAACCATCGTCTCTCGTACTCTCAACCCACATTAACCCAGACTCTCACAGGAATGTGGCGAAGCTTTCAGCCTTCCTCATGAAAATACAACTGAACACCATCAACTCACTCAATGTCGAGTCATAACAACAGAAAGCGTAAGTTCATAGTACACAGCACCACCTTATAATGCACAACATTTGATCGACGGGCGAAGAGGAAACTGAGAAATCATATTTGACTGTGCAGTGTTTCAACCCATATTGTTTTAATAGCTATACGGACCGGACCTATTTATCTAAAAAGAAAAGAATTGATAGTATAATGGAGATTCTCCCATTATACTAGATATACATCTAAATAAAACATAGCTTCACACATCTTTCAGTGCACGTTCACATGAACTTAGGAGAGAACCCAGAGGACATTTAACACTCAGGGGTTTTATTTCGACGTAAACATCTAGGACAGCCCTCCTGGTGGGATGGCTGCATGGTTGGCGCTGAGCTAGGTGACTTCTCCAGCTGGTGCCAGCGAGGTGGCAGCAGACACCGGCCAGATGGTTTCAGTTGAGGTAGAGTGAAGATTACGGATCCAGGTTCCAGGGTACAGGGTTGATAAGCCCACAGCTCTTGTCGTCATGCCTTCTCATGCTAGATGTAATGATAATGTATGGCGTGTTGTGTTCATATATTTGAATTTCAACTGCTATTCTATTTTGGTATGCTCCAGAATCAATATTCATCAAGGGAGATATCCTCCAGTGAAAACCATCTAAGGATGTTTTCCATGTGGTTAAATAAATTTCATGGATTATATCAGCTTAATCCATTTCCTTCAGGCGTGAGTGGAATAGTAATAAATTGTTATCTCCAATCACTTCTCTAACTCCCTGACTATTACATGCTCCCGCCCCTCCTGAAGTACTCTTGTCACCTACAGTATATGTAACCTGCCTTCTACAGTCAAATAAGCGAGGCTTGTTTACCATGTGTACAGCTTTCCTGAGACCTCATACCTCCCTCCAATAACCCTTTCTCACGCTCCCTCAGCTTCCTGTCCTCTTTCGTACTGTCCCATCCCTCCACACGTATTCCTGTGTAAATCTGTACTTCTATGTACGGCTGGCGTTTGGGGATTAAAATCCCCTGTGTAAACACCAGACACAAGTTCCCGCTTACTGATAAGCGGATAGCCTAGGGGGGATCTGATAAACTTAAGTCAATGGAACACAAACAAGGAAGGGGGCATGAAGATAAAGGGAAATATATTGTAAACAAATTCATGTCAGTAGTAAATAGAAATCATACAATGCGTTTTGTGTAAACATTGTTAAAGCTAATGCTATTATATAAAAATATCGAGGATTTCAAACCCTTACACAAGAGTGGTTTGGTCATTCGGGGGAGTGGACAGTCTTAATATGGATGTTTTAGAATACAGGGAAGCACTACAGGTGTGGAGTTCTGCTCTTCAGTATACACATTTTTCGTTTACTTACTTACCTCTGCTCCCTAGTTCATTGTAAAGAAAAGCATGTACGGCACAGTATGCAATACGATATTATGCAGACTAGCTCTGTGTGCCTAAAGTGTACTTAGAACGGCGAAATAAGGTAATCTGCTATGAATTTGAAATATTTGAAGGTGTATAACAAAGGGTAAACAAGACCAGGCGTTTATTCTATGAATTATTACTCACTCACAGGGTCGTAAATACTGCCCCTGTCGCCTAACGGCGTGGGGTCAAGTATTTGCTAATCATTAAGTTCGTAACAATCCACAGATTAAACGCCATGCCAGCTTTCCCACACAACTGCTAATATTAACAATATAATTTTCTGAACAAGTGTAGACTATCTGAATTAGTTCACTTATAGGGTCTAGATTTATGTAATACATTTCTAGAACATTTTGGAGGATAGGTGCCCTCTTTCATGTAATTCCAGTATCCAGCTCTGCTACGAGAGGGGCTACATAATTGAGTTCTTTGTGTGGGTCATCAGAAAGTCCTGGACTGAGTATAAGTATGCATGCCAAGTTTAAACTTAGCAAATATTTCATCATGAGCTTTCAGGTACTGATGCACGAGATGGAATCATTTGACTGTTTGCATTACCCATTACAAACCACAAACTTAGGTTCCCAACGGAACCAATTTCACAGCAGTCAATGACTATGGCTAATTCAATTTGAAATTGGAGAGCACGTCATGCCAAATCAGATAGGGGGTTGGATTTTCCGGTAATCCTTGCATTGCGTAGTTTTCTCCAATGGATTATCGTTATTCAGGGAGGCTTCCCCTGGAGGTGTGGAGATTACTGGCAGTGCTGCCCATCTGTCACTGTCACTGGTTGCTGGGGGAGTCGGGGGGATTTCAAACACGCAAAGCTGTTCCTAGAGGGAGCAGCTCCCCTGGATCTGTGTCACACGAACGCTTGGGGTTTCGATCTCCAAGCAGAGGTAAATGGGAAACGGGTACAGCTTCCACAGCTGTGGGATCGACCGTTGGAGGGATGAAGATAGAGAAATAGCACAGCGGGAACAGTCTATAGATGTTGATCAATGTGCCCTTAGATACGCCACCGCTAGCACAATCCACACAACCTATAGACATGTCAAACTAACAAAGACTCTGTCTGGAGACTAATAGGAGGGTGCTGTCACTCTCCCGGCCCGTGACCCGTGACCACTGACTGTGAGTGGTGTTGGGCGCTGGAGAGAGTCGCATGGTGGCCGTCTCTTGGGGTTCAGGGTGTGAAAGATGGACAACTGTGGAGGGAGGGCACTGCCCCGTGAGTCGACCCAGCGGAGGTCGGGGTGCTTTATCGTGTCTGTGTCGGTTGGCAACATGCCTTCACGTTGTTCCATGCTGAGCGTGAAAATGCACAGTAACGGGTTTCACGATACCCAATCCGTCCATGCTCTCTACTTCTTTAAGCTCGACAACCGCGCTGAACGTGAACGACGTGAATAGGTATCAATTTATTAGTCACTCGAAAAAGATGTAATGCTCAAGTGAACTTTTGGAATGCTTAGTTTATGTTGAGTTTTCCCCCAGTAATTACCTCATGTGTTTCGATTTAAGGGGGGAACATAAATGAATTGTTTGAAACTCGCCTATAAAGCATAGGGAAGAACAAAAAATCTAAACGAAGTAGATCTCATCAACCTACATGTATATGGTATATCTGCGATTGCATTTTGCCTTTTTTCATTCTCCTGATAACGTCAAGTGCTGTCATCATATATTGATTTACTCCTTGTCTGCTTTATAGATCTGCCTCTATACAGAGTAAGCAATAAAGCGCTACAGTATGTGAACGACACATCTCACTCAAATTGACGTTCCCCCAGTTCTTGTTCATTGAGCGTGTGACACGTGAAATGAATGGACGTAGCCAATAACGAGCTCTTCTGTGGTGCCTCAGTCTTATCGTAGTGATGGATGGATAGGT
Source organism: Alentia gelatinosa (assembly GCA_950022655.1). NCBI lineage: Eukaryota > Metazoa > Annelida > Polychaeta > Phyllodocida > Polynoidae > Alentia > Alentia gelatinosa. Next base: position 57,995,721 of record OX465579.1, read on the forward strand.
CACTTTTAATTTTACTCATATTGTAACGGCCCTTCATTTGGTAGATTGCTGGAGTTTCGCCTTTGAATAGCGTGTTCATATATCAACCAATGCATTGCATCTAAAATATAATCCATAGCCCTGATCTGTACGAAATAGAAATAGAAAATATTGGTGTAATATGTGAGCTTTTAGAAATGAATATATAATGATATATTGGACGAATGTGTAAGATGAAAGGAAAGCAGTCATCAATCTCGAGAAAACACCCATTGTCTTCCTTACTTGACTTGTATAATACTTTAAACTGAGAAGAAATGTCCTCTTAGCGTGGTGATGTCCACTACCAAAGGAAGGGAATAGTAGACGGGACGAGACGTAATAAGGGTTAGGTGAGCAACGCTAGGCTGTTGAGTTGCCATGTTCACAGCTGGGGATAATATGATTACCTTGGTTACCGTGCTCTGTGGGGGCCAAGTGGCCTGGTGAAATATCATCAGCCATTTTCAACGGGACCAGTTCAGCATAGGTCACAGGGGGCAAATTCCCTCTCCAATACTCAGACCTTTGTTGTTATTCCCTGCAAATTGGCGGAAAACTAGCCAGGTGGTGTGGTCTTTAAACAGCATAATTGAGGAACAGCAGGTTAAAAACAGAAATTTAGGTGACAATTACTGAGAGAGGTACTGAAAGTAAGGTATATATGGAATGCTTGTATAAATACGCTACCGAACCTGAATCTGACTATGATTCAGTCATATAGGAATATTATTCACGGAGGTGTATCAAAAGAGATGCTGGAACTCGTGGTAAAAGGGGGTAGGCATGTATACACATGTCTTGCTTAAATGAATCCGAGCCATTTTAGGCTATATTCTTCCGGCTGCAGGCTGAAGCAGCCTTGGTGTTGTTTGCGGCTTTGTGACGTTTGTCTGTGTCAAGAATATTGCGAAAATGGCTACCTCACGTAAGTGTTCACGTTAAGAGGCCCACTAACCTCATTAAGACATCTGTCGTGTAAGCAGTTATTGTAAAAGAAACACAAACTACGACTAACGAGGCAAAACAAGCAGATTACGAGGAGAACCTGATGAGACTTTAACCTCCGTGCTTTAACGTACCGCCATACTGCCTCTTTTGTAGACATTGAACAGGGGTCATTGGGAAGGGGCGCAGATTATGTTCCTCCCCATACATATATATATATATATACATGTACATATATAAATACACATATATATATATATATGCTTCCTTGTGGGCCTTTGGGTTTCTGCCACTAATTTTTAAAATATTTTCATATATGACATATGCAGCAGAAGCTATGGGGGTCTCCTACTCTTTACATCTATCTATATAATCCACATGTTCTTCAGGACCTTCATGAGTTCATGTTGGAATGCAGGTATCACCCACCGATCGGCAGTTGTCATCAGTAAGAATATTCCCTGATACTATCCCTTGGAGTTAGGATGGGGGTGGTGTTGGGGGTAGTTATTTGCGATTTGTTAGTTATATAACACAAAGCGAGAGGTTATAAGACAGTCGCATTGACCAATGGCTCAAACCTATGCCTGTTTAAACTGTCTACCTGTTCTACAAATCCAACAGGTTTCTCTACAACAGATGACCAGGTCTGTCTATATATACGGGGTAGTATATTAATATATGCACACATTGTGACTGTCCCCTGTGTCCCAAACGGGGGACTACACTAACCCCAGCACCCCGAGGCTTCCCAGACACCCCCTGTTGAAAGGCCGTACCTGGCTGGTCAGAGGTTAATACCTGTCGGCGCTAAGAGCCCGCTGATGGGACGGGGTCGGGCCGACAGTGGGCAGGTCAGGCGGCCCGGCTTTGTCAACTGACCGTCGGGCGGCCGTTGACGGGCGGCGACGGGCGGGCGGCGCACGGCGGGCGGTGTGGGGTTTGAGAGGGGCTGGCGGGCGGCTGGCGGCGGGCGGGTGTGCAGCCCATGGTGTTGGCACGGACCAGGCACACCCCTGGCGGTCGTATGCACCGCGCCGTGCACGTGCAGAACGTGCAGTCTCATCCGTCACGAGTGGCAATGTGTGGTGGTCCCGGGAGTACAGCAGCGGCCACGGTGGTCCAAGTGTTGGCCTAGTATTATCATCCGTATGGCTTTCTTGGAAAAAGACAAGATCACATTAAAATTCCGAAATACACAAATCATGTTCTCCTATGGAAATGAATAAATATACTGAATGCTCAGTTTGTCTTACTTCAAATATTAATATTACTGACAAGGGTATTATTTTTTATACATTTGGGCGTAGCTCTTTTTATTTAGCCATAAGACATCAAATTCTGTTTTCATCCTGGGTGTATACCTAATACAAGCATCAATCAAATACCAGCTGTTATTTCCAGATAGTTAGTGTGTTATCAAAGATGGTTAAATGTTATTTTCGCTGACCAATTTCTAATTGAAATAAGGCAAAATTCAGATGATTGTAAATCTTTTGTAGCAAGTCGCAGGCAAACAATACTGTCTTGGCGCTTGCCACCTGATGGATACCGTCTCAGTTGTACCAACGAGTATAGAGAACTCGTTGGTTGTACGTTAATGACCTTGTGAACCTCATTCAGTCCTCTCATTACCACAACCACCACACAGCTTCTTAAAGGTCGTAGGCCTCCATCATCCCACTGCATAACGTATCATTAATTTCGACAGAGTAACTTTGATATTTGCACCGAGGTCACCAACTGCTTTGGAATCTCAGGTGTCTTCTTTATGTATAGTCTACTGGAGAAAACAAATGCATTACACAGAATTAGTACCAAACATATTCAGAAGATAAGCATTTGCAAATTATCATCTAGATGGTACTAGAGACTTTTTTCTGGTAATTTATAATAATTCTAAATATTGCAATAATATACATGTACCTATCTATTGTTCTGAACATCAATGATGTCTTACTTTAAGGTGCATCGGCTTGTCATAGCGGTGTTTCAGCCACGTTCTATACATTTTTGATTTAAGATAAAGTAGATGAAGCCTTTACTAAGAGACCAGTTACAGCTATTACACACTGCACAATTTTGGAACATGAATGTTCCTTTCATGGCGACAAGTGAACAATTGTTAGCTCAGGCGAGGTATCGTGATGGAGTTGGTCAGTGTGGCATCCCGCTCCATTGTCCATTGTACCATTGTCACCAATAAATTGCAGTCGGATGTTCTAAAATCAAGGCCCAATTAATTACAAAGAACCTATTCCTTCCCGTTGTAAGTTACAACAGAGTTAAGAAATACCCCTATGGTGCGTACTGATATTGGCCCAATAATCGGGTGCGGAGTTATTGGGGGTGCCACACACGGATAAGTGATTGATTCATGCTGCCCTCGAGCCCAAGCCGTTGTGACATCTCCTGGATTTCGTGATGCAGGTGAGCCACTGGTTCCCACAACTGTGCCCACTGGAGTCCCATCCCCAACTGATCAGTCAGCCATTATAACTTACCTTGTGAAACTTCCAGAACCTTCCAAATGCCTCATCAGCTTCATCCATAATTAATACCTGCCATATCACACCCCACTATGTCACACCATACAAGCTGGCATCGGTCATCTTGTTGTCGGCCATCTTGAAAATAGTGGACCAACCCCTTGATGACTCATTGCATGGAACTTACTCAAACCCCTACCTGATTAAGGGTATATACTTATATCAATTATTCAGCATGCACTGCATCATTCCAGTCATTCTTCCAGGACTCTAAAAGCGCAATGCTCACACAATTCTTATGTGTCAGGCACATTAATCTAACACTAGCTTACGTTAAGGGGACATAATCGTTTGAAATTAAATCTTACAGTGTTTTCCACTTAGGGATTGCAAGCTGACTTTCCGGATGTTTTAAAGAAATCCTTGACTATCCGGATACTTGTTTGTTTTTCAGTAGATCCTGTAAGAGGATAATTGCAAGTCTTTACAAAGAATGCTCTCCGTGTGGTACAACATCTGCATTGATTTTCAGACCCATCCATTTTCATTTTCTCCACCATTGTGTAGTTTAGAAAAGAATGTTCTTAAAGACTCTGAAACTCTTACACATATGGTTCAGTGTCTACCGTGATGTCAGAATCCCGTTTCATAATATCATACATGTATTATAAGGGACAGAAGAAGAAAAAAAACAATGCTTTGTAGACAATGGGCCAAAAGTCTACCACCACACGTGTGGTACGATATAAAGCGTTTACTACGTCAACACTATTTCTGGGGTAAAACAACCTCAGAGGAGTGTCATACTGTTATTGATGGTCCTGGGTTTATTGCCGGAGGGTAGTCCTGATGCTAGATGGGCGTCTCACAGCCTCTCATTTCGCCTGTGCATGTAGGGAAGGAGGGGGGAGACTTGTTCAAGACGCCTCCACAAGGGGCCGCTACGAGCTCTCCGGTCATGCGTAACTTCCTTCACACTCCTATTCCACAAGGAGCGAACATAGTAGGGGAAATAATAGATGGAGCACGGACAATGGTCGGTGGTTATATAATATTGCCCGGGATAGCAGTTAATTATGGATAGAACATGCCAGCCGATGAAAGGAGTTGGGAAACCGTTTTAAATCTTTACCACCATTGTTTTGGGGATAACGGTAACCTCTAACTGACTTGAGAAAAGCGAACAAAAAAGATATATGTACATTGAACAATGATAAGCATGATATATTTGTGGGTAGACAGTAACGGTGTTTTAAGTTGTTTCGAACAACCTGGAACTTTCTTTTCATGATCTGACGACAACACATATTTGTTAGTCATTAGAAATTTCAAAAATAATATTGAAAACTGCTAAGTCTGCCTTATATACCTAGGCAGGCGGGCATACTGAATATGAGCAGGCACATAGGGTTATAGGATAATATGTCGCATAGTATATGTAGCTTTAGCACTGCAGTTTGACTAGATTTGTGTCCAAATACACCGGGGGACTACTGCCAGTCCCTCTGGTGTTAAACGTTTAGTTCTTAGATTTAGGTTGGGGCAAACATGTTGGAGGAGGTGCTGATGGTGGAGGGAGAGGTGGTTGAGTAGGTAAGCTGTAAAATAAATCTGCTCGCGGTTTTAGATATCAATGTCCAGCTCTGCATGCTTTACCGGTAAACCATTGTAACTTGACTCTGCACAATATGATAAGCAGTGACAGGCCGAATGTAATACGCTGTGAGCCAGGACCGTAATAGGAATCATATTTCCCGCATGCCGCCATGCCCTCACAGTGCAGAATACACCCCGCCTACCAGCAGTAAACCCCTACCTCCCGCCCCGCCGCCTCCAGTTACCCGAACCCCATTGTGGACTCGTGAAGCCCCCATGGGCATCAGAGGAGGCGGAGGGTGGGAAAGTTTGATAGGATTGCATGACTTGTCCCAGGCAGACGTAATATGTGATATGATGTCATGGTATCAGTCACATGTCATGTTGTCTTGAGCGGCCACAAACTAAGGTACGACAGTGAATCTTGTCTACTATTATAACGTTAACTCGTGTAATCAGGATAGATTTTGCACGTATTATTCATGGATGTACCATGGTGGTCTTGTTCAATGGACTATACTTCTAATTTTTAATCGTGATATTACATGATTTGTATCACAATTCACTTAGGTATTCATATCTGTAGTACATTTGTCTAATGTTAGCATGGCATAAGGTTGATTTAACGACCTTAGGGGTCAATTGTTTACGGTTCAGAAAGAACTTCGAACAAGGGATCAAAACGTAATCTCATTACTGTCTTTCATGTTGAAAAGTCGTTTGCTTGAGTTATGGACGAGCAAATCCGAACCAGTGCTTGGCACGCACGAATGAGGTATTTCATATGTGAGAGTGATATTATTAGGTATATATATTATAGAATGAACCAGATTCAAAATTTATAACATGTTCAATATAAAAAGGTTGATTAGATACCAGTATTTTAGTGGAACTTAGATTAACTTACTGGCAATAACTTTCATAACATGGCCAGATAAAAACTGCATATTTGGAAATAGTAGATACTGCGCTTCATATAATATCTGTTGTTTGGGTTTGAAGATCAGTTTTTGCGCTTTTTTCAATTTTGCCATGTTTCCTCCCAATACAAATGTAATTGGATCACCATGGCTGTATTGGCTCCCCATCTCATCCCAACATATTTCATATATGCAGGTTATAATGAAGAGACATTATTATAGACATATTGCCTTTTAACACCTGCAATGAAACATCTACTCGGTGTCCAGAGTTCAAAACAATGCCGTACTTAAGAGTCTGGAAAGCTGATTTGATATAAACAGCGTTGTCACAGTGGTATAGGATTCATGGGTTACTTCATACTGTAAAGATGAAATGGAAAGGATAGACACTGCGCCTATCAACAAGAACTGCCCTATGAAGTTTCAAACAATGTATTGTTTGTAAATTCCCCAATGTGAAATGAGAGGAGTGCAAAGTCCTTCAACAAGCGGAGCACACTCATAACCAGCGGTCCATAAAAGTCAGCCGGCAGTCATCCAGGTACCAGCGGCTCTGAGTTATCGTCACGGGTGAATGGCTTTCCCATTCTATTGACAAAAACTGACACCATCTCTCTTACCTCAGCGAGATGAAAGTTCAAAAAGTGGTGAATGTTTTTTCCCTATCTTTTTAATGTCATTTACCACAACCGTGGCCCGGGGAGTGTGGGAAAATTTCTCAGAAGGAAAGTACGGCGCGGTATTAAGTGAGTCTCAGTTCAATGACTCTGTAAGCATCATTCAAATGCACAGACGTATGAGTTACAATAGTGATGGTAAAGTGAGACGGGAAATAATACGTGGGGATTCCCATGAGTAATGTAAAGTCACCACTCTGTCTTTTCTATGGCGGTATTCTCTATCTGTAATTACTGCCCACGCATAAATTGGTCTTGTTGAATGGATGTTATCATGCGAAGACACTCAATATACACATATTATGGTGAAGGGTTGCACGAAGTAACAAATCACTTTTTTCCAACAACTATTAATTACTAGTTAGTTGTCAAACATACATGCAAGCAAAGGAAGGGTTTCGGAAATAGTGCAAGCGTGTTGTCTAGATGTTAGATATGAAGTAAAAAATGTCATGCCAATGGTTGTACTATTTCTTATTGAGCGCCCTTTCTTCTCGCTCAAAAAGCCGTGAGATTTCTAGGATTACCACTCGTGGTGATTTGCCGTGTGTGCTTAGCTTTAGTGCAATCTCATTGTTGCAAAGAGAACTTCCGGTTTTCTGCCGAGTCAAGGCAGTGAAGATTGACCTCTGTTCGGGATCGGCATACTTAGTAGGGAGTCGGGGGTGGGGTGAGACCTTGGGAGATACCCTACAAATATTTAGACGTTATCCACCTCTCCCAGGGTGACTTATCGTACCCCCAGAGGGTGTCCATGACAACCGTCGTGGTGTCCATGGCGATGGGCCGGAGCGTGGCCCCTACCGGAGCTTTCTCAGTGGCACACGGGTATTGAGTTGACGAGAGGTGCACTCTCCCAACAGTGGTTTGAATTATGGAGAAGAATGCTTGTCGAGAGCGGGTCGGACAAGACTGTTAGTACAATCAACATGATTGATCAGAGGAATTCCATGAAATTATTACAATATACCCAGTCAGTCTTCCTGCAGGTAAGACGGGGGAACCAGATATAGAATAGGTAAATGAAGGTTCCATGATGCATCCAATGTAGGATCATACATTTATCAACATACGTTGAATTGTAATGCCATTTAATACTTTGTGGAAACAGGAGAAATGTGCCAGACTGCACTTTAAGGCAATGGTAAATGCACTTAAATATATGTATAAGGAAATCCCTGATCATAGAATAAAGAAATAGTACAAAGGGCTTGTTTTTGGATTCACGATGTTGGTGGAGGTAGGGCTTGGGACGGAGGGGTAGGGTATCATGGGGTTTTCGGGACACCTTTAGAAAGGCTGAAGCAAGTCGACGGTGGAAGTCGCGAATGCCTTCTAAAGTGGAAAAGGGATCGAGTAATGGGGTCGTGGGGCATGTCACCCTCCCAGTGAAACGCTAGGGGGCGCCAACAGCTGTTTCCGGGAAAGGTCTTGTTCCGTCCCCTCTCCAAGCACACCATGGTTCACTTGTAGGTTATTACACAAAGCTACCCATATTACCCTGGAAGGGAGATCCAAGATCCACCAGCCAGATGCAAACTCCCCTGGTCCCAGTGATATAGAAATGAGCGCCCTTGACTGTAACAACCTGGCAGTATATTGGCTTTTCTCCAATGGTGGTCAATAGATCGTATTTAGCAAAGGCTTGTAAAAGGCCTTTTCCATTTGCCGATCATTCGGCACCAATCTGCAGTCGGGAACCACCGATAGATTTTTTTATGCCGACGCCAGACCAGTGAATGGAAACGGGACACGCAGAGATATTCTCGCCGATGAATTTTGTAGAGATTTTCCAATAAAATCGGTATGTACCAGCAAAATACAGTAGAAACAAATTATGTAAGGCACCCTCACCAATTGTACCGTCGGCTAATGGAGAATGACCTATAGTATAGGCATACGTCTGCAGCTATATGTGCGTCAGACAGCAATTTATAATGTCTATACTCGTTGGATTGATCTATTACTAATTTCTCCAAATTATGCTTATAAATATCCCCATTGTATCTGGTCGGTTCTTTGTTGCCAAGGGCGGTGGGCAGGTGGGAGTAGATAGGTAAAAATGGAGGGATGGGGGACGTGAAGGTTGTGCCAACTTGGATCCGATTATTGGTCAAGATCCAAGGCCCTCTATATCTATTTATATCCGCACGTCATGCGTTTAGGTTCCATGCAGTACCCTATGGCCTGGCGGAGTGTGCCGTGGCCGTCTAACCCAGCACGGCTTTCACTTACTTAGACCGATGTGTGGATCGGGTAACATAAACTGATAACGGAGATATCATTGACTGATCACGCCGACTGCTTCACTCAGGGCTGAATGTTTGCTGGCTGCTTTCACTATGCACCAGGAGAGGTAGGTAGATAGTGGTTAAGGTGTTTAAAACAGGTATGTTCATAGGGTTTCCGGAGTATTCCATATCGGGTGTGCCGTTGCCTCTTTACAAACTTGTACCCCTCTTATCAGGATATAACAGAACTTTGTTTTGAACGTGTACATGTACATCGTGATCCTCGGAGAGTTGTTTCTTCCAGCGTAATTTCTTTTATTCAATTATATAGCATTGTATCCAAGACCCATATAAACTCGAGGTAAACAGTAGAGTTGCAAGCTGGATATGACCATTGTGTCTACAATGTCAAGTCTAATTGAACAAATTGGATGTTAACTACCCAAACAAACAAACTACAAAGTTTCTACTATATTACTGTGAGCTGGCGAGGCACAGGAAATATAAGTAAGTGCAGCCGAGCGGGAATAAACGAACCTTCCGTTGTCACGAATAAGAAGAACCACTCAGGTATATGTGCACGAGTGATGGTATACAGTGTGCACTTGAGCTAATTTATAGAGCACATCTGATACCTTAAAAACTCATTTATGATTTTATGGGTCAATTCAACATAGTGATTAGCGTGAACGAAAAAGAAAACACTCATGTCCGTTGTTCGCCATAGAGATACTAAATATATACGTACAGACTTATTTATATCTGAGAAGATGGTTGTTACATGTACTTAGAGGTAGCCACCATGACCGATATAGTAGAGAAGGGACGCTAAGAAGTCTATTTTACACATAATTTAATGAAATTATAATGTTTAGATCCTAGTCACACAAACCAAACACCAGAGTACAGAGCTGTACAACATCATTCTCCTCTCACAATACTGAAGGTAACTGGAAGAGGGTTACTGCCCACACAGACGGAACTGCTTTAATAGAAGCAATATTTGTGCATTCTATTGCTAATATAAGTATATATTCATGGCTCACAGGGAATTATCAAAGCCAATACTGGCTTTGTGACTAAATTAGTAAAGATGTATTTGCAGACCTGTATACAGTACTTGTGTAATTAGCTTTGAATGTGACATAAGAGTAATAGAAAGCATCTGGTTCTAAAGAATGTCGGGGTTATATTAGTTGAAAGAAAACCTGTCTGACAGTTGGTGTGTGTAAATGATCAACCACTTAATACACTGCCCTAACAAAATAGCCCGTAATAGGGAGCGGAGGTCGCCGTGCTATCCAATCAGAATGAATTTCAGCATCTGCCTCGAACCAGAAAATACCCGTCAGTAAAGCAAAATGGTCAGTAATTATACCGTTAGAAGTTCAAAGAGCTATAAATTCAAATTACATTTGACATGCAGCCTCATTTGAAAACATGTCATATGACAGGTAAAAGACATTCGTCCCCTGGTATATTGGAGGAAGTTGTACTATATACATTTATGTAAGTTTGCAGTAGTTTTAACGATTTCGTTCTATCTGATCTCCACCAAACAAAGTCAAATTATAAAAGGAAACTCACATTTACCAATATGGAAAAAGATTTCCAAATTGCGAATTTCCGTATATTATTTGGTCGCACCGGCTGAAATCACAACGTACTAATACTAGACGACGGGATACCATTATTAGTCGCCATATAATTAACCTTATCTGCATCTTTGATAGCCAAGTCTTTCATGTTTAATAGTGAACTTCCCCGTCCGTTGTCGTTCGCATGCAGTCTCGTGTTTCCCCCTGTTAGGCCTTTGTTTTCCTATTTGTAAATGCTTTAAGTATCAGATGAAAAATTATGAACCTATTCTAGTGTCGATAAAATCCCAGCCACTGCACTTCAACTTTTTCCCGTTACCCTAATCTATGATTCACCTGCCGACACCGTCTATTTATGAGATGTAATATTGCAATACCGCCGCCGCCATACTAGCCGTTCAAATTGTAAAAGTGAATGACACATGCATTTCAAGAAAACATATTACTTACAATTGATACAGTAAAACTCTATCCTTCTTACAAAAAGCCAGCCTGTCCTAGTAACTGGATACTGTATCCTAAAATTCAAACCATAGTTGTTATACGATAACCGCTGTAAGTTAAAAAGAACTGCTTACCATCTACTTCTATCTATATTCATCCTTTATCTGTGTTTAAGAATGCAAATTTAATTATTTGACTGCAGTATTTATGAACTGATTACTATTTCTATTATGCCGCTATGATTCCTTTCGATTAAGGTGGAAGAACTTAACAAGCTGCAGAATTCGGATACATTTGAATGAGAAAAAAAAAGCACACGTCCCCTCAGTTTCATTCGGTCAATCTTGGAGGGACGGTCCAATCCTTATCTTGTTGGCAATGGATGTGGAGAGGAAAGCCGTATGTGTCAGATCCACCAACCCTTTACCCCATCCTCTCGTCAGTTCAACAAGTTCTAGTGGAGACTGCTCCCGTGTCCTGTTTCTCTCTTCTACTACCCGGTAACAGATCAAGGGTCTGTTGTAAGACGGTACCACTTTCACCCCTGTCCACACCTGGGAGGAGGTAGCTCCAGAGGGAGGGGCGGGGTAACGACATAGGCACTCGGTACCAGCAGACAAAATTAACAAGTTGGGTTGAAATTTGCCTTTCAGCAACCGGCACTGAACCACAGCCAGAAGGCAGTCCGGGTAGGTTCAAGACGAACGAGGCTTTCTGTGAGAACTCGTCATTGATTCCCAGTCACAGAGGAATAATTTTGCTTTTACAAAAGATAAAAACAGTTAGTTTCAAGGGCAAATGCTAAAACACAAGTATATATGAAATGGACGTAAGTTTTATTTGATGTCTAGACAATCTAAAATCAGTGGTGAGAACACTACTTGCTTAAACAAAGTACACTAAGGCAAGTATGAGATCGGTATACCTGAATTCCCCCTGATGTTTACTTGCATGATGATGTTTACTCTACCTCACCCGCTGTATAGCACTACTATTCACCAAGGTAAATACCCAGGAAAATTAAACATTAACATTGTGTCAGACCCAGTACCGAGGCTTCCAGGGAAACACGATAGAGAATGAAGTGATCCATGCATAGCATCCCTCCCTCGCTGCACGGTTCCTCCTACAGGGTAACTGCCTGCCGCTCCCTGCACGTCTCCCGCCACCATCCAGCGGACCGGATAAAAAGACGCCTGCAAATTCCTCCAGCACGTGGGAAGCACCTGGAGTAGGTAGAGGAGAGCACACACGCCAAAAAATGTAGCCGCCTTGACGGCACGCGTCCGATTGTAACCACAGGGAGTCGGTCCCTCCAGCGTTTATTTCGGGTTTTCGGGGTAAAAAAGTTAGGTAATGGGTCTAGAGTAAGGGTCTCTTAGTCAACCCAATCCCGTCTTTTTCTCTTCCTTCAAAGCAAGGTATCTACCACATGGAAGGTGAAGATGTCTGTTTTGGATTGGTGTTTACGATCTGGAACTCAGGTTTAAGCGCGCTGCCTAGGTGGTTAATTCGGAACTAAAACGACACGTGACATTGAGGTGTTGATCGACGACGACCCCTGGCGGAGATGAGGGCTTTTATCCGTGTGGCTCCTGTGACATCTCAGTGTGTGGTGCTTGTGCGGTCAGAGAGAGGTAGAAAAGAGAGAAGCAACCATGAATCTACAGTCAGCATCACTCGACATGATGCTAAGATTATCGCTCTGAGAAAGCAGGTCTAGAGGGATACAGGGACTAATGTAACTCGTGTGCCTAGCAGCTATATAGTATTATATAGCCGCTAGGCACATGCCATTGCCGACAAGGACATTTCCAAGTTTTTCCAGTCTCTCTGAGGAAGAAAGATCTACATAGAAAATGTTTCCACCTTTTATTCCCCAACTCTGGCAACTGACATCCCTGATTTATGAGAGTGGTGGATTTACAGGGGTTTACACCAGGCCCCTTTAAGCCCCGATGTATGGCATTTTAGTCCATTTTAGTCCAATAACGCGCCTCCTTCCTTTTTAAATTCCCGTCCCTTGTATAAAGATGTGCAACATATCCTGCTTTATGTATCACTCCTATGTGTTTATTATTTATCTGTCTTGAGAGGGCAGGACATGTAGTAGGCAGGCTTAACGTCCCTTGAGTCTAATTGCACAAATGGGACATTAAACTACCCAAATAAACAAATTAACTTAATTTGCTGATATCGATGTGCTTGCTAACATGAAACAGGATATCAGATTTGGTAGTTTGAGAAGCCCATGCTAGGCCTATGGGAACTGAACTGAATGAACAGACTTCGAATCGGTATATTGGCTGTTATTTATGCTGGATAAGCGTTAGAACCACACCATTGTCGCATTTTGTATGCCTCCAAAGAATAATTCCAAATAGTTGAGCGAAACGGGTCCAAACCATAGCATTGTCTATATTATGGAGCCAAGTGAGCTAGCGCTAGTTTGAAGTGAGGGTGTCTAGGGGTGCCCCTGACCTTGAAGTGGCCCAGAAAATAGAAGGGTGTGTCTTTAATGACCCCCTACCTGTGTCCCTGTAGGGGGCAGCACCACTCCAATCCCGGTCACGTGGTCTATGGTCGATCACGTGGTCATAGAACGGTGAGATCAAAGATGCCGCAATACGCTGGTTCCCGGGTCATCCGCTAGGGGGCTCGGCGGAATATGACCGCAGGGACAGATCGATGCATATGCCATATTTTGGTAACCTCGGTAAGCGCATGCGCGAACTTTAGACTGTAAATAAACAAGATGGCGTGTCTGATCAGTTCGAAGGCTAAACCATAACCGTGGTCATGCTGTCAATATAGAATGTTTTGAAATGACATATCTACTCGGAAAATGATAGGTTTAAATGTGTTATACATACTGACAGTCGATCGCTGAGCAATATGCACTCATATAACTAATTGGCAAGTGCCTGCGGCCCCTATTATCGCTCAAGCCCCTGTCAAAGCCATAAAAGCTTGTTTTCGATCAACATTTCAGGTAGGATGTTGTATATAAAGTCATATTAACTTAATCCCATTGCAATTATATCAGATTTAAATCCCATTAGAGTTTATTGCTCGTGAAAACCACATCGCCGCAAGTGCGATGTCGGTTGTCATTTGAAAATTGAGCTGGTTTTGGGTCTGTCGGGCACTTCTCATGATAAACTCCAAAACCAGCATTCAACCTCTGCCAGCGCAACAGTCAGGGAACACTACCTGCCTGTTATCGTTGATACAGGCGGGTACCAGCCAAGATGCCGCAAGCGCCGCTGACCAGCGGTGGCCGGCGCATGCGTCGACGATCGCCGCTCCAGTGGCGCCACCTCTGATGTTATTAGAAGTAAAGGAACAATTAATAACTGCAGCATGGTAATTATAGCATGCCCAGGAGCGTCATGCATGTTAGGCGTGATTGCAAAACGACGGCCGGTGCATTGGAAGTGTTTTCTTTTCATAAATAAAGCAGTGCAGGTCTGGCGCTTCTTCTGATATATTCAATAAACGCTGAGGGTTAGTACTTAGGCCTGAGGCAAAAGGCACCTGGCTGACCCTGGGCATGACCTTCGTTTGACATTGGGAGTGATTTGTCCCCTGGTGGTTGTGGCTGGTTGTCAGGCTGAAGGAGGATATTTCCTGGTGCCGGCCATCGCCGTTTTCCCCGGGGTTTGTGTAGGGTCTGGGAAAATGTCGCCCGTTTACCTCGAATCAAGCCACGCAGAAAATGACATAATAGACTTATCGTATCCGCTACCATTAAGGAAAAAAGTGGGCCGTTCCATTAAGAAAAAAAGTGGGCCCCACCTCAGGCCTTTGCCACTTCAAAGAGATAGAAAACACCACTGATAATTATATCTGTTTTTGTTCACCCACCCACCCGCGCCCCGTCCCTACCGAGCAGTGATCTGATGGTTTACTGAGCATTGTATCTTGGCCCCATAAATCATTGTGAAAGATTTGTGATAAAACATATTTCAAATATAAGTGTACGTCATTGGCTCTTTGGATTCTCAGGAGAACGCTTACGACTTTATGCTGACCCGTCACTGTGATAGGAACCGTATTGTTACAAATTAAAACACTACTAGGGCCAAACCCAACTCAGGATTGTCACTGGTGGAGAACCATGGAAACATAACACCAGTTCCTCCCGTGGTGAAGTTGATTTCACATGATGATAACATCTGTAAAACATATTCATACAATATAAACTGTTTGTATTTGGCAGGCGGTGGCAGTGGAAGAAGGGACGGTGGAGAAAAAAGACAAGAACGCTCACAATAACAAGGAATGCCGGGACGTGAAGGCGGAGTGGTTTGCCGCCCTCCGAGCCGGGGACGTCACAAGAGTGACGTCACTACTTAACGAGGGTGGCATCGACGTTAACGCCACAGACGAGGTGAGTGTATTATATCGTTTTCAGTGCATCAAAGAGTGATTTATTTACTATACAGTAAAACCCCGCGTAAGCGGACACCCTCCGTTCCGGGCCAAAGTGTCCGCTTACGCGGGGTGTCCGCTTACGCGGGGTTTTCAAGTTTCCTCCGGCCCCATATAAATGTGTTATATACCGATATATAGGGGAGACAGAGGTTATAATAGATCTGAAATCCATTTTCTGATATCTTAATTGGGTCCGAAGCTATTAAACATTGAATTACAAAATGGATTTTCTATAAATATACTCACACACACTGATAAAAAGGACAGATTAATCTATTTTTGGTAGGGTGTCCGTCGGAGGTGTCTGTCAGAGGTGCCCGCTTACACGGGGTTTTAGGCCTTTTCGTACCGAAATAACTCCACTTACGCGGGGTGTCCGCTTACGCGGAGTGCCCGCTTACGCGAGGTTAAAATAAACATCTAATAGAGGGAAAAAATTCCGTTCCGAGCAAAAGTGTCCGCTAACGCGGGGTGTTCGCTTACGCGGGGTTCTACTGTAATTTGTTATAGCTATCTGAAACAAACCGATTATACGATTGTTGAAAACATATTCATATGAAATGAATAAAAAGGGTAACTGCTTAGCATTGATAGGTTCTCCAATTTATTCGACTACTTTTACGATGTGTGATAATTGTGATAATACTTGATATAATGCATATATGGATGTGAGATTGATGTTATGAGATGATAACATCGTATTACAGTAGAATTTTACTTTAGCATGTCCTCAACGTTTCCTTCCTTTTCTGTATGTCGAAATGACTTTTCTGTTTATCTGAAACCCTTGTTTGTGACCTATGCTTAGCGCCATGAATAATTTCCCTGTTGATGACATCTTTGTGTTTAGAGGTGTATTCTTGGCCATGTCAAATTTAATTCGAAACGTCCTTTGGTTGACTAGCCTTTTAGTGCCTAAGAGCTAGTGGTCAAATGTCTGGGAGATAAAGGGATAGGAAAACAACAAGGCAATACACGGCAAAGTAGAGCAAATAGTAACCAAATACAGGCTACGCAATTGTCCGCTCCTGGCTAACTATGACGCCATGGCATCCCTCTTATTTTAATGCATATGTAATAGGATCCTGAGTAATGTTTCGCAAACAAAGATGGTCTGTTCTGGGATGGTAACACATTTTGAAAATAATAACTGGTAAACTATGTGGGTCGGTGGAGTTTGCCAAGTGGCCAGTGGGCACTATTCTCCACATGCCACACGCCACACCCTCCCCTCCCTCACCTGTTGACGAGCTGCGTGTAGGGTGAGCACACGCCCTGATGAGATCGTCGCCAGGTGTGACACGTCTGGCCAGGGAGGTCAGCCTGGTCAGCACTTACCTTGACTCCTCCTAGTGACACGCACACTGTGGCCATTTTTGGTGACAATTGTCTGTGTACATTTTGGGCACTGCTCCTAAAATCAGTACGGAGAATGTATCCACTAAGTCTGAGACTAAAAAGTCTTTGCTATCGGGCACCATGTAGTTGTGAATTTGTGTGAATATTTGAGGTTGTCACATTATATTTAAGAACCTAGCCATGAGTCTCACCTTTATATCATCTTAAATTCCCCATTGGTCTTTGTTTACACCCTGTCAGTGACGGCAGGCCCCCTCTTTATTGGAGCATGCTCGCATGCGCTATATACAGTGCCTAAATGTTAGACTTAAAACGCGCTGCAAAAACCTATGCCTTCACTATCTGCGTGCTGTTCACTGTATTATTGGGAAAGGAGTAGAGTGCCAATGTCTCAGGGTCTTGGAGGCGTGCCCTACTGACCATGACCAATCACCTGAGACCGAAATTACTCATTGGCCCACTGGTGCTAGATATATTTGGATCCTAGTCTTATGAAGGTGCAGAAATGGCAAGTTCAATGGGTGCAAGTGGTTTACAGATAACAACAAATTATGTCAGTTATGTAATGATTGTAATAATTTGATAAAATCTAGGAAATTATACTGGTTCGTGGAAAGCCATATTAGACAAATAATGGCATTTTAGTGTTAAATCTTTTCAAAGAAGTCAATTGGGTGGGGTTTTTTTAGTTGTTTTTTTTAGCACGGATCGTCAAGGGAAATATTCGACAAGCCACGTTTACTCTGAAAGAAAGCAATTAGGATCTTGTCGATTTCCCTTACTATACTACCCTTGGTCACAGTGTAAGACATTCACAAACTTTAGCATAATCATTTACAGTACACACTTTCGAGAGCCCACTTATGTCTCTCGAAATCACAATAGAACATGTATTGTTATATTGAGAAGCAGGATAGACGGAGTTATATCAAATACAACTTGCCTTAAAAAACCTCTGTACATTTTCATTTATTACCAAACATCATTAATGCAGTACTTTCAGCTCTACAAGCTTGTAAAGGTAGTACCATTACTTGGAATCATACCCCACAAACTCAAGTCTAATAGAACATATTGGATAGCAAACAACTCTCAAACTCCTTTATACCTGTACCACCATATAATCAGGTGAAGAATGTTACTTATCAGTGTAATGAAGTAAAACATATTTCTGAAGCATACCAAAATCATTGTTATAGGAAATTAGTGTGAGAAAACCATTCCGCTTCATATTTGCTGCTTAAAATTTGTAGTTAAAGTTTACAGGACAAAATGCGGTATCTGAAGTCTGGACACCACGGAACTATCCCCTCATACCCATGACACAGGATCTGCTTTCTCATACTCCATCCAGGTGTCCAGTGTCATGCTCTTTGATTCTCAATCGCTTAATGGTAAAAACCTATGACATATAATTCTGGTCTTTATCATATTATGGCGTATAGTTCCGAACCCCTTCCTCCACATATCTCAACATACCGCCACTATAGGCGGGATCCAGGGGCGTCTATAGATCATAGACGCCGATCGTTCGTGTCACGTGGTGGTGGTGATCGGTTGTAATCGGTGAAGGTGAGTTATTTCTAGGACAGAGTATAATGCGCCGGCGCCACCAGTCACCTTACCATGTGTTTTCTTTGGTCGCTGGCTATTTTCTCACGACCCCTGGACAGTTTAATGTTTATGGCGTGGCATTTATTCATTGTCCTAGGCTGCTCCTCTCGCCCTCAGTCGGCAATTTGTAGCCCTTTAATGCCAGTTCTTGTCTGTCACGAAGAGCAGGAGTTGTTCGGCACCGATCTACAGCCTCAGAAGTAAAAATACCCACCGTTTAAAGCCGATGGTCATTCCTTTTTTTCTGTACTTCATGTCTATTCACACCACATAGAGAGAAATAAAAAAAAAACACATACAGTGAAGACCTTGAATTTGACCAATATATCATCTTTACATGTGTTCTTCATTGAGGCCCTTCCAATTCGATGAATGAGCAAATTTATCTATATCATAATATCTAATTTATTTTTCTTTTATTCATTCAGTGATTATCTATTGGTTAGTGATAGATTTCCTACACAAGATTATCTAGATACTTGTCTCTGTATGTTTGATATTCTGTGGTTAAGGTTGGGCAACAGATATAACCTTTCGGAAAGGAGTCAGTGTAATGTAGTAATAGTATCCTCACTGTTCACGGTGAAATTAGAGCTACCGCAATTAGAGAGTAGAAGACACGTGTTGTAATAACTCACAAGAACTTCCTCGTGGCGTCCTCATGGCACATGCTTAGCACAGGAAGCCTGCTGTCATTGATAAAAGTAACTTAGTAATGAAACGTTTCCTCATCCACGTTGCAATACGATCTTAATATGTTGTCTCGTCTCATATAGATAGTTCTCATTAAAGGACACCCCGGACACACTCTGAATATCAGAGATTTGATTTGTGAGGCATTCAAGTTAGGAAGATATATATCAGGTACTTTCCTCTCCCTTCATAACTCTACTTAATGAAAAAGTAATTAATCATCAAATGATTCAAAGCGTAGCATTTATAAAAAAAATCTTCTGTCGACAAGGTAGTATTCAGATACAGAGACTCTTCTTATGACAATAAAGAATAAAACCAATATGAATTATAACCGCATAGGAAAGATGCCTTTCTGATCCTTATTATTTGGCTTAGTAACATCAAATTCAAATAGAATTCCCAACTAGCAAAATTCATCTTAACCTGCTATAACGTCCATAGGTTTAACCTGAGGAACTCGCACTCAACTGACTCGCGAGTACGGTAAGTCATACTCAATGTGTGATAAACCGATAAATATTACCAGGCTAAGATTAAATCAGAAACATATTCATGTTTGGTCCTCCTTCACCACCTTATTCAGAGTAGTTCGAATTATTCACTCGGCTTTCGCGTCGTTCATATTACTGCATGCTCCAAACTCGAGACCAAACATAAGCACAGAATCCTTCTTAATAACAAATCTACTAAATGATCTGAGATGTATGAAAAAAATCTTATCCCATACGGAAGTGTCAGTATCTATTAAAACATCACACCAGATGTGGAACTTAGGCAGTTTACGCTCGCGATTGAGATTTCTGTCAGAGTTTAGAAGATCATTCTCGTATACATGAGATACAAATCACCACGCCTTGTAATTACCTTATCTGAAATGGGAACACAGGTCTCGCTATGAGCATTGTGCCCTGCAGGGGGTACAATAATCCCTTCACCGCTTCTGTCACCCTGCCAGGTACACGACTCTTAATTTGTCCCAGGTGATACCATTATCCCTGCCTATTGTTAGCCCTGAAGGCATCTACAGGAAGACTAGGGACTACCATCATTTATCAGAGAATCGGTTGAATATAAAAAAAAGGGTAGAGATTATTATAGGATCGACCAGTTGGTTCGGCCTACCTCTGAGCTCCGCTGAACTCTGGTGTACCCCGCTACCAGCCTCTCCCAACCCCCCTCACCCCAATCTATCCCATTCCTGCTTTCACCCCACTTATATTCCTCCTACTATCCCTTCTGCTTTACTACTGTTGTCCAGTTTCTGATACCCATCCCTGTCTTTATTTCACAGGTTATGTTCTCATCCTCTTCATGACCAGTCTTTCTCGTTCTCCCCATTCTACCCTTCCCACATATTTATCCTTTTCCCCTGTTATCTGTTCCTCTACCCTCTACCGACCTAAGAACCCAACTTTTCTGCTATGATTTGCTTGTAATACATAAACTTGTTTCAATTATTAGCGTCGTTTGATGACCTCAATGGTATACATATGGTTCGAAGCATACCATCTGCTTACTGGAGCGTTAGTGTGATTTGATTGATTTTCATGGGTGTTTTTGTTAACCTCGACAGAAATATAGCAGTATTATAGTATCAATATCAATGTGCATTGAGGCGAGACACTGAAGCCAAAACCTCAAGAGCAGATCAATGTCAACTTCACCAGCCATCCCCCCATTCAAGACGTTAACCCCTGGACAGCTGTGATCGGGGGCGGATGTTAGACCACAGGTGTAGTACTAAGGACCACAGGGACATTCCAGTTTAGGTGACACCTTACCTTGGGCTCACCCGTCGACCAGCTGAGCGTCAGGGCCGCGAAAGGACGCCAACCAATTAAACCTGTCCAGGTAGCTGGCTGACTGAGATTTGTGAGCGCTGACACTAAGTCCAGTCTTGTCAAGAACCGCAGTGTTTGCACATCCTTTGGTTCATCGCTCGAACGAATCCATTGTTGATGGATGCATCGAGACCATCGCCTGTAGAAATAAAATACAATTTGTCCGTGGTGTGGTGGACACGTGCTTATTGTTAACGGCTTGCGTTTTCCTGGTTTAGACTACGGTGAATGGACGCGGGTTGAATCAAGTATGAAGCCGGAGGTACTTAAGATGAAACCCTCCTCACGGGTTAACTCTAAACTTGTATTGTCATAAAGAAATACGTGATCCTTCATGGGTCACACTAAAATGTAGTACAAATTGATATGGTGTCTTGATTAAAGTTATAAATATAGATACTTGTATATCCATTTCCTCAGAATTTGAACTAAAACAAACGGAAAGCAACGTGAATTTCACCGAGAGAAAGCATTCCTGTAAGATATCTTACAATCTGATTTAATAGTTTTTGGTGCACAGAACATATTTGTAGGGTTCTGTTAATTTCAGTGCATAGCCTATGACCTCATCATATAATTATAAGTTGATAGTATTTACTTTGCTTCAACAACAAGGGCTGACCTTTTGTCAGTCTCTGGACGAATTGCTTTATGAAATGTTCATTTTGATTCATCCATATATATAATAATCGTTGCCATTAATCCAGCAATGTATAGTAAGTTGTTTAATTAAGGGCCAAGTCATCTTTATATGACTGACTAATAAAAATGAATAAGAACTATTCATGGAGACTTGAGGAGAGAGGTAGTTTACCTGCATACATAAAAAGAGAATGGGACAGTGTGCTGTATGATCTACAGAGATATAGACATTTCGACATGTAGTTTTTCACACAAGATGAATTGTGTGCCTGGCTGTTTTGTTGGGGTTGTCAGAGGTAGTCCAGTGCTCCCTCCCTACGACTCGATGTCGACACGTCCCCCACCCTGCTGAGGGATTCAAACTTTCCCACGTTGTAGAGATAAGCACAAAGCAGCGCGGTTTACCTGGCAGCATGCCATCCACAACGGACTACCACTACCACAACGGACGGACGGAGGTGGGAGTGAGGCAGGGGGTTACAGTCGGGAATACGGCGCACAGTGGGGAGGTGAGCGGGTTTTGTAGAACGAAAATAAAGGGCTGGGTAAAAAATGACGTCACGCTTCAGTCACGCATGACTTGGCGCCATTTTGTGTTTTTGTTCAAGGTGTGTGTATTCTGTGACCTGTACGCTTCTCCCACCTACCTTGTGCCAACCTCTCGCAAACACCCCTCACTACAGCGTCTCCAGCTCAACGTCACTCATGCATGTAATGAGTTATGATACCTGCTGTGTCATATTCCCTGTTGACATGCTTTGTATACAACATAGTCTGGTCCCTGCTGATAACACAGTGATGTAAGCTGGTCGAGTCTTAATTATCATGACCCAGCCACGTTCCATAGATTGCTCGTAAATTGAATTACAAATATAGCACGTGTTCATCGTGTCTCTCATTGCTTATGCTCAATTGGCGTAGTAAATTCACTTGGCTGGAACAGAGATACAACTATCAGCAATGGATGTGTCGTCAAAGGTATGACATATTGCAGCCTGGTGTTTTACAGTTCAGTTTCATGTTCCTCAGTATGTGTCACCATTTTGCTCTATGCTCTTTGAAATACATGCCAGTTTGTGTTCCTATTTTCTCGGCAATGTTAGTATCATGGTAATTTTGAACAATGTATTGTGGGAAAATGTAATTCATAATAACAATCTCCAAGGGCTCGAAGTCGAAGGGATTTCAAATAGCGTCAATTACTAAAGCAAGGTAACCTTTTCGTGCAGATTTCTTGCTCCACTCAGATGTTTGTAAAACTATTTTCCCTGAGATCGAAACATAATGACAAGTTTAAAATAGGTTGTTATAGGCTGTTTACTCGTAAATAATACATAGGATTCGCCATGATGACATCAACGCCTACATGCTCCATACTATCTATAGATGGAAAAAGAGAAGGCACATTGATTAGCCTCAATATCCTCTTTTATCCCACACAAATGTCACCTGGAGTGGTTGGACTGGTATAAGGGTGACCTGATATCTATTATAAGGTGACGATTATAACATAATGTATTCAAGCATCATTATACGCTGCTTCTTGTAAGTTTTATAAATCAGAAAAGTTAAGAAGTTATCTGACAATGTAGCATGAGGTATTTATCACCCAGGGGAGTGTTGCATTTCTATCTCACCCCTGGTGTTTTTTCTCCATAGCCTTAAAGTTGGGAAATAGTATCCAACCCCCACGAGATATTCAGGGAAAATATCCAATGGGGAATTATGTCACAGATTTTAGCTCATTAGTCAGGGTGAAGGGTGAGATAAATTCAGAAACCCATTCAAGTTGAGGGTCAGAGCTCGATCCCATCTCATTTGAATCACTACGTAATTCACGCGTTTTCGCCTTGTGAATTACTAAGCGATTCAAACGCGATGGGATACAAGCCCTCACCCTAAACTTTCATAGGTTTCCTCTGTAATGTGTAGGCTATCTGACCCCCAAACTAATATGACTGGTATATTGACAGATAATCAGAATCAACAATGGCTGGCATCAGTGCCGCTTGATGGATGTTTGCCTCTCATTTTAAGCCTAAACATATCGATCTTCCACTGTACCATATATTTGAATAATACATAAATCATTGCAATAGGTCGTCAGGTATGTGTAGCAGAAGAGTGCTGCATTGGAATTAGAAATAGACCCTGCATGTAGATCAATTTTAAAACTTTTATTTATTTTCTTCTGCTATTTCCATATTCCCTTTAAGTTTGGAATTTAGGGCTTTGCCAACAATGTTTTATCATCTCCAACAAACAAGGAGAAGAACTTTGTAAGCATCCTGCCCAGAGGTTCCGTGCAGTATTCTGAAGCAAGTTAGCCTCTCTTTCCTCACCATAGCAACAGCCTACTCCTCCTGCATACCGGTAGAGATCGCCTGTTCCTATGGCGACCCTATGCATGCCTTCTCTAATTACCAGCTCGAGGTATATTGTCGTTGCACCCAGGGGCTCAACTGAAACCGGACGCGCAAAAAGCCAAGAGCTCTTGGGATGGCTTATTGCGCTCGAGAGGGAAGTGTTGTTTGTCAAAATTGAGAGGTTCTGATGTAACGGTGCAGCTGGCCCCGCAGCGCCATTGTCTGGAGCGTTCTGATTGGCTGAGAGCTGTCTAGGAACGCGTTGATTATGGGTTCGTTATGGGTTCGGGTATGGCACGCGCCGAGAATGGTTGTGACGCGAGGAGGGCTATAGAAAGAGTGAGCGGGTGATGCAGGAGCCAGCCGCATGGGGGCGTTGTAAGCTGGAGGGGGCGGGGGCAAAGATGTGGAGGTCCCGACAGATGGAGCTTCTTTCATATTTATCATGTTCGCAGCTGTCCGTGTCAGCCGCTCGCCATAAACAAATGATCCTGATGGAGTTCCGGATGCCTCAGCAAAACCAGGACACCAGCAGGCTTGTTTTCCTGGTTTAGGACTTTTTAACATATATTACCGGTCCAGTTTTACCACCACCCCATGTTCTATGAAGTACACAGGGACTCGTCAATTTGGGTCGTCTCATTCATGCCAAGTTTGGTTAAGCACTAGTAAAGCACTGGAAACATGAGCAACGGCCGCATCTCAATCAGCGAAAGGCGCCTTTAGTGTGATACACATATAATACCCCGTCGTTTCTCGTGTACCCTGCATTTATCCTCACCCTTAATTCTCTGCTAATATGAATACTGTAAACCCTACGTCTTCTCCCAGCTGCAGCCTATTCACCAGTCCTAGCCCAGACCCTAGACGCTATGACCTTATGACCCCACTGCCTGTCACTAGTCAACCCACCACAATAACTGACTACAGTCATATTCCCATCTTATCTTTAAAGACCTGACCATGCCCACATATACATCAATAATATCCTCGCAACCCCAAACTCTACCCCTTTCTCATACAACCTTCTCCCATCCTACCCCATGACGATGCTTTGTCTTTGCATACTCTATTCAGGATCATATTTTTACATGATCTAACCGTAATCTATAGTGACATTACCTTCGATACAGAGATGGCAGTTTTCTTATTTCCCAAGGAAATCCTTGTTTTCATTTTCATTTTTTTGTGGATTTTTTCTTGTGTAACACAAATTGGGCCTCACTCACTCCAATAGACGGTGGTTCGAATTTCTTCACACACCCGAGCCTCATTCCATGGCCATTACCGATATTTTTCCATGTTTTCTCAGTCTCTCTGAGACAGTAAATTCCCCATGAAAAATATTTCCTTGTTTTTTTTAACAATCCCAACTGACACCCCTCTCGATATAAGCAGCCATTAAATCCAGGCTCTTGTTCAACACTGCCTGATATCTATCCCTACCTTTACTCTTTAAAATATATTTCCCCTCCCCATGTGACTAGTTCGGCCGTAGGGAGCGTTGTGATAATGAATGTGTGGACGTAAGTGACATGCTGTTTGGCTAAATGACGGGATTAAAGGGCGGCCACAGGAGGGGCGGGGCTGTCCACTCACCTGGAGGGCCTGGCCGCCCACCTGTGGAGGGCGAGTCAGGTGAGTGTCATGGGATGAGCAGGCAGGTGCGTGGGAACATGGCTAGAGATGCGACCCATCTATCCCCAGCCCTCTTATTAAAACCTCACACACACACCTCTTCCCCATTCCCCAAATGATCCCCAATACTGAGCAAGGCTGAGGCTTTATACGGGGACGACCATATAGAAATTGGTTTACGTTTCAGAATGTGTGCCTCATGAAATATTTTCGTTGAAAATGCACTTACAATACATGTTTTCGTTATTTTATATAAATAACCAGACCATAACAAAACCAACCTGGAAAATAGGTATTTCCTAATTGGACGCAATGAGAGGGCCTTTTATGTAAGATGACGTCTCGAAATTCTGGTCACATGTCACTCATACCGTGGTTCCCTGTGGTGATTGCCATAGTTTCCCCATTGTAAGCAATGGTTGGTCGTGGCACCAGCATACATGGCAGTAACCATGGCGCTATTCACTGGACATGTTCAATGGAGGGCGCTATTGGTTGTCAGCCACGTGAATGTACGAGATTTGATGGGTCTGTGGGGTTGCTGGTGTCCTACCGAGATTTGACCTCAGGGAGACAGAGGTTACTTGTCATGTTAAAAGTCAAAACTGTTGAAAACGAGTCAGAGGGGAACGTGTTGGTGCGCGGCCAGTCGTGTAGTTGGATCGGGGATCGTCGGACATCGCATCCGCCAGGATCCCAGACATTCTCCGTCTGACATACAGACATGTGTTTTCACCATGGACGTGAATAGGACGGTGTTCAATCCTTGTCTGCGCTGTTTTTAACAAGAAAACTCGTGAGTGAAGAGCACCTTTAGTGAGTAACCAGAGATTGACATTACTTTATACCACACCTCTGCAGTATGGCTACCTGTACTGTCCTTAGATAATACAACCCGCCTTATTTTTTTAAGTTTAGATCAATCCAGATTATGTTACAACAGATCTTCCATCTGGAGTACAGGACACATACATGCTTTTATATTGTATACATGTAATATTATCCAAGTGGGTAGAAAACGACTGACTCTGTCATACTCAAATAAATTGACGACTCAGGCGATTGTCACCCACACAAACTTTATTCCTGAGCCAGTTGGCCGTTTCCTTTCTCTTTCGCTCCTGCACACTTGTATATTAACTAACCAATATAAGTGTTTTAGTGCATGACGACAATCACGGTTCTTGTAGAGCTAGAACGTCAAACCTTTCGGAAACGTACTTTATAGATGGTCCCTAATAGACATGTTCCTTTACCAAAACCACCGAAATGGAGGAATATAAATCGTGTTGAAGATTCCTTCCGAACCGTCAGATCAAATTAGAAGACGGGTCAGCAGTGATGTCCTAGTTCATATTGTCACCGACACCATGTCCTCCTCAATCAGCCGCCTAACGACTGCCCAACCATAGGCGGCTATTAACTTCTCTCAGTCAATCTGCACCTTGTCCTTGGTGATGTGCAGGGCTCCATGCAGGGGTCGTACTGCATGCGTATGGCGCGAACCGCACGCACATACGCAAGCACGCACACACTCACACACGCAAGCACGCACCCTGAATACATGTCAAGTAAGGTCAACCAATGGCTAGACAAGTGCTTGACCGATTTCAACATATTTATAGTTTTCTGTGTTCTTGTCTTATTTTTCGGTTTGGCCCTTTTCCCCAAACATGTCAAAGCTTATATTCTCGTACGGAAATTGCGAGGTCACAATGGAAGCTGCCTTTGACCAGCTCAAGTTACTATTTGTACATGACTTTATGGATTATTATGTATAAGAGTATGATCTTATTTCTACAAAAGAAAGGCGCACCAAAACCTTTTGCCGCACATCAAAGATGCTAATTCTTTTGTTCATAGAAACAGTATTAGTTTTATAAGAGAGGTCCCAAACAGCAGTATGCCGAGAGGATCTCCAGGAAAGAAAATGGTATTGCTTAAAATCCATTGACGTTATTGGCATACCCTAGGATTCGTCTCTGCTTCATGTCCATTCAGGACTTGCACACTAGCGCCATCTTGTAATGGCCGCCAGCCGAAAACGAGGCGAGCACTCTCCACTCAGTCTTGAGTAATGAAAAAAACTATTGTTTTTCTCCTCTGAAAAATAGAAATGGCTCTCACATGATAAATAATAGGCCGATTTTTATAAACAATACATTGTTATAAAGCAGAGACATGGGCCTACCTGCTGGTTTATATATATATATCTGAAATACCTGTGTAATGGATAAGATTTCCTGTCATAGATTGAACACTGGAATTGTTTATGTAAAAAAACACAAAAACATTTTACTTTCCTGTTTTCAGTTAATTAATGAAAAATCTATCGCGATGAACTATAGAAATAGACATCATACATCATCAGGTATTTCATAACAATTAAAATGATACCAGCACTGCAAGGCTGTGACAGGCATCATATTCATGCACATATGCATTTCTGAATTGGATGCCTACCTCAAAATACACCTATAATGTGGTCAAGTGCAGTGTTTTCACACCTTGTCCCAGGTGTCAAGACTCTTCACTCAGGTGGTATGCCTCAGGAGGTGTGATACAAAAGCAAACTGCGAAAAATATGGGCTGTGTCTGTGAATTGAAACCTATCCACACAGCACAGTGAAACCACATCAGGTATCACGCCTCATCTTCAATTCAGCTCAATTACGCTGTTTTTTCGGCGAGTGGGGCACAGTTACATAACACCAGCGCAACCCGTTATCACAGCGACCGACGCGCCACACTTATGTGCAAGTGGTGAATACCATTGTCTTAACACCGTGTCTGGTGAGTTGAAGGATATGTACTCGTACTTCGCATGTATACCTAAATTATAACCTTTGTAAATTCGGTCTTGTATCAAGGGCTTGAGAAAAGGTATATATCGATGATATAATAGAAGTAAACAGTCATTCTTTATAGCGCAGTATTTGTCAGACAGGATAAAAGACGCATTTCTTTCACTTAGTAGTAATTTCCCAAAGAACAAAATATAGAAAATAACTAGCGACTTCGTTGAGTCCGAGTTAGAGAGGAAAATATAGAAAAACGAAATGTTGGACTGTCGATAGCGGGGTTCGAACTCCTGACATTAGCAATCCCAGCTGAAGGCTCTGCTGACTGCTCCACAAAGTTAGATGCTCTCATGAAGCCAAATACTTAGGCTGGTGGTGGGTGGGGGAATCAGCTGATTTTTGAAACGGCTACCAGCGAAAGTTGAGATCTCATTAGTTTCTCACGAGAAAAGTAGATAAGAAAACTACAATATTAAACTTTGGTTTTGATATGGCTCGAAATGAATCAGAGCAGAAGAAGTTTGAGTATAGTCCGATAAAAAAAGAAGAACAGGTTCGAGTTTTTCACTACACAAGAATCTCACTCTCGTGGCCCTTCAGTCTCCATGCCTAGGTCCGGTTCACTCTTGTCTCTATGTGCGGGGGACACTCCAAGCGGATTCTACCAGAATCATAGTTTTTTTAGATATAGTAGGTAACCAAATGAAATAGTATGTAAAAAATAAGTTTTATATGGCTTTTATGTAATCTGTTGCATGTTATTTTCATATAAGTGATTTTTTTCCCCCCTCGAAAGTGCCATGGTCTGGGGACTCAATTCATGCTCGCTTCTTGTCACGTCACAAGTGTGTTCTTGCGTGACACATGAGTGCTATGATGACTATATATGTTTAACATCTTGGGTCAGCTATGTGAGAGTTACGTGACAGTTACAGGTCTGGTAGACTGAGATTTACGGTGAGATATTGATATTACCATACAGCACACACATGAGAGGATGGGACTTAAATATTTGTGTCAGTACTGATTGGCTTATCCCGCACAAGGTAAAGCCCATTGCCACCCATTCTGCTCTGGTACGAAAGGTGATAATCAGAAAACAGATTTAGACATGTCTGATTCAGGTGCTTCGGGAATAATTTGCCAACATAAAAGGAGGCAAAACGGAGCTTAGTGAAGTAGCCAGACACCTCACCCTAATGGCCACCAGAAGGAAGACAATGTGGCCATCTAAGTCATAACCTTTGTCCATGCCCAGTCACACTCGGAAAACGTATTAGAGTTCAACCGGATCTAGCAGCTTCACACAAATGCCCCATTTGGGCTTCATGGAAGCACGAACTTGTATGCCAGATCGTGATAGTCACGGTAAATAAATCATATATTCAAAATGTTGCCCCAGCAATACCAGTGTATTGGTTTATTCAGCCTGATGAGTGGCATAGATGAAACCGATCTACTTAAATAGCCCCCTTCTAACCCAGGCCGTTATGGCTATGGGGCCATCCACAAAGTATATAGGCACTGGGGGGGGGGGGGGGGGGGGAGGGTATAAACAATTTTGGAAATTTTACGTATGCGCCTTGTTTGTTTTATTGCGTACAAGATTGAGAGGAGCTGGATGTTCAAAGATCTCATGAATTTTGCGTACATATTTTATGGATGGCCGCTATCTCAATAGTTGTTGAAACTATTGTCATAGCACATTACAAGCTTTAGAGATATTATGAACACAAAGCTGCCATCTAAGCAGGCAGCTTTGTTTTGAATGACTAGTTGGGATCACATGGTATACACTATAAATAGTTGTTCTAGTTCTATACTGCCACTCATTTAGCGGTTGCTGCCTTGCGGTAAAGGGAGGATAAAAAAGTGCTGAACGGCCATATATTACCTTTTACTTAAGGCTGAGCTTCAGATTTATATTAATGACTTACATTATATTAAACTGAATAGAACATATATCAATCATTAAGAATCATTCCTTCCAAACAACACCATTTACAGATTAGCGGTTTCTCTAGCAGAAGCTGATGATGTAAATAATCTTGTAGCGTGATACCTAGAACCAAAGAGTAGCTCCATTCCTGAACGACAGGACCCACATGCTTTTATCACAACATCATCTGATATTCCCTCGCCACAGCTCATCCAAGCCCAATCCTTCTTATCACAACTTGAACATTGACATCGTTTCAGAGAGTCGTCACTCTGAAGCATCTACATGTTGACTTTAACGTGTGAAGTGCGCCTGTCAGAAAAGCACCGCCTTGACGACAAAGGCCTTCATACAGTGTTGGCTGGAGTCAGATATCAGGGACGCGCTCTGTGTCATATGTCACACATCAGTGGTTTGGCGGCAGGTCACCTGGTGTGTGAGAAAATTTGGATGAGAACAGTTCAAGTAAAAAAAGTTCATAAATCCCACGGCTGCCAAATGGCCCCCAAACTTGGCGTTAGTCACACTTTAGCAGGATTGTATAAGTAAATGCAATATTTAAGGATGTTCATTCGTATTTGGTGCTCATTAAAGCTGAATTAAATTGTTCATGTAGATGTACATTATATGAAATAGATACCCCCAATGTGTTGTATGTACTACAGCGCCTGTGCACAATGCTTTCCCGCCAAATATTTGATAGGTGTATTCAAAAGAAAATGTCTGCTGCTGTGCTTTTTAAAGTGAAAACGACTCATCGTATTTTGCTTTCGGCTTTGGATCTTGATACATCATTCAATATGAATCGGTGTTAGTGGGAATATAATATGGACTGTGCGTGGAGTTAAAAGAAACTTTACATTTATCTCCACAAAGTACTTATAAAAAGTGCACAGAAAAACGAGCATACATACACGCGGAGGTGCTTTCCTAATGGGGCCCAGGTAGATGTTTTCACTTCCAATTGGAACGTGATGGTCTCATAGACAAACAACGTATCTTGACTATCAACAGAATGATAAACAGGACAGAGCTTGGGCCGTACGATACTGCTTAAGTTAAAGGACTTCAAAGCACTAGGTTTTGACTTTGTTGTACCGTGATCAACAGGACCTGCAGTTAGGAAAATGGACATGATAGACATTGGAGAAAACGAGAAATATAACTTAAACAGGTTTAGGGATAGGCAAATATATATCTGAATAGAATTGCAGAGTTCTGACCTCACAGATGATACTCCATGTATATTTGACGTTCGTCCACAAGAAGAAATAACATGGCATATTTCAGGACGAGCGAGATTTATAATACTCTGTCATCTTCCATAATATAGTAGAAGGCACGCTACCGACTACCCCCCGTCTTCTAGAGAGTTATAAATTACCACTTGTAAGTTTGTAATCTTAACATTTTATCATGGGGGTTCACTTTGTTAAAAGGGTCGATAACTTCGAACTATACATTGACCCCCAACAGAATTTAACACCAGGCCGCAGTACTGGTACAGTCTGCGTAATACACCAACGTAAACCGCTAAGAAAGCAGAACTCTGCTTAGTTGGCGCGCTTCTACAGTGTTAGCACATGTGCTGCAGAGTTATAGCCAAAACTAGGATAGTTATATCTGAATGACTTCTGAAGATGTTCGTATGAAATTGCATCATGACATAATTCAGATTGATATAGCATCACGGAATGATGTTCCTGCTGGGAGGCAGCCGATGAATTTGTCGGCAAGAAGACATTTATTCTTTCTTGTTACTAGTCAGCCATTCGTGTACGACCTGGAATTCATACCGAATGCGTGCCCGATGAGCTCTGCTCAACCACATGCCATTCTCTGACGTGCTTTCCCGCCAGATATCGCCAGTGTCGGCGAAACTGGCTCATAGATAAGAGTGAATTGTGTGGGTCAGAGAAATACACGGAGACTGGTGTGTACACATCCGCGGGCCTGTAGAACAATGCGTCCGTGTGTGTGCGCCGTCTCCCGGATCCCCGTTAGATCCCAGCATGTATCAGCGGGCCTGGGAAAGTGTCCTTCTCGTTCAACATCACCCACCTGAGGTCAGGTGGCTGTTTGCTTTTCAGCATAAAACACACACAGAGGATCCCCTCACACAATGCCATTCCTTGTGGGAAGTTTTGGTTGTTTGCATCAGCGGTGTCTCATCTGATCTTCTTTTTCCTTCATTTGAAAAAAAATAAAAGTTTAGACACAAACGATGTTTATCGAATTACACGCACAGTAAGCATAGGGAACATGGAGGAGTGTAGTCGAATATTAACGTGTCTCTGGTTGGGGTTGCCACTCTATAGATCGTCATCTTGTGTGATTGATCATTGAGATTCTGTTCTCCGCCAGGAAGATACGGACGGGTATGCTGATGCCCTTAAAAGATCAATTTATAGCAATTTGCTTGATCAAGAATGTGAGGTTAACAAACAAGCGTCCAATGAAAAAATATTAACTAAAATCACACACTAACTTCTTGGCAACTCTGTTCTTTATAGAATCCTTTGTTTCAATATAGAAAAAAAATGAAAGAGAAAATAAATCCAAGGGCATTAAGAGAAAAGGGAATTTTTCTTTTGTAAAAGGCATGTTCAGTTTTCGTGTGGTGGTGGCGGTGGCGGTGGTGGTAATGGTGGTTGTGTTGGTCCGGGTCATTGTACATTTTCGGTGTTTTAATTTCTATCGGCCAAGCTTGTCAACTTTCCTAAGTGAATGTTTCCCTAAATCCATATCTCATGAGCGTGCCTATAATAGTCCCAGGGGTTCAAATCGCAATACGTGTGGATCAATTTGTATCAGGAAAGTTTGAGAAAGTGTCGCGCAGATGGGCTTCTCAAGTTATTTATAGCACTTTTATCTACGGCCATCCATACAAGTGTCGTGGCAAAGAATCGCATTCCCATGCCTCAGACATCTTGAACAAAGGTAAATTTCAATCTATATCTTTGCCCCAGGGCCAGCCCAACATAACCACTACTAATTCCTATACATCCTTTGATCCTTTGTATGACTTTTAACCCCACTGACCTCACAGTGAGGTCATGACCTTGACTCCTGAGGCCATGCGACTTAAGCCTATAAGACACCGAAATTTTTTCCAGATTCATCCCGACCATCGGCTCGGTGAGAGTCTGGAATAAAATGTTGATGTTTTATACCTATAAGACACCGATATGATAACTCTTCCCTACGACACCTTCTGCCTTTATAACCTCGTAAAACAACCCGATTGAGGTCAAAGAGGGCGGCCGGGAGCCTGACCCGGCCGGGAGCCTGACCCGGCTGGACCCCGGCCGGGTGATTGATCTATATAGGTAATAATGCAAAGTTTAATAACTTCTGTTCTTCTTAAGATATCAGAAAACGGGTTTCAGAACTATAATCGCCTCTGTTTCACCTACAAATCGATATAAGGAACTTCTAAATTGGACTAGAGGATAGGTAGCATCGCTATTCAAACGACCAACTCTGAATCGGTAACAATCGGTTTAAGTGCGTACATCGAAATCTTAAGGTCGGGGAGAGTCGGTCATATCTGACATGGTAGTAATGCCCGACGCGTCGGGAAAAGCAATAATCGGGTCGGTGGAGTGCGTACACTGACCCGATTGACGCAGATTGTCACAGACCCGACGGATCCGTCGGGTAAAGGTAGAATTGGGCATAGCGGTCGGGTCGGTGTCTTACAGGCTTAAAGGGAAGCTCGTAACGCCATTTGATCGCAATTAGCTTCGTTAGTCGGAAATGGAGCAAAGAGGTGCACTAA
The DNA here is from genome assembly GCA_950022655.1 of Alentia gelatinosa. NCBI lineage: Eukaryota > Metazoa > Annelida > Polychaeta > Phyllodocida > Polynoidae > Alentia > Alentia gelatinosa. The sequence goes on from OX465579.1 coordinate 58,029,759, forward strand.
AACAGATGATCTGTATTAGTACATTGTTGTTAAATCACCTCTCCCGAGCATGAAAGACGTTCATAATTATTAATGTCTCAGGAGTGCTACCCTCAATCAAAATACTGTGAAACATCTAGATTTTATCCTACCTTGTTTCCACGATTTTTGAATATTAGAAAGTAATTACATAAACAACACTTTATGTCACACCCCTGACATAAACATATCTAATGTTAAGCCTATGGCGTTTTTATTAGGGGTAGGATAAAATCCCAATCATCCTCATAAAGGACTTTAGATACGTTCTGAATCATATACGTCCCCTCCGCCCCCACCAAGCCTAATTCTTTACGGCCACAACTGCCCAGTCATGAATAATGGCCAGTCCGTAATGCTACACCAAAGAAAGATAAGTTCCCAGGGGGGGAAAAGACGACAAAAAACAACAGACACAACAGAATGTGAACGAGTAACATCACGTCTGTATTTCCACCTTCACACGCCCCACCTATAAAGGCCATAAGAGTCTCAATACACAAAGCCAGTTTGTTCCATTTCAACAACAAAAAACCCCATAAAAACAACCCATACAATTACTTGTTATCCGGCCTTCTTGAGCACACTCACCACCCACTCCTCAGATTACATGAGGGAGTTATTTTGTCGGCTCTGTTTTCTCCTTAACCTTCTTTCTTGATTGAGAAGTGATCGTAGGGAGTTTGTGATCTGTGTGGGATGTATTCTCTTTTTCTGTCTCGCATCTTTTGCTTAACTTGTGGCGCCATCTGATTTGATTAAACCGTACTCTACATCCCCGTCGGATCTTCATACGACGGACCTGTTATTTTAAATGATGCTCTAAAGTTTCATCATATTACATGTCAGAGTGCAGATGCGCAAAGTTTGGAATTTAAGTGTCACCACCCTCCACCCACTAGAAACTTAATTGCACATCTGAACATGTATATTGTCACATCCAGGAATTTTGTCGAAATGAACCTGTCCCACTTATTGTTCACCAGATAAGTTTTTTTGTGCAGATTTATTAGTCACGTGTCAGCGCCGTTTATCAAGTCAAAACATAAATTATACATGTATAGCACAATGCGGGCATAATACTTCTTCGAAAAATATCAGTAGTGGACTAGACAGATATCCTTGCAGCATTGTTATTGATATTCCCTATGAACATGAGGCACTTATAGAAATTAAACGTGGCTTGGCCTTTTGCCAAGCTGAATGCTGTTTCCCACAGAACCTGCGGTCGGTCCCGAGCATCACTTTTCATATTTTTTAAACGGTCTCTTTGTTTACATCCCTGAGCTGTAGTGAAGTTCACCTAGATTACGTAATGTAAAGTCCATCCTATCACCATTCTCAGATTTTGGGAACCACTCTCCCATAAAGGAGTTGACAATGGGCTTAACCCTGGGTAGGATACACAGTTGACCTTCCCCATTCTGTAATCAGATTGTGTTCTCTACTGCTGTATTTTTTTGAAGGTTTTTGGCCTGGAAGATGTCTGACCCATCATTGATAGTGATGGTAACGGTGAAGGAAATAATGACAACGTATGGCTAATGCAGATTTTATAGTGGTACCATCATGAATACTGAACATCACAAAAACACATGGGAAAATAGATGGATCTCTTGTCTATCTTCTAACACTGTGCTGCTCTGGGATCAAATATGCATCAATGTATATAATGAATAAATACACAAGCAGTAGAGAATTTCATGGCTCCTCGCAGGCCCCAGTGGCACCCCTGATAGAAGTACCACATCTTATTAAGTAACACTTATTACACAGGGAAGGGAAGGGCGGTACTCATGAATTAAAGATTAAATACTGGACATGAGGCTGAGGTTGAAGACAGAAAAAAAAAAGTAGAACTAGAAAAAGAAAGTTTCTAATCTGGAACAGATAAGAAAAAGACATCATTTGAAAAGAAATTGGAATGTTATGGAAGTGATAAAGGGTATAGTAAGGTTTTATTGTGGGCGGTTTTAAGGCGGATGGTGACGTTTATATAGGGTGTCAATGGGGTTGGCAGGTGTCTTTGTCTGGCACCTGGCTGAGGCACGTGGTGGACGTAACGGGCGACCGTTAGGCGCGCTTAGACAGGAGCCAACGTCTGTGTCACACTCCAGTCACCTTACGTCACCGGGCACTGCTCTGTTAAACATTTTCGTACGGGTGATACCCCGAGGCGTCCACAGGTAAAAAAACATAAAGACCCCCATTTGTCTTGAAAAGGGTAGTTAGAAGTGAGTCCTGATGACTTTCCAGGATTATGTATCTCAAGTGGCAACTGATATCACGTCATCGAATTTGTGCTAACGGTATCACAGTCTTGGTCAAAGTGGTTTTAGTGTAATCACAGAATCAGTTATCTTGGTGACATATATGTATGATAGACAGGTGGTGGTCATTTATTACACAAAACGTCATACTACTAACTAGGTACTTCTCAATATACTAGGTGCTTTACAAAAATCAAGCCCAGAAATAGGTTATACCATTATGGATCATGAATGGTCATAGACGTTGATGAAAGTACAATATCTTGTCATGTTATCAAGTAATTCATTTCAAATCTAACCTTTAGTTGATATCCCTGAAAAGCACTCAAAAACTGATACGGTATCAATAAATCCCACAGGAACGTGAGATACATGTACCACAGAGAGAAATAATTTTACAAACATTTAGTTGATATCCCTATGAATGTAATGTATAGATTACTCTGCAGATTCCAAAACATTGAAATTCCAATATGGTGCGATGAAAACGCATTATTGCAGCCAGAATTTAAATCATGCGGTGCTTTATATTTAGCGTGTGTCACGTGCACATATATGCTGCTTAAAGGTTAGAGTGGTCATATAAACTTTCAGCATGTTGCAAAAAACTAACCTTCACTATATGCGTGACTATGATATTAGGAAAGAAGCAAAGGACCAATGTCTCAGAAGCATGCCCAGCTGTCCATGACCGATCATTATAGAGACCAAAATACCTCACTGACCCACTGGTGCTTGATATTTGGATCCTAGAAAGGCAATTGTGAAAATGGCACGTAGACTGGTTGCAAGTGGGTTACAGGAAAAAAACCATAGACTGACTCATAAAGCTTAAGTATTTTAGTCTAATTGTCTCTATTTATGAATAACTTAAGCTAATTTGTGAATAACTTAGGCAAGGCTGGTGCCCTTTTCGCAATATAGTCATTACTAGCATACATTTATAGATATAAAATTACGACAGCTTGTAACCGTGGATATTACAGTAAATATTATTTAAACTTTTATAATTTACAGGGTGAAAACAAAATTAATTGAATTGATTAATTAAAACCTGGCTATTTTCTACCCTTCTGATCCGAGTACATCTGTTTCGAGGCAGACGACGTCCTACTGGACTAACTGGTATTGTGTGTTAATGTCACATATGACCGACCGGTTGAAAACGAGGTTCGGAGTCTAGCAAACGACATTCAAATTTCAACGAGGTAGTGAACGCTCATTGGGACTCCAGTCTCCTACACCTTAAAAAACGAAAATGGGAACCTTCCTGTTGTTTTTCCCCACAGTGGCGGTTTGTCCTTGTGTCTAGCATGTTCGGTGGCCGCCTGCCACCTGTCAGCGCGTTCCCGACAGTCGCTCCCATCAGGGGGCGCCACTGTATAAGGGGTGCCCATCCGCTGGTCGCGGCTGGAGGCTGCAGTATAGTATCCAATACAATAGAAATTACAATACTCCGGCCGGTCTCGGCGAACGACTTCCGGCGAGTTCTATGCACAGGTATGAATCACATTATGACTGGATGGTGTGTAGGTATTATTTTTACTGACCTTGGTCAAACAAGCTCGTTGGAAATTCTATTAAATCAGAGGTAATGAATAGATGGCCTTAAAATGGGAGTTCATGGAGAGAGCAACGCTTCCCTGAGAAACCAGGGCTTTTCAGCACGAGAAGATAAACTGATGGACTTTCTCTAAAGAATAAATTGAATTCACATATCATTAGCTATTCATTTCTCGAATTTTTTCGATAAATCAAATTATATCACTGTATCACAAACCGCATGACCTATCCCACGTATGTGGATGATAAATGTGGTGGCCTAACATAACGGATATGAAACAGATGAATCTGGCCAGTCCACACTTCAAGAGAAATAAGATACGAGAGTACGTCCCTTTACTGAACCCTAGCATGAAGCAGCACGCGGCTCGTTCTTCATAATTCCCTGCTTGGCAGGGAGCATCGTTAGGTCAAGCTTATGGTCAAGCTTTGGGTCAAGCATGGCGGCTTGGTCATCCTTTCTTGCCCCTTGCCCTTCACCCCGCTGATAACGACACCTCAAGGTCCGTGTTCAGGTCACCTGCCGAGCTAACCTTTGACCTCTTGCCATGGCTAGACCTGAGGTCAGGGGGCTGGAGGGTCAGGAGGTGTGTCGGGTAATGATCTAGTCCTGTCTGTAGGTTTCCAGAGATGACAGATTTTCACTTTTCCATGGAAACAGTATATATACACACATATATGGTTACATTTATGTATGTATACAAATGTGTATAAAACAAAAGATAGCTAGCATAAATGGAGCCTAGTTCATACTAATAAGACAAGTGTTTTGAACATCCCTACACACCCTCACACCCATTCCATGGCAACACGAATGGGCTTTCCATGTTTTCTCAGTGTCTCTTTATGGAGAACAATGTATATTCCATATGGAAAATGTTTCCTTTTTTTCTTGACCCCAACTGAGATCCCTGGATTTCAGAATATAAAGTCTCGCAGTCTCCCTATATTGATTTTAGGGCTTGGATATGTGCACAGTGCCACGCTCAACACTACATAAATAGCACAGCTATCTATAAGCTCCATGGTTTATTGTACTTCGTGTGAGTTTTACGGTTTTGTCTCAGTCATGTTTTGTATATCATAACGGAGTGAATGGGCTGTTAGAACACAAACGATGTCGCCTACATGGATAATGAAACAGTTGGTATTCGAAGCTCAGTAAAGCACTTTGAAATCTCACATATTCTCGCTTTCCTACCGTTCCCATGGAGGGAGGGGGGGGGGGGGGGGCGTGATAATATCCAGTCTTTTAAGTGCATTCAAAATAAAGTCTGCTTAATATTATTTTGATATTATATATAATATGTGGAATACGTCAAGACAGCCATATATGAATAACGTAACGCAGCTTAATGCTAGAGCTGGCCCTACGTTCTCAGATAGGTTATCAATATATATGGATCCTTTATGGATAGGTTTACTTATTCTGGGCGTGGTTATCGCATGTCGAGCCACGGGAGGGCAGTGAGGGACCTGCGATAGGTGGGTCAGCTGGTGACCGATGGTCAAAGTTGGGGTGATTTCAGAGCACCCAGATAGCTGAGGTATGAGTACGGATATGTGTAGAAGGCCGGGTCAGGTATGAGCAATGCTGAAAGAGTCATCTTCGTGTGCATGGGTTGAATATGAGGCATGGATTGACAAATACCCAAAGTTACCAGATTAAGTGACAAGACGATAGTTATGCATGACAACGAGAATGATTGTTTCAGTTATTAATAGCCCTTCAAGCACGCGCTAAATACATCATTTAGAGGTTAGAGGGGTCCATATAGACTTTCAGGGTACTGCATACAAACTTCCCCTTCACTATTTGTGTGCTATTTAGTGTGATATTGAGAACAGAGCAGCGAGTCAGTGTCTCAGTGTCATAGAGATGTCATAGAGCTGACCATGACCAATCACTCAAGACCAAAATACCTCAATACCCACTGGTGCTTGATCTGTTTTGATCCTAGAACCTGTTGCAGAAATGGCAAGTTGACTGGGTGCAATTGGGTTACAGAAAACTATCCATGGTTAATAGACTGAGTTTAACTTAAACCTGTTAATTGTTATTCTTATATAATTGCACGCTCATTCATCAATGATGAACTTACAATTTGCTCCTAGTTATAGAGGGGCTCCACTTTGGAAAACCCTTAAAGATGAAGCCAAATATGTGGCAGTATATCTACGATTAGATGATTGATTGACAAAGACCTCTTAATGTGCAAATCGCATAAGCTTCCTCCATTATTACAATTGCAGCATTATTACCACTACCGAACTCAGGTTTCTGACTCTTTTTGAAGACTCAAAAGGGAATTTCCCAAAGATGTAAAAACGTAGACATTCGATATCACGTGGAAGGTCTTAGAGAATGTGCCCTGGGTAAAAGTGGAGTATAAAGGATAGATGAACAGCTTGAGGGTCCAGGTGGTGAGGGTCACGTTGTCTATGGGGTGAAACACTCTGATACGGACACGATACAGGCGCAGACCATGTCCCACTTACCGTCTGTCCGCTAAACCACTTCCCCGTATGGTTGTCGTCAGCTCGTGGTGCTTTTGTCATTCAGCGTGGCTTTAGTATTTCAAACATTATTTTGAAATGTCTGTAATTAGTATAGGTCATTGAGAGGTATCCTTACATGACCCAGCCTTATTAAATCTGTTTTGGTCATTTTTAGAAAGTATCCTGTCCACATTTTGCATGTATGGAAGATCTATATCCTGGGACACATTCAGGACTTAAAAACGGGAGGAGAGGCGGGGTCTATTAAAGCACTTTTGCAGTTACACTAATCCAAAGGAACGGACCATATCTCTGGTGGGAGATCATTATTGAAGGAGGACAGCTAGCCTCCAACACAGATAGAACCCCACCCCCCTGTTAAAATCAGCCCTCTATGCCTTATTGGAAATTCTGGATCTGTCCCAGATAAAGATTTACGGAAATTCATGACCAAATATTAGATATGTATCGACATATGGAAATATGAAGATAGGTTTCAGTGAGGCTCATAGCTGATGTATTTCCCTTTCCTGTCTTGCAGCACGGCTGGCACCCTTTACACATCGCGGCGTGGAACGGTTATGCAGAGATCGCTTCAGTGCTCGTGAAAAAAGACACTCACGTGAACTTCCCGGGTCTGGGCAACTCCACGCCGCTCACACTGGCCGCCCAGCGGGGGCACGCCGAGCTCGTGCGCCTCCTAGTGGCAGCCAAGTGCGACGTGCAACGCAGCGCCACCCTCGGCGACAGCATGGACGTGACGGCACTCCATCTGGCGGCTCAAAATGGACACACGCAGATCGTACGCGATTTGGTGCGGAGCGGCGCAGTCGTCAACGCGCAGATGTCGGTCAGGGGGATCAAGGGAGTGACGGCTCTGCATCTGGCCGTGGAAGGAGAGCATCTAGACATCATGGACATACTCATTGAAGCTGGCTGCGATGTGCAGAGCTCTACTCAACCCAGTACCGAAACGCCATGCTAGCAGGCTCTACGACACACACACATACACACACCACTAACGACATCCCTTCCAAATACAGGCGCTACCAGTTTCACTTGGAGTATGTTTTAATACACCAGGTGGCACCACGCTCCGGGTACAGTACTGACCCAGTGCATTTGAGGTTGAGTTTTTTTCGGTAACGGCACAAAACTTGAAATTTACCATTGAAAATAACAAAATATTATATTGCTACGGAATATCTTGTTCCAAAATAATCTTCACATGCAACCACTTTAATTCAACTTTACCAATATTCATATCGACAAAGTCTTCCCATATGAAGATATATATATAAACCCAGATAGTACGGTACCACATGTGAACTTAGTACTTGTGAATTTGGGTTGTGTACATAAAATAATAATAGTCTACTGTATAAAATAATTTAGTGTAAATTTGATCAGACCAGTCAGAAAGGAGAAAGAATAAGACGCTGAGCATGTATTCTGATTGCCTTCCACACTACAAACATTAACGGACGAATTTCAAAGGTGTACAGAGTGAAGTCCACTGAAAACTCTGGTTTTCTGTCCTAGTTATCATTTCAAATCACGTAATTGGAATGTACAAGTATATTCAAATTAATACCGTTTGAGTAACCTCTATAAAGTCAAATGTACATCGGTAAAGGTTTCTTTTAAAGTGGACCGAACATGCAGCATTAATTCGATTTAAATTGTACAGTAATTGTACGTTACAATGTAAGTGTAATTACAACCTGTTACAGTATAAATGAATATAGATTTACTGGTGTTGCTAAGGAATTAACTCCGCTATGTTGTTACCGTCTGATAGTAAAAGGCACCTTGTTACATTTCGGTAACTTGGACTATTACTTTAAGAATAGGTTTTACTTTAACGGTGATCTTAGACATAACAACTCGTTCTGCTTGGGAGTATTCCCACTTGCCAGTGAGAACTCTAGTTAATCAAGAGATTCTTATGAAATTGCATTGTCTCCTTGTAAGGTAATATAGATATTAATGTCTGGATTCCACTAAATATATTCACGTCGTTGATCATTGGTCTGTTATTGACAATTGGAAGTACAAGGTCCTCTCCTGTGGCTTTATAACCATAATCGAGGGATCCAGGTTTTCCGACAATTGACGGAATTCCGAAATTTCATATACACTGGCAACACTAGAATATATATCGATTCATAGCCAGTCTGTTCCAAAATAATATTATAAATGGTCCTCTTTCTATAAGTGTTTTAAATTTGGTTTTTTCCCGCAGTCTCGACTTTCATCCCTGACAGTATATTGTGGGTTTTTATTGAATTTCCATTGCCTCATAAGTACCCGATGACAGGTCACCTCACCACACAGGGACATATTTTCACAATAGCAGATACGTGTAATACCAGAGTGGTACAGATATTTACATTTTACTGTAACAGGTGCAGTTATACATGTACACATTGTAGGTGTCAGGCTCCAAGACTTGCCCACATCTAGTCCATTTATTCAGGCGAAAAACGGAAAACAAACTTTGAACTCAGGCCAGTGGTACCCTGGCCGAGTAGTGGAGCTGGTGATGGGGTTGTATACAGAGTTTAACACCGAGCATGATTAGGGAGAAGTATTCTACTCAAGACCCACACATAACATTTTACCCAACATCTCTCACCTGGATACCACTTCCCCTGGTGAGTATTTTTGGTCCCATGTGGCAACGTGTGTACCACTGGTGAGAACTTGGGTTTGCTAACCACCGAGTCACAACCTTGTTTCCTACCCCACATGGCACACTACAACATTTACTTGGCTTGGTAAATCGAATCATAACAGCAGTATGTTTCGAAAGTACACAAATTGAATCGGCCTTAATTTGCACATGGAGGGATGCTCATTTTAATTCGGATCATTCTCGAACCACTCAAATAACCATGATTAAGGTTTGCGTATTGAATGGAAGGGAGATTTTATATATGTGTCATCAAGGAATCTCATCATGACTTTGAGTTAGATCTCTTCAGTATGTTGCGAATGTTTCTTACTTTTATATAACCTGCTTATGAGTTGTCTCTGTCGTGAGTTCTTTTAATGTTCTGAGGAGGAGAATCCATGGTTAGGTATGTCTTATGAATGTAGTGTGGATACCTCCCAGCAGCTGTGGTGTATTGAGAATGTGACAGGAAGGATGACAGAATTTATTTACACAAGATATACATATTTCAAGATACTATTTATATTTGGGAGATTAGTAAACGAGGTTGAAGGGCAGGTGTGTTTTGTTAAAATTGTCTTCTTAGCATGAATAAGTGCCTTGCCAACGCGTTGCATATCATTTGATACATACTGTTTGTAATTTAATTCCAGACATGACCGCTTGTCGGCATTCTTGTAAATAAGATTGTAGATTGCTATGTAGGCCTACATACTTTCATACCCTAAGTAATCCAGGCATTTTAAGTTCATCACGTTATCATTCATATTGTTTTGGATGTACTCCAAATCTACTCTTTTTGTCACTGGGTGATTAAGTTCGTTCAATATCACTGAAAGCAAAACTATCCATGAACAGAACAGTACCAGAGACGATATGAAAGAGGAACACTTTCCCTTGATTTCAAAGATCTGACAAGTCAAAAAACGTCCAACAACATTGTCTTTTATAATCTTTATGTTTATAAAGTGCGTAAAAATGCTTTTATTTTCTGCTGTATCGCGCTGACCAAACCGTCATAGAGGTGAATATCAACGTCAGATCAAACATTTGTTATTGGTTGATTGCAGTATACCCTATTCATTTTATAAAAAAATGGATGTTTTATCCATTTGTCAAAAACAAAAATTATTTTTCTACTCTTGTTACCATAAGGTAATATAGTATTCACCTTGACATTTTTCCTGGAGTGCTTCGCGATCATGCTTGTTCATATATTCTATTTTTATCTGTTAATAACTAATACTAAAGTACAGGGACCCAAAAAGCAGATGCTTTCATCAGGAGAGGAAAGGGTCAACAATATCTCACCAGAAGTTTTCACTTAGTCAGATACTTTTTATACAGTATAATTCCTATGCTGGGCTTCTTTATATATGCTTTATCATGATTTTACACGAAGCCCAGTCAATAGTTCACAGCCTTGATGTGCACCTATTGAATATACCCTTATTGGTACATCACTGTTCAAGGTTGTTTCTCACCAGTTGTGTTACTTCACTGAAAGAGATGCTCTGAGCAAGAGTTATATGGCACGCTTAATTGAAGAACTCCTGGCGTTCTAGTTAGCAATAGTTACCTACTTAGGCATGCTTAATGATACCGTAATTTCCTTTGAACATCCAACAAAACCATTTTGTATATTTGTCTGTTTGATAATAAAGTTAACAACATGTATATGTTTTTGAAAACAGCGTTTCAGGTTATGATTGTGTGTGCCTGCGTGCGTATGCAAGTTCTTATTGTACCCCAATGATTATAGACTGTTATTTGAAATAGTATTGCAAAATGTTTTTAACACAATAAGGGATGACCGAGTTCATGGAAAACCATGAACTTTATTTTATATGAAATATAGAAATATTGTCTACCTATTTCAAAGCCTTAATAAAAACCGATGTATTTCAATCCCATATTATTCTACACCCCCATATACTTGACTTCCTTGTAGATATGAGAACAATAGTATTTTCATGGAAGAAAATCAATAAAACCATTGGTTAGTTACCAAACAAACTACTTTAAACAAATACTGGGTAGTAGTCTGGCGGTAAGAAGGGTATACTTTGCTTTAGTGTCCAGACGATGTCTCTCTTAATGATTCCTAATAACCATAATCTTCTGAATTCAAATCTGCTTCGTGAAACGCTGAAATGTTTGGGCTACTCAAGTTATGAGCATTTGAAAAGAAATTTGGTAGAACGTGAAGTTTGGCCTGTAGTCTAATATGTTGCATGGTTGTCGAATTGAGATGGTTGCTCGATTCGACAACCCTGTAACACAATAAACTTCAGGCCAAATTTCACCTTCTACCAAGGTATGTCACATTTGACCTGTAAAGTCTATTGCTTGTTGCTGGTCGGTCGAATAATAACAGAGGCTGACATTTTACCTGGGGTCCTAAAGAGAAAGTATTGCAGGTGGTTAGTTGTCTGGTTGTCTTTCTCTGTCTGAAGAACTATCCTGGAAGGCAGTATTATCTGAGATGACCATTCTTTTGTAGAACTTTGCCGAATGTGTTATCATTTACCCACCTTACATTCTCAGAAAAGTTTCCATCAGGAAGTCTTTTAGGGCAGCATTGGAGGTAGCTGTTCCCCTAGTAGTTCAGATGCCTTAAACACTTGTGTGTTGATGCCTGCCTCCTACATTGTAAGGTTTATCCATCTCGGTATGGTATCTTTTGTAGCTAGGTGAATATCCTTCCCCAGCATTATCCATAACTGTGGATGGTTTTTCTTTGTGTTACTTCATGACCTAGTTTTTAATGCCTTCTAAGGGCAGAGTCTCTTTATTCTTTAATTTTAGTAACTGAATTGTACTAAGACCTCTTCTTCCTTAGTATATATAATCATAATTATCAAAACTGTAGAATAACATCCTCATCTTTCTAAATAATAGCCGCTGTGTCAAGGGCATGTTAAGTTCTTGTTCTCTGAGCTTGTTGCCAACTCCAACAACACAAGTGTCTTACACTTGATCATCCTAAGATCAGACTACTGTAAAGAAAACCACTTTAACGGTAAATTCAAAACCATGCCACATTCCAAGTCTGTTGATATCTAGCCTTAGGAGGCCTGGCATTATAAATGCCTGTTAACAGTCTGTTAATTATGTCATAGTTTCCTACTGACATGCATTATAAGCTAATAGCGTACTCCTACCTGTATTCACAGTATAGTAACTAAAGCCTTTATTATGTACCAAAGTACAAATGTTCATCATTTCAAACACCAAAAGTTTGTTCAGCTTTATCTTATTTTCTCCAGAAAATAAAGTCTGTAAGAGACCCTGAGGCTCACTCCAAAAGTAGTGAATGCATAGAACCTTTCAGTCATTTTGAATGCAAAAGCATCAAATAAAGTTGACTCTGGTATCATGATCCCTACAACAGTATCTAGACAATTTGTAATCCATAAATCAATCACACATAACCCCTATGATTTTTGCAATGTCCTCAAATCCTACATTCTATGAACCTCCTTTGTGGTACCAATATGCCAGTGTCTCTGTGTTGTCAGACAATCACCTAAAAGTATTGTCATTTAGTGACATAGCAAAGTTTTTGAAATCAAAAGCTACGGTGAATTTCCTTCACATGAAAATGTAACTCCTGTTTATCTAAACCCCAATTGCCTTTGTTGTTTCATCATTATTCCAGACTGTTCCCCATTTTAACTTAGAAGTGTCTGTATCTTAAAAATTACTGTGCTGACTATAGTCTGATACTTATGTGTGCAGATTTAAAATCTTTCATCCACCAGTCAGTATCCCCAGGACTTCCATCTAGAATAATGTAGGACCTCTAATAATGTCCCTCCTCCCTTTTTTACGAACCTGAAATTTCTCTCGAGCCCCCTAAAGAAGGCTTTACCAAACTCAAGCTCTTAGGAGAAGTCAACCATAAGCACTATAAGACAATCAACCTGTCTTATCAATATTATTTTTACGACTATACAGCCTAGATCTATGGTTGTCAATTGAGCTTGGAATTTCAGAGCATTCAAGTCAGGAGGGGAGATATCATCTCCTATATATCAAGGATAAAGATGACATAGGTTCCCTCTTAACATGTGTATAGTATACTGTCATTTGTCCATGACAAAAGTCCAGAATTTGCAGCTTAGTGTTTTAACACTTAACTCTTCTATCTTATTGATTTATCAATATCAAGTGATACACATTTAAATGTGTACAAAATTATGAAGTGTTGCCATATAGCATGTCTATATACAATAGTCTCATCTGATATTTCTAATATCATTTTTAATTTGTCTGTGCTTGATACATAGGAAAGCCATTGACAGTCCTAGAACTGCTTTCCATTGACTAGAATGGAGTAAAGTATAATTGTCAAGATATGGAGTGGACATCCATTTTTGCGAAAAGAAATACAAGCTTCATACCATCATTTTGCCTTCAGTAAGGTGTCATGAATGTACCCAACAGGGTATCCCCTTATTTGTAAATAAGCAGGTACCTCCTTTCAATAATGATAACACATTATTTAATGCAAATCTATTTTGGGGAGACATACTAGCACAATAGTTCTCCAGATTGACAAAAGTCATAGAAAAATTATGTCAATAGTCAGTGTATCCTCAATAATCTGTTATATAATGACAAAACTCGAACTCGATTTGAGATCAAGCAACACAGTGGATGAAATAATCATGCAATTTTGTAGCCATTATTTCTGACTGACATGTCAGAAAATCACCATACCTTAATGGATTTTTTGAGGTATCATCAAAATACCCAAAATACAGTACAGTAAAACCCCGCTTAAGGGGGCACACTCCGTTCCAGGCCAACTGCCCCCTTAAGCAGGGTGTCCTCTTATGCAGGGTTTTCAGTCTGCCATATAGTAGAGTATACTTATACAAACGAGGGAAACATAGGTTATTAGATAAAAAGTATTCTAGATAACACATTCTAAGCAAATAATTGGAAAATAAATACACAAATATATGATATAAATAGATGAACAACGCATTGACTTTCTGTGGTGTAGCAGCTCTATGCCTATCAACAGTACCAATGCCGTGCATCATAACACCCACCACCTCAGCATCGTTTCTGGCCCTCCAAGTGCGAATCTCAAAGGTGCTAAAACTCACTAACTGTGGCCCCTAGAGAAACAGTAATTATCACAAGATCAGGAAACCCTGGCTGCTAACGCCCACCCGAGAACGCTTTGTCTATTGTCTTGGTAGGTGTGGATGTCCCCTTGTTGCAACAACTGTCTGGGAAGTACACACAGGCATCATAAACACAGATTTCAGATAATCTGGAGTGTGTTTGATAAAATGTCCCTCAAAACTGTCCCCTTACGCGAGGTTTTGATGCATTTCTGTACCGAAAAACTGTCCCCTTAAACGGGGTGTCCCCTCAAGTGGTGTGTACCATTAAGTGGGGTTAAAATAAACACTTTATTATATAACAGTTCATAAAGGTAAAAACTTCCGTTCTGAGCAAGTTATCCCCTGAAGCGTGGTTACCCCTTAAGCGGGGTGTCCCGGAACCCGGATTTTACTGTATTTCAAATGATAGTATGAACAAGTACCACTGCACGAAAACCACTATTTTACATATATATACGCCATCGCGATAACGCACGTATCGGCTGTATCGTGGCTTGTTTATACTTGTATACACCTCTTATACGCGTCTACGTTTCAGGCGTCTACGAGACAGTTTCCATATGTAGACGTGCGCGACTTGGCTGTCTTTCACGCCTGGCGTATTTAAGATAAAACATACTCTGCGCAATATATAAACTGCAGGCGTATATATGATACAAAAAAAAAATTGCGACCAGCGGCCCACCCCGTCCTGTTGGTGTCGGTAGAGGTTGCACCAACACTGACCCGCGACCTCCCAACCCCACCCCCACGGTTGGGTGATTGTATACGCTAGTTCCTTGCTCATCCACTAGAGGGCACTGTCAAATACGGAGTGAATTGTTTTGAGACAACTACACACCCTACATACATGTGCTATATACCATTGGAAAGGCCTGAAACTGTAGTATATGAAACATTTTAGATAATTTAGATAGATTGTTTCATTAGTTCTCAACCGCCAGGTCAAAAGTATGTTGTTTGTTAGGCCAAATTCTACCCGAACGTCTCCGACCCTTCCTCTCCACACCCATTTTCGATAAAAATTGACTTAATTCTATATTTTCTCACATAAATGACATACAATATAACTCCCAAGTTAGTGGTTTATGCTCTTCAGTGACCTGAATTGACCTAGTCTCCACATTTCAAAGTTTGTGTGCATTGTCAATGCTGGTTGCTGAGCCTCTGTCAGCCACTTGCCCGACACAAATACAAAGTGAATGGTTTTTAGACAACTTCACACCCTACATACATGTGCTATATACCATTGAAAAGGCCTGAAACTGTAGTATATGAAACATTTTAGATAATTTAGATAGATTGTTTCATTAGTTCTCAACCGACAGGTCAAAAGTATGTTGTTTGTTAAGCCAAATTCTACCCAAACGTTGTCTCCGACCCTTCCTCTCCACACCCATTTTCGATAAAAATTGACTTAATTCTATATTTTCTCACATAAATGACATACAATATAACTCCCAAGTTAGTGGTTTATGCTCTTCAGTGACCTGAATTGACCCAGTCTCCACATTTCAAAGTTTGTGTGCATTGTCAATGCTGGTTGCTGAGCCTCTGTCAGCCACTCGCCCGACACAAATACGAAGTGAATTGTTTTTAGACAACTACACACCCTACATACATGTGCTATATACCATTGGAAAGGCCTGAAACTGTAGTATATGTAACATTTTAGAGGCCTTGAAGGAAATAAACAATGATCATGTGCAAGAAGTCCTTTCAAGAGAAAGCTGCCACTTTGCAGTATGTAGCATACTAGGATCACTGATGCACCAAACAGGTTCTCAGCTGGATGATGAGTCTTTAAGAACTCTCATGTGTGAAGCTGCTGCTATAATCAACTGCCGTCCACTAACAGTGGACAATCTTAATGATCCAACCTCGCCCGCACCGCTAACGCCAAATCACCTCTTGACTGCAAAATCTTGAATAGTCTTGCCACCCCCAGGTGAGTTTCAGCGAGCTGATATATACCTAAGGAAAAGATGGCGTAGAGTCCAGCACTTAGCTAATGAGTTCTGGTCTCGCTGGAGGAAGGAGTTTCTTCAAAATCTGCAGCCACGGCAGAAATGGATACGCCCACAATGGGATCTACAGGTTGGTGATGTTGTCATCATCAAGGATGACAACCAACCAAGGAATCAATGGCAACTGGGACGAGTAGAGAAGAGTCTCCCAAATGATGACAACCATGTGTGTAGAGTGAAGGTTGCTATTGGCAATAGTGGAAAACAGCAGGCGTATTTGGATCGGCCAATCCAGAAGTTGGTTCTGCTTGTTGAAGGATCAGGAAAAAAGGGCATCCGCGTCAAGGAGCCTTAAGATAAAAATTGCTTCATTTTTTTGGGGATGTAAGATATTACTCCCTTAGGGTTCCTTCAATGTGGATCTGGAGTGAACCATCAGACATGTAGTTTCATAGTTATGAATATCTTGAGATATTATTAGCATTAAGATTGACTGACTATACTTGCCACTTACTGATATTTAGAAAAATTATTCTAATTTTGAGGAGCCATGTAAAAACAGACAATCCATAGGGACTGCTGCCACCTTGTGTTTCCTGTGGGAACTAACCAACAGTACTTCTGCTGCCATCTAGTGTTAGAGACTAGGGAGTGTTTGTTATTTTGATTATACCTTTAGAGTTAAGACATGCTTTCTCCAAGAATAATTTCATGCTTTCATTATATATGTATCTAACTAAGATGATATCAATCCAGTCTTTTGATTTGGTCCCTTTGCAAATGTTTGATAAAGGAAAGGAGATAGGATGCTGACCGGTCGTCAATATTCGAAATAACACAAGATCTAGAGTAAGTACCATGCTGTAACATTGAGCATTGACTTATGAAGACACTCAGAACACATATTCAATGTTTGCTAACACATACAAGTGGTATTTCTGGAGTTTCACTACGATTCACATTATGGCAGACCTGTACGCAACTCCGTTGCCTATGGCAACAGACAAACAAAACACACCAGTGTCAACACAGGCCGACGCGACCACGGCAGCGTCAGCGGTAGCCAAACGTAACCGGAGCATAGGCTCAACCTCATCTAGTACAACAGATTCACCTGAAATGAAAAAACTAAAGGGTCACCTGGACAGAAACCTTATGCAGCTTACTGAGACCACCTATAATAACACTCATAGTCATATCCAAACTGATAACCTAGTCACACCAGTAAGACAGAACAGCACAGTAAACATTACCGGTACAACACAGAGAGGTACTGAAAGGGGTTTGCACACACACTCTAAGGATGACGACATTCTCGATTGCCTAAACAACATAACTTCGCTACTCCACGAACAAAATGCTAAGCTTGATAAACGAATTCGGATACTTGAAGACAAACAATCAGCTAATGATATTAGAATAACTGAAATAAATGATGAACTTGATTATGTACTGAACGAAGTTGATGACCAGAGAATTTGACCATAAAATCGAAGATTTGCAGAAAACCATCGAAAATCAAAATATCAAAATAGACGAACTCCAAGCAAAAGTAGCAGCTAGAGAAATACTAACAAACGAGGAATACAATATTCAAACTAGACAGACGTATGCAGAAGTCATTAGTCAACTCGGAACGATCAAGCACTGTAAAGAAGATCAATTGCCCGAGCCAAGTTTAGACTGGCTCTCAAAAATGCAAAGAACAACGGACATCAGGCGAAAATCGACGATGACAAATTGCACCTACACGGAATAATCTACAACTTAACAGAACACACAAACATACCGGAAGAGTATCTAAAAAAACCAGATCGAAAACAACCACATCACAGACCTGTGCGACAACAACAACAACAACAACAACAATATCAGACACCCACACAACAACAACAAGTGCAGATACTACAACAACAACAACAGCAACAGCAACCACAACCACAAAAGAGTAGACAGGAGTCAACAATAAGCAACTCTAATCAGAATGATCGAATTGACGCGATCAATAGGTTGACAAACTTTCTAGACCAATCCCCCCCAACAGAAACGAGAGACAAAGAAACGCCCATGATAACATCAAGTGCAACGAGTACAACGATGATCAACCAAAACCTAGCGACCCAAATTATCAACAAACAGAACCCCGTGCCTGACAACAGTCTAACAACACATACTACCGTGTTAAATTCAAACATGCAGGTATTAAAAGAACAACAAACGAGACTCGATAACTACGAAAAGATAGTAATGTCTGAGGCTGGCTTGACATACTCTGGTGAAACAGCATATCTCTCGAATTGGTTCCCATGTCCAATTAGGCATAAACTTGGCCCTGATAATCAGGAACGAGAGTTCAAGAGTTTGGAGCATGCATATTTTTATGCACGGCTCCATGCACTATATATAAAATATAAAAAACAACTTAGCCAGGCACGCTTCACAAATCAAGAAATATTGTGATATGACAGAGGATTTGGAAATACTTACCATAGAAATTGCTAGACCACATACCAAACCCATGTTAATTTGCACGTTGTATTTTACACATGGAGGAAAATTAGATAGAGCCATTGAGTACTTGAGTACAATACTCACTGACGCAAAATTCTCGAAACATGAGTTCTATCTACTAGGAGATTATAATATAAACTTCCTTTTTTCTACAGGGATAAAACAAGACAGAATTGGAGACTTCTGTAAGGATTTTACCTTAAAGCGACTCATTAACCAATGTACTCGACCATTCACTAGAATTGGATCATGTTTAGACAATATATTGACCTCGTCGTTGGATATACTAGACAGTGGTGTTATCAATTTTTATTGTAGCGACCATCTACCGGTATATGTAGTTAAAACCAAATATAAACGAGAGAGTTATAGTATACCAGTTGTAGGTAGGATTTATAGTAATCACACGATAGAAAGTTTAAGAGACTGGGTATCACATACTGATTGGACGAACTATTGGTCATTAACTGACCCAGACAGATTATGGGAGGAGCTCCTATTGATATTAAATGATTATCTTGATTATAAATGCCCTAAGAAAAAATGGAAAATACCGGTAGCACATGGATGAATGATGAGATTAGAGCTTTAATCAAAGAAAGGAAGTTGGCAATGACAGCCTACCTGAAAGATAGAACTATTGAAAACTTAGGTAGAGTTAGAGATATCAAGAGACAGGTTAAGAAGACAATTAGAGGAGCTAAATCAGATGAAGTCCTGACAAAATTAAATGAAAACAAAAAGAATCCAAAGAAGTTTTGGTGTGAAATAAATAAACTTATCAAGCCACATACTAACGTAATAGCCCCAACCTTAAAGAACATAACTACTAATGAAGAAATATCCCCTGACATGTCGCCAGCCTATTTGAATGAATACTTCGGTACGATAGGGCATAAGCTTGCACAAAATAGAAACTTATTAAATGCCACAAACCTGGATGACATGGAAAATTATTATATTATAAACCACCCACATACACCGGCTCAAATCGATAGACATACATTATATGACCTTATTCAAGATATCAGCACTGTGAAGACCTCTGGTATAGCGGACGTACGTGCATCTGTGCTTAAGGAATATATGTTCTTAGCTTTAGACCAGTTTGAGTACCTATATAAACAGAGTCTGAATGTTGGAAAATTCCCAATAGAATGGAAATATGCTAATATTACAGCGATTCCAAAGCCTGGTGACAACTCTAACCCTAGTAATTGGCGTCCCATATCATTGCTACCGGTACCCGGGAAGATATTGGAAAGGCTTGTGCATGCTAATTTCGTCGCACACTTGGAGAATAATCATATAATGTCAGATGCCCAGTGTGGATATCGAAGTGAATGTGGTACAATAGACGCAATCTACTCATTGGTCAATGATTTGTATGTTGCTCGGGACTGAGCTGAGTTTACTTGTGCAGTATTTATTGATTTAAAGAAAGCTTTCGACAGTGTGCACCATGGTAGGCTTCTACGGAAACTAAAGATGCTGGATCTCGACCCCGGGATGTTGGACTGGTTCACATCATACTTAAATGATAGAAAACAGAGAATAACTTTTGGAAAAGTCTCATCCTCATGGGCAGAAGTCAGTTATGGCGTTCCGCAGGGCTCGGTCCTCGGACCAGTTTTGTTTACATACTTTGTAAATGATGTAGTTGCTTGTTTTAATGAAGTAAAATATATATTATACGCGGACGATCTAGTGATCTATCATGCTGCAAAAAACCCTATAACAATAGTGACTGTAATGCAAAGAGCACTTGATAATTTCTCGGAATGGGCAGATAATAATATACTAACTATAAATATTAAAAAAACGAAATATTGTTGGTTTGTACCAAAGAATAAACTGAATAAGACTAAGGAATTTGACCTGTTTATGTATCTGGATAAACTTGAGGCTGTAAGCTCATATCAGTATTTAGGTGTTTATTTAGATATGAGCTTGACATTGGAACGTAATAGTAGAAACACGATAAAAAAGGTTAACCATAAGTTATTTATACTAAGACGTATACGATCGCTAATAACTAGAGATGTAGCTTTAAAGATCTATAAACAGGCAGTCCTACCCCTGTTTGATTACGCATCCATTCTCACAGAAGGAACCAATAAAATATGGTTGGCCAAACTGAAACGACTACAGAACCGAGCCTTGCGGATAGTTTTGGATGATGGGGCCATGGTGCACACTGTCGAACAGTCACATGCAATAACAGGAGTCACATTACTGACTAGGCGGAGACAAGAGTTGACCTTGTCCTATATGAGAAAGGTATATATAAAGGCCCATGGTCCTGTGGAAATACACCATCAAAATGAATTGAGTACTCACGACGATCTGGAAATTGTAACACAAAGAACAAGAAACTTACGCTCAACAAAGCATCATAATTTTACTCTAAAATGACCCCGAACGGAATTTTATAAAAAAGCACCAGAATACAGAGGTTTTAAATTATGGAATGCACAAACATCAGAACTTAAAGAAGAACCCACTAAATATACGTTCAAAAAGCATGTTAAGGCACTTGGGCACATTCCCGATAAATAGCCATGAGAAAGTAAAATACCGATATCATTAGAAAGTCCGACTGGAGTACTCAACGCTCGGATGTCTGTATTGACGCAGTGACTCTATTATTCTATTATTATTATCATTATTATTATTACTATATATTATATGTCTGAAAATACTCGAACGTGGAAATGACTCCACGTATTTGACTCAACTTGCAAATAGGTGATAGCATAGCATATTATTAAATATATATATGTATTAAATCATAATTGCAGTTGTATAAGTGTTGCCACACTAGTTAAAATAGTTGGCAGAGTACTTGGCTTTCGCCATAAGAAGTAATGTCACCGTCCCATACCCATACTCATACCCATCTAATACGATCACCATTGGTAATTTGTCGTTAGTATTATTACTATTAATATTACCAATAATACACATAGATTGATTTTGCTGGAATAGCGCTGAGCTGATGCAATATGAAAGGTAGGCTCATTGAAAACCGAATGTAAAAATTTGAATGTGCCTAATAAAAAAAAAAAAAAAAAAAGGATTACAACTTTGTTTATACAGGAAGTGCATACCAAATACTGTAGCTCCCTATGAGCACATGGAGCCAAAACCACACAAAGGAGAGAGTAGCTCCTGTTCCTCTCCAGCAAAAGATGAAATAATTAAGCAATAAAGGACCAAGGAGGTATGTTAACTAGATATGTATGTCAATGTAGATCTAGGGAACATGTTTCATTTAACTTTTATGTAAGTTGATGCATTTTCATATGTAGATTATGAAGCCAAGTACTATAGTGGTTGAATCATGTAGAGATTTGTATTGGAACTCTCTTTGTCTTTGCTGTAACTGTGGCCATACCTCCTCTTAACCCTTTAACGGCCGCACACCTCACTCGGGTGGGAAAGCAGAGGCAGCCCACCATCAACGTTCGCCTATACTAGAGGCAGGAAGACGTTACATAGTGAACGTGTGAATGACAGGCATGTTTTGCCATGATTTTCGCCATTTTCTCCACAAATTGATGATTTATTCAATTTATTTCTCCATATTTCTTAATAAAATTGAACCCCTGAAATACATTAATGATTTTGATAACCTGAAGGCATTTTGTGAATTCATCTTATATATTTTGAAAAAAATGATTTGGAAAAAAAACACAAAAAGATGCCTTAAGGCATTTTCCTGCCGTACAGTGGTAATGCCTCAAGGCATTTTCCTGCCGTACAGTGGTAATGCCTCAAGGCATCCCCCTGCCGTACAGTGGTAATGCCTTGAGGCATCCTCCTGCTGTGAAAGGGTTAAAGTCAGTTCAGAGTTTTATTTAGATATTACAGTGAGTTCAGGTATCATAGTTTGTCACTATCAGTTTACTGTAATTTTGACTGAGTACCGGTACCGGTACTGTAGTCTGCCACTATGGGTTAACTGTTCCTCTATATGAGTAATGTACTTTGTCACTATCACTATGAGTCTAATTTAGAAGTATTATAGATTACTGTCATTTTTGCTATAATTATAAATGACAGCTACTGTTAACCCTTCCTAAGATATATAATATGGTTTTGATTTATAGTTTTCACGGAGAGTACTAGAGAATAATGGAAATAAAGAAGACAACAAACTTTTCCAACAGACTTTCTTCAGCCTCTTCTGTCGAGACCCTTGTCCCCCCCTTTTGACAGTAAAGAAACCACAGCAGATCTGCCCGCAGGACACTTCATTGAAGATCCGGTGGCTGCCGTTACAAATTTGGTCAAGGGTCAAAAAGAAGTGATAGAGAAACTTGGTTGGCAAGTGGAAACAGACAACTGACAGGCAAAATCTTTTGTTCAGATTTATAGCACCTACACTATCATACAAGTAATTTAATCAGCAAGTGGAAAAGCCCCCAAAAGTAGGCGACTTTTTTTCATCTATATTATAAACCGGTGATAGGGACCCATAGAGCACAAAAAATGACGAGGTCTTTATATAAGCTTTTGCGGGGGTCCAACCTGTTTATCGTTCTTAGAATGGGGATCATGGGTTGAATGACAAAACATGACAAGGGGATGGGGGTGTGTCAAAAATGGTAAAAAAAAAAAGTACATCATTTATGGACAGCCTCCCCTCACCCAAAGTTGATGAGGCAACTATATCGCAAAATCTACAATATAAGGTTTTGAAATATATAAAGGGGCATTAACAGCTGACTCAATTATGGGTCTTGCATAGAGCATGCACTTGAGTAGTTGCCAGTACTGCAAGACTATTTTCCGAAGGCAATTAAGAAAAGGGGTATGGGTCAGATTTTCTCAAAATGTACAATTCAGACTTTTTTTTTTTTTATTTACTGAAGCAATACATAGACATTCTGCCTGACGGCAGGTTCTGTGTGTCTGCAATCAACTCATTCATACACAGGTCATGTCGGTAAACAGTCTACCATATTCAGTGGGATAATATACAAGTGAGAAATGAAAAATATTGGGATGAGATGAGTACATCAGTGAAACTTGTCTTTCTCATAGTACATTGAGCGTCCTAAGCCTACTCAATAGTCTTACATGGTTCTTATAGGTTGACATTCTAGTGCAGTCCTGGGCCTCTCTGGACAGGTCAATCCAGAGGAACATACCCTCATATGAAATGACCCGTCCGAGGTCTCTTTAGCTTTAACTGCCTTTTTTCTTGAATCCGAGTACGTGGGTTTGTAGTATGAGTTATGCCCTTGCAATACCGTTTCATGAAGACATATTTCAAGTAAGTTCGTCTGACAGCAAGATTGTCAATATTACAGGCCTTATGAAGATTTTTCACACTTAGATCACCAATCTTAGACCTTGTACATATTCTTAAGGCGCGATTTTGAAGCTTCTGTAACTTTTCCAATAAAGCAAATGAGGCACCGCTTACAAAGTAGCCAGAGTAATCAAATATTGGAGATATTAAGACTTTGTAGATCCTTATACTAACTGATTTACTTACGAACTTGCGGATTCTCGCCAGCTGGAACACCCGCTGGTTCACCTTACGTACGACATCATTGATCATATTAGACCATGATAGAGTCTCATCGAGCAATATACCTAAATATTTAAATGACTTGCATCTCGGGATAAGAGCAGATCCAATCCGTATGAGGTGATTTTGAATCAGTAGTTCATTCCTCTTTAACATCGTGGAGGACCCGAAGACACAGAGTTTGGTTTTTTGGGCATTAACCAACATGGAATTGTCATCACACCATTTTATCAGCTGGTTTGCATCTTGTTGAAGACGATATAGACATGTCTCAACATTCTTATCACTATTATATAAAACAAGGTCATCAGCATAAAAAATATGTTTCGAGATAAAAGCAATATCCTTGATGTCATTTATAAAGCAATTAAAAAGTAGAGGTCCGAGAATACTTCCTTGCGGAACACCTGCTTGAGTACGCACGCTAGAGGACAGGGTGCTGCCAACTCTAGTAACTTCCTATACACGAGACCATTTTTTCACCAATATTAACATCATTTTTCAGCTTTCCTAAAATCATTTTACGATGTACACGGTCAAAGGCTTTACTAAAATCAATAAATAAACATGTCGTTAATTGTCCATTATCCCGAAAAGTATAAAGATCATTAACAAGGTGCATCACTGCGTCCGTAGTTCCTCTACCTCGTCTAAAACCAAATTGCTGGTCATCAAACAAGCAGTTGTTTTCGATAAAATTGATAAAATAAGTATGAATAATGCGTTCAAATAGCTTACCCTGCAATGGGAGTATAGAAATAGGTCTCCAATCACTCGGGTTTTCTGGGGCAACACAAAACAAGAATAACAAAAATTTCAAGTAATCATTTAAAAAACCTTTATTTCTTTTAGAGCAGCATCTCAGCTGTATGTGGATACCAATCATACTGACTTTCTTAAAGCGGTTCAGTTTTTACACTTGTTACAGTAAAAGTTGATTTTTCTTATGGAACGCCCAAAATATTTTCACCATGCTATGACTTGAAATACTGTCTAGTGCCTTCTCTTCAGAGTACAAAGACCAGATTCACAATAATAATAGAATCAATACTGAACTTATGCTATACCAAATTCCAATAAGCTGCTATGAATATTACAATGTCTATCATATGAAAAACTTTTACTCACATTTTGGAAAAATTGAATTTAAGCATCACAAAATAATTAACTTTTAAAAAATTAGTCTACACTAGCCATAAGAGATCTTATTCGGAAAATAAATACTTTTACACAAAGCCATACATCCCTACTGTACAGGCATACAAATATCATAAGTTACCATTATAAATATTATACCATGCCATACTGTTAATTCAACCCATCTAAGTTTTGGAAATTCCCCAAAACTTGCACCCGTGACCAGTTTCCTATGTCCAAACAGAACCACACGTATCACAGTAAATATTACATCCAGAGGCACCAAACTTGCTACGTTTGTAGCAAACATGTACATATACACTTAGAAAATGTTTTCAACCTTCAAGAGATACATCATTCAAAATTAGGGAGCCTGTTGGGTGGTGATAGACAGAAATACCACATAAAAAAAGATAAGTCGAAATTTCAAAAGAGCAAAGGACTAGGTTAAATTGCTCAGAACCACCAGTGCAACCTGCTAACAGACTTCCCAAATTCTCTGGTTTTAGATAGCTAAGGAGCAATTTTCTACACCACCCGGGCGTGAACCTGAGACCTTACATTAGTTTTGGACGTTCCCCCAAAACTTGCGCCCGTGACCAGTTTCCTATGTCCACACAGAACCACATGTATCACAGTAGATATTACATCCAGAGGCACCAAACTTTCTATGTTTGTACAAACATGAACATGTACACTTCAAAAGTGTTTTCAACCTTCAAGAGATACATCATTTAAAACTAGGAAGCCTGTTTGGCGGTGGTAGGCGGAAATACCACATAAAAAAAGACACAAACTCTTGAGCAAAAACCAGAGTGGTTTCCGTAAACTCTATTCCACAGTCGCCACGGCTGCGCAAATAACTGACCATATACAAAATGGCATGAACAACAACAAAATAACTTTATCAGTGTTTATAGATCTATCGAAGGCATTCGATACCGTTAATCACAAGATCCTAGGTAAAAAACTCATAAAGTTTGGAATCACAGGCCACCTTTTAGACTGGACTAAGAACTACCTTAAAGAAAGAAAGCAAGAAACACTTGTCAATGATACTAGATCCGAGACGAAAACGATAACCCATGGCGTCCCGCAAGGATCAATACTAGGTCCCCTCCTATTTCTCCTATATGTTAACAGTTTAGCTGAAACTATCAAAGAATGTGAGGTGAGCATGTACGCCGATGATACCGTGGTATACGTATCTGGAGATAACCTGAACGAAACTCGGTTGAAACTTCAGTCTGATCTGACAAGGCTCGAGACATGGTGTTGCAACAATAAGCTATCAATCAATGCAAAGAAGTCCAAGGCCATGATCTTTGGCCTACCAAACAAAACAAAACATCTAATAGCTGATAATCTAATACTACAAGGCACAACTTTATCAAATGTTAACGAATACGACTACTTAGGTATTAGACTAGACCAAAATCTTAACTACAACAAACATACTAACAAGGTGCTTCAACAAGCCTCCCACAAGATAAACATGTTGAAATACATTAGAAAGTACCTAACCAACAAGCAGGCTATCAATATTTACAAGACTAAGATCCTCCCGTATCTAGAATACGGAGACATTCTCTTTAACAGTGCGTCTAGTAAACAACTCACCAAACTACAGCGATGCCAAAATAGGGGCCTGAGAGTATGTGG
Organism: Alentia gelatinosa; assembly: GCA_950022655.1. Taxonomy (NCBI): domain Eukaryota; kingdom Metazoa; phylum Annelida; class Polychaeta; order Phyllodocida; family Polynoidae; genus Alentia; species Alentia gelatinosa. Next base: position 58,056,749 of record OX465579.1, read on the forward strand.
AAACTACCCACCATTAACACCAACCAAAGAAATCCACTTACATTGCCAAACAAACCTACTAACTGAAAGGAGAATTGCCCACCTTAAAATATTGGCATATAAAAGAACTAAAAACCCAGACCTCCTAGAACAACCAGCTAGACCAACACGCCTGTTCGATGCCCCAGTGCTAAAAACAGCAAAACCAATTAGACATAACAAATACAAAACCTCGGTGGAGTTCATGTCCGCTAAAATCTGGAATGAATTACAGCCTGAAGAAAGAAACATAAATAGTATTGAAGACTTCAAGCAAATCGTGAAACACAAACTGAAAGAACAACGACAACACTATGCTAACTAATTGCAAAGCATATAAGACGGTCCACACCACTGTAAATACCTACTATCTAGAGAAAAGGAAATGGAGCAAGTGTCTATTTGTTTATTGATGGAGAATTCTCCCTGTGTGGGCATATAGATAATCTACTAACACAAATTAGAAGCATTTATAGTTATGTACCTTCGTTGTGATTTTTTGTTTTGTTCCAAATGTATAACATATAATCTCTAAGCTAAACTAGCCACTGTAAGCCTATAAGGTAGGCATTTGGCACATGACTTGTTGAGACTGGAGCTGTTGGAAGATGGACTTATGTTAGTCCAAACGTAACTCCAGTATAAATAAAAGCTTTTAAAAAAAAAAAAAAAAGTTGAAATTTCAAATGAGCAAAGGACCAGGTTAAATTACTCAGAACCACCAGTGAAACCCACCAACTATGCCAAACAAATGGTTTTATAAATACCAAAAGGCTTTGGCATGAACACCCATCCCCAAATCAAAACGGTAAAAAAAGTATTGGATGTTCCACACTAAGTGGTGGGTGGTCTTTCCCCTACACATTACCCAGTGCCTGCGAGTGGCCTGGAGAGGCAAAAAACTTGTTACTCAACAAGGAAAGATCCACATGTACCTCTGAACATAGGTACCTAGCTCTAAAAAGTATAACATTTTATGGAAAAAAGTTTTGGAATAATCAACTTGAAAAAGACAGATCATTACTTGCTAGAGTAAGAGACAAGTAAAAAATGCAAAGGATAAATTGAAAATTGTATCAAAATATGTTTTATAACTTAATTGAATTTTTCTACCACCTTCATAAGCAATTTAATGACTCTGTAGGCCCAGTCTACACAACCTGATGCATGTTTTAGACGTTCCTCCCTGCACAATTTCGGCCTTTTCAGCACACTATACTCACAGCCACCCAGGAAGGTAGCAGGAGAGTAACAAAACTAAAGATAGCAAGAAGTCTCCTTACCCTAATTTATCACCCCACCAACTAATACAGATCCATCAACATGGTTCTTAAGACAGAACACGAACGCATCAAGGCTCTATTGACAGAGGCAATCACTGTCCTGGACATCATGCTGGACGATGATGATGGCCAAAGACTTGTGTGAAAAGACACCCCCCTCTTCCCTGAAGTGGAGAAGCACAGGATGAACGGTTACCGGCTCTTTTGCGAACTAGACAGACTGCAGTTCATCAGGGTAGCTGACAATCCAGTTCTCAGCAAAGTCTATCTGCACCATACACTTCCCCAGAGTAAGGTTGTCGAGAAGTCGACGGAGGGCCTGGTACTGGGCGTACACTCTCCTGACGTGGCTCTCCGTCAGGGAAAAGTCACACTTTAGTTCATGCCTGAAGGTGTTGTGTGGCAAACTTCTTCGTTGTCTTCCCTTTATCGCCATACATGACATCCACTCACTTCCAAATGTCCACAGAAATGAGAGCTGGGAACTGGTCCAGCTTGGCATCCACCGCCACCCACGGAACCTGGAGAACCTGGAGAAAGAAGAGGAAGGCCGAGTCCGCAGTGGGATTTCATCCTCAAAGCAAAGTTCTGATGCTTAACAAATACTAGTGTTGTGGCAGTGCACCAGAAGCATGTAACGGTGCTTAAGACAAACACTCCGGAAGAAAGTAAAGGAAGCTCAGAGATGAGAGAATTCTTCCCTGAACTTCACATGAAGAACATGGAGGAACTCCGTAAGCTAGACTTTCTGGAACTTAACCTTCCGCAAAGTGACAGTGTCTTTCTTCCCCGGAAGAGTAACAGAGTGTTCAGGCCTCATGAGGAAGTCAACTTTAGCCAAGATGTTGTGTGGAAGGCAGCTACACCACAGTTGTCCTCCCACGGTGAAGAGAGAGTTCTGTGGTCCAGGCTGACATCCTGTGAGAGTCGAGATGCCCCATGTACAGAGCATAGCTCCACTGGTTACACAATTTTGCCCAAAACTCTGCGTTACTGCGTTCTGGGGAGACGCTTGATGGCAGCAGCGATGACATCGTAGATCCTGGCCTTGTGCACCTCACCCAGGAGTGGAAGAGGTGGTGTCGGTTGGGAAGTCGGTGTGGTGGGGGTGTACACTGGTGGTGTTGTATGCACAGGGTCCCGGTCAGCCAGCATGTCGGAGGCAACATCCTGCCCTGTCACTGCCTCAGGCACAGGAACAGAACTGTGTTGTTGGCTGACGTGCTTCTCTAGCCCCTGAAGCTTGGTCCTGAGCCTCACATTCTCCTTCTCCACGCTCAGCCGAGCAGCCTTCGCCTTCTGCAGCATGTAGCAAAGTGTCGACTTACTGGGGGTTCTCGGGTCTGCGGGGTTGGAGGGGGATCTGAAAAGAGTTAACAATCCAATTGACATCTAAACAAATGGTAGAAAATTATCTCCTTTCCAGAAATATTGTTTAATGTTATTGCTTTTTCATTACAGAAATAATCTCTAATTGAAAATAATATTACTTTCACTTGGTTCAATGATACATGATTAATGGATAGTTGAATCTGTAATTTATATACATGAATTAGAAACCTCTTGACTTCTCTTGCATAGACTGCTGAAATTTCTGGGGGGGTGTTGGGTGGGGGGTGGGGGGCGATTAAGACCAGGCTCCTCCATGGGGTCGACTGGGTCCTCCGTGGATATGGCTGTCGCAGCAGCTGCAGCCGTCTTCTCCCGCCTGCGAGAGTGGTACCTCTTTTCTCTTATTTGCCTGTAGCTGCTGCAGCTACTGCGTAGCCACATTTTGGGAGCCTTTCAGTCAAGCCCAGCATTCCCTCTTCCTCGTCTGCTCTTTCTGCAGCCATGCCGGGTCGAGACGCTTACATTGCCTCCACTGTCGCACTGACTCCTTGTTGGGTTTCAGAGGCCTCATGCTGCTGAACCTGAAAAAACTAAATGGAAATACTAAGTCTAAGCATGAAAAATGAAAAATAGTGTCAAATAGAACAAGCCTATAAAAAAGTGAAAATCTTTTTTTTCTAAATTTAAAAACTGTGCTATATTATTGTGTAGTATAATAATGCCCACCTGCACACATATTTTGGTCTCTGTAATGCCATGATAACAGTGCTATATTGAACATATTGTACAAAACGGAATGTCCGAAACTTTACAAATGAACCCAAAAAGTGAGAAAATTCACTAAATTGACAAACATAAGTACAACACAAATATTCTAAATTGTTTTATGTGTATTCACGAGGCTTAGCAAAAAACACGTCCAAACCCACCGCTATTGCGACCAAGGATAGAGAGAAAAGGGAAGCGGAGCGGGTGAAATTCCTGCGCCTTGACCTGAATACCCAGTTTCCTGTCGTTTGATTGGTCCAGCGTGTCACGTGACACGCTGCGGGTGATTTCATTGGCGCTGTCGACTGTGTGTGTCGCTCAGCTGTTCAGCTACTATGGGGCGCCGTATGCGTACAAAGTAAGCATGTGGTTCCTATGGAGTTGCATTGTTGTCAACTCCTGAAGCTAGGAAGACCAAGTTCCCTAGTACCCAGTCCATATATGACAGGGAGGAATGCCCTTGCGTTTATACAAAACATTGGTTTATTGCCAAAGTGTTCTAGTGTGGTCTCTGGTTGGTGATTTATCAGAGAGTTGGTGATTTTTGGGTATTTCTTGTCGAGAGGTTTTACCCGCTTGAGTATCACGTGGTTTCGACTGTTCATCAGTCTCATCAGGCAAGTGTGCGGTAGGCGTTTTTCTGTGGTCTTTCCTTCCAGATATTTTACCAGAAGGTGGATATGTCAGCCCTGGGTGCTTCTTCTCCCTTGGAAAAAACACTTATTCTTTCTCTCTATTCTGTGTAGTCATAGCTGTCACCTTATGTTCCCCTGTGTTGAAACAGTGTGTTTGGAATTTTTTCGTTCCGTTGGGATTAGCGAGTAGCCCCCAGGTTGGAAATTTTTTATTGTTGGGCGTTTGTTCGGGGAACGTGTGTGTCGTGACTGAGCTACCCATACCTATTATCCAGAGTATTTAAACCTTGTGGGGCGTGAGTTTTGAGTCGGTGTATCCAGTTGAATTCTATTTTGTTTCGGAGTCGTCCTGCTTCCTTCGATTGTGGGTGTCTGTATATATAGTCCAGTATATGTACTTTCACATCGTTGGCACCGTTGTGGGTGCGCTGGTTGAAGTGGTGCGGTACTTCATTTTTGCTTTCATCTTTTTTGATGCAGTTCAGGTGTTCTCTTATTCTTTCTTTGATTTTTCTTTTTGTTTGTCCGACGTACTATTTGTTACAGGTCTTGCATTCGATGCAATATATTACGTTGGAACTGTTGCAGGTGATGTTCAACTTAGACATTCTACATTGTTTTACCTACAAAATGATCCTAAGCATGAGAGAATAGGTTAAAAAGCAAGGTTGTAGGAGACAATATGAATTTTGCTGGAACGTCCGAAATATGTCGCCGGAACGTGCATAAGTCTTACCCATATCGGAGTTAAATACACTCTAAACCTTTAAAATCATATAATATAACTATTTCCCGCAGTGAACATGTTAAGAAGTACATGTGGGTTGCACAGTTTGACAAATGCAGAGACAAATATTTGTGGAGGCCCCAATTCAAATTTCAAATAGGAAAAAAAGGAACGGGCGAAACCTTGTCAGACCCGTGTGGCCAGAACCCTATCTCTGCAAACGGCCAAATAGCTATCGAAATGTAAAAAACAATATGTTTTTTACACTATTAAACCTCTGGATATTTCGCAAAGTTTCGCCCGTTCCTTTTCTTCAGTAAGGCTTCAAGTTATTGACCCATAGACAAAGAAAATTGCCATTTTTCACCCACCCACCACGTGCGAGGAACTGCCCAACTTGAAAAATGCGGAAAAACCAGATAAAGCACAAAAACATTCACTAAATACATAATCCACTAGTTTCTAGTAAACATACATCAAGTTTCGGACGAATTTCAGAACATAAAACACACAGATTGAGCAAAAATAGTTGATATTTTGACGAGAAAAAAATGTCTGCCTTACCTCATGTGGCGCTGGATGATGCAAGAGGCTGGTGTGACGGTGCACCAATTCGAAAGTTATGGCAGAAGGAATGGTTTCAAAAAAAAAAGTTTCGGTCATTCTGGATTTTCTGAAAATTTACAAATTGCTTCCTTACAAGTCGATAAGAGATTGAATTTTTATGATTTTTAGGGAAGATATGCACAATAACATATACTTCAAGTGTAGAAAACCATAGAAGTGAATATTAGCACATTCAAGTAATATTGAGAAAAACAGTCAGTGTCCCGGGCTAAAGGTGGTTCAGTATAAAATCAGGTAAGCGTTTTTCCATCTGTGCTCACTCACTTAATACTGGATGGATAAACCTATAACTTTGCCTATAATTGCACAAGATCTTAGGGAGTTTATAGGAAGTGTTAGTTGTCTAATAAGCATGAGATTAGATACCATTTTATAAGTATGAAAGTGGCGTTTCGGACATTCAACATGAAAAAGTGACAAACCCATTTTTTGTCAGACTGTGAAAAATCCAAGAAAAAATACTCAGATCCACCCAAAAATTGTGTATGGCATAAAAAGAGATATAGCTCACAGGAAAGGTAGCTATCCATATTAAGGAAGATTTGATAGTAAAATAGCCCTTTTTTTATTTTTTGGTTGCCATGATGACCAAATTGTAATGACAACCACTATCCCAATGTTCCTAATAGAAAATGGTATACCTGTATGTGAAATATAATTTCAATCACCCAAAAACTCCCAAAACTGTATGAAGCCTATTCTTGGGGTGTAAGATCACTCTCAGTAACCTGGGATTGAAAGGGATTACAAATTTGATTGAAATACAATGTAATGTGTCCATGGTTACCATCAAATTATCATAGAAAAGGCAGAAATGTGCACTTTATCTTATGAATAAATGTATATCTCTATAGATGCCTGATCACTATATTTTCCATGCCTGTTCTGTTATGAAATATAGTAATTTAATGGTAAAATAGTTTACTTTTTCATAGATTTCTGGTTGCCATGGTAACCAAAGTGTCAGGACAACCACAAAACTAGTATAAGGTAATGTATCTCAGTAAGACCTTTAATTTTAGCTACTATATGACCATATAACTGAAATAATGAGGATTATAGAAAAGATTCTTTGATCTTCTAATAGATATTGGTGGCCATTTTGTTTTTTTGTCGGTTAGAAGGCTAAAAATAGATTTTTCAGCTTGGTAAAATTATTTTTCGAAATCTAAATCCAAAAAATTGACCGAAAAATGTTTCTCAAAAATGCCTCCAGAAAATTTTTGAGGCCCTTTTTTGGTAATATGATTCCAGTTTAATATGCTGAAAATGTAATATTTAACATGATGTCACTGATGATATTTTTGTTTTTTGTTTTTTATGCCCATTTTTAACCATTTTCACACTTTCATGATTTATTGCATAATGAAGGAGTTGTCACACAAACTCAATATATTAATTATTAAAGGTTTCACGGATGATTATGTACAAAATGACCCAAATTCATGGGATTGTACATTCTGAGAAAATCTGACCCGTATACAGAACTGGACAAATTCAAACGCCTAGTTGTGAAGCTCTAAAAGTAAAAGAGACCAGAATGCAGTTTCCTTTGGCCGATAAAAACCTCAAAGATATTCTATAAGACAGGTTTGTGGCCTCAAGAAGTTGAAATAGTTAATTTGTGACCCTAATGTAGAGAATGTCCATCAATGACGTCATGCCATTTTTGACAAATTTTGATTGGATAATCTTTCACCATGTTCCAGCCCCTGTGCGTTACAACCAAACCATATGCCCAGAAGTCTCAAGGATGCCGAAGTAGCAAACCATCATCAAATAGAAGAAGTGTGGGTGGGTGGGTGAAAAAGTGAAGGTGTGAGTGGCGTGGAAGCTGAATGGAGAATGAGGGAGAGAGATGGAAACCGGAAACGCGAGTGGAGGGTGTGAAGCGGAGTTAAGAGACCAGGGCCCCGTTGCTCCACTTTTTGTGGTATCGCTAGCTATAATCGGATCGCAATTTTATTTTTAGGATTACTTTAACGATCCGACTGAAAAAGCGTTGCTCCCGTAATATCGGATCGTATCTCTATATTCCCGTGGTATCGCTATATTTTACGATGCGATAGCGATACAACAATTCAGGGGCACACATTGAATGAGACAGGGGAAAATTAATTAGTTCTTTAATTAAATACAGATGGCATTACAGTTTAAACTGATCTGACACCTGGTGGTTTGGATCGCTATTTTCTATTGGTAAAAGAACAAGTGGCAGGGGTCGGTGGTGCCACCATGGATCGTTATTTGAAATATCAGACAAGGGTGGTTTTAACCTACAGTGATGCGATCCGCAGTGCTGTGAAGGTCCCCGTAAAAAGTATCGCTAAAAGCCGTATTTTACGCAGCGATGCGCCTATGCAATTACGACACGATCCGCAAAATTTCTGGAGCAACGTTTAGGCCCTCGGATCACTATTCTGCGATCCGCAACTCTGTCGTAATACTGGAGCAACGGGGCCCAGAGGGGGGGGGGGGGCACATGTAGTGTGCATTCTAAAGGCAAGGTAATTGTTGTGTAGCGCCTCTAAAACGTTATCCAGCACCAGGGCGCCCCCTACAGTGTATCTGGGGTACTATTGTAATAACCAGTCAATGCTGGCGAACTTGAAATGTAGACTGCTTCTGAGTTATCCACTGATCTAATCCCCACATTATACACAAGATTTGTGACATGGTGGCAGCTAGTGGGATCTTCTTGAGTGGTTATACATTCTTGGAACAAGTTGGTAAAGTATAAACCTACATTGTCATTGAAATCAGAGGAGATAACTCTGAAAGCAAAGTGGTCAAGTGAGGAAGCACATTGTTGTTGTGAACAGATATGAGTAGATGAACTGGAGTGGATAAAGACTGACTAATATTTTGAAATCACCTATCCAACTGTAGTGCTATACACTAGTAGAATCCTAGTACTGAGTGAAATCTCTCTGTGTGTGGCATTTTGAGTGAAGTTGTGGTGTTGACATCTGAGTTTAAGACTGTACTGTCACTGTCAACATGCCCAAATTTAACCCCCATGACTTTTGATGCCCCTGCTAAATGGCCAGAGTGGAGGGAAAGGTTTGCAAGGTTTAGAATTGCCACAAAACTTCACAAGGATGACGGTGAAATTCAGGTTGCGTCACTCATTTACGCGATGGGTAGACAGGCAGAAAATATCTATAAGTCCTTCACGTTCGATCCTCCACCAGCCGCAACCGAAGCTCAGCCTAATCCGCTCGACCCAAAAGATGATTACGGTGTAGTGCTCGATAAATTCAATGCATATTTCGTCCCTAAGAGAAATACTATTCATGAGAGGACACGGTTTTACCAGCGGACTCAACAAGCAGGAGAATCCGTTGAGTGTTTTGTGCGTAACCTTCACGAGTTAGCAGAAAATTGTCATTTCGGGGATCGTGAGACCAAAAATATCAGAGACCGTCTAATCAGCGGAATGTCCGACAAGGAGGTGTCATTGAAACTACAGCTGGAACAAGACGAGATGACGCTCGATAAGGCAGTAGAGATGGCGCGACACTCCGAATTGGTTAAAAAGCAGAACGAGACAAAGTTGGACTTTGTACGTAAACCAAAGCCGAAGAAACCTGCTGGTGGAAGCAGACCACCCAAGAAGGAAAGTGGCGGCCCACCAAAGAAGGACAGCTCAAAGTGCGGAAAGTGCGGTTACGTGCATAGGACCCAGAAGTGTCCAGCTCAGGGAAAGAAGTGTGTGCTCTGCAAGGGTTGGAACCATTTTGCTTCTGTTTGTAAAAATAAACCAGCCGTTGAAGACCTCGAAGTGACTATCAACCAAAATGACGAGGACGATGGAGGAGCCAGTGGGTACTTCCTTGGAGCTGTTGACTGCCCTGACAGCGACCCAGCTTGGTTTACAGAGCTTGACATCAACGGAAATTTTGTCAAATGGAAACTAGACTCTGGAGCTGACGTCAGCGTTATGTCTGAAGGGACATTCAAGAGGATGAGAAATAAGCCACAACTCAAGTCTGTCAACATCGAGTTGTCAAGTCTGGGTGGTGCAGTCAAGCCTTTGGGACAGTTTGTCACCAGAACACACTTTAAAGGTACAAAGTATTTCTTTAGAGTGATCGTAGTTCCAAAGTTGATTGACTGCTTGATGAGCCGCAGCGTCGCCTGCCGTATGGGTGTGATCAAGAAGATAGATCAAGTGGAGGTCTTCCAGGGTTTGGGATGCCTCAAGACAGAGCCTGTCAAGATTATGCTCCACGATGATGCCCAGCCATATGCTCTGACTGTTGCATGACGTGTACCCATTCCCCTGCTCCCAAAGGTTAAAGAGGAACTCGAGAGGCTAGAGGCCAACGATGTAATTTATAAGATTACAAAACCTACGGCATGGTGTGCTCCAATGGTACCTGTGGTGAAGAAGTCAGGTAAAGTGAGGCTTTGTGTAGATCTGAAGAAACTAAACGTAAGTGTTAAACATGAAAGGTATGTGTTACCGACCTTAGAAGATGCAACATCCAAGCTGAATGGTGCGTCAGTATTCTCCTCTCTGGACGCGACCAGTGGATTCTACCAGATCCCGCTTGAGGAGCAGAGCTGTGAGCTGACAACCTTTATAACGCCCTTCGGGAGATACTGTTTCAGACGACTCCCGTTCGGGATAACATCCGCACCTGAAATCTTCATGAGAAAGATGGTTGAGGTCTTAGATGGACTGGAGGGTACATTCGTGTACATGGACGACATTCTCGTCTATGGTAAAGACCGAGAGGAACACGATCGGAGGCTAGACAACATCATGAAACGTCTTCAGGAATCTGACCTAAAACTGAACAAGGAGAAGTGTGTGATCGGCAAGTCAGAACTCAAGTTCTTAGGACATAAGTTCACCAAAAGTGGTATTGAACCAGACTGCGACAAGGTATCGGCGATAATCGAGATGCCCGAACCAACGTCCGTGCCGCTTTTACGCCAGATCATGGGGATTGTACATTACCTTGGAGCCTACCTCCCAAATCTTCATGACATTACTAAGCCTTTGAACGACCTGCTTCGAAGTGACACTGTGTGGTCATGGGGACAACGTCAGCAGGAGGCCTTTGATAGGATGAAAAAGCTGGTATCATCAGCCCAAGCTCTTGCCTACTAGGATGTTTGCAAGCCGACCGTAGTGAGCGCTGATGCGAGTAGCTATGGTCTAGGTGGTGTGCTGCTTCAGGACCACGATGGTCAGCTGAAGCCCATCGCATACTGTTCAAGGACCCTATCGTCAGCTGAACAAGGGTATGCCCAGATTGAGAAGGAATGTCTCGCTAGTGTCTGGGCCTGTGAGAAGTTTGATCGTTTCCTTTGTGGACTGGAGAACTTTAAGGTCTTAACAGACCACAAGCCCTTGGTGACTCTGATCAATGAGATGGACTTAGACAGAGCACCCTTGAGATGTCAACGTTTGTTGATGCGCATGCTCCGCTTTAATGCGAAGGCTGAGTATGCAACTGGAAAGACGATGGTGATATCTGATGCGCTTTCACGAAGGCCTAAGTGGGATAATGCAACTGTGACGGACACAGAGGTTGCAATACATGTGGCCATGGTGGAGGAGAGTCTTCCCATGTCCCACCACCGGATGGCAGAGCTTCGGAAGGCGACACACGATGATGATGTCCTCCGAGCCGCAAGTGTGTATGCCCTGGCTGGATGGCCGAAGTACGAACAGGACGTCCCAGACCAGCTGAAACAGCTCTTCAATGTGAGAGGGAGCCTATCAGTTAGACTTAGACTTATGGCAACAGGATCATCGTCCCGGAAAAGATGAGACCCAATATTCTCGACAAGATACACCAAGGCCATCAGGGTATCACAAAGGTGTGAAAGGTATCATGACCACTTGTGACCATTGTCAAACCTATAGACCGACCCAGAACAAGGAACCACTCATGACGATTACGCTACCTGATCTACCCTGGCAGAAAATAGGAGTTGACCTGTGTCAGTTCGAGCGTCAAGAGTATCCATGGCTGGCACTGATGATTTACAGGGACACTGTCATCGCCGCTACAGGGTGTAGCCCATCCCAGCTCCTCATTGGCCGACATATTCGTATGAATCTGCCAACTCTTGGTGCCAGACTTAGGCCATCGTGGCCTAACCCAGACGTCATTAGAGACACTGATAAAGCAACAAAGGCAGGATATGAGCACCACTACAACAACCGTCATGGTGTCAAATCCCTGCCTAATCTACGACCAGGAGATGTGGTTAGGCTGAAGACCGACCAGGAAAAGACTTGGACGACTAAAGGTGTGATAACCACCTCAGCCAAGACTCCAAGGTCATATAATGTGCAGACAGAGTCAGGCATTTTCCGCAGAAATCGTCGACATCTGCAGCTAACTGAGACTGCAGACTCCCAGCCAAGTTCTGCAGTGCAGAGTCCTACAACTCTGACTCGACCTGACCACTATCAGCCTTCTGTGGTCCCCGCACCTAATCCGGCTACATCAGCTGGTCCACCTACTCCAGCTCTCACAGAAACACCTGTGCTACGCCGGTCTCTGAGGATGATCAGGAGGCCAGAGAGACTGATTGAAGCTTAGTCTTGTCCCCCGACATGGGCTAAGAATAATGCCGGGGACAAGGCGCGAAAGGGAGAAGTCTACTCCTTATTCGCAGGATATGTTTTGTTCATGTTGTGTTGCTACTATAAATATTCTCTTACAGCTGATTAACATTGAAACTCATATAGACATTCTAAAGACATTTCAAAGTAGTAGTAAAAGTAAGAGATAAGAAACTCTCTATCTGAAGTAAGACTTATTTGAGAGAAACATAAAGACTCTTGTTTAAGAAAGTTTTGAAAAAAAAGGGAGATGTTGTGTAGCGCCTCTAAAACGTTATCCAGCACCAGGGCGCCCCCTACAGTGTATCTGTGGTACTATTGTAATAAACAGTCAATGCTGGCGAACTTGAAATGTAGACTGCTTCTGAGTTATCCACTCATCTAATCCCCACATTATACACAAGATTTGTGACAGTAATTAAATAAGTTCTTTGTTGCTTGATAGTTGAAGCAAGATGATTAAAGGGATCTGAATAAGTTTACACCTCTTCTTACTGTGTAATATGTACACAACCTACAGTGCCCGCTACTTGCTTGATATGTGAAGTGCCTTATAAGTGATCTCTGGTTTAAAACACATGTTCAATTTACACCGGCCAGTTAATAGCTGCAACATCTATCTAAAAATTATTCTACGCCAATTTGTCCCTTGTTTTTGTTATGATTCTGCCCATTACCTCCAACGATGGAACAACGTCGGCAGAAAACAATCCTATCGAAGTCCACCTATTCAGTGTTGACCCAGTGCTCCTTACAGTGGATATTAATAGTAACATTTGATCACACATGACGTAATGCTGGAAATCCACGTGCAATTCACGATTGGGGAACCTCTATTCAGGATTGTGGTCTGAAAGTTAATCTTATACGCAGGACTACAATTGTGTAAGTTCATATTGTACCACTGTCACATCAACCACTCATCTATTTCCTAATTTCCTAGTGATATGGAGGAGGAATGAACGGAAATATCTAATTGACATTTGTTTCTCTTTCAGTCTAATTGATATCTGTCTGTCTGTGTTTTGATCCTAGTATCCTCTTTCCCTATCTGACTTCCTCCTTCCTTCTTTCCCTTTTTTCTCCTCACATGCTAGCCTCCATGGAAAATGATGTAACTCTCGACTAAAGAAAAACGCGGCTACTACAATTCGTGTGCAGAACTTATTTAACTATTTATTGACAATTTTGATAATACTACAGAAATTATTAGAAATGTCTTATTATAAAATTTTACCACAAAACTAAAATTGTATTTACCCAATATCAACCCTTTCTTTTACTTTCGCGACGCGTGTAGAGCAATAGACAATAGACAATAAAGTGGAGTTTAATTCTAATCAATTCAGGGTCCTGGGAGCCGCGGGGACTTCTTGGTATGCGGAATCAGCACTATGGTCCCGAATTTAACACCCTAATTAACATCACATAGACAATAATCGATGGTTTTCTGGACAGGTGGCTGTAAACCAAGATTGGGTTGACGCGTATTAATACACAAGCGTCAGAGTATATTACAAGGTCAACCTCGAGTGGTTTATAGAGCCGCATGTCCACAAAACCATGTCATATTCTCGAGTAAATTAATCCCCAGGAATTGCCATATTAAAAGTTATATCAATAGAGACTTTTCCTTGCTCTATAACACAAAGGGACTATTTTCCTGTATACAATAGATTTGAGACCGTATACCAAATATTTGAATCCGTATACCATGGCTATGTTATCTGAGAGTTTTAAAGAATTGGTAGTGGTTTCCTGAGACCCCATACATTTTCGATGAGGGTTTTGTATACAATATATAATAAAACTCATCTCAGTCACAACCTGGTTGGGAAAAGGAGATCCATGGCAAGGTTCGGGAGACCCCACAGCTGAGAGGAACCTGTGTTGATTACGATTAGATAAGAAAACCTACATGAACCTCTTTTAGCTGGTTACCTACTATATCTAAAATACTATGATTCTGGTAGCACTCATTCTAATGGAGGATGTTTAACCGAATGGGCGGTGGGTACCATTTTTAGTGCAAGTCTTTGGTATGACCCGACCGGGGTTTGAACCCACGACCTCCCATGCTCGAGGCGAACACCCCTACCACTTGGCCACCGAGCTTGGTATGGGGTAGTGAAATACGAATCGACGAAGTCGCTAGTAGAAATATTAAAAAATATCATAGTACAGAAGCATGGAGGCAGGAAAATGTAAATCATCTATTTGCTGGATGAAATTGGCCCTTTTGGTATAACCAAGAAACCTTACAATTAAACTTTCGTGATGTGTATTCGAGGGGTGTGTCCCTTTGGACTCGATGTAAATTGTATTGCTTTAATTAGGTCCCAGTGAAGCATGTGACCTGGGAAATCACTATGGAGAACTAGTAAGCAAGTTCTAGCATAGCATGAAACTTAGAAAAACGAATTAAGTGTAAATGTGACATTGCATGGTTAAACCGCTAAAAAAACCTAAGGTCCCGTTTTGGGCCATGGAGAAAAAATCGAAGGGTCAAGCAAATGCTTGGACATATCTCAATGAGACTAGCATGTTTCCGAAACGTCCACCAAAGAGAATTAAATCTCTAATTTTTTTCCCGAGAGTTATAGACCAAAATGAAAAGGCGCTATTTTCATCAAAACTTTGTAATACCAGGGAAGAGGCTATATACATCAACCCGAGGACAGATTGCTCAAATTTGTCCAGATTGGACCGACCTCGTCTTTCGTGTCTATCTTAACATCGTTGGTGCAAACTTTTAAATGTTTTGCAGATGAGAATGCCAGAACGAAGAGAAGTGGAAGGTGAAACTGAAAATGCCACCGTCAAGGACAGAGAAATGCAAATGTTCACCTATTTATACTGAAGCGAAATACCGGGATGCCATACCCTCTGAGGTTTAACGCATACAACATACAAGGGGATAGATTTAAAATGAAGACGAAGGGGTAACTCTCAAGGATAGTCCTACATGAAAATACCTAAGTATATATAGAATGATGAATCATGAGATTCTAGTGTGCAAGTGAATGAAATAGATTATTCAAGTCATGAGATTCGACCTATGTATATAATTGTACTGTAATGTCTCGTGAGGTCCTTTGGTCTCAGACCTCGATATGGAAGATCACATAACAGGATACTATTGTCGTAAATTGTATGCTGAATAAAGAAAAGAAAAAGTAGTTATACAATGGCTACACTGGTTACAGTCTTCAATAAGCATGAATTTGTTGTGTGCTGAATCTTTTAAATTAACTCATTTCTTACTCTCATTTTCAGATAGGAATTGTCAAAGGTTCTTCAACTGACTCTTGTACTGAATTTCAGATAACTAAACATACCTAAGTTCAACTCATCTACAAATTGATTAACGCTACCACATCTTTAATATCATATCTTAGTATTATATCTGAGCATAATTTTAGTGTTAGCTGTTCCCGTGTGTAATCGATCCAGTTATATTGCGTTTATGTAAACAAAAAACATATCGACGCACAGGGCGTCCTTCCCCTTTAATACATGGCAGAGGTCTTTTGGAATGGGATCGTTCTGTGGAGCGGGCAGTGTTATTTATAGTTAACAATATCCAGCATCCTATTTTGTATTATCTTAACTTTCCCCGCTGACCCCTCAAAGAGGAAGGACGCCAGCAGTAGACCTAGATTGTGATGTTTGCCATGAGTGAAGTCATGATCGAAAAGAAAGTTACAATTTCACGCCACTTGTTTAACCCTTCATAGGTCTCATTCAGTTCCAAAGTTACAATCGAGCCAGTATATAATGTTTCATATGTGACCTCGACCCTTTATATGGACACGTCGTTGATTTATCACCCACTGTTATCTGCCATTGGTTTCGTAGCAATTTAAGATATTCTAGCAATGTGGGAATACACATTACAAAGAATCAAAATTGTGTATAGCTTGACCGAACAGATTACATGTATTTGCATTTGCCAGATTTATATAGAGATATACGGGAAAATAGTCTTTTTCAATTCTTTCAAAAACAAGGACGTTGACCTATATTCTGGGATATTCAAATGTATAGTACTGCACATTAAGTAACAAGAAGATGGTCAACATAGATTTTGATATGTGAAAACCAAATTATATATGTGTTCTACAACACATTATGATAATCATATTCTATTTTCAGGATATTGACACGAGTTTTGATGTTCGAGGCATTTTACCAACTATAGCAAGGGGTTTCAGGCAGGAGGAGGTTACACACCTGATGGTCCAGTCAAAATAAGGTTTGACTGGCCACAAAAGCAATATATTTAATTCCAGTGCCATTCACCTTAGAATATCTTACATATTGCCAAAATGAAAATCGAAAATAATCCAAGCGGTGGAAGTAGGTCAAATTAGAATAAATCCAAAATGGCCACCCCAAACATATGAAACTCCATAATTCTGATTTCAATTGAGGTAGAAACACGATTTAAAATGCTAGATATATGTTTTCTGAGGTGGTGAATTCATATCAATAAAAAAATAAATAAATTGATATGGAATTATATTTCCTGTTTTTTGTTCACTGAGTATATGAAATGTATGCTTGTTGGCTGTATTGTCTTTTCTTGTTGACCCCTCTGGGAAGAACGTCCTCGGACGACAGACTGTGTCTTTGTTTGTTGTTTGCGTGAATGAAAAAAACAAACAAAAAACTCTAAGAGATATACACATCTGCATGTGCATAATTATTTGGTTTTCAAATTTTCCTCTGAATTCTGAGTTTTTCCTTATTTTGTAACAATTACTTAAAATGACATATAATGATTTTTGTTCATACAAAGGAAACAGTGATGCAAACCATCCTCTTTCTTAGGTTGCATCATAAACTCTTCTCCATGTACACCAGTTTATTTAGAGCTGTTTTATACATAACTAGTTTATCATTGAAGATACAAAATGAAATATTCAATATATGAAAGTATGTGAATGTAACACTATTAGCCCATCAGGTTCTGGGAGTTCAGAAGATAGAGAAGACCTAACAGAAAATGAAGAGCTGTTAGAGTTATTTCAAGTTGTCTGAGAACAGCCGGATACATTTATTTCAGGATCAACCACAGAGGATCTTGAAGACACTGAATTGATAACGGAGATAATGTAATTTGCTGGTATCCTTAAATTCTGATTTGAAAAAGAAAGTCCTTTGCCTAAATAAGGTAGGTATACACTTGTGGTTTGTTAAGTCTGAAGACACTGGACATTGAGATTTACATCCTAAGACAGTTACGGACATACTGCCATATATGACGACCACTGGGCGTACTAATAATAGACTAGATGTCCGGGGGTAGAAGAAGAATAGAATATTTGGAGCATGTACATACCATAGAATGAATATGGATGTATTGGTATTGTATAAAAAAACCTTTGAGATATATGCTTGGGGCAGAGTGATAAAACATGTATTGATGGAGAAATAAACATTTGCTAAAAAACAAAAGAACTTAATACCAATCGCCGATCATTGTGCATTCCTGTTAGAGGGCGGTAATAAGAATACGAGGAATAGGGTTGACTGGACTCTATATAAGGGATGTAAAATGGCACTAGGGAAAGATGCTTTCCTCAAAGGAGAGCTATCGATTGATTTCACATACTTGAGCTATTTAAACTATATCACGTGGATGCCCCACGTTGTTTACCTCAAAGCAGTCACACAACACAAATTCTAGAAACACCTAAAAAGCTGATATCAGCGATAGCGGAGAGGCACACTGTATTACGTCTCATTGTTGCCAGGGCCAGGGCCCTGAGGCTTTCAAACTGGCGGGTGAAATAAGCCCTCGGTTATTCCTTTGAAGATTCGGCAATGTTGACAGGTCCCCCTTACAGTCCAATATATATGATTTTGAATAGATTTCTCTTGCAAAACTGATATGGAGAGATCTAAGAAACCACTATAATGTAGGAGTAACATACATGTATTGATACTTATTGAGATGATGGAGAATGTGGACAAGTTCAAGCTCGCTATAAAAGAGGCAGTTGATATTTTTCAATCTGATTACTAGATTACAGCACAATATGCTCTTTTGGTTCGTGTTATGAAAATCAAATATGATCTTATGACTAAGGTATCTGCAATAATGCAAAAAATCAGTATTACCACCAACCAGTCAATGTCCTCCAGACCAACCTCGGAGATACTCGTGGATCTCTCATTGTTCTCCGCCCCTAAGACTTCTTTTTCAAAACATGAATTTTGTCTCTTTCTAGTTTCCTGAAATGGGCTTATCTAATCCCTTTCGAAAACTCAACCATGAGCCCTATCAGATGGAAAACCTGTCTGATTTTACTTTCCACCCAGTGCTTAGCTCTTTCACCTGAGCCCGAAACTTGAAGACTTATGTGCCTGTCCCCTCTCGGGACACACTGCTTCCAACACCTGTCCTTTTTGGGGTAGCTCAGCCACAGGCACCCATCCTTAAAGGGTTACGGGTACCCCAAGCCTTTTGTGGTCATTTTGTCAGCCTGTTTGATCTCATCTTCAGCCTTTTACATGGCCCTGTTGAGATCCTCACCCCCTAGCCACTCTGACGTGGTGAGGTTTTCCTCAGACAAGTATTAGGTTTGAATTCCTCATACCATCTGTGAGCAGAGGTGCTTTTTCCCTGATTTTGAGACCATTATTTATTTTCATCCATTTTATCTATTTGCAAGGACTCTCAGGACAACACCCTGTTGAGAATCTTATTTAATTTTGGCACTTGCAACATAGGTGTGTTGGGTAGCTGAGAGAGGTGGTCCCGCTTCTCCTTGAAATCTTTTTACAATGGTAGCTGCACTACAAGCGACAGCGGCTTGACCACCATGTCGGAGACTTCAAGGCAATTAGCGCTGGTGATATCACACAGGTCATCATAGGATCAGTCAGCGACATCAACCTGGTCCTAATCCTGGGCGATTTGACCACACTCTAACTCATCATCTGAGCTCGGGTCCAGGTCTGACTGACAAGCAGTCTTACACAACCACACTGCATCGCTCAAGCAATCTATAGAAAATTCTGGGTAGGAACTACATTTAAGTGGATATCTGATAGTCAAATGGTGAAATCAAACTCAAACTGGTCTGACAAATCTAAAAGTGTGACAACACTAGAACTATCAATTATAAGCGAGATTACTTTGTATTTTATTTTTCTGAGTGGCATAGAATAGTTTGATATTCAGTAGAAGCAAGGAGTCAGAGATGTTATTACTCAGCAATCAATGGCTTCAGAAGATGACAGCTGAATGTTTACTTCAAATCCTAAAACTCTTATAACTTAATCATATCATTTCCGCCAAGGGTAGTGTGGTGGTCTGCTTCTTCTCTCTCTCATCGAGAAAAGCTGGCCAAATTGAAACTTCGTACACGTAAGCACAAACCCTGTGTGTCAAGATTTCAAAAGCCACTCAGTTAACAGACTTTACATCTTTTTAGGAGAGATGAAAAACTTGCCTTATAATTTGTACAATCTTCCAAAATTGGGTCTCAAAACAGGACAAAAACAAGTATTCAAAATGCCGAGTGGTTTTACTCCTGTTGACACCTGGCAAATGCTACAACTACAGTTGTATCCGAACGACAAGTAACAAGCAGTTAACTCAATAGTATGCGGTCTGAACTCCAAGGGTTTTATCTTTGATTCAGTCAAATCTGAAGCTGCTGACTTGTTTTGGGCAAGTAAAAAAGTGTGTGCCGCTCCCCTATTTTAATGCCACTGTTGTTATCTGGTAAAATATAATCTTTATAAGGATACTGTAGTACAGAATGACACTACAAGTGCAATAAAAGGGTCTATTCATGGTATGACCTTTATAGTTTGTATACCAGCAACAGCAGTAACAGGCAGTTATTAACATGCAATAACAAACAGCCAACAGTTCCGGGAAGGGCACTAGGGGCAAAACACAGTCACACTAATCCACTGGCTCACAGAGGGTGTCGACCAGGAGGTACACAGGAAGCCGTCCAGAGGTGGTTCAGCCCAGTTCCACAACAGATTGGAAAATGTCTTGACACTTATATAGCAAGTCCCCAGGACACCTTCTGACGTCACTTCGAAACAACCAGCAAAAGTAGAATACTTACCTTGTTTAGAACGAGTTATACATCTAGAACCAAAGGAATGACCTGATTTTCACCAAAATACCATTCTCTGTTAGAAGCACAAATATTCTTTCTGAAAACTGGCAGCAACTGTCGTTGTTTATTGGCACCCGAAACCATAACCTTACATATTGCCATTCAGGTCGATCTTTGTATATGAGAATACCTCACTAACTATATCTACTTTCTAAATCCAGCAAGGTATCATTGATCTTGCGTGTTAAATTTGGTGTAGAACCTAAGTGTCTGGTAACCCATACACTTTTTTATTTCCTTGTGTTTATTGTAGGCTATTATGTCAATCCGTAACATCTAGGATATTTCCCAGTTGTAATAAGGATTAGATCATCCTTTCACATGTAACTTTCTCAGAATTAGGGTATTGTGAACACATAATATATAAATATAAAAGAGAACCTAATTTGACGAAATTTATCTTCCAATGTCCCATCAGGGAGTGCAGGACACCGGGAGGGAAATCGATCACTATCGAAAGAGCTGGACCTAACACTGAGCCCTGAAGTTCCCCATGTAAGACTTCTTTAAACAATGAGATTTATTATGATAATTCTATACATTGCAATATAGTTTTAAGTAGCCATTAATCTATTAATATATCATGGTTAACAAAATCCAAGGTTTTTCCCCATGTCTATAAAGGTCCGTACACTATTGCTTTTACGGGCTACATCCATACAGATCAATTAAGGAATAACTGAGAAGATTCCTGGCATAAAGCTGTATTTACCTGAATGTGTTACATCTTTGGTTAACCCTTTAACAGCAGCATGATGCCTCCAGGCATTCCCCTGGCTACAGCAGCATGATGCCTCCAGGCATTCCCCCTGGCTACCGCAGCATGATGCCTCCAGGCATCATAGAGGCATCATTGATACTTATATACAAAATTCAATAAATGAAAAAATAATTGTTTGAATTGAAAGAAATTTCGACATAGTAAAAACGGCATATCGACCTTTAATTTGGTATAACAAAATGTCATCAGCTATTTTCCAAAAAAGGTGCCTGCTGTAGCAAGGTCGTTTATGCCTGCCTGCTGTACAATGGTGATCAGAGGAATTGGGATATTTCATTATTGGGTATGCATGGTTTTTTTCTACCAACTTTGCAGTGCCATTTGGGTCTCCAATTGTTCTGGATCTGATGGGTCGCCCAAATTCGGAACTGGTATTCCAGTAATAAGTGAATGTGAAGGACAATATGATAACTGTGTTATATATCATATTAGAAAACATCTGGTCTAGTAAGTTTTAGTTTTTGTTGGGTTTATCCTACTTTCCTGTCATTCATCACATAAAAAGACATAATAAGTCGGAAAGATCTCTGGTGTATGTTCATGGCCTAGGTGGTATATATATATATATATATATATATATATATATATATATATATGGATCATAAAGACTAGTCTTTATGGACATATAAAATAGTAGTACAGTAAAGTCTCACCAGGGGACCACGGCGTTCATGGACCAGGGACCAACAACTCAGGAACCTGACACCAGAGGGCATCAGATACCAGACCATAAAAGGACGGGCAGGACCAGGGATCGACCTCACTCTACAGGGATCCGCCACCGCCGACCCACCACGCTTCCGCGATGAGAAACGGTTGTACATGAAACTGCAGAAATGTCAATCAGACAGTATTTACACATTTGTTTGAATGGAAGGTCTATGTTTTTACCCCACAAAATAGCACTGTTACCTGAATAATAAAAGAGGGCGGGTTAATAAGAGACTAGGAATAATAGTTAATAGGACAATATTGAATTAAATCGAGACTGTTGATCACATTTTAAATCCGCAATTTGATCCATATACTGACTTTAATAAAATGGCTACATTATAACAAAAAGACTAAGGATCATGCCGCATATGCCACACAAACCCAGGAAAAGATCATTATAGAGCTAAAAAGACCAAACACTGAAAAACATAAGGAAAAGTGCCCTATATAAAGGAACCTAGAGAAGCTCAAAAGATCAAAGAAAATGGTCATTTCAAACAAAAAAATAAAATAACTGATTCCAGCTCTCATGATGCATCTCCATAAAATGTATATATTGTATCCATTTATATCTGTTTTTGTCTCGTTTGTGTACCTGAAATGTCTACGTGCTCATTGTAATTTTGTGACACCACATAGAAGAATGTCGCCCTCATGTGATGAATGTCTAGTCGTTAATTTCTGAAAAAAAAAAAAATTCAAACGTTGTTTTCTTTTTCTTTGATCAGTATCTAGTGGTTCCAAGTACTGCTATCTATCGCTGCTGCATGTATATATATATATATATATATATATATATATATATATATATATATATATATATATATATATATATATATATATATATATATATATATCAGCATCGCATCATATGTTGCATCACGACATGGGAGTCGTGCCTCTTAGTATCTGCAAGGGGATGAGAATTCCAACGGTTTCAACAATACCAGCTACACGGATATATATGTATCACTTCAGAACAAATGTATGTGATTCACATTAGCCAATCACCATCGAGTATGACAAGAGTCGTTAGAAAAGTCAGTGAAACACTATAATGCTGCACAGTTGGCTCTGGTTTGCCGAAGGAGCTACTCCTTGTGATGTGAACCGCGATCAGCTGTGACGATTGCTGCTGGAGCATCTTTGCCTACAAGGACAAAACCGGAGACTAACTGGAAGCCAATCTTCAACAGTGCACCACAAGTTTCTTTAATTGATCATTATGACGACCACAGGAACTGGGAGAAACAGGCAGGGTTGTCCAACACACACTTCCAACAGTAACGTGACAAACAAGCGCCGCGTTAGGAAAGCGACGTCACCATCCGCCACGTCCAGGTGGTCGGCCATTCACCCTGTGGCGAGACAGTTGATGAGGCCATGGCTCATCCGTCAGATTGACGAAGGCCAGACTCCCGGTCTAGAGTGGATCGACGAAAGCCGCACTCGCTTCAAGATCCCTTGGAAGCACGGCTCCCGTCTGTGCTGGAAATACAATGATGATGCCTGCCTCTTCACCAACTGGGCCAAGCATACCGGTATGTTGAAACAAACCGATAAGGACGAATAATCGTAATTATGATTAAGTTATCCACTTTTTATATACAGCCCTTAGGAAGAGGGACTTTCTACTGGTCCACCAGGAAGACAATTGACTTGACTCCGTAATAAAGATACAGGTACTATTAACCAGTTACCGTTCCATAAGATTGCAGATTCTATCGTATCCTATAATCGTGCCTTATATTGCGCACTTTGATTCTATAATACTGGACAACTAATTCTGTGTCATCCATAAAACCTGCGATGATCATCACCTCGACAGTATTTATAAACGTAATGCATCCTTCGGTAACACTGAGGCAATGAGACTCTACCCGAAGAATATTTCGGCGGGAAAGTGTAGCAAAAGAGAATTTATTTCCAGCAGAAAAACGGTAATAATAGGTATTAATATTATCGAGTCCTATCAATTCCCTATGAGTTTCCCGCAACCCAGTTCACAATTCACCCGTGCCTGGCCAGGCGAAGTGATACAAGTAACTTAACTTAACGTAGAACCTCATAATACCGGATAATTATCAAACCTTGGTGATAAGAAATCACTCAATAGAGCTCAGTAAGGAGAGGTAGATTCATTTCAATGAAATGTTTCGCTTTCTTCATCCAGGCCGCTACAAAGAGGGCAAACAACCGCTCCCTAGACGTTGGAAGGCAAACTTTCGGTGCGCGATAAACTCACTTCCTGATGTGCGGGAGGTAAAAGAAGCTCGTCGAACCTGCTGCAAGGATGCCTTTCTGGTTTATGAGTTCCTACCACCTAGAGCTCATCGCAACATGTCGGGTAAGCTCGCTGTCAATATGTACTATTTCAGTGTTTGGTTAAATGAAACACCCCATAAAGTAAATGGTATACATGTATTTAAGGTCATGTACAACACAAGTATAGGCCAAGGTTAGAACTCAATAGCTTTGGGTACAGACCTGATTCCATTGCGCCGATTTTACTCCCGATGTGGACCAGATGTACTCCAGTCTTGGTGCTGACGCCTAAATACCCTGTTCCATTGCGCCGATGGCCTCCAGAAAGACACCAGACACAGGCCAGTTATACTATAGATATAATTCAGACACTTCTCCAATCAGAAATATCCATACTCAACCAACTGGTGACATTAAATTGTTCTGGTTATCTGCAGGTACCTCCCTTTTTGTTTTGATACTAATTGTTGTCATGTGCAGTGAAAGTGTCGGTGAAAGAGACTCCCCAGTAGGAGACATGGGTGGTGGCCAATCTAGTTGTACCGGTCCTATGAGCACCATGGGAGGTGCGGCACTAGGCAGCCAAATATATTAGCCAGGCCATGAGGAGTTGCGACCACTGTGTCTAGCTGGTTACCCACTATCGATCGCCTATGAAATTCTTGGACTGCAATGTGAGGTATTACCAATGAAACGCCAGATATTTTGGAATTCTGAGAAGCTGGTCTCAAGGTAGGGAGACCAGGAAACTATAGTACTAAATTTTGTTTGCGGTATGTTTAGAAGGTAATCTTAAGAAAACAAATACGAGACTATCACTCTCATGGCATTTCAGGCTTCAAGACTTGGTCTGGTTAAATTTGTCTCTGTGTGAGAAAGAAACTCCAAGGGGGACCTTTATATAAATTATGTAAATATATGTATTAGAATTGTATCGGCCTAGCATTCCGAGTCTCTGAAGACGACGTATAAGACGCTACGTATGTTATAAATAAACGTGCGGAGTAAGGGAGCTAGCCTCAATTCCAGTTGAATGACAAAACCTCTATCATAAGCTTTCATACCCTCCTATACAGGAATATCAACCTTTAAGACTGCCTAAAACTATGGTCATATCTGTTGTCTGTTTCCTGTTTGAACAGAGCGTAATGCTTGGAAGAAAACGAATGCTGTTGACAAAAATGTTGCCGGTTCGAGCATCAGTGAGATGTATCCGTTACAGAGCCTAGCGCGCTCCCCATCGGCCACACCATCACCGTCTTCAGTCCTCCGACCACGGCATGAGGTACGCGGTATCATTTCTTATAACCCATTACAAAGAAGGTATTGTAAATTGAATCTACGATATTGGGTAGAATCAACTCCAAAAGAAAATCTTGATATATGCTGAACTTGTAATAAACTGATCCAAAACAAAAACAGAAGAAATTTGGAAGGTCTCATAATAAGAGCTTCAAACTTTTGATTAAATCATATAGACCGTGTTCTAAATGTTAAGTCAGTACTTGAATGGAGGCCTGTGCTATTGTGGGGATTGCCAGAGATGATGCGAGCATTTTCCCGTGCGGACCTTGACACGTGCTTAATAAGGGAAGCAATGCAAACCTTTTCATGTGTTTTTAAACGCAGAGTCAACTTTCGGAGGGTGATGCAGTGTCTTCAACCAGCGATCTCGATTCCGGTGAACCTACAGCATTAAGGAGCAAAGCCCCTTCTTATCGCTCAGGCCTTGAGTGGTACACCGATGACAAACGCGAACATGCCGACACCCAGCGCTACACCTACAGTGAGCAGTACCCCAGTGATCAGCGGCTATACAATCTATATACTGCAAGCCAGAACACACTGCACGAACACTGGAACAACCAGTATATCCATGACCAAGGTATCTACGACCAAGACTACCATTACCTCAGCAGCCATGGAAAATCAACATTTCAGCTAATTGGGGGCCGTAAGTAAATCTTTCAAAATGTACATGTGTATATCTAATGAAAACTATAAAGGAATGTTCAAAATAGCATACAGGACTTTGGATTGTAAACAAAATAATATTATTTATAGATGACTTGTATGTGTCTTACAGAAAACATACGGAGTTAGTGCAATACGGAAGTATATTGTTCTTACTACCAAGAAACATAAGATTAAGCGATATCCTGTGTATTAGATGATGGACATGATCATGGCATATAGTCTAACTGGTATATCAAACTAAATTAAGACCGAAACTATTCCAGGTTACTTTCATGTGTTAATGAATAATCTTCTATGTTCTTGATATTTAGGTTCACTGAAATGTCTTCCATCTATTAAAATGCTCTGGTATTCATAGATGTGTTCAAATTGCAGATACACAGGGAATTCCGATGCCTCAAACCTCAACCAAAGATTATAAGCAGGAAGTAAGTGTCCTCCAGTGAACCTAAACCAAATGAAATTGCTATTCATTTACAAGGCTTCATGATTAACCAAATGCCTCCAATCAGGATGTGTTTTTTTGCGGAAGACTATGAGCTAGCACTACCTATATGTACCATATCCTTTAATAACAGCAACTAAGCCGAGCTGTAGACCTGACATAGGGTGGTGAGAGTATGGTCCCGTTCTTTCTCGCTGACGCTTATGCAATAAAACATGGCAATTTCAATATTTTCCTGCAATAAATTGAAAGTCTCGAAAGGCCAATTCATATCATGTTAATCCTAAATGATTCATTGAAAATAACTTTAATGGTTAATCCCTTTTGGTCACACTAGAATGTGTATAAAAATATTTTGCAGGTAATCCAAGAGAATATTTCACAAGACGACAGGGGTCTCCTATCAGATTGCCATACAGAAAGCCCATCCTCAAACAAGTTAATCTCACCACAATATAAAACTGCACCCACATCACTTTTCAACATGACAGTAGGGCCGCAAGTTTCACCACCAGTGGTAAAGGAAGCACCACATTTACCACTGTGTGGTGCAACTATTATACAACAACCTGGACAGAATTCCACACAGACACCGGGGTTTGCAGTAGAAAAGTCTGCAAGGTATGACGCACCTTCAGGTACAATAAACCCCACACATGAAGACTCCACACCTTGGCAGATGATTAGAGAAATCATGACCCCTCGTGATCAGGAACACTTTATCAAGAGCACACAAGAGATAATGGCCTTCCATACAAATCAAACATTAGATGCCTCACCATTATGCCAAACCATAAATTCAGCACTGTATGTCCGTAATGATATCATACAATCCCCCGAGATAAACCACCCAGATGGAGTATCACCCAAACTCTTGCGGACGAACACCATAAACAAACCAGTATATCCGTTTCCAGACGCAGAGAAGTATTCATTTATGCAGATCACAGGAACACCACAGTCACCTCAGCGAGATAGGCAAATAGTAAGAGGGGATGTTCAGTCAGCGGAGACAATCACACCACACCTTCTTCAGCCAGATACAACAGACACGTCACATCTACCTCAAGCAGATACAAATATCCCATCACAACTACTTCACAAAAATTCAATCCAACCAAGTGCTGTAGTCACACATCATCCTGTTCACCTAGCAGAGATCTCAGGAAGAAAACCTCACAGCTACAAAGCAGTGGACCAACAGGAAATCGTGCAATGTTCTGTGGCACAATTTCCTCTCGCACATGCTAAACCGATCACTTTACCAGACAGTACAACACCACAACCACACACACCATTAGGTACAGAAATAAACATTGAAATGACAGTACCTGATGCCATACCGGAGGTTTTGCCTTACTGTAACTCACAGACACAAGGTGAAACTTCCCGGGAACACACTTTAGTAGCTGCCTCAATTAGTAAGACGCCAAACCAATTACAGCAGTCAGTGATAGAGGAACGTATGGCCTGTCAAGAAAGTCAGAAGTCAGAATTGGTCCAACGCAATCGCTCATTCCGTAATCTACTGATGCAGTCCTGGAACTGTCACCAGGGGCCTCTATTACAGCAGACTTTGTACCCCCAGACATCTGAAACACATGTCAGATCTAGCTATCAAACTCCAGAGTCACAGCAAATCATGCCGTCTCAGACTTTTCCTCCTCACCAAAGACCGCTGTCCATGAAGCTGACGTCACAACGAAGGTCATGTCATCAGATAGTGAATTTCGAACAGACTCATTCCGACCCTCAGGGAAGAGGTAAGAGGAACCAATTGTTAATTCATTTCAATATATGCTAGACTTTAATATACACTCCGATTCATCAGGCATACAGATGACATGTGTCATTGACTGCGAAATTCATGTCCGCCCAAATAATTCCCATTGTTTTTTTAAGAAATTATTTATCACAACTATTTATGAGCATTTAAACAGAAGCATTAAATGTTAATAAATGCATTCGATTTTTTTCGTAGAATGGTGATCGGTGTATCGCAAACAGAGAGTGTGATCTCCAGTTTCTACACAAGCGACGGTAGAAATCTAAAAAGTGCTTATTATAAACCTCCAAATAAATAGCGACCACATCCCAATACCCAGGAAATGGAAAAACGATCCTCATACAATGCTTTTTTACCAGATTCTTTTCTGATTTTTCAGTACTAACCTTAATGTTTGGATACTTCTTTAAAGTTGATTACAGAGGATCTGGGCAGCTGGATAATCCTCTGGATGGGATGAACGTGGAGGAACTGGAAAAGCTTGAAGCAGATGACGTACAAGAAGTGCTGGACCGAGCTGTTAGAGTGCCGTCTACCACAGCCCAGTTTGAGAACTCCACGAAACCTCTCCTTGTTAGTGTAATGTAGGTGCCTCAAACCTTCTTCGCATTGATAAGGATGTTATCTTGATGTAATATGCTGCATTTCTTAGTGTATCAGAATAACTCGCCTATGCGAGAGATACAAATAAATGAAAAAGAAAAGAAAAAAAGGGAGACATAGCTAGTTTGGTTGATTGGAATCTGTTCCATGTTGTTTTGTGTCGGAAATATTCACCTAGTCCGAAGAAAGATACACATATTTCTGACCAATATAAAAAGGATTAGATATAATACAGACACACTCATTATGTGCAAGAACTAATAATGGTTCATCTGACGCATAGGTGTAGGACTTTCTCTCACAGATATATAAAAAAAGGCTGAGAAAAGATTTGTCCAAGTCACAAATCAGGAGTCGGAGGGAACAGAATAGGTAAATTTGAGAATTGTATTGATGGGATCATTACTAAGCGATTGACGTTCAATGTATTTTGTCCTGTAACGCTACGCCAGGGGCGGAGGGCCGTATATATACATGCAAATATTGTCAGAGACATTTCTCAAGACCCACGAAA